>CM070007.1:5555928-5724342 GCA_036247105.1 Cirrhinus mrigala
AAATTAGCAAATTAAAAAAACCAAAAGGGGGGAAAAAAGTATTTTTCATTTATTTTTTATGGCCACACCCCCTGCCCAAAGGAGCTGGGCCTGTATATAAAGGATCATGTTGTTATTTATTTATTTATTTATTTTATGTATGTGTACATTAAAAGTACACTTCTGGCAGCAGGAACAATGCTGAACTAAGTGAAGATAAATGATCAAACTAATCAGATAAGAGTAAATGTAAAGTCAGCAAGAGCCTACGATTGGCTACAAGAAGAAGGTGGACCCGCCCTCCCCCTCAAGCCTGCAAAACTCAGTAAGTGAGAGAACTGAGCCAAAACTCTAAGCACAGCTAAAAGAAAGACGTTGTTGTGCCCTATTCTGACCTCCCACCAAGTGGGAGGGGAGGGGAGGGGATAGGATTAGGGGAGGAGTTAGGACTAGGGGTGGGGTTAGGATTAGGTAATCAGGTAGTGACTTCAACGTGGACGGTAATAATTTGGGGTCAAAATTGGGCACAACAGTGGAACAGTACATATCGGATTATGTCGGGGAGTCATTTAGACATTTTCAACAGTTCTTTTGCAGTTCAAGCTGTTGTTTCTCTTCCAAATCATGGGCTATAGGCTTGCATTACTTTTGACCGTATTTTGTAAGTGCAGAAAAATGCAAGAAGAATACAGGTCATAGTTATTTTGTATTAGCAAAACCGCAGTCTCACAATACATGAATTAGACTTACGAATATCAGTAACATGCTGCAGATCATTTTTTCTTACACTTGATTCACACCTTAAGGCTGTTTGAGTCCATGTGAGAGTTCACAGACTCCTCTTGTTGGCTTCTGAAGCTGACAGAGTGTACAAAATGTACAAAATACAAACAGTATAGCAGTACGGCTCTGCAGAGAATTTTTAGGTTGCACTTAAAGTCGTTATTCTTGTCAAAGACCAGTATGAAATGAAACCACCATCATTACCAAAATAATCTTGTTGTTTTTATTCTTCATTTTATACTTTATATTTGTTTATCTGCCTTGTTGCTCTATAGAAAGAGAGATTTCCTCCAGTCCAGCTGGAAGCAGTAGAGAGCAGGTTTATCAGACTGAAGTGATCAGAGAGAGAGACAAACATCAGACCCAGAGCACTTGCTGCTGGTTGGAGTTATGCCTTGTCCAAACACCCACACTTGCGGTCTTGGCCACTTGAAAGCATGTACACGCGACAGGAAGTAAGTACACAAGACTGTCCCAGGTCTTAAACATACCAAGGTGCCTTAACACACACTAAATCCACACTATCTTGAATGCCGCTCAGGAGCTATATTTGCGGCTTAGTGTATCCCATCATGCATCATGTTCTGGAAATAAATCATGAGACTTTTTGCCGAGATCTCGCGAGAGGTCACAAAAACCTTTCCAATGTAAGTTAAATATTAATATAATACTTAGATATTACGTCTAATTTGGTAGAAACACAAAGCACAAAGCCGAGTTTCCTGTATCATCGATATAAAGGTCCAGTTTGGCCTCCTCTTGTTGGCTTTTGAAGTGGATAACGTGACTGAATGGACAAAACACAAATATAGTAGTACAGTTCTGCAGAGAGTTTTTAAGTGTGAAAAAATTTCACACCAAAGGGTAGTGTGAAATGAAATCACTTCCGCTGTACATTTAGCACACTCTAAAAACACTTGTGTTTATTCTAAATATCACAGTTCATCTGTGAAGACCTGCTGTAAGACAGTGAATAATGGACTTAGAGACCATTTATGAAAATGTTGAACGCAGAGGTATTAGGAACACAACTGGACCTCGAACTCAGACTCACGGCCAGGATGAAAAGGATGATCTAAAGCACAGTAAGAAAAAAATACTTTAGAGCAGAAATGGTGTCACAGATGGTGTTATTGATGGTGTCAGTAATGTTTGAGGAAATCAGAAAGGTTACATACCATTTAAATATTAATTATGTCAATGTTTCTGCATTTATATTAAATGTATTAATATATAGTCAGTAGAATGCCTGTTGGGAGACCATCACAATAAAGAGTTAGCAGATATTGGGTAGACAGTCTACAAACACTCTAATGAGAGTTAGTTGACATGTAGGTGCAGCGTTATTTATTGTCAACAGAATGTTTAAAAGGGACCATCAAAATGAAGTGTTACCGAATTCAAAAGCTCTACAGCATTATCTAAAGAAAAAAGATAGACTGTCTTTAAGGCTAATTTGAAACTTGATTTATAATGATATAAAGGGTATCAACTGCTATTTGTGTGTTTTCTTCCTGTTTGTTAGGAGGAAGTAGGTGTCTGGCGCTGATCACAGTGAGTCTCGGGCTCATTTGTGTTCTTCTGCTGGTCTTCATCATACTGCAGCACATCACCATCACAGCAGAGAGAGACCTGGTGAAGAAATACAAGAACACAGTTGAAGAGTTCAATCAAACCATCAACAGCTTACAGGACAATTACACTGATCTAATGAATGAAAAACTCCAACTGCAGAACAACTTCAGCTCTTTGAGTCAGCAGAAACTGGAGCTGGAGAGCAAAGTCACTTCTTCTGAACAAGGTTAGCTCGCATTTGTTCTCATGCAAGTACTTTATTTATTTATTTATTTATTTATTATTGTTTTCTTTGTATTTTTTAAATACAGTTTTTAAAATTGTGTGTTTTATTCTTTTGTTTGTTTGTGTGTGTGTGTGAAAATCTATGGTTTAGTTTGTTTTTTCATGTCCACTGAGAAGAAGAGCTGGTCTGACAGCAGGCAGTACTGCAGAGATCGTGGTGCTGATCTGGTCATTATCAACAGTGAAGAGAAGCAGGTGAGGTTATGTGAGTGTTTGTTACTGAATGAGAGGAATCACACTTATTCCTGTTTTTATTCACACAGGGGTTCATTTCTTCTTTCACCAAGGAGAGAGTGTGGATTGGTTTGTCTGACAGAGAGCAGGAGGGCAACATGAAATGGGTGGATAATTCACTACTGAAAAAAGGGTAAGTGATAAACATCACTGTATTTGTTTACGTCTTTTTGATTCTCTTTTTTTAAATGAGGCAATCCCAACCTACAGAAAACAGCTGAAGACAAAACTCTTCCACAAACACCACAAATAAAGATAGTTTAAATACTGTAAATTAAATTAAGAAAACGCTTTCTCTCTTTTTCTTCATTTTCACTTCTGCTCAAACTTCTGTATTACTTTAGTTTACTCTGGAAACATGCTATTATACTGTGAGTTTTGCTGATTCATTAATTTGTTTTCCTGAAAAACTGAAAATCTGATACATGTTGTTCAGGTTTTGGTTCAAAGGTGAGCCGAATGACTCTGAAGGGAATGAGGACTGTATTGAAATGAATTATAAAACAGAGGCCCTGAACAGCTGGAATGATTGCTTATGCTCTGATAAGAAGAAGGGGATTTGTGAGAAATAGGCTCATCCTGTCCTCTTGTGGTTTTGCTTTTATTATCTAATATATTAATTAACTAATAATTTTTCAGAATTAAATTACGAAATTAGCATCATTTTCTTATTGTTGTAATAAACTACTGTTTCTCATGGTGTGAATTAGGGTGATGTGAGACACCAAACCTCTGATGTTTTCATGTTTTGCTCCATCACGAGCAGTGCTATATAAATATGATCTTATTCTAGCTGTTATCATGAGCCTCATTTGTTGATCTGAAGTGTTGAGGTGAGAATTACAGTAAACTACAGAAGTCTAAAGTGTCCAGTTTGCCCTGATTCACCCTGTTATTCTGATATTAAGTGTCTGTGAAGCTGCTTTTGAGTTGAATTGCTTTCTGTTTGAATAAAATCTTTAATTACTATCATTACTATAGTAAACTTGGCATTTATTTATTTATTTATTTATTTCTTCTTCTTCTTCTTCTTATTATTATTATTATATTGTACTTCCTATCTGCTGTATTGCTCTCTGGAGAGATTTCATCCAGACCAGCAGGATGCAGCAGAGAGCAGGTTTATCAGAGAGGAAGACAAAGGTCAGAGCCAAAGTGTTTTTCTGCCAGTTTGTGAATGATTTTGTTTTGTTTTGTTTTAATCTAAATAATTACTTTCATTATTTTGGCTTAAATCAGCCCTGTGGATAAAAATCAAGGGGTGGGTGGGGGTTTGGGCATATACCATTTCATCCAGTTTTAGCTAAATATCCCATTTTTGGACATGCAAAATCATGTAAAGCAGTGGATCTCAGCTGATGAAACACATTGCTTCATAATGTCATGTGATTTTATGATTGTACATATTCTTTTTGGCAGAATTTATAATTTATAATCAACTTAATTATTTCCTGTATTATCCCCCTCCTTAGTTGGAGATTAGATTCAATGACTATAATTGCTGAAAAATGCCAGTAACAGTTTTGTTTTGAGTCAATCTTCTGCCATTCAGATCCCCACTCCATGATTTTAGTTATACCATTTCAGTTAAAAATGGCAGAACAGTGACACCTAGCGAAAAATTGGAAATATGAATATCCTGTTGTCACCCATTTGTGTTTAAAAGCTGTAAACAGAAAGTCATTATCCCACAATCTCTATTTTCTACTGTCCTCCTGTCTATCTCTTAATGCCACGGTGTTGCAGATTAAAAATTCCCATATTGATTCCAGGTACAGTCGACAGTCTTTGATACGAAGGCTCAGTTAGGCCTATTTTAAGGAATTTGGTTTTGTGTTGTTTCTTTACTTCTCTTGGTCTTCATGCTTATAATTATTAATTGTGTTTTGGTTAGGAAATCTGGTCCTTAACCACTAAGTATTTAGATTGCAGTTAATAATTTGATACAAAGCACACCAGTGAAACAAGGGTAAGTGTACTGCTGTACTTTATTGATTGGTTGATTTATTTATTTATTTATTTATTTATTTATTTATTATGTTGTTGTTGTTGTTCTTGTTTATTAATAGAAAATGTGATACATGTTATTCAGGTTTTGGCTTAATGGTGAGCCGAATGACCAAGGGGGAAATGAGGACTGTATTGAGCTGATCCCTTCACATCCTGTCCTGAACAACTGGAATGATCTGCCATGCTCTGAGAAGAAAAAAGGGGTTTGTGAGAAATAGGGTTCATTTAGTCTTGTTGTGGTTTTGCTTCAAAGTAATTGATGTTCAAAAGAAAATGTAAAATTGTCACTTTTATTGCTATAATAAACTCAAGGGTGATAAAACACTCATATTGTGGATTTATGTATTTTAGTGTTTTTCCTTCATATTTTCAAATACAGAACCATCACAATGTCTAGACAATTCACAAGCACCACAATCAAAGCAAAACTTTACGTTTCTGCACATTCACATTTTCTAGTTTCTGTAGTTAAATGATAAATGTAAAAATACAATTTCGAAACACTTAAAGGAGAAGTCCACTTCCAAAACAAAGATTCACATACTCACCCCCTGTCATCCAAAATGTTCATGTCTTTCTTTCTTTAGTCATAAAGAAATTATGTTTTTTGAGGAAAACATTTCAGCATTTTTCTCCATATAACGGACTGATATGGTGCCCCGATTTTGAACTTCCAAAATGCAGTTTAAATGCGGCTTCAAACAATCGCAAATGCGGTTGTAAATGATCGGTTATTTTCATTAAAAAAATACAATTTAAATACTTTTTAATCTCAAACACTCGTCTTGTCTTACTCTGCCTGGACTCTGCGTATTCTGGCTCAAGACGGTTAGGGTATGTCAAAAAACTCATATTTTCTCCATCAACTTCAAAAATGATTTCAAAATCACCCTACATCACTGCGGAAGTACCGACCCAGTCTTTGCAAAGTGAACATGTAAAGAAGATGAAACACCTTTAACAAAAAAGGTAAAACAGCGATAGGACGACTTTGAAGTTGAGGGAGAACATGAGAATTTTTTCGACATACTCGCATACCCACATTTCGACATAACTGGCATGAACCGAAAAAAAAAAAAAAAAAAACAGTCCAGGCAAAGCAAGACTGTCATGAATCCTGTCCCGTCTGCCCGCCACCAGAGGTCGCCTTTACATTTCATTAACATTTCACACCACACAGACTGTTGCATCACACCCCGGACTACATACTGCGCTGATTGCTCTAACACCTGCATCCAATCAGATGCTCTATATAAGCCTCGGACTTCCCCTTGTTTCTCACCAAGTATTGTGGAGTTTGTATTGTGAAGTGGTGTATTGGAGTTTGTATTGTGTATCCCTTTAGTTTCCTAGTTCCCTGAGTTTAGCTTTCTCACCTGGTCTTCTCGTTTTGTCTGTCTCGCCGCCTGCCTTGTGGACCTCTCGCGCGTTTGTTTGGATCATCCCTTTGCCTCGCCCTTTGGATTACATTCGCCGCTGATTGACCCTCGCTTGCTTCACGGACTATTCTTGCGTCTCGCTCCTACATACCTGTTTGCTGTTGTTCAACCCTGCCTGTTTCTGACCGTGTCTTTGTCTTGCCCAAATAATAAAAGCTTGTATTTGGATCCGCTCGCTTCACGTCTCCCTCGCTCCGTTACAAAAACAAGACTAGCTTTTGACATTAAAAAGAATATAAATTGTATTATTTTTATGAAAATAACTGAATGTTACGTTAGATAAGACCCTTCTTTCTCAGCTGGGATCATTTAGAACCGCATTTAAACTGCATTTTGGAAGTTAAAAATAAGGGCACCATATCAGTCCATTATATGGAGAAAAATGCTGAAATGTTTTAATCAAAAAACTTAATTCCTTTATGACTGAAGAAAGAAAGACTGATTACATTATATGTGAATCTTTGTTTTGGAAGTGGACTTCTCCTTTAAGACCTTTGATGATAATCTAGCTAATTTCATTTCTAAAGAATCACTGTGATTTGTACTGTTTTGTGAGAATTGTGGGATCAGTTACAAACTGTATTTTCCCACCCTTGAATGATACTACGGAAAAGCGAAGCCACACAAAGTGAAGTCAGAAGTAAGCAACTTAACCCCTTCACAAGAGGAGAGTCGGGTGATTTGAGCCTGCAGGGAAGTTGAGCCACCCCTTGTTTCTAGACAACCTTAAACAGAATTATCCATTTTACTCACCCTGTGATAAAGAGAGGCCTATTGTTAAATACATCTAGGTTCAAAAAATGTTTTTTTTTTTTTTTTTTTTTTTTTTTCCTGTTTAAAGTGATTTGTTAATGTTGAAGGACTCATGCTTCTTGTGTCTGAACAATTACAGACAAATCTGAAAAAATATTGCACGTGTTTGTGCTTTAGGAAGTTATGAGGCTAAACTGTTAGCATGATGTTAGCTCTAAACTGCTGGATGATACAAGTTTGTTAAAATGATAGGAGTGGGGTAATTTGAGCCAAAATCCCTGGGGTAAGTTGAGCCAGTGGATCACCCCTTCTTATGCTTACAAAGTATTATTTTATTGTATTTCTATGTTATATTTCATTAATTTTAGACCAAACATTTTTGATTACATTCTTTGTTTTGAATTAGTTTTTTTTTTTTTTAGTTTTTTTTTTTTTCAGAAAATTCTAAATCTTTCTGATGTTGAAATGTTCCCTTCACAATGCTCTATTCCATTACAAGGCTCACACATAGATTTTAATACATAATTTTTATTGAATTTCTCTTCCTTTGATACAGCATTAGCTGAAAATGTTAAGTTTTACTTCAGCATAATCAGTGGCACAATTTAACTCCATGTGGCTCAACTTGCAAGTGCATCTGCATCACTGTATTTAACGCATGACTATGGAGAGATTTCCTCCATCCCAGTAGGATGTAGCAAAAAGCAGCTTTATCTTTGAGTAAGCAAACAATGTGATTATTATTCATAGCTGCTAATCTGAGGGTTATTGGAGTGAACTGAAATGAAATGTCGTTTTTCAAGTTAATGTTAGATGCATAGATGAAACACTTTTGCCTTTTTCTTATTGTCAGACACCATTATTGTTAGTGTATTTCAGATAAACACAGAATGATAATACTAATGATACGACTGATAATATCTCATTCACAGGTACTATTTAGAAAATTCTTGGTTGATATTTAAAGTGTGTCATATTGTGAAGAGAGGCTGGTAAAATGTAAAATTTGTTTTCCACCCGTTTCAGATCAATTTCACGTGTTTCCACATCCCTGGTTTTCAAGAACGACCCATCACTAGCTGTTGCAGCCATGCTGTTCTGTGGGAACATTTAACAACTTTTTGAAAGGGGCAAACATTTCTAGAATCACTGTGGCTTTGTATTATTATTTTTTTTTTTTCCAAACCACCAAATATTCAGCTAAAATACCGTTAATACAGCTCAGCAATTTGAAATGTATGTAAAATTAGCCATTTTTTTCCTGTTTTAAAGCAGCATAGCCTGCCCGTGTATGAGGGGGAGTGACTGTATTACTATTAATTAGTTACTACATTACTATTACATTGCTATAAACGCCGAATTGGTTTTGTCATTGTCATTTACTTGGGTGATGAGCATATAAGTGTGAGTAATTGCAGAAAACAACGACTAAACTAGTCTATCCGTAGTCTATCCGTAGTCCAGCAATTGTAACTGGTTTAATGGGACAAATCTGGTTGAAAGAAATCTCTAAGTGTAAATTCTCACACCATGTCGGAAGTCAAGTCATCGAAGTCAAGGTATCGGCATCGATATTGAACATTTTTGAATGATACCCAGCCCTACAGCTGACTCGTAAAGTTTTTGATATTCTTCATATTTTGTGTGGTGGTCAGTTCACACTGATAGAAACTAATCTTTTCCAATTAGTTTAAACGTTTTTTTTTTTTTTTTCACATTTTATGGGCATTTTACCTTTATAAAGCCATTTTTCCTAAAATTGTCCACTATCTTTTTTTATTTTTTGTCAAATTCTTCTAAATGCATTTTAATAGACTGAATCATGCAGTGAAAGAACACACTCTAAATGTGCACATGTGCACATCCACCCCACCTCTGAGCCTTTGTAAATGTCTGTAAACATTTCTTACAAAAATGCATCAATTTGTTATGGGAGGCCTTTATTCACCCTCCTGGACCTGTGTGAGGCACTTTTTATTATGGATGGATGCACTTTATCTGACTTTCTTTTGGACTGTTGAACACTACCTCCCACCCAATGTCATTATAACTCCGACTGGATTTGTCTAAAAGTGCCATGAGGGTAAGTAAATCATGAGCTAATATTCATTTTTGGATGAACTTACCCTTTAAATATACTTTGGAGGTCTCCAAAAACTTTTTCTGGAGTTGGATTCGCTGAAATTTTCAACAAAGGTTCAAAAATGAAAAAAAAAAAAAAAAAAACTTATTATATTATTATAAATACCTTATTAGATTATTGTCCATCGTCCATGTGTTGTATAATTGTAAAAATGCATTTTGGTTGGGTGTTGCTGTTTTTAATGTTAGGTTTTTTTAATTGTACTCAGCCTCAGACCGTTTAATTTTTGTAAGGCCAAGTCATTTTTTTTTCTTTGTAAGTCTGCATATCCACAGTTTAGTGGCTAAAATTTCGATTTAACATGTTCTCATTTGCAAAGTGTACCAGGTTAAACTAGAGTTGAAGAGCCCTCATGTCATTCCAAACCACTAAGACCTTTATTCATTTTCAGAACACAAATAAAGAGGTTCTTGATTGAATTCAAAGTCTCTCTGGTCCTCGATAGACACTGAATTCTTGTGTTTCTCTTTCCTTCAGTGATTCTGCTTGTAAACAACAGCTCTTCATCATTATTGGTCAATCATGACATAATGATGTCCTTAACTCCAACACTGTGTCAATGCTACTTGAACACTCTGTAGTGTGGAAACACATGAACACTGAGCAGGGTTTGTTTAACACTGGGAACTATTACAAGCTTTACCTGTTTCATACACGAATGACTGATGCATTTGAATCACATTATGTTTAATTGATTTGTTTATATTAAAACTATGTAATCTAAATGCATGGAGTTTGTGTCCACTGAAAGTCATATGATGATGATTTGAATCGAAAATATAGGTTATGGTACAGGCAGGCTATCAACTAATTAATGAAAACTGAATGGGACGACAAGAAAAAAATGACAGAGCTGTTTTCAACACATTAAGCTTTTAAATAAATAAATATATATATATATATATATATATATATATATATATATATATATATATATATATATATATATATATACACGTAACTTGCATTTTAAATTCTAAAACAGTTAAAATGCTAGTTCTTTGGCTAATTTTTCTTTCTTTTTCTTTACTCCCTTAAACTGCTGAAGACAGCTCTTCAGCAAAAACCACAACCATAAATGAAAGAAAAAGTGTTATCTATTTCACATTTCTGCCTATTCACTTCTGCTATAGCTTCTGATTAATCTTTGCAGTACTGACAAGGGCGTTTTTCGTCCGAGAACTCAAGGGAGACATCATGCCTCCTTGGAAAATTGATGAGAAAAAAAAAAAAAAAATAAACACAGTACTAAAATACAAAATGCAAATATTACGACTGGATAAATCACTCATTTTTCTAAAGTGACTGTGTGACACTGTCCAAAAGCAACAACAGAGGGTAAAGTTACAGGCCACATCTCTTCCCTCCATTAGGCCAATTGATATTTAACAGAACATAAATTATGTCACATGACAGGAGGCAATGTCTCCATACTCTGCGCTATGATTGGCCTATTACTTTTTCACGAAATCGTGCCTTTCTTTAGCATGCTCATCCCTCAACCATACATTGGTCTGAATGAATGAATGAATTGGGCTGAATGGTATCAGCAGGACTACTTAAAAAGTAACTAAACATCTTACCCAATTACATATAAACTCGTTATGCATGTCACATTCAAAGGGGGAGCAATCAGTTTAGTGAAGTTAAAGCTGGAGTAAGCAGTTTCTGTGCTAAAAACATGAACAAACAATGAACAAAATGTTCATTTATTAATCTTTGTTAATGTTAGTTAATAAAAAATACAGTTGTTCATTGTTAGTTCATGTTAGTTCAAGATCTGGCACTTAGGGTGTCATCTTTATTTCTGACATGGAGGGCTGATTGATTGAACATTTCAGTTATTGAATATTTTGGCACTCAGATGTGCTTAATATGTAAGAAAAGATCTGTCACTTCTTCTGTTTCTTCTGTTTTCCTACCACTTGACCTTTCATTTAAATAATTAATAAGCTTATTCAGGTAATTGTCATCAAAAATAAAGGTCCAGTTTGGCCTGTTTAGGTTGGTCTTTTGGGTGGTCACAGATTCCTCTTGTTGGATTTTGTAGCTTTGTAGATGTGGTTAAATATACAAGATACAGTCGTAGTTTGGGAGGAGAGTTTCACACTGGAAGTCTGTGTCCTTTAAAGGCCAATGTCAAATGCAATCACTTCCTGTGTAATTTTAGCACTATTATAAGAAGAGCAGTCATCATTCTAAAGATTACAGCTCTTCAGTGAAGATGTATGACAAGACACAGGAGCAAATCATGGATTTAGAGGCCATTTATGACAGTGATGAAGACACCACTGGACCTCGAACAACCAGTTACAGCCAGGCTAAAGGAAAATATCAACAGTGCAGTAAGCAGAAAGTTTAATTTGATACATGAAACTGTGTCAGCAGTGTTTGAGGAATTAAGAACTGTTATGTACAATTAAAATCACTGTTTTCTCAACAACCCTGTTTTTGTGTGTGTGTGTGTGATAACATAATTATGGTGATATGTCAACATATCTCAATCCCTGTGATTATGAAAGAATAAATTCTCTAAAAAGGCATGTCTGTTATCTAAGCACAAAGGCAGATTACCTAAAAAAAATGAATTGAAATAATAATAATACAAAATGTATTAACTGATATTTCCATGTTTTTGGTTGTGTTTGTCAGGAGGAAGTAGACGTTTGGTGTTGATGACAGTGAGTCTCAGCTCATTTGTGTTCTTCTGCTGGTCTTCATCATACTGCAGCACATCACCATCACAGCAGAGAGAGACCTGATGAAGAGATACAAGAACACAGTTGAAGAGTTCAATCAAACCATCAACACCTTACAGGACAATTACACTGATCTAATGACTGAAAAACACCAAGTGCAGAACAACAGCTCTTTGAGTCAGAAGAAACTGGAGCTGGAGACCAGAGTCAAAGATCTCACTGCTGAGAAAGACCAGTTACAGAGAAGCGTTGGATTTTTGAGTCAGAAGAATCTGGAGCTGGAGACCAGAGTAACTTCCCTAAGTGAGGAACTGAAGAAAGAAGCATCTAAACAACATCAGTGCACCTATGATTTTGTTGTTGTTTCCTTGTTTTTTTTTTTTTTTTTTTTTTATGTTTCATGTACATAGTTTTATAAAGTTAATGTTTCTGTGTGGCTCAGGTTTGTTTTTCATGTCCAATGAGGAGAAGAGCTGGTCAGACAGCAGGCAGTACTGCAGGGATTGTGGTGCTGATCTGGTCATTATCAACAATGAAGAGAAGCAGGTGAGTTTGTGTGAGTGTTTGTTACTGAATGAGAGGAATCAAACTTATTTCTGTTTTTATTCACACACAGAGACACATACTTTCATTAGTCAAGGAGAGAGTGTGGATTGGTTTGTCTGACAGAGAGAACGAGGGCAACATGACATGGGTAGATAATTCAACACTGAATCAAAGGTAAGTGTACAACTGTACTTTCTTAGACTCTTTTTAGTTTGGTTGTTTTTTAATAGAAAATCTGATACATGTTTTAGGTTTTGGAATAAAGGTGAGCCGAATAATCAAGGAGTAAATGAGGACTGTGTTGAACTGATACGTCACTTCCTGCCCTGAACAACTGGAATGACCTGCCATGCTCAGATAAGAGAAAAGGAGTTTGTGAGAAATAGGGTTCATCACGTATGGTTGTGGTTTTGCTTCTGTTATCTAATATAATCATTCGTATTTAGAACACGTAATTTCTGGTTTAATCCTCGTCTTTAAAAAGGTTGATCAGTTGATATGATTTTTTTTTTTAGAAGGAAATTAATATTATTTTCTTATTGCTGTAATAAACTACTGTTTCTCATGGATGAATTAGGGTGATCTAAGACACCAAACCTCTGATATGTTCATGTCTATATTATTATGATCTTATTCTAGCTGTTATCTGTTAAACTACAGATGTTTGAAGTGTCCAGTTTGCCCTGATTCACTCTTTTTTTCTTATATTGAGTGTCTGCAAAACCGCTTTTCAGTTGAATTGCTTTCTGTTTGAATAAAATGTTCAATTACCATCATTACCATACTAAACTTGGCATTTTATTTATTTATTTTTTTTTTTTTTTCATGTCGTACTCCCTCCTTGTATCTGCTTTGTTGCTCTATGGAGAGATTTTCTCCAGTCCACTAGGATGCAGCAGAGAGCAGGTTTATCAGACTGAAGTGATCAGAGAGGAAGACAAACATCAGAGCAAAGTGTTTTTCTACCTATTTGTGAATGTTTTTTTTATGTTTCAGTCTTAAGAATTTCTTTCAAAATCAAAGTAATTTTAAAACTGAAAATTAATAAACAAAAACTACAAATTATGTTGGCTTAAATCAGCCATTTGGATAAAAATCAAGGGGAAAAATACCTGAAGAAACCATATATACCATTTCATCCAGTTTTATCTAAATATCCCATTTTTGGACATGAAAAATCAAATAAAGCAGTGGATCTCAGCTGATGAAACACAGCTTCAGCTGAAGAACTCAAATTTATGTCACATAATCTTATGATTGTATGACGTTTTCTGAACTTGCCATACCTTGATTATTCATGAACTGAAGCTCGTTAGGGAAGCCTGAATTAGTCATTAATGAAGATACACTGTAAACAGATCTTGGGAAAGACCTTTTTGACATTAGCCTGGTTATTGCGGTACTGAGTATTGTTAATTCATGAACTACTGATCTGAATGGCACAAATAAGGACTGACATGATAAATGATCTCTCATACACAGATTATGTTTCAGACTGCAGGACAGTTACAGTGATCAAACTACAGAAAAATATCAGCTGCAGGACATCTTCAACTCTTTAGATCTTAAGAAACTTTAGTTGGAGACCAGATTCAGTGACTGTAATTGTTGAGAAATGCCATTAATATATTGATTTTGAGTTTCCTGGCCATAAAGAAGGATCTAATTTTAGTTATACCATTTTAGTTAAAACAGAAGAACAGTGACACCTACTGAGAAAATGAAAATATGAATATCCTGTTGTCACCCATTTGTGTTTAATAGCTGTAAACAGGAAATCTTTATCTTACAATCTCTATTTTTTAACATCATCCTCTCTGTCTCTTAATGCCACAGTGCTGCAGATTAAACACATTATTAATTCCCATAATAATTCAAATTCCAGACAATTGTCTTCAGTACAAAGGCCCAGTTTTAGGGTGTTTAAGAGTCTATTTTGATGGTCACATGCAGGTTCCTGTTTTTGGATATTGTAGCTGTTAAAATGATCATGGGAAAAACTCCAGATTGCTTTGACAAAATTAGGTTGAATATGCACAATATATTCAGTTATACCGTAATATGAGTTTACAGAGAGTTTTAGAATGAGAATGAAAGTCTAGATTTTTCTGAGCCTGAACTAATAAAACCACTTCCTGTGTAGGGTTTGCACTATTTAAAAACACGGTACACATAAAGATTACAGCTCATTTGTGCACACATACTGTACTCTGCTGTAAGTAAATGATGGAATCTGGACCTCAAACACAAAGCCGCTGCCAGGATGAAGGAAAGGCTCGAAAGCAAAGTAAGCAGAACATTTAGTTTAAAGCAGAGACTGTGTCGTAGTTTCGCTAATGTCTAAGCGGATGAGAATATAAAAGAAAATCTAGAATACTCTTTAAAAAGCCTCATAATTTATCTACCAACCAATGTAGATTGCTTATAAAAGTTGATTTGAGATGTTATATCTAATAATATGCAGTGAATTGTCATTAATTGCTATTTGTGTGTTTTGGTCGTGTTTGTCAGGAGGAAGTAGATGTTTGGCGTTGATCACAGTGAGTCTCGGGCTCAGTTGTGTTCTTCTGCTGGTCTTCATCATACTTCAGCAAAGCTTACAGGACAATTACACCGACAACTTCAACTCTTTGAGTCAGAACCTGGAGCTGGAGACCAGAGTCAAAGACCTCACTGCTGAGAAAGACCAGTTACAGAAAGATTTTGACTATTTGAGTCAGAAGAAAGTGGAGTTAGAAAGCAGAATCAGGTCTCTGAGTGATGAACTGAAGAAAGAAAGATCTAAAGGAGGTTAGTACAAACCGGGGAAGCCACTACAGCTGAGCAAAATACATGAGGTATATACATGTAGGCCAGTGTTCGAACTGAGACGTGTTCTAGTGCCATTAGCCTACACAAATTTGATTGAGCTTACTGTTAAATTAAATATGTAGACTGAAGACCTACAACCAATGTCGATACTTGTCGATGCTCTTGCCTCCATGTTCATAGACTAAATATTTATTCCTGCAGGGACAGTCTGACTAAAAAGCAATATCAAATATACACATTAGGTTATATAGCCTATATAATGCTATTCAGTAATTACATCAAATGCATCAATGCAATGACAATTCACAACATTCATTACTGTTAAATTAGTCATGTAAATGGAAAGACAGACTCAGTAGTAGCTATGTTGCAGCAGGTGCACCGAAACTTTTTCATGCACAACATCACTGCTGGTGGGAGGGGCGCCGTCTCCGCATACTTTTTGGGGGCCTCACAGATGTGCGGTTTGCCACTGGAAACAGTCTTACCTTTTTTGTTCAAATATAAATGTTATGTGTATGCTTTAAAAAAGAATGTGTTTCTTTTAGCCAGTATTTGGGGTCCAGATGACTTGTTCATGTCGACTGAGGCAAAGAGCTGGTCTGACAGCAGGCAGTACTGCAGGGATCATGGTGGTGATCTGGTCATTATCAACAGTGAAGAGAAGCAGGTGAGTTTGTGTGAGTGTCTGTTACTTAATGAGAGGAATCACACTTATTCCTGTTTTTATTCACACACAGAGGGTCATATCTTCATTCATCAAGGAGAGAGTGTGGATTGGTTTGTCTGACATAGACAGTGAGGGCATCATGAAATGGGTGGATAATTCACCACTGAAACAAGGGTAAGTGCACAATCCAAGTTGGTTACTTAATGAGTTAAAACTTTGGGATACCTAAAGATTGCAGTTCTGAATAACTGAAAATCTGTCACATTTTATGCAGGTTTTTTTCTCCACATGAACCAAATGATGCAGATGGAAATGAGGACTGTGTTGAAATGCAATTGTGCACACAATGTTCTGGTTCCAACATGAACGTCTGGAATGATATCTTATGCTCCAATTTAAAAAAAGCAGTTTGTGAGAAATAGGGCCATCCTGTCTTGTTATGCTTTTACTTTTTACGGAATCATTTTATTGTGAATAGATTCTGATTGAAGTTGAGAAGTTGATTTTTAAAAGTGAAAAGGTAAACTTGTCATTATTATTGCTATAATAAACCAACAACCTCTGCTTCTCTTGCCTATTATTCTGATATTAAGTGTCTGTGAAACTGCTTTTTAGATTATATGGTCAATAATTTTTTTTTTTCTTCTTTTGGTGAATTTTTGGTGCATTTTACATCATCCGCCCGGAGCTGTTTCCATGTACAACTGTTAGCGCAAGCTAGAATAAAGTGATTATTATGTTTTAAATATGGATATTTTTCTTACAAAAACACACTGATTCACCCCCCAGTGCCATATGAGACACTTTTTTTATTCCCACCCGAACCATGAACCGGGTTCATTTAAATCCCTTGTGGCTTCACTTTGCTTGCCATCATTACTTTGTTAGTTTCCTGTTTATCTGTATTGCATAAATCGCTGTGTAAATAAAGGTGACTTGACTTTTTAACTTTCTCAATCAGTTTACGTTTATAGAGTTTCACGACGCGTCATCAATCGGCCATATTAGCGGCACCAAATGTAAACAATGGCACTGAACCGAACGAAACTTGCATATTTTGCTGATTATTGCTGCTGAAAATGTTCATTTATTTTCATGTTTTGGGCTGTACTAATCAGTCCGACTGGGAAAACATTCAGAGTACTATAGACTGCCAAAAGTTATAACAAATCAAGGAGAAGGGTGAAAAAAAAAAAAAAACTGTCTGAGGAACAAAAGGCGTTTGTGGTTGGCCAGACTGACCAGGATTTCCAGGGTAGGAATCTTGACAACATTTGTGTTTGTTCTTATCACTTCTGGTCAAGAAGGTGAAATATTAGGCTAATATCTTAATTAATGCTGCTTGTATGTATCTTTACCACCTAGTAATTTTAGTTTGTCAAAATATTGCACCCTTGCTTACTAAGTCATTCTCTATACTTAGCAGCTTCCACACGGTTTTTTCAGCATAAGGCAGCATTAGGCAGCATAAATAAGCAGAACAACGTATTTAGTGGTACATTAACCGTGCAATCCATGCCGTTGTTTACATCCGAGTATTGCCGATATGGCCGTGCATCCAGCTAAATGATCAAATCATGACATAAGTGCAAACCTGAAAAGTTACATCTAAGTAATCAATATTTTTTAATTTTTTTATTTATTTTTTTTTTTTTTTGTGGTGATCAGTGAGGATGTGGTCTTTTTACAGAAGCTCATACATTTATATAAAAAAAAAAAAAATCTGCTAGAAAAAGTTCTCACATTTAGGAAAATGTTCATTTGAAGTAAACTATGCATCCCATTCCCTGGCCTTATGGCTGTTGTAAATTTAACTAACCAGCAGAAGACACTTTTTGGCTTTGATTCTCTTCCTGGTACAACAATGCTTCATGAGGCGTCATTTTCTTATGCTAATTAGCCAGGCAGCGATAAAAGGAAGTAAGATGAAATGAGAAAGCTCATGTGTCAGAGAACCCACCAGTGTAACTCAATGACAGAAAGGTTCGTACACTAGAGGGCGCAAAAGATCATTCTTGGACTGGGATTAAGACACAGTGGACTGTTTGTAGTGAACTTGTAGCAAGTGAAACATTTCAGCATAAACATGTTTACCCCTCAGATGAAAATTAAATGTAGTATGTGTAACACAAAAAAGCTGTGAGGAAGACTTGCGTAGAAATGAAAATGAGGATATTTCAACTTCAACTCTTTCAATCAGAATCCAAATTTGGAAAAAATGTTCCTAAATTAGTTGGCCTGGGAATTAACTTTGTTTCAGAAACTGAACATTGTTCTGCTTGTACATTACATATATGAACTTTTTAATTAACTTTATTAAGATGTTGTGGTTACATACTTTATGGAGTACCGTAGCAATTCCAGATTAATTTTTTCTTCACACCTGAACAACTGGAATGCTAAATGGGAGAAAAAGGGATTTGTGAGAAATAAGGTTCGTCATTGTTATGCTTTTACTTACATGTGTTTAAATGTAGAACACAGTCATAGTTTGGGTGTGAGAAGTTTCATACTGGAAGTTGATGTTTTTCACAAATACCAGGGTCCGATGAAATCACTTCCTCTGTAGATTTAGCTCTATTAAAACAAGAGCAGGCATCATTTTAAAGACCAGATCCTCGCTGTTAAGACGTTCTACAAGACACAGGAACAAAAAAGAAATGGAATTAGAAGACTTTTATAATAATGCTAAATGGAAAAATGTTAAAGACAAAAATGGACCTCAAAGACACTGCAATTATGAAGAAAAAGCTCAGAGCTGCAGTAAGAAGAACATTTAATCTAGGCAATGAAAACTGTTAGATACAATTTCAGTCATTGTTTTGTAAGAACAATATTGTCAACGTTCCTTTCTATTTAGTGTTATATTCTTGTTTGCATATTTTACCGAATTGTAATTTCAGAAGTTTGTCATTACAAAACAATACTTTATTTTTGAAACTTACATCCTGATGATACGGGGTGTATAAATTAATGTTTTTGTGTATTTTTCCTGTCTGACAGGAGGAAGCCGATGTTTGTTGCCGATCACTGTGTGCCTTGGGATCATTTGTCTTCTTCTGATTGCTGGCATCATACTGCAGCACTTTTGGGCCACTAAGCGAGGTTAGTACAAATCATTTTATGTTCAAGTAGTTTCATTTTCCTTTTTTTTTTTCCATCTTTTATGTATGCAAAGTCTACACTTGTCAGGATATCTGTGGGGTCCAGATGGCTTGTTTTTGTCCAATGAGGAGAAGAGCTGGTCTGACAGCAGACAGTACTGCAGGGATCGTGGTGCTGATCTGGTCATTATCAACAGTGAAGAGAAGCAGGTGAGTTTGTGTGAGTGTCTGTTAATAAATGAGAGGATTTTTTTTACTTACACAATTGTTTTTACTTACACACAGAGGCACATATCATCATTTATCAAAGACAAAGTGTGGATTGGTTTGTCTGACACAGAGAACGAGGGCAACATGAAATGGGTGGATAATTCACCACTGAAACAAGGGTAAGTGCAAAAACAATGTGGGTTTCTTTGTCTAAGCTCTTTCCTCTTATACAATTGAATTTTAACTTCTGCTTCTGTACTATTTTAGTTTATTCTTGAAAGTATTGTGCTACAGCATGCGTTGTTAATTAATGAATTGCTTGTGACAATTATTATTTAGTTGCTAAATGGATGAAAACTTTGACACATTTTATTCAGGTTTTGGGCTGAAGGTGAGCCGAATAACTATCGTGGTAAAAACGAGGACTGTATTGAAATGAAACCTTCAGATCCTGTCCTGAACAACTGGAATGATGTCTTGTGCTCTGAGAAGAAAAAAGGAATTTGTGAGAAATAGGGTCAATCCTGTCCTATCATGCTTGCACTTTTTTTATGTTTTATCGAATCATTATTCCATATTCATAATATAAAAATGTCACTGATTCTCCCTAACAGTCTGTTTTGCTTTCTTTTTAATAAAAGTCAATAACCATCATTACCATATTACACTGCATCTTTGTTTGTTTTATTATTTCTTTGTATCTACCTGAGGTTCAGAGTGACGTGATTGAAAAGAAGCATTGTCTTTTGAGTTCCAACAACATTTTAGCTATATATCCATGTTGTTTTTTTTTTTTTTTTGAAGACATATATAGACAACTGACATGCATTTACAAAAAATCAAGTTCATTACTACGAGAGGTAGTATAACGAATTTGTGCAATTGTTCATGCAATATTTAAATCTAGTGGTTTATATGTTGTTCTCTATTACGTGGTATGTGTCCCCCAGCCCAGCCTAAGCCTCTTTTTATGCCTTGTCAAGTTCTTATGAAATTTTATTTAAAAAAAAAAAAAAAAAAAAAAAAAAAAAAATATATATATATATATATATATATATATACATATATATATATATATATATATATATATATATATATATATATATATATATATATATTATTTATTTAATTTTATTTTATTTATTTAGACAGGAAAATTGCTGTCCTTTTTTGCACAGTGCTCCCCAACCTATATGTGCCTATAAAAATCTAAATATAAAATGAAAACCATTTTCTTAAAACAAAATGAGTTACATGAAATTTATATTTTTAAAGGAACATGTCATCTAGTTCCTGTTTTCTTTTAAAATATATTAATATGGAATGTTTTTTTCATGGAATTTACTTTTTAATATGTTACTGTATGACAATTAAAGATTCTCATAAACAACACACATCCTAAAAAGGCCTGACTATTGTCTAAAGACAATGGTGGATTACTTACAAAGACTTATTTAAGACATCATGTTTAATAATATATTTGTGTTGATATCTGGGGCCCGTTCTTCGTACATTGCTTATTACATCCGAGATCAAATGACACATCCGCCACGTAGGATTTAAATCAAACTTCGCTTATCAATACATACATAAAACACGATCATATACACCTAGAAATTACTTGCATATTACTTGATTAGCTTGTTCAAGTGTGTTTGATTACGGTTGAAGCAAAACGTTTGCAACCCCTGATATATGAAATACATGTGCACACTAATATGAAATCCATACCAGTACATCTTATGTTAGTAATGAATGCATATACACTTGTGAATAACTTGTGTATACATATAAACATGACGCATGCATACGCTAATAGACACTCGCTTATATGTATAAACTTGATCCATGCATATACACCTACAACATGCACATATACATATAAACTTGTTGCATGCAGACACATCTGTACATACTCGCATACACATATAAAATTGATCCATGCATATACACTTATAAACACTTGCACATACATAGAAACACGGTGTGCGCGTACACTACAAATTTTAAAGGGTGAATTTAACTCCCTCAGAGTTAAAATTAACACTTATCCAGTGTATATATGGATACCACTGGTAAAGTGTTAAACTAACACTTTTGAAAGTGTTGACATTTTTAACACCCTGACAGTGTTACTAACAAACTCTTAAAATGTAAAATATTAACACCAGAACGGATAATGAAAACACCAAAGTTGGTGTTCAAATTTAGCACTCAAGGATTAACTAGTCAACACAATACCAGTGTTCAGGTGAAAATATTAAAAAAATAAACCCACAAAACAATACACGTTTACATTTATTTATTTTTTTAATTGAAACACATTTAGTGTTTTCAATAACATCAATGTTCTCACAACATCTAAAACATCATAATGTCAAGGCAAATCAATGCAAAGGCACAAAATACATATTCTTATTTGGTCCATATGTGCTCTTAATGTTTTAAGGTTTATAATGCTTACATTTATCAGCTTTAACAACAGTCTTTGCTTTGTTTTCAGCATGACAAGATTTCTCTGCTGTTTTCAGCCAAGCAAGATATCCACTCCCACTTGGAGCATTTCAAAAGTGCTCCTGTAAAACTGAAAAAACTAAATAAAAAAAAAAACAGGATAATTTCACATCCATTTTTTATAGTGTTTTTTTACAATGCAGATTGTATCAATGCAGCTTTACAGTATTAAACAGAGAAATAGTGTGTCGAAATCTAGGCTGCAGCAAAGTCAGATTGAGCAGAGGTCTTGTGCCGATGGGTGTGTAGTTGACGAGGTGTTCGCAGGGGATCTGTCTCTGGGGCTCATCTAGTTGTCATGGTCTCCGCTGACATTCAGGGCTGTAGAGGTCATCTCTAGGTGCTGATCCACCATCTGGACTGGATACGGATACGGACTGGATCCAGGGAACTGCAGTGACCCTCTGATTCAGTCTGGATCTGGGTGGCTACGGTGACCTCGAAACAAGAACAAAACATACTAATATTAGTGTCGATGCCATTGTTTCTTACAACGTAACAAGTATATCATGTGTTAAGGGACGTGTTCCCAGTTTTGGCTGACCTAATTAATGCAGCCTAACAATCCTTTAACGGATCTGAATTATAGAAATGTGTAAGTGTATTACATATAAGCCAGATTAAAGAGATGGGTCTTTAATCTAGATTTAAACTGACAAGATTCAAGGCCAGAGTCGATAATACCCAGAATATCAAAATCAACTGCGGGCGGCAGATCCTTTTCCTATTTAGCTCCCAAACTCTGGAATAATCTACCTCCTACTGTTCGGGAGGCAGACTGTCAGTTTAAATCTAGACAATACAATAAAATACAATTCAAAATAGTTCACCCAAAACTGAAAATTCTGTCATCATTTTGGATCTCCTGTCTTTTGAGAAGCACAAAAAAAAATTATATTTTGAATAATCTACAGAAGACATATACTGACATTATATGGATAACTTTGTTCAGGGCTTTTTTTTTTTAAATCTCCTTTTGTGGTCCAAAAAAGAAAGAAAGGCATATGGTGTTAGAGCAACACAAGGCCAAGGCTAAGTAAACTGACTCAATTTTCATTTTTGGGTGACCTACTACTTTAAGGAAAATCATTTAATTCACTGTAAATGTATGTATATATATTGTAAAAAGAAAGTCAGTCTTACTGGAAAATTAGTCTTTTAACAACAGAAACAAAGTCATAATTCCAAATGGGTACTGATCTCTCTCTGCATTGAGGTTGGACTCCTCCTATCAAAATGAATGCACATAAATGGGACAGCACATAAATAAATGGCAGTGCAACCATACCAAAAACTTATATTTGATACATTTTTTAGAAGGAGATCAGACTTTTTATTATTATTGTTTAATAATCAAAAAATTAAGCATGACAATCAACAATCTTAAAATATGCAATTGTGGCTTACCATTGTCTCTGTTAACGTTATGTGTCCTAACAAAGCTCTTCTCATCCCACTTAATGTATTGGTGACTTCATACTCTTCAAGCACATCATCTCCCGAGTGAAAGAATATCTCTCTGGGAAAACGTTTAGAAGTGCACAACAGATAAATTTAGCTATAAATCAGTATGACGTTATAAAATACATATTTTAAATTAAATTAAACTTCTTATGTTCCCCTGTTAAAAGCGACCTCTGCGTCTGCATTGCATAACAATTCAAATCTGTGAGAAACGTTTAGGCTCGTTTAGGCGCATACAGCATACAAATATCTTCATAAAGTAATATTATCCTATATAATACATAATGTAAATGAGGTAAAACACTTACTTTAAGGGTTTTCCTTGATAAAACCAACTTCCCCGTCTGCTCCTTATCGTGAGTTAAAGAAAATATCTCTGAAAAAAAAAGTTTAGGAGTGCACAACACAGAAATGTCACTATTAATCAATGTTATGTTATAAAATACATATATTACATACATATATATTAAATGAGGTAAAACACTTACCTCTTAAAGTGCATATTGCAGGTTAGCGACTCCAGTGAATTGATGTATAGAAAAATAATGTAGGAACCAGATTTTCTTTAAAATATACTTAAAAATACGCTATTAAGGCTTCTGGAGTCGTTTTTGTGAGAGAATTTTACTTCCGCATCTGAAAAAACTGCCAAAACCGGCAGTGACGTAACGAGAGGGAGAGCGGTCAATGTAAACCATAGGAAAACAATGGATCGCAATGACCGTTCAGACGCGGAGAAAATTTTAAATGTTTATTTACACTCGTATGACGAACCACAGACACAATTATGAGCCTGCTATGTGGCCAAGAGAGCAGGGATATTCCAGGATTAAACAGAACAACGGTCAGAGGAGACAAATTAAGTTGTGGTGTGAGGAGAACAGGGCAAGTGTCTGTGAGAGATCAGTGTCAGCTGACGATATCTAATCGGGAAAAAGCATAGCACTGGTCATCTATAAGTACTGATACTACTTACCAGTAACAGAAACTAATAATCGTTGATCAAGCATCAGACTCGTTAATATCCGACGCTAACGTTACGTGATATAGCGGGTTTTTAATCTCCGTGCGCACGCGCGAGAGAAACGTTTTTGTTTCATTATATGCTTATGTGGGAAATGCCCCCAAACTTGATGTGCTGTCTCTGACTGTACCCAGGCTTTAAAGGCTTGCAGTCTGAACTCATAACAGGTTGTACAGATAGCCTATGCACTTCAGGCAGGAGCATACACCTCTCCAGGCCAGCAGACATGAGTATGTTTAGGGTAGAGATTATTTATTACTCTGAGCTAAATACGTACAAATAAATAGTAAACTTAAGATTTGAATATCAAAATGTTTGTTTCTCAATTACAAGTTGACTATATTTAGGTCGTGAATACCTATAAAGTCACACTTTTTAATGCCATTGGTATAAGACAGTTAATGTTGACAGCTTACAGGCAAGTTGTCTGCTGGTATTCATCAGGAAGCCCTCACCTGCATGTGTTGTGTCAGCTATGGGACAGTTTACAAAGGAAGGATGACTTTATAAAGGTTTTGAATGGCCCCATTTTGGTGACAATAAAAAATAATCACAATCACAAATTGTCTTACTGTATAACAAATTGTTTATGAAGTTTACAATACATATATATCAAGCAGATCTGCATTTATGTTTAATTCAGTTAAGTTTAATTTATACAGCACTAAATCATATATATTATTTCATAGTATTGTTAATACCCAACTCAAAACACAACATTGCAACTGTTATTATATATATGTAGATGTACCAAACATATACCACTGAAAGAAAAATATTTTCAGCGTGGGTATCACAATAATGTGTTACATTAGAGGTGGTTAATAACAACTGCCGTCCACTGCTTCAGATCTTCACACATCCTCATGTCTTGCAATGTCTCCCAAAGCCCTATAAATACATGAAAATAAATTACAAATTAGCTGTGCAAACAATGTGACTAGACTTGATGGTTATAATATTAACAAACTGAGGTTAACTGACCAGTAATGCCTTCTCATATGGCACCGTTTTTACACGGTTCTCAAAATTATATTACTAATGCTTACATGCTAGCTATGGTGCTTTACAACAACATACACACATCTCGTTGTGTCTCATTATTTAAATAAATATGTTCACTGATTTGGTGGTTATCAAAAGTTAAAAAACAAGACTTACGGTGCACAGTTCACATTTTCGTCGAGCTGCATCTCTGGCGGCTTCGGACGAACCACAGGCTGACGGCGGACCCGATGAAGGTGCTGTGTGCACCGAAGGAACCGCACCAGCTTTGAGCCTCACTTGGTTCTTGCTTCGGCATCCCATGTTGAAACTGCATCAAATCGCCGGGATGACAATCCTCCGGTGTAAAGTGAACGCGTTTTTCGAAGCAGATGCATTAGTGTAGGCCCGTCTCTTCGCCCGCACAAACCATAGCACCGTTCTTTTATTGTAAGTAAACCCGTGGACACGATGTCCTGACAGGCTGGAGTTTGTGCAGCCTCCATAAACACAATAATTTACCATGACGATGATCAATTGAAATAAAAAATAACTACCGAAAACACACTAGCTCTCGACTGCTCCTACTGAATAGCAACAGTTTGGCGAACGACTCCCTCTCGTGACGTCATATGACGCGGTGTGGAAAAAAAAAAGCTGTTTTTGAGCGCTGTCAAGGAAATCGTCACATTGTCTTCAAAATTTGTGGCCTTGCGTCTTGTAAAACATTTTCAAATCCTGCATGAACGGTTCGTATAGTATTTCCATACACGGACATATATTTATCTGGAATTTTTTTTAACCTGCAATATGCACTTTAAGTTTCTTTATTAAAAGCGACCTCTGCGTCAGCACCGCATTGCAATTCAAATCTGTGAGAAACGTTTAGGCGCGAACAGCATAACGTTATAAATATCGTCATAAAGTAATATTATCTTACAAAATACATATCGCAACTTAGATAAAACACTTACTTTCGGTGTTTTCCTTGATAAAACTTGTCTCCTCTGCATCGTGAGTGAAAGAAAATATCTCTCCGAGAAAAAGTTTAGGAGTACACAGGTCTGTTCCGCATCGCGAGTGGATAAAAATGTCTTTAAAAAAAAATTGCCACATACGGCACATAAATATCGTTATTAAACGATATGATATTACAAAAGACATTTTGTGAGTAAGATTAAACGCTGTATTTCGCTGTTTCCCGTCCTCATTATGCTCCGCATCGCGAGCAAAGAAAATGGCGTCAGATGGGTCAGGCACGCACACGAGCAAACGTCCCGGATGTGACTGATACCACTCAACAGTGTTAATAAGGGTAACTCTACGTATTTACACCGGCCAGAGGGCGCTGTTTACACTAGCTAGTGTTAATCCTTTCAAATTCAACACCACAAGTTTAACTCTTTACTCTAAAAGTCCTTAACACCAGGATTTTAACACTGGAGATTTTGCTGTGTACACACCCATAAAACACTCACGCAAACATACAAAATAAATTTCACAAACCTATACAATTTTGATAGGTAAGACGCCCCCTGGCCTGTTTGTCTGGAGTAAATAAATGTTTGGCGTTGATCACAGCAGGGCTGTTTTCCCAAAAACATTGTAAGACATCATAAGAAAAATAAGTTGATCATAGAACCATAGTCACCAGTGAAGCTACATGTTAAACTTAGGTTTACAATGATTTTCCAAAACTTTTTAGACACCCATCAAGGATGACAAAAAGTTTTAAATGTCATATTATTTTTTTTTTTGTATTTTACTCCTAAACTTAGAAATAGCCTTACTGATAATGCTTGGGGCTCAGACATACTCTTTTAGTTTAAATTAGATTAAAATACATATTTTTATAAACATATAAACCTTCAGTTATATGTGATGCAATAAATCATCTTTTGTCTGAAATAATATGAACAGCCACTATCCTAATCTTTCTCCTTCCTGTTTCTCAGGATGCCCAGCCCAGGGTTACTACACAGTAAAATCCCCATTGTTAAATCAACACTCCTTCAGAGTGTATTTGGTCCCACTCCAAATAGTGTTAAAGTAACATTGACACAGAGTTAAAGTTAATGAGATAATTATGTGATTAATTAAGTGCTGACTGAGCATTAGTGATGAACACCTGCTGTTAAGAAGCAGCATCACTGAAGAAAAGAGAAACACAAGAACTAGATGCAAAATTCACTTTTACATGTTGTTTGAACATAAATGTGTGTTGGCAGTGTGCGTACACAACCACCCTATAATGATCAAAAAAAAAAAAAATCCACCCCAAGAATGGCTCCTAAGTAACTGAGGTGTTTTGCTGTTGGATGTAATAATGATCATAACAGTCGTCATTTACTCTTGAGCTGCTGAAGAAGCAGAGGATTACTTTCATTTTTGAAGGGAACGTACCCCTGATTTGCCTAAACGCGTCTATGTTCGTGTAAATCATTTGTGATCCAGCTTTACCTACAGCAGAAGTGAGTATAACTATTTGCATTAGATATTTGCAAATCGCCTTTTCTAATGATGTACTTGTTAGGATGTTTCAAAATGTGGCTAAAGTTTACAGTCTCTCAGAGAATTGTTCTCACCCCATGAAAGAGAGGGGCAGGGTAAGCAGAGCTCATTAGCATTTAAAGGAACATGCACTGAAACCACTTGCTCTGAACAGAGCTTTTAACCAAAGTGTGTTATAGACTTTTCATTAAGACCCTCAAGAATCATATCAACTTGTGGAAAATGGGTTTCATCTGCTGACCCCTTTAAGGTTAAGTTTTCTATTCTTGTAATGTCTTTAATTTACGTATAAATGAACAATATTTACTATTTTTCTGAATTATGTGTATATCCCCTTTTATTTGTAAGCAACACTCTGCCAGTAAGTTCAACAATTTTCAACCCATTTAACAACATTTAATCTTTCTCAGAGATGCCCAGTTTATTTGTTAGCAAAACTTGGCTGGATGATGCAAAATGGAGCATTTTGTCATTTCGATGAGATAAAAAGTGTCTTTTTTGTCATTTTGTCAAAACTCGTCATTTCATTTTGCATCATCTGGCAGAGTGTTGCTTACAAATAAAAGGGGATATATAGGTACACATAACTCCGACAGATATTAGAGACATTGCAGCAATACAAAACACACCTTTAAAGACAATATAAGGATAATATTTGTCAGTTTTGTATGTCCATTTGCAGTGTCTTTGTGAGTCTTTGTGAGTGTTGACGTCATCTAAAGTCTTCACAATACTTTCAAGTCTTCACAAGTGAGTCTGGATCCAAACTGGATCTGGAACTGGTGTTATCTCTAGTAACCTTATGCTGGGCATCCTGAGATAGAAACAGGAAGGAGAAAGATTAGCATAGCTGCTATTTTTAAATATTCTTTCAGACAAAATATGATTTATTTTATCACATATAACTGGAGTACACTGTTATGAGATGTGTTATGTATAATTTAAAAATTACAGCCATAAAAGGCTCCTGCCATGAATAAATTGTATCAAAAGAAAACTCTTGTGTATTTCATATTTCTGCATTTTGTTGTAGCTGCATGTTTCCTCCAAGAACTCAAGGAAGAACTCAATGCCTCCTCAGAACATGGATGAGAAAAAACCCACAGTACTAAAATAAACAGTGCAAATATTACAAAATATGTCAGAGTGTAAAAATAACTTCTTTTTCAAAAATGACAGCAGTGCAACGTGACTATCGACAACAGAACCCATTATAATCTGCAATTCTGTCTTCACTGGATGCGGCACAGTTTGACAAGACAAATGACCAACAGTAAACTGATGTCCTTTTCTATTTCTGACATACTCTGAGCATTCATGCTGCTTAAAATATAAAAATTACATTTTTTTTTTTAAAAAAAGGACACTGTCCTACAGCGGCACCAGCAGGCAAAACTACAGCGAGAGGCCACATTTCTCTTGCCTCCCTGAGCCTGTTGAGTTTCGACAGACCGCAGTGCATTGAGTTTGGTAGGGGGAAGTCATGTGACAGGAGGCAATGCCTCCATCGCTCTATGACTGGCCTAATACCCAGGGCACAGATTATGCTATTCTCCCTTTCCTTCCTGTAAGAACGGACGTGGCTATTTGTAAATGTTCTGGTTCTGGCTTCCAGTCTTATGTACAAGACAGTTCATTTTGCTGCTTGATACTGCAAATTTGTGTCTTACCA
Source organism: Cirrhinus mrigala (assembly GCA_036247105.1). Classification (NCBI taxonomy): domain Eukaryota; kingdom Metazoa; phylum Chordata; class Actinopteri; order Cypriniformes; family Cyprinidae; genus Cirrhinus; species Cirrhinus mrigala. The sequence continues at coordinate 5,585,339 of CM070007.1, forward strand.
TATTATTTTAATGTATTGTCTTAATTATGATCATACTGATTTGCAGTACAGTTTTACCGTTCACTGCACATTGTTATTCTATTGCGTTACATCTGCGTTAAAGAAAAAGGGTGGATTGCTGTTGAGAAGAAACTTAAGAGCTCCATGATTTATGAGGCGTCATTTCCTCATGCTCAGGAGCTTGGACATGAGGAGAGGAACTAAGAAAACAAAACAAGGATGCACAGTTAAGAAGAAAGCACCTGTTATTGTTAGATAAGAGAATTAGCAATTAAGCTGAATGTCAGAAAGTAATGTAAGGTCCACGCGATTGCCCAACGGAGGTATCCAGTGGTGGATAAAGGTTTCTTGCGTGTTCAGTCTTTTCAACATGCAAAGTTTTAATTTACAGTGGGTTAAATTCAAATCTGACTCTATTTATTCTCTACCTCAAATTTGGGTTAGAATGCCAATCATTATTGATTATTCATAGGATAATTTATCTAGACATCTGATGATACTATTTACTCTATAATATTATTGTATTGCTCATACGGGTTCTCATGTTGCTCTAAGATATCACTCCGGCCGTTAGCGTACCTTACGGTCACATACTCGTCAGTCTTGGTTATTAAGAGGTAACTGACTAATACTTTAGATGGCTGCCCCTAAGCTTGCTCGTTCTAAAATTATTTTTATTTAGTCCCCATAGATCTTAACACACTTGAACAAAGCAACATTATTTCTAGTCAAAGGTCACCACAACTACTATAGGTATAAGCCGACCAACATTACTAACACTAAAGATCATTCTCCCACAGGGATTAATATACATGGAAAGTTTATTAGAGATCTTACACACTTGTAGGAACTGTAATATTTATAGTTTGAATCAGAAGACATTGGTTTTGGAAACAGTATCAAATAACTATAACTGCTGTTATGTCCGAAGCAAAGAAGTTTTGACATTTAGTGTTTTTTTTCTGATATGGAAAGATTATAGGTTCTTTTAAACTTGCTTAAGGCCACAGTATCACAGTGATGCAGTCTAAAAACAAATCTGAGGAGAGTGTTAGACTGGAATCCTAACAATAATAATACAATATATTGATCCTTCCCAAGATGGTGGCGCGGTCAGACGCAGCGGCTACTCCGAGTCCCAAAAATGGTGCTTTTATGTCTTTTAATGTGCTCTGTTCATCTCAAAATAGTGTCAGTTTACCGCTAATTCATAAGGAAATCTCTCCAAAATACATCTGTGATTGCCAAATCCTTTTGGAAATCGGTAATGCATACAACCACCAACTCGCACCGGCAGCCACTGAGAAGCTCGAAGGCCTTTGCTTACTGCTAAATGTTACGGATGTGGAAGGACACACTCACACATAGGGTTTCTTCAGCTTTTTTTTTATTTTTTTTTTTATCCACAGCAGTGAGACCCAAATCTCAAGGGTACAAATCAGGTTGGCTGAAGACAATATACTGCAGACATATGACTAGAAGAATATAAATTACACTTTCACTCAACTCATATTACAAATAATTATCAGAAATTTTAAGACAGACAATGATCACATGAAATGCACTTGTTACCGCTTGTGAATGCATGAGGAAATTCAATATATTCATAATGACCTCAACAACTGTGTTAAAGTGTTAAATACATTGTATACACGTTCAGATACGTAAATCCAATCAATTGCGTCGAAAGTAGTCACGTAAAATATATTACTTCCACAATTAATACGTTAGTATTAACTAGATGAGTAAAGTTTGAGAACAAACTTTAAGTTGGCTTGAGAAAGCCTAGTTTGAAAGTTTGAAGCAGTTATAAAAGTATGGAAGCAGCTAGCATGATTTAACACATTGCTTACATGATTTAACATGTTTCTGGAATGATTAACAAGTTGCTAGCATGTTTCTAGTATGATTAGCATGTAGCTAGCATATTTCTAACATGATCAGCAAGTTGTTAGCATGTTTTTAGCATGATTAGTATGTCGCTAGCATGTTTCTGGCATGATTAACAAGTTGCTAGCATGTTTCTAGCATGATTTGCAAAGTTGTTAGCATGTTTCTAGCATGATTAGCAAAGTTGCTAGCATGTTTCTGGCATGATTAGCAAAGTTGTTAGCATGTTTCTAGCATGATTAGCAAGTTGCTAGCATGTTTCTAGCATGATTAGCAAAGTTGCTAGCATCTTTCTAACACGATTAACAAGTTGCTAGCATGTTTCTAGCATGATTAGCAAGTTGCTAGCATGTTTCTAGCATGATTAGCAAGTTATTTGCATGATGTTAGCATGATTAGCATGTTACTAGCATGTTGCTAGCATGTTTCTGACATGATTAACAAGTTACTAGCATGTTGCTAACATGATTTAGCTAGATAGATTAGAAATATTAGAAATATTAGAGTGGAAGCTTGAGTCTAAATTGATTAGAAATAGTACATAGAAGGGAAGCTTGATTGAGGCTCAAGGGATTCTGTGAGTTTAGATTTGAATTTTGTCAGTTGGAGTTTGAAGAGTGTTGGCTCATTTGAACATTCTGTCAATGTAAGTCTATGGGATTTTTGGTGGCTTTGATAGTCTGGTTTACGAAAACCGTAAGCCGGATCAGTTAGAAAAGATATAGCACACTGAGTCACACCAGCCTGAAGGTCTGGACCGAGTTTGGTGGTTCTAGCTTGAAAGCTCTAGGAGGATATAGATAGCGAAATCTGTCTCAGAAGAAGAAGAAGAATCTTAAATAGTAGATCAGTAAGTTGGCTTTCTCAAGCCAACTTAATTAATACGTTAATACCACATGAGTTAGAGCATGAAAAATCGTACATGCCCACAGCAGCGACACTCAAATCTGCTGTGGTACAGAAAGAGAAGATGGACAAAATACTACATCTGCAGTACCATTAACAGCCACAGGAGGGGCACCTTAGTACACCAACAAAGTTAGTTAGTTCACGGCCATTGTTATTGTCGTGGTTTACATTCCACCGTGTACAAACGCTAAGGACGCGCTTCGCGAGCTGTACAGCGCCATCAGCGAACAGCAAACAAATAACCCCTACGGCTTTTTCATCATTGCCAGCGACTTTAACCATGCAAACTTAAAGTCAGTTTTGCCAAAGTTCTACAAACATGTGAACTTTGCAACAAGGGGGAACAACACTCTGGACTTGGTTTACACAGAAAAAAATGCGTACAAATCTGAACCCCCTTGCCCCCACCTCGGTTACTCGGACCACATCTCTGTTATGCTAATCCCAGCATACAGACCACTTCTCAAATTTACCAAACCGGTTCAAAAACAGATCACAGTATGGCCAGATGATGCCACCTCAACACTACAGGACTGCTTTCAGTACACAGACTGGAACATGTTCAGAGAGGCGGCCACCTACAACAACCACACAGACCTGCATGAGTACACTGAAACTGTGACTGCTTACATCAAAAAGTGCATTGATGATGTGACAGTCACCAAGACCATCACCACACGTGCAAACCAGAAGCCTTGGATGACAGCAGAGGTTCGTGGCCTGCTAAAGACCAGAGATGATGCATTCAGATCAGGAGACAAAGCAGCCCTAAAAACAGCGAGAGCCAATCTGTCCCGTGGCATCAAGCAAGCAAAACACTTGTATGCACAAAAAAATAAATAATCACTTTACTGACAACAAAGACACACGGAGTCTGTGGCAAGCCATTCAGACCATCACTGATTACAAGCCCCTGCCACAGGCCTGCAATGACGACACATACCTCCCAGACACACTCAATGAGTTCTATGCACGGTTTGATATACAGAATGACACACCTGCACAAAAACTGCCCACACTTCCCAACAACCAGGCAGTCTGTCTGTCTCCAGCCGACGTAAGGAAGACTCTATCCAGGGTTAACCCACGCAAGGCTGCAGGTCCTGACAACATACCTGGCCGTGTACTGAGGGACTGTGCTGCACAGCTGACGGATGTCCTAACAGATATCTTCAACACCTCGCTGAGCCAAGCAGTCGTCCCCACGTGTCTCAAATCCACCTCCATAATTCCAGAACCAAAGAAGTCTCCTGTGTCCTGTCTGAATGACTACCGTCCCATAGCACTGACTCCAATCATGATGAAGTGCTTTGAGAGGTTAGTTATGCACAGTATCAAAACCAGCCTCCCCAACACACGCAATCCGCTCCAGTTTGCATACCGTCCAAACCGCTCCACGGACGATGCCATTTCCTCCACCCTACACCTAGCTCTTATTCACTTAGAAAACAAAGACTCTTACGTTAGAATGCTGTTCATTGACTTCAGCTCAGCATTCAACACAATAATCCCACAACAGCTCATCAACAAACGAAACCTTCTGGGCCTTAACACCTCCCTCTGCAATTGGATCTTGGACTTTTTAACTGGAAGACCACAGTCAGTCCGTGTCGGCCGCAACACCTCCAGCACTACCACACTGAGCACAGGTGCCCCACAGGGCTGTGTTCTCAGCCCACTGCTCTTCACGCTGCTGACCCACGACTGCAATGCCAAGTTCAGCTCCAACTACATCATCAAGTTTGCTGATGACACAACGGTGTCTCTTCAGCAATAACGATGAAACACTACAGAGAGGAAGTGGCTCAGCTGGCTGAATGGTGTGGCGCTAACAACCTGTCCCTCAATGTGAGTAAGACAAAGGAGGTTGTGATGGACTTCAGGAGGAACTCTGTTGACCACCCCCCACTGACCATTGACAGCTCGGCTGTGGAGAGTGTCAGCAGCACTAAATTCCTGGGGGTGCACATCACAGAGGATCTCACCTGGACCACCAACACCATGTCACTCTCCAAGAAGGCACAACAGCGACTACACTTTCTCCGCCAGCTGAAAAGGGCAAGTCTCCCTCCACCCATCCTCACCACATTCTACAGGGCATCCACTGAGAGAGTGCTGACCAGCTGCATCACTGTCTGGTACGGGAACTGCAGTGCTGCTGACCGCAAGACCCTACAACGGTGAACAACAGTGAACACAGCCCCAAAGATCATCGGTACCCCTCTCCCCTTCCTTCTGGACATTTTCCTTGCACGATGCTCCGGTAAAACCACCAGTATCATGAAGGACTCCACCCATCACTCACATCATCTCTTCCAGCTCCTGCCATCAGGAAGATGCTACAGGAGCATCAGAGGCCGCTCTGCAAGACTGCTCAACAGCTTTTTCCCCCAGGCTGTGAGAGCCCTCAATTCCAACCAACTCACCCCCCTCTGAAACCTTATACACAATATAAAATGTTGAAAAACTCAAAACATGGTGCAATTCTGAGTGTGCTACACACAGATGAGTGGGCTGGACAAACCACCTGTAGTAACGCATTCTTCATCTCTATATGCACCAGACACTTTCATATAAGCACTACATGTTACACAGAAAACATTGTGCCCCTCTGAGTGTGCTACCTACAGGTGAGTGGGCTAGACAAACCACCTGTAGAAACACTCTTTTCTTTCTATATGCACCAGACACTTTCTTATTAACACTCCACGTTACAAGGACCTATTAAGGGCTTAACAAATGTTTACTTGTCAGTGCACCACAAATCATATTGGACTATTTGCTTCTTAACCTTTAAATACCTCTTCTGCACATTATCGTGCACAGTTATTATGTAAAGTACTTGTATAGTCTGTCTTAGGTTATGTGTATGTATAGTCAATTATTTATAGTATGTGTATAGTTACATGTATAGGTTTAAAAATTTGTTAAAAATTTCAGATTCAGATCCTGTTCTGAACAACTGGAATGATCTCTCATGCTCTGCAAAGTAGAAGAAGAAGATGAAGGAAAAAAAAGGATTTGTGAGAAATAGCCTAGGGCTCACCCACCCACAATTGGCATCTGCAAGCAAGCGGTTACATTTGACCCAAGTGCAGCAAAGAATTACAGCCCCTGAGTGGCCCAGATCTGGACTACAGACATGAGCCACACATGAGCCATAACTGGCCCAAATCTCAGCCAAATAGTAACTTATAACCAGCCCTGAACTGCGCCAGAACAAGTTTTAGTGCTACCCAATCTCAGCCTTCACTAAACTACATAGAGTTAACTAGAAACCCCAAAAATGAGCCATGTCTAAAGGTGTAACTGTACGTTTTACTGCCTATTGGTGGATCCATGGAGCTTTCTTTTTTTTTTCTTTTTTATGGCTCAGTTTTGGGGTTACTGGTTAAAGACTGGACTCTATGTGGTTTACTGAAGGCTGAGATTGGGTCCCAGATAGCAAGAGAGCAGGTGAAAACCATTGAATCAATGTTAAAAAATAGTTGATTTATCAATGTTAATGGCATTAAATCAATTAATGTTGAAAAAATTTTGACATTTCAACAAACCACCATTACTGTGATCAGTGATTGATTTAGTTGGGTTCTTGATTCTTGCCTTTCATTAAATCAATTCTTTTTCTGTGCTAATAGTGTTGTAAAGTAAATGCTTCTGTTATTAAAAAGAGATGATTTAAAATTAAATTAGAGTAGATTACTTTTTGTGATGGTTGTCAAATAGTGATGGGTTGTTCTTGAACGATCTGTTCATTTTGGACAAATCTTTAATGTAATTCGGGACGAACGAGCTGTCTCGGGGAGTGATTTCTTCAGTCGCGCATGCACAACATCCTATTAGATTCTGCACTGGAATTAATTCACCTGTTTTGAGTCTTCGGGAGTTTGGAGTCGTTCGTTCATCTTATGGGGCTGTCACGTGATGAACGAACGATTCGAACCCGAAGACTCGAGAGATGAATTAATCAATTCTCTGTCCAGCTCAGACTGCATTGGTTAAGCTTATGGGGCTGTCACGTGATGAACGAACGACTCAAACCCGAAGATTCGAGAGATAAACTACTCAAGATTTTTGTTTAATTTGTAATCATGGAGGGTTTAGGATTAGCTACGTGGGAACTAACGTCTGGAGATGCTGTTGCTTTGTTTTTGTTAAATTCGGTTTTGTTAATTCGTTTCGTTCCTTTGCCGTTGAAGGTGTGTGTGCGTGCGTGTGTGCGCGTTTTTGGATGTATAAACATTACTCCTCTGTTCTTTATGTATTTGTGAAATGTGTGATTGTGTGTGTTTGGCGTGAGTCAGTTCCATTGTGCTCTGCTATCTGTTTGTTGTGTTGTTTGTATAAAATTGTGTAAGTGTTTCTTGTTGTGTTGCTATATTAAGTGTTTTTAAGAGTTATGAGTCTAGTGATGTTTGTGCCTTTTGGCTAAGTTGTTTTGTAGTTCCAGTAACAAGTTATTTATTGTCTTGTAGTATTTGTTTTGGATTCAAACATTTGTATGTTGTTTATTTGTGGGTCAATTGTGTGGGTGGGATGACTTGTCTTATTGTAACCCACCTGTGATTGTGAGTGACTGTCTTCTCAAGTGTATAATCTGACTTTTGCTTGTTACAGGAGCTGAGTGCCTAAGGCAGTGGTGGATTTCTGGTGTTGCTGCTTTCGTGAGTGCTGGCTGGAGTGGTTGCGTCTGTGTGAGTGTGTATGTGTGTGTCACAGGTATAAGTGAGGGGTGTTTTGCTGTGGAGGCCGATTGCACCCTTATGCCCTGCTGTCAAGCCTCGGTTCCTGTACCAGAACTCTTGGATGTCCTTGATGACCCAGGTTGCCCACTATTGTATTTGTGAAGTGTTATCTAGGTGACTGTTGACCTCAGCGATTTGCTTTTTGACCTTTGAAGTTGTTAACATGTGGTTGAATGTACAAAATACAAATAGCTAGTATGGCTCTGCATAATGTTTTTAAATGTGATTGAAGGACACGTGAAAGGCTAGTGTGAAATGAAAACACTTCCTGTGTACATTTAGCACTCTTGAAAAACACATCAACTGTGAAGACGTACTGTAAGACATAGTAAATAATGGAATTGGAGGCCATTTATGCAAATGTTGAATGTGGAGATATTAGGAACACAGCTGGACCTCAATCTCAGAGCCACGGCCAGGATCAAGGAAAAGATCAAAAGCACAGTAAGCAGGCAATTATTTTAAAGTATAAATGGTGTCACAAATGGCGTTGTTAATAGTGTCAGGAAATGAGAATGGTTACATAGAATTTAAATATCTATTCCAAGAACAATATGTCAATGATTTTGCCTTTATATTAAATGTATTAACATGGAATTATTTTTCATATACTTTGTCCACATGTTCATGCTGCAGGGCAGTGGCCTTCCATTACCGCATTTGAGGAACCCTATTCTAAAGTGTCCAGATTGCCCTGATTCAGTCTGTTATTGTGATATTGTGTCTATAAAACTGCTTTTAAGTTTAACTGCTTTTTGTTTGAATAAAATGTTCAATTAGAAAGAGAAAGAGCTTTATTGCCAAGTATGTTTGCACATACAAAGAATTTGTTCTGGTGACAGAAGCTTCCACCATACAGAGATGACAACACCAACAACACACAGATGATAAAAATAAAGATATGTGAATAAAATACACACACCAACATTTTCACATTATCACAGTTTTTTCACTATAGTTTAGAAAATGGTAATAAAATATGACAAGAACATGTCAGAACAAATTAATCTTGATAATGTCGAAGCAATGCATAATTTAGTTCAGTCTGTGGTGTAAAAAGGTCATATTAGCAATTAAAGAAAAAAACACTTAATCAAAACATGGTCAGGTCGGTGTCATAAGTGTCAAAGTAAATAAAAGTGGTATAAAAATATGGCATATACTTTTATTGAACAGTAGGGGAGAACATTTAATTGTTTATGAGCCCTGCTGAAAAGAAGAAGAAGAGAAAAAAAAAAAAAAAAAACGGCATAGGCTGGTTGGCTGGTCTTGGTTGGTTTAAGATGGAAGTAGCTGGTTTTAGCTGGTCTCCCTGACTGACCAGCTAAGACCAGCCTGGCCAGCCAAGGAAGTGGCCAAATCCCCTCTAAAACCAGCCTGCTGACCAGCTAAGACCACCCTGGATGACCAGCTGTTTTTTTTTGTTGTTTTTTTTTTTAGCAGGGAGGTAGATTGCCTGCAGAAAGAAACTGTTCTTGTGCCTGGCTGTCCTGGTGAAGATGGTTTGGATGTGAGGGATCAAGTGATTTTCTGAGCCCTTTTCCTCACTCAGAATGAATACAGTTCTTGAAGGGTGGGCAGGGGAACACCAAGCAGTCTGAACCATCCTCTGTAGTCTTCTGATGTCTGATTTTGTAACAGACAAACCAGACAGTTATGTAAGTGCACAGGACAGACTCAGTGATGGCTGAGTAGAACTGTGTGAGCAGCTCCTGTGGCAGGTTGAACTTCCTGAAGTACAATCTCTGTTGGGTCTTTTTAACAATGGAGTCAATGTGATTGTCCCACTTCAGGTCAGAGAGATGGTGGAGCCCAGGAATCTGAATGACTTTATTGCAGCCACAGTGCTGTTCATGATCTCGGGTCCTCCATGAAGACCTCTAGTGTCAGGAAATGAGAATGGTTACATACAATTTAAAATGTTTATTCTAAGAACACTATGTCAATGTTTTTGCAATTATATTAAAAGTACTATTTTTATTTACTTTTTCAACATGTTCTTGTTTGGATATTTTACCGTATAGCAACATCGTTACTGCACAGCACTGTTTGTCTTACAAAGGAATTTAAAAGCTTTACAAAATTATCTAAAGACAAAGGGATAAGGACAAAGATTACCTTAAGGGGTAATTTGAAACTTAATGATATGAAGAGTATTAATTGATATTTGTTTGTTTTGGTCGTGTTTGTCAGGAGGACGTAGATGTTTGGTGTTGATCACAGTGACCCTGCGTCCCAATGTTCATACTATCCATCCTAAATAGTATGTGAGTTCGCAATAAGTGTGTCCCAAAGCATAGTATGCTGAAAAAAGGGGTTTGAGTGACTAATAAACAACATGTACCTGGTATATTATTTATTTAATATTATCTGTGTTATATTTCATCTGCAACAGCAATGTGAACTTTTATAAACATTGTTAACTTTTAAATGCTTCATCATGCCTAGTTTAAAAAAAAGAACAAAAAAATTCAAATCACATATTTTTCATATATTTTACCTTTATTCCACACCACTGTATCTGATCCCCCAAAAAACGATCAATCGATATCTGGTGCAGGGTGTTTTTTTGAAAGCTAGATGGTGGGAGATTCTGAGTTCATGAATGGTTATTAATGGAATAATTAAAGTTGTTCGGTTTTATTGTGGATGAAAAATATATATATATTTTAATATGTTTATATATAATAGATGTCTGTTTCTCATGAATTAGGGTGATCTAGGACATCAAACCTCTGATGTGTTCATGTTTTTCTCCATCACAAGCAGCTCTATATAACTATGATCTTATTCTAGCTGTTCTCATGTGTCTCATTTCACACACCTTAGGTGTTGAGGTGACAATCACAGTAAACTACAGAAGTATAAAATGTCCAGATTGCCCTGATTTACCCTGTTATTCTGATATTAAGTGTATGTTAAACTGCTTTTGAGTTTAATTGCTTTTTGCTTGAATAAAATGATAAATACCATCATTACCATACTAAACTTGGCATTTTTCTTTTAATTTCATACTTCGTTCTTGAGTTTCTGCTTTATTTTTTTTTTTCTCTACTAAATTAGACATATTTAGATGTTTCAGTCTTCCGCAGTATATTCAACACTAATGTAATTACATAGATTTAGTACTTGATTCCAGCTATGAACATTTATGAATAAAAAATACAAGTTATTTTGTCTCAAACCAGCCCTTTGGCGACAAATCAAATATAACACTCATGACTCAAAGCAATTCCACGAATCAACTGAGACTAAAGAAAGAGACTGAATAATTGTTTTTTGAGGTCAGGGCACTGCCCTGATAGCACACGTACATCTTGGAGACGTCTATTTGACTTCTGCATTTACATCTGCAAGACGTAGTTTGCTCATCTGCAATACGTCTATCAGATGTCTTTAGCGGTCTTTAGCGGTGTGTGTCTCTGGGCATAAAAAAGATCTACAAAGTGTGACGAGCGTCCCAAGCTCTCTTCAGTGTTGACCTGGAAACACACGTGCACTGTAAAAAACAACCTATAGAATCTACTCAATAAAATGAGGTAAACTGAGGTAACAATTTACACTCAGTTTGTTTGGGTAGATTCTATCCTATATGTCTGAGTAAAGAATACCTGAATTTATCAGCTAAGACAAACTAAAAAAAAGTAGGTAAAGTCTACACAGCAAAAAGCCCAGTGTTAAATGAACTCTCCCGGGAGTTTATTTGAGTGTTAAAATGAACACTGAAGCAGTGTCAAAGTTAATGAGGTAATTAAGTGATTCATTGAGTGATGATTGAAAATTATTGAAGACACCAAAATGTTTACGTCACCATTATAGTGGTCAGTGTTAGCATTAGTTGGGCTCTTGACCCGTAGCTTTTTAACATTAGCTTTTGTTCAACTGTTTAGTTAAACTAGCCAGACAAGCCAAAGAACAAAAGTCATGCAGTGGTGATAATTCTGTTTTAAAATAAACTTAATTTGAGCCACTGAAACCATTTAGAGTTCTATATCCTTTATTTATTACAACTGCCTTGTGGTTTCACAGCAGCAAAAAAATGATAAAGCCTGATTTTTTTTTTTACAATTTTGAATGGACGTCTTACAAGCTCCTCCGATCAAAAAAAAAACTTTCAAAAGCTGTTCTTTTAGGCACACACAGACATCATGAATCAGCATATGAATCTCAAAAAATGGTGACAAACAGCATATTCAGAAACAGATCAACTCTAAACATCATGGAAATCATCAGCTCATAATTTATTCATGCCACAATGCATGATGGGAGATATGGATGAGTTTTGATTGGCTACAACATACGTTTTTGTTGGTCACCATTGTTGTGATTCTCATGCTGATTGTTAATGTCTGTGTGTCTAAATCTAAAAAACGTTTATATTTTTTTCCGGTCAAATAAATTTCAGAAACACCTGTCTGATTAAACCAACATAAACAACATACAACTCACTTATTCTGATCGTTACTTCATGACTTTGTCAAAGCATATTCAAAACCACAAAATCTCATTTCTTCTGGTTTGTCTGACTGCTATAACTCAATTACAACACCCAAACAAAATCTAATTTTAAGAAGTTACTGGTAAAGAGTTAAACTAATGCTAACACTGACCACTATAATGGCAACTTACAAAATTAGATTTTCTCCTTTTGGTGATTCTGCTTATTAACATCAGGCGTCTTTAATCATTTTAATACTCTTGAGTATGGACTCAAACTCCCGGGAGAGTTCATTTAACACTGGGCTTTTTGCTGTGTAGACTTCACCTACTTTTTTTTAGTTTGTCTTAGCTGATAAATTCAGGTATTCTTTACTCAGACATATAGGATAGAATCTACCCAAACAAACTGAGTGTAAATTGTTACCTCAGTTTACCTCATTTTATTGAGTAGATTCTATAGGTTGTTTTTTACAGTGCAATAAGAATGATTACATTAGATAATAGAAGCAAAACCAGAACAGGACAAGATGAACCTATTTCTCACAAATCCCTTTCTTCTTATCAGAGCATGAGCAATCATTCCAGCTGTTCAGGGTCTCTCTATTATAATTCAGTTCAATACAGTCCTCATTCCCTCCATAGCCATTCAGCTCACCTTTGAACCAAAACCTGATCAACATGTATCAGATGTTTAGTTTTTCAGGAAAACAAATTAATGAATCAACAATACTAACAGTATAACAGCATAGTGTATCTTACTTATATATAATTAGTTGTCTTTACTTAGTTGTTATACTTAATGTTATTAAGTTACAGCTAATTTCAAGGTGAATAAAACAGTTTACTTGCTGCTTTGAGTGAGGCCTACTTAAAATGTTTAAGTAGCCACAACAAAACCAATGACATGAATACACCAGTGAGAGGCAGCAGTGTGCTGATGTGTTGCTAACATGCAACAAAACCACAGAAGAAGAAATGAGGACAGTTAGAGCATGTGCAACAAGCAATGTTTTGAATTTTGCTGACATCGGTTGGCTCTGGCTAATCGGTGAAGAATTTGTGTGAATGTATCTTGCTGTCTGCTGCTAATTTTAACTGACTTAGTCCTACTTTGTGCATGGGTTGCATGTAATGTAGACAAAAGACAAGTGATTCTGTTCACTAGATGTTTTTTTTTTTTTTTTTTTTCACTGTCACAAATGTGAGACTTTGTAGTAGTTCTGTTTTGCATGTTGATTTTAAGTTTTTTTTTTTTTTTTTTTTTTTAATTTACAATTTTATCATCAATATATTATTTAATACATCACATTTATAGCCATTTCATGATTACACTTTCGTGGTTTAAACTAAATGAGCTCTTTGTTTCACAGTAATTGTTATTTCTTTGCTGAGTTGGAACACTTATTACAGTAATAGAGGAAATGCTGCTTTTGAATTAATTTTATGGCTGTGGCCTCAAATAGATATATATAGAAATGCGTACACTTTCTTTCTTTCTTAATGTAACCCTTGTAAAGCCTGCAAATATCAAGGAATGAATCTGTCTGTAATCTACAAGCCACAACACTAGTGAAACTTACTTTAAACTGAAGAATTATTTGTCATATTTAGGACAAGTGTTTGTGGGAACTGCCTTCTCTGAACAGTGGTCTCATCAGCGCAGGCCTCAGTACACTGGAGGTGAGGTATTTCATCTTAAGCTGTTACACAGCAGTACAGCAGTTTTTTGACTCTGTAGTCACTGTGCTACACTTTACAATGTCATATGCTTCACAGCCTACAACCCCTAAAAATGCATGTTGCTACCTTAATTGCTTTCAATATTTTAAAATAAACAGTGTCAATAACTTCTTTATTGACACTTTGACAAACATATTTGTACTGTAACATGCTGAATGTGTTAAACTTTTTCTTTTTCTTTCTTTCTTTTTTTTTTCTAGAACCCAGATTTGACAGCATTGCACTCTCACGCCTTCCTGTTTTATTTTGCAATTACCCTGGATACTTCTACTACTAACCCGCTTTGTAAGTTCTAATAAAATACATTTTAAACAAGCATATTATTGTGGGAAAATTTCATTTGTATTTGCTCTTATACTACTGAGATACTTACTACTTATCACTATAAAGATTAATGTTGATTATATACCTAGTGCACCCAAAAAAGAAAATTATGCTATTTAATCTCACTGGTACCATATCTTAACTCTCGCATTACCAAGGCAACAACATTTGTGTTGCATTCCAAAGAGCCCTAACAGCCCAACAATGAAAAATGAAACAATATCTGTATCGACTTTGGTCCGGATCACCAGAGAATGGAATGGTTAAGCAACGAGAACGGTTTGGCCTGACGGTGGAAAGGCGGCTCAAGTCTTCTGAAGAGAGCTGATTGCTTTATATGATCGACTTTCTACAGCTTAGGGTGAATAGACATTCATTAGAAGGCCAGAAATCACACAACAGGGGATGGCTCTGTGAACGCTAACTCTTGCGAGACGGTGCGTGATTTAACATGGCGGCGCGCTGCTGCAAGAAGCCGACAAACTTTTCTTAGACATTTTTTTTTTTTTTTTTTATTTCTCCCTCCATTCATTCACTTCACCTCCCAAGAATACAACAAACTGGATTACAATTCTGACCTGGATCACCTAGAAGACTACATCGACGAATGCTACAATAGACTCTGCACCATGGGACGCTCTCAAAAAGCCACGCATATCGGGCTCACCTGCTTCATCCAACTCATTGCCCCACATTTCCACACCCCCAGTGCTGCCCCGAGGTAAGCGACATACTTGCATCCATAGACAATAAACTATTTGGACTGGACACCAAAGTAGCCTTAATAGAGGTATTGCACAAAGAATTTCAACAACTCCGCCATAGTCTGGAATGCAGCCAACAACAAATCGACACGCTCTCGCAAGAAAACAGTTTGCTCCAGAACTCTGTTACAACTCACACAACGCAGCTATCCACTGTTACAACTCAGCTCGCTTCCGTCACCTCCGAAAATAAAACAATGAAAGAAAATATTTTGGACTTACAAGCACGCAGCATGAGGGGCAACCTGATTTTCACCGGCATCCCTGAACCACCCACTGACGAACCCGAGAAAGCAGTCAAGGATTTTATGGTTAAACAGTTCAAACTCCCAACGGAAACTGTCAACGACATTTTCACCGTGTTCACCGTTTAGGTCAAAAACTCAGTAACGCCACCCGACCCCGTCCAATCATTGTCAAATTCAAACATTTTAAACAAAAAGAACTGGTTCATCGACAGGGCAGAAAGTTAGAGGGCACTCACTACGGACTTAATGACCAGCTTCTACAAGAAATCATCCATAAACGCAAGCAGCTAATCCCTATCCGCAAGCAAATGATAAATGAAGGCAGAACAGCAATACTCGTAGTGGACAAATTATACATTGATGGACAGCTATTCAAAGACAAGGACATTACCCCCTGGCTCTATTAGCATCCTCCCCTCAACAATATCATCCCAGCCATAATATATCGCCCTTGACCCCCTTTTTTTTTTCTTTTCTTTTTTTCCCTCTTGGGGAATGCACCTATACAAGTATGCACCTCTGTCACCTATGTTTTGTTTTTCAAACTCTGTGTTGTTTTTTGTCTTGTTGTAAATGCTTAGGTTTGTCTAGTGTTATGTTTTACTGTTCTGTATTTGATGTTTGGCACACACACATATATGCACGTCAGTATAGAAATATTAGCTCATCATGCAACTCAAATTCATAACCTGGAATATCTGTGGCGTTAGCTCTCAGATCAAAAAATAAAGTTCTCAACTATTTGAATAACCTACAGGCAGACATATATTTACTACAAGAAACACATCTTTCTGATTCAAAACAAAACACCCTAAGATCAGCACAATTCACTCATTCATTTTCAGCCACTTATAATTCAAAACAAAGAGGAGTATGTGTCCTGATAAACAAAAGAATCCAATTTGTTCATAACACATCTATTTCAGACCCAGAAGGATGCTTTATTATCATAAACATATCAATTAAGAATAACCCGGTAACAATTGCCAACATTTATGGTCCAAATTCAGATGACCCTTCCTTTTTCCACACTTTTTTTTTCCTCCATTTCAAATTTCTCCAGCTGCCCGGTAATTATAGGAGGCGATTTTAACACCGTAATTGACTCATCACTTGACAGATCCACAAGTAACAAATGACACTGGCAATCCACTGACACAGAACAGAAGTAATATATAATGAACTAAGAAAACAAAAATTCCTACTAAATGAAATCATCAATAAAAGAACTCAATTTCTAATTCATAGACTCCGTCAAGAAACCTATCATATAGCAACAAATCCAGTAAATATTTGGCCAATCAGATCAAAAGAAACAGATACAAAATAACAATTGTAACCATTAAGGACTCAGCAGGGAAGCCTACTCGCCACAAGAAATAAATACAATATTCCAAAACTTCTATGCTAAACTTTATTCAACTGATAATAATACAAGACAAGAGGATATTAATTCATTTTTCAATAATATTCAATTTCCAAAACTTAACACAGAACAAATCAGCGCACTGGCCAAACCGATCATAGAAAAAGAACTTCATATCGCCTTGGGTCGAATGCCTAACAATAAAGCACCAGGACCCGATGGCTTCCCGGCTGAGTTCTGTAAATACTTCTGGTCCATTTTATCTCCATTATTCATCAGAACAATAACAGAAATAAAAGAAAACTCAATATTACCAGTGCACATGAACACAGCCACTATTTCACTAATCCCCAAACCTAATAAAGACCCAACCCTTCCGTCACATTACCGTCCTATATCTCTCATCAACGTAGACAAAAATTTGGCTTTGGGGAGTCGTTTAATAATTGGATCAAGACTTTATACACAACACCCTCTGCCACAGTTACCACCAATGGACTAACATCACAAAGCTTCACACTGCACAGGGGAACTAGGCAAGGATGCCCACTCTCTCCTTCTCTATTCACCATCTTCATTGAACCCTTAGCAGCAGCCATCCGCCAGAACCCACTCATCAGAGGAATCCACACACCCCAAACACAACACAAGATTAGTTTATATGCTGTTGACATCTTACTTTTTATACAAAATCCTCAATCATCTCTGCAATGAATAATTAAAACCATTGAATCATATTCTAAAATCTCAGATTATGCAATAAATTGAAATAAATATTTAGTTCTTCCACTGCACCAAACCAAATGGGATGTGGTAGCCCAGGTATCACCCATTCCTCTATGTACAGGTCACATCACTTATTTAGGCATCAAGATTTCCTCCAGGCTCTCAGAATTGACTGGACTCAATTTCACTCCTTTACTAAAAACATTAGAAGATGACCTTCACCGCTGGCACAATTTACCACTTTCCATCCAGTGTAAGACTTCTCCCTCTTGACTCTCCCAGCTATTAGGAGGCGCAGTTGACTCGGAAGTGCCCTGACTGACCACAATACTTATCTCTCATGCGTCTGTCCCTCTCCGCCTGTGATAACCGGGTCCTCCCTAGCTGCATTGGCTCTTCAGAACACCCCATCAGTGAGGAAGGTTCCATAGAACCATAGAATCTCAGGCAGTCGAGTCTCATGATGACGTTCACCTTGACGGTCTCGGATGGGGTTGTCCAGTCTGATAGCAATGTCGATCAGAGACTCTAAATCAGGGGCTGGATCTCTGTAGGCCAGCTCATCCTTTAACTCAGGGGATAGGGCACGATGGAACGCTGCTTTCAGGGCTCGCTGATCCCACTCACTCTCTGCAGCTAGGGTGCGGAACTCGATAGCAAACTCAGCCATGCTGCGTGTTCCTTGTGTGAGCTGAAGCAGTCGATTATCCATCTCTGCTCCACTAACAGGGTGGTGAAAGACCTTTCTCATCGCTGCTATGAAGTGCTCACTGCTGGTTGTGAGGGGAGACTGCCGTTACCAGAGAGCCGTGGCCCAGTCCAGCGCCTTTCCCACAAGAAGAGTTGTCATATATGCCACTCTGCTGCTCTCTGTAGGAAAACTGTTAGGCTGCAATTGAAAAGCAAGAGTACACTGTGTAATAAACCCCCGGCACCTCTCTGGGTTCCCATCATACCTCTCAGGGGCTGGACGTTTAGGCTCGAGTAGGAGACCTGCTGGTGGGCCTGGCTGAAAGGTACCTTGAGACTGGGTTGGTTGTGGTGGGGCAGTTTGAGACACAGGCTGAATTGATTAGACTGGAGAGGCTTGAGGTCTTAGATGCTGGAGAATCTCAGTTAAAATCTGTTCATGCTTGTGAATAGCCACAGCTTGGCTATTAAGTTAAGATAGAATTCATTCCACATTGGAGGTAGGAGTCTGTTCTTCTGCTGGGTCTACTTCCATGGTTCAGTCTTGCTGTCAGGATGAAGTGAGGTAAAGCTTCTGAGATGGGTCTTGAACCCAGGTCTCTCAGTCAGAAGATACAACTGTTCTACCTCTGATCTACTTGGGAGGACTGTTTGTAGAAAACCCATGTGCAGAAGAAAAAAATAAATAAACTAGGAGGCTCAGGTAACTCCAAAAAAAAAACCAAAAAACAAGCTGTCTTTACTTGGATTCAGTCTTCAGTATAAACAAAAGGCAGTCACTGCTTTGCTAACAAAAACATAAAGATGACCAAATGGCAACAAAGAAACAGAAACAAAGTAGGCTCAAGACTGAACACAGCTCAGTGAAACTGCCAGACTTAAATAGAACAAAATACAGGTGCAACAAATAAACTTGATGAGAAGTTCACATCAGGTGGTGCCACCTGGTGGCAGGGAGAGTCTTTACAGTACAAATCAGACAGTGCCCACCAATGGCTGGGAGGGTCACTGTAAGAGGGAGCAAACTGCGCCTCCTAATAGCTGGGAGAGTCATTACAAGAGGGGGCAGGGTGCGCTCCCTAGTGGCTGGGAGAGTCATTTTGGGAGAACAGAATAGCTATAATCAAAATGACAGTACTCCCTAAAATAAACTACTTATTCTCAATGATCCCAACCCAGCCTACTCTCACTTGGTTCAAATCTCTAGACTTCATCATCACCCTATTCTACTGGAAAAATAAACCACCATGGATAAAATTAAGCACTTTACAAAAACCCAAATCTTTAGGAGGCTTATAAGTCCCACATTTTTACTATTATTCACTAGCAAACCAACTTCAATACATATATAAATAGACTCACCCCACTCAGTCAGATATCATATGGCTAGATTTAGAACAGTCACTCTGTGCAAACTTGAACATATCAGACATTCCATTTCTCAATCAGTCCATTAAACATCACCCATGCTTCAAAGCCGTGACAATAGCTTCGGCCCTGACAGCCTGGTGGAAATATCACCAAATCACAAACTCTAATCAGGCTCCATCTAAACTCACTCCACTCTGGAACAACCCTGACGTCACAAGCAACAAAAAAGCACTCGATTTCCATAAATGGGTAGAAAAGGGCATTACACATATTAATCACATTTTTCAGTCTAACAACTTTGTTTCATTTTCCTACTTAGTCCAGGAGTATGGTATCGAGAGCAATCAATTCTTGAATTATTTGCAACTTAAATCAGCTGTTTTATCTAAAATCAACACTAGAACCATCAATCTTCATCTTCCTTCTGCAGTAGCAGATTTAATTAATATATCCTCCCCGAAAAAATTACTTTCCAAATTATACAAAATTATAACTAATTCAAATAAAATTATAACTTTACCAACAATCAGACCTTTTTATGGCTCCTGATACTTATTTATTGGCTCCTGATGATATTTATTCTATGACTAAAAACGCCAACCTTCAGCTCATACAATATAAGACTCTTCATAGAACACAGTACACTGGGAAAAGGCTGTCTAAAATGGTATTTATATCAGAAACTTGCTCGCACTGCTCACAAATTTGTCCGGACACATATATCCACGCCATATGCACTGCCCACCCATTAAACACTTTTGGAAAGAAGTCACTGAATCCCTATCCTGCCTCCTGGACTGCAGCATCCCATTATCCCCCTTATTCTGTTTACTGGCAGCTCTCAGTCAGGAAATAACAAAGAAAAGGATACTCCTTGTAGCTTTAGTATCTCGAAACACTATTCACATAACACATTGGAAAAATGTGCTTATAGACGATATATACCTTTATTTCTTTACCTTATTTTTCACTTCCTTACAACTATACTTCAGAACCACAACACTCTAGATCAGACTTCATTCAACTCTTACAAATCTGACACACTGACCCTAATTATTTATTCACATAGTATTATACATATTTATATAAGGGTTTAGTAATATTATGAGTGTTTTCATTATTATTATTATAATTATTATTATTATTACTATCATTATCATTAATAATACCATTGAAACACTGAGCAGTAATAAGATGGTGTCGATAGGATAATGTTTTGTATAAGTATGGTAACGGTTTAATAAAGATCATGACACTAAGTATAAATAATTAAAATATATAAGTATAACTAAAAAAAAAAAAAAAAAGATCTGCAACCAACATATACCACACGTTTTTAATGCACTGCATGCTGATTTTAATGCACTACACCCTTCTTTTAATGCACCACATCAGCTTAAGCATATGTACACATACATATAGTATTCCTACCATGAATGTGGAGGAGAAAAAAAAAGAAAAAAAGGAAAAGGAAAAGAAAAACAAAAACAAACAAACAAAACACACCTTAAATACTGAAACAGAGGTTAGGATAGATGTGGTATGTGTTGGGTATGGGTATGTGTTATTTTAATTAATGTTATTGGAATTATTATTACTATCACTATTATTACGGTTATTATTAATGATATTACTGCTGCCATCATCACAGAATATTATTATCATTATTATTATTTATTATTATTCCTATTATTATTATTATTATTGTTTCTATTATTATTATTATTATACTTGCTAGTACTATTCAAATACTATTACTAATATTCAGATTGTCATTTTTGATTTTCATTACTGTTATTATCATTGCTGTTCCATTGCTGTATTTATTATTATATTTGCTACTACCCACCCAGCAAAAACTCGTCGAAAGGACGTCAATGCCAGACGTCTAAATAACGTGAAAATTTGGTCGAAAAGTGAAAGACGAAAAGACGTGTTTTTCAGGTCGTCGAAAAGACGTCTATAAAAAGACGTCCAAATTACGTCTAAATATGGTTGTAAAGTGAAAGTTGAAAAGACGTCTTTTTCAGGCCGAATTTCAACCGTAAATTCATGATTACATTTATCTCATATTCAAAATAAGACAATTCACAAAAGAGTACTAAAATATTTATTGACACATTAAATACATCTTTAAAGTAAAAAACACTTTCCTGATCACAAATTAAGCCTGCATTTGATTAAACATACCGTAAAAACAGTAAACTTATAAAATATGTTTTCTATATGAATACATTGTGAAAGGTAATTTATTCATGTGAACTACATTTTCATCATAATTACTCCAGTATTCAGTGTCACATGACCCTTCAGAATACATTTTTAATATGATTTGCTGCTAAAGAAACATTTCAGATTATTATCAATGTGAAAAACAGTTGTGCTGCCCAATATTTTCTGTGGAAAACATATTTTCAGTATTCTTCGAATAGAACTTTGAAAGGAGCAGTATTTATTTGAAACTGATTTTTCAAAACAATAATCTTTGAAATACTGAAAATGTTTATAACACAGGACAATGACTAATTCTAACCACATTAGAACATATTTCACCCAAAAAAATGCTAATTTTGCCATTAATTACTTACTCTCATGTCACTCCAAACCCATAAGAAACTTTTGTGCAGAATGCAATTAAAGATATTTCTAACAGATGCCTTGTGTATGCAAAAAACAGCAACAACAACAAAATTACATCTTTATTCATACATTAGGTATCTCCAACGCATTTTCACAACAGCACCATAAGATTTTAGTTTGTGTGTGAATAAAATGCAATGTTTTTTGTGCATATAAACCATTCACATCACTTCATAAAATTAAGGTTAAACAACTGGAGTCACATGGATTACTTTAATGCTGTCTTTACTACCTTTCTGAGGCTCGAAAGTGGTAGTTGCATAAACTGTGAAATAGAGGGACAGAAATTTCTCAGATTTCATTAAAAAGATCTACATTTATGTTTCAAAGATGACCAAAAGTTTTACAGGTTTCGAAAGACATGAAGGTGAGTGCTGAAAATTTTTGGTTTAACCTAACACATTAGTTAATCAGTTCCCTCAGGGGCATCAGTAGATCTCTGCCTGATCTCTGGTCTTCTGGTTCTTCTGCTCCTTCCACCATCCCAATCCTGGATTTTTGAGCCACGACAAAAGTTTCCACTTTAAATGCTTCAGCCTGGCTGCTTTTTCTCCAGCATCTAAAAATGAGAAAGAAAACAAGAACCAAAATGTAAATGTTAAAAACAAACAAACAAATCAACAAAAGAGTGGGAACTGACTTACAGCATGAGAACAATTTTCTAGAATTTTCAACAGTTTTATGTCACTTCCTATATATGCATCGCAAATGTGGTACAATTAAAATTACTATGCAAGTACTAAAAGAATTCAGCTGCTGAAATGTTAAATGGATAGTACATAAGAACTGTACTGAAACAGTGATCCCTATAAGGTTATAAAAGCCGAAACATATGTAAATACTGAGAATGTGTTTGATATTTAAAAAAAAAAAAAAAAAAAAAAACCTTACACAGCAAAAGATGCAGTGACCTGTGGCTGAATGGACTTTGGTTTTATTTAGCTGTGATTGACACAAAAAGGAATAGAAAATAATAACATCACTGAATATGAGTCAAATATTGCATATTTCTGTTCAAATAAAAGTGTAATCATTCTTCATGAGTGATTATTAACTAATTAGTGTGTCAGTGGTTCTTCTCAACTCTGACCCTCAAAGTCCACTGCCATACAGAGGGTGCGTCTCAATCACCTTAATAGTTTGCTAGCTTGTGAACAGATAAATTGTGTTTACAAATTCAGACATTGATAAGGACAGTGGCTCACTACATACTACACACTGATGACTATTTCCATCCTCACTGTACAGCATCACTACTGATATTTACACACAGCTCTTTTAATGCTATTTACAGTGCATTATAAATACTTTGTTACATGAATGAGCAAGATTTCAGCCATAAATAAATTGTAAATGTTTGCTAGATTAGACATTACCTGTCTAGTGATGTATGTTTATGCTGAAATATGATATTGGTTTGTGTTTTAAAATGGTCACATGTTATATTGTAGTGAATTATCTCTTAAGTTTTGAGCTTCAGAACTTCCTATAAGGTAACGTAGTGAGCATCGACGCTTCCTGGTTTTCACAGCTATTTTGGGAGCACACATTTCAGTGCACAGTAAAAATTTTGTGATTAAGGCATCCCTTAAAGGAGAAGTCCACTTCCAAAACAAAGATTCACAGATAATGTACTCACCCCCTTGTCATCCAAGATGTCAATGTCGTTCTTTCTTCAGTCGTTATGTTTTTTGAGGAAAACATTTCTGCATTCTTCTCCATATAATGGACTGATATTGTGCCCCGATTTTTAAATTCCATAATGCAGTTTAAATGCGGCTTCAAACGATTGTAAATGACTCCAGCAGAGGAAGAAGGGTCTTATCTAGCGAACCAATCAGTTATTTTCATTAAAAGAATACAATTTAAAATACTTTTTAATCTCAAACGCTCATCTTGCCTTTCTCTCCCTGAACTCTGTGAATTCTGACTCAAGACAGTTAGGGTATGTTGAAAAACTCCAATCGTATTTTCTCCCTCAACTTGAAAAATCATTTCGAAATCATCCTACATCACTGCAGAAGTACCGACACAATCTTTGCAAAGTGAACATGCAAAGAAGATCAAACACCCTTAACAAAAAAGGTACAACAGCGATATAAGATGATTTGGAAGTTGAGGGACAACATGAGATAGGAGTTTTTCAACATACACTAACTGTTATGAACCGGAACAAAACAGAGGTCGGGATGAGCAAGATAAGACGAGCATTTGGCATTAAAAAGTATTTAAATTGTATTATTTTTATTAAAATAACCAATCGTTACACTAGATAAGACCCTTCTTCTTTGGCTGGGATCGTATACAACTGCATTTGGGATCGTTTGAAGCCGCATTTAAACTGCATTTTGGAAGTTCAAAATCGGGGCACCATATCAGTCCATTATATGGAGAAAAATGCTGAAATGTTTTCCTCAAAAAACATAATTTCTTTACAACTGAAGAAAGAAAGACATGAACATCTTGGATGACAAGAGGGTGAGTACATTATTTGTAAATTGTTGTTCTGGAAGTGTAGTTCTCCTTTAACCACTGACTAATGATCAAGGGACCTGAGAGATACACACCCATAGTTCAGGTAAATTTATAGTTAAACTGAAGACCTTGATTAGTTTGTTCAGACGCACAGGGCTAGGTTGGAGCAAAACGCATGTAAGTGGACCTCGAGAGACAATGTTGAGATCTCCTGCAATATGTTCTAAACATGACAATTCAGAGAGGCAGGATGACTGCTAGATTGATGACTTACAACTCTGGTTTCCAGTCCTGGTTTTTGAGGATTTATTGAGGACTGGGTACTGAAGTTCTGCAGAGTTTCTGGTGATCGTTGATCAGCTGCTCAGGTCTGATTAATTGGTGTTGGAGTTATCAATCCACTGAAAAATAAGAAGCAATATGAAGTCACAGATGCATTTTTATTTATTCTTGTTAGTCTTACTATATTCTTAAAATAAGTTATCATTACCTTGTGTTTTATTGATGATTTTCAGTCTCTGAAATAGAAAAGTTCTATTAGTTATGAATGCAGTGTTTCCCATTCATTAACTAGAGTGTGGCGGCCCGCCACAGTTTCATAATAAACCGAAAATATTTATACTCGTCATTTTTAACATAGACGTCTTTAACGTTGTGTTTCGTGCCATCGCTTTGGAAAAGTGTCCGTCAAACGAACTAAGAGTTATATGGTTTTATCCGTTCATCAGGTCTGTTTCGCTGCTTGTTTGTGAAGAACGCACTTCATTCAGAGTCAGACGATCAGTTCGTGATTTGATGTTTGCCGCGTCAGAGTCAGAGCGACTCTTTGATTGACAGTCAATGCGGTGAACATTGTTTCTGCCGTGAGTTTAGCGCGCGTTTGAGAATGCAACGGCAACCAGTTACGCATTGTCACATTAGCATAATTTCCAACATTTTAATGGGCAGATGTTTACAATATTTCACTAGATTTGTAATGAGACGCGTTTGTAAACCTGTTTGCACTGAAGCTGGAGTTTTCCGCCAAAATAAAAGCTCTACTGCAGTTTCCGTCAAAATAAAAGCTCATAGGTTTATTTCTTGGAAGCAAGGACTAAAATTAACAGACACGCGCACAGAACATACTGTACAAGCAGAGCAAGCGCGTTGTTTCGATGGCATTTTCCCCTCTATTTCACAAGCGCCACCTGCTGTCAGAGAGTGAAGTTCAGTCTGTTGTTTTTGTTTTATGCAGGTTTTAGCATAGTTTCACAAAGCTTTAAAGTCAGACCATTCTGTTTTTGATTCAAATGTTGAAATGATACAGACAAATTTAAATTAAAAAATGTTCATGCTACATGTGTTTCATCTTTGTTTGTATTGTGATTAAAATTCAGTGGTTGGTTCTTTGGTTCATTATTAAATATGTTTAGTTGTTGTAGTAGTACAACTGCAAAAACAGATTAATGGCCAGGAAAAAAAAATATTTAGGGCTGATAAATTTTCTCAAATCACCAGCCATTGGCAGATGTGGCAAAACTAGTTTTAGGTCCCGCTTGCAAGTGTAGAAATTAGGACAAAAGTATTGTAATTTTCCTACAGAAGAATAAGGTAAAATAATATACCTGAAAAATACAAATTTTATTTCATTTATTTTACTTACTAATTACTAATAAGTATTTATTTACTAATTTATTTTACAGTGCAATTATTTTACAATATATGGCTATTCCTGTCATAGGAATAATAATATAAAATTATTATTATTATAATATTCTAATTTGTTTGGCTTCCAAATTGACCAGTGTGAGTGTACTTTAGACTGAGACACTATATCACAACTGACTGAGTTCCCTGTAAACTTTAAGAACAAGTCAATTCACCAGATTTCTTTCTTTGTTTAGTTTGTACACTGACCTGTTTTGGAGCTCTTAATTTTTAACTGTCAGAGTGCACCAGAGAGATGAATTTAACTTTAAAATGTACAAAATTTTCTCCTGGGGAGGCATGCCCCCCCCACACCCCCCTAGTGGGACCGAGGTCCACCACCACAGTCTCACAAAATTCTGTGGGAAACACTGGAATGGCATCATACCAATTTTAACACCGTGAGCAAAATGCATACAAAATACAACACAATACGATAGAACCTATTATAATCAGTGATACTGTCTACACTGGATGAGGCACAGCGCAACACTACAAATCCCTGACAGCAAACTGACAGCAAATCTGTTTACGTTAATATTTTCAAGAGCTTCTTGCACTTTATTAGAATAAATGGACTAATATTTGTATCCCTTGTGTCATTAACATTTGTGGTCAGTTTTGTTTATGTTTTTAAAATAAGTCTCTTATGTTTACCAAGAAAACTGCATTTATTTGATCATAAATAAAAACAGTAATGTTTATTATAACAACTTAAAATAACTGTTTTCTATGCGAATACATTGTAAAATGTAATTTGTCATAAATAGAATGCGGTAGCAGTTTACTGTATGGGATTTGTCGTGTCGCCCCTCACCGCATCCAGTATAGACAGCATCAATGATTATAATGGGTTCTACTGTATTTTGTCATGTCGTGCCACTCGCATCCAGTGTAAACACGGTGTAAGCATAATGATGCTGCAAAATCAGGTTAGATCACTTTTTAAAACATTGAAACAGAAAATAGTTAAAAATGGTAATTTCACAATATTACAGTTTTACTGTATTTTATTCAAATAAATGCAGCAGTTGTTGCCATAAAAGACTTATTTCAAATACATGACAAATCTGACCCTTAAACTTTTGAATGGTAGTGTATGTTTAAGTTATTACTTACTGGTCATATGGTTCATAATGTCTAGAGATGTTCTTCGACAGGACATCCGCTCCAACTCTGGTGCATGGCCATTAGCATGGAACATTCTAGGAACATAAACAATCTGGAACGTAAACAATCTGTCAACAATATTTATTATACAATGTCAGGTTTATTAGAAGTAAACTACAGCAAAGGTGAAATGCAGAAAAGAAAAATAAATAATATATAGAATATACAAAACAATACAGTTTAATAACAGAATTTACATTTTTACTTTTACTTATTTAATACTCATATACAGTGTTACTTATGTTTGTATGTTAAAGTCCTTTTAAAATATCTAACAAGCAAACAAACATAAAAGTATATAGATATATATAATTTTGCAAAAAAAAATTACAGATGCGTGGTGATACAGGCTAAATATATTATGAAAGATACATATAAAGTAATTTAATAAGCTTTCTCAGATCACCTGTGTTTTTTATATCTCTGTCAGCAGCTCTCTTCAGAAATTTTAAAATCAGGAACTTTTCCTGTGTCGTAGAAGTTTTTTTCTGAAACTGCTGAAGTCACAGGACAAGTGGAATCAATATTTGTTTACCATGAAAGGTCAAAACATGCTTAAAGTACTTTCAGCTCATTTTCACGCTCCATGTTAATTTTGTATCCGATTAACCGTACATTTCATACTTCTAGGTTAAATAAATTAGCTTACTTCCTTTCATCCAATGACAAATTGCCTGCAAAACCTTTATAAAAAAAAGCAAAACAGCAAGTAACGTTAATTAAGATGTTATTAAAAGCCCAAACTTTCATAAACAAGAGCCTAAGTCAATAGTTAACCTAACTTACCTCTTATAGTTAGCATTACAGTTCAGATGCTAACAGACTTTTTCTGAAGACAATAAACCATTTCTATAAAGTAAATATTCAACAGAAGTGTATCATTTACATGAAAGAAAGTGCACATGTATGTACTATTTGTGTAATATTAGAGACTAAACTTACCTGAAATTTGTGAAAACAGTAGTGGAAGATGTGTTTTGCCGCTCGACAGTTGAGTTTCCGCCCCATTTCCATGGTAAATCCTTCCGCTCCAGACTTGAATGTTCAGTGTGCGCCCATTAAAGCAAGCAGATGTCACGCAGAATGTATACATGTCAGCATAAAGTAATATTATCTTATAAAATACATAATGTAAATGAAGTAAACACTTACTTCTAGTGTTTTCCTTTTAAAAGCGACCTGCACCTCAGCACTGCATTGCAATTCGGATCTATGAGAAATGTTTAGGTGCACACAGCATATTAATATCATCATGAAGTAATATTACACATAATGTAAATGAAGTAAAACACTTACTTTTGTCATTTTTCTTGATAAAACCAACTTTCCCGTCTGCTCCACATTGTGATTGAAAGAAAATATCTCTGAGAAAAAGTTAAGGAGAGAACAGCACGTAAACATCACTATAAATCCATATGACGTTATAAAATACATATTTTAAATGACATAAAACATTTACTTCTAGTGTTTCCCTGTTAAAAGCGACCTCCACCTCAGCACTGCACATCAATTCAGATCTATGAGAAATGTTTAGGTGCACACAGCATATTAATATCATCATACAGTAATATTACACATAATGTAAACGAAGTAAAACACTTTTCCTTAATAAAACCAACTTTCCCGTCTGCTCCACATTGTGATTGAAAGAAAATATCTCTCTGAGAAAAAGTTCAGGAGAGCACAACACATAAATGCGGTGGTCATAATTATTTTACATAATGTAAATGAGGTAAAACACTTACTTTCTGTGTTTTCCTTGATAAAACCAACTGTCCTGTCTGCTCCGCATCGCGAGTAAAAGGAAATACCGTTATCTCTCAAAGAAAAAGTTTAGGGGTAACGTTAAGGTTAACATTAATTGCACAGCGCTGTCGTCTGTTCCGCATGGCGAGTGGAAAAAATGTCTTTGAGAAAAGTTTAGCGGCATACAGCACATTAATATCGTTATAAAACGATATGATATTACAAAACACATTTTGTGCGTAAGATTAAACACTTTATTTCGTTGTTTCTCGTCCTCATATGCTCCGCATCGCGAGGAAAAAAATGGCGTCTGTAAAAAATATTTCAAATGGGTGAGGCGCGCACACGAGGAAATGTCCCGGATGTGAATTACTAAATCCGACGGACCAATCAACGACCAATTTTCAACGTCGATTTTTGGGCAACTTTGGACCAAAATTAGACGGACCAAACAAAGACCAATTTTCAACGTCGATTTTTGGGCTAAATTAGGACTAAATCCGACGGACCAAACAACGACCAATTTTCAACGTCGATTTTTGGGCTAAAAGGAGTCCATGCCGGGCCGACCTGCTTTAGCCCAAAAAACGACGTCCAAATGACCTCTGGTGCTGGGTGGGTACTGCTACTCACATACTACTAACATTATTCAGGTTGTCATTTCTGATTATTGTCACTGATGTTTGTGTTTTGTGTTTATTGTATGTTGTCTGTTGTGCACTAATACCACTAAAAAAAAAAACAAAACAAAACAAAAAAAACACTGATTGCCTTAAACCAAGTAAGCTTACCAGAACTTGCGTGTCAGTTTACAACACTAAATAAACCTTTGTTAGTACAAGGTACTATTCTTATTTTACTTGTTTTTTTCGAGGCAATCGGTTTGCATGCTATTTTTTAAAGTAAGGTTTACTAATTATAGTTTACAGGTGTGTTTAATTAGGGTTGTAGCTGAACTCTGCAGGAAAATGGATCTCACGGGCCCTCACAGTTGAGAACCCCTGGGCTACACTTATGCTATTAAACAAATGAATTGCTTATGAAACCTATTTAAACTGCTTATTAAAGTGTTTTGCATACAAGATAAACATGCATCATAACAAAACCCAAACAACTTGAAATACTCTTTTTATATCTATGTGAACTCAAAATCTCCCACCATCTAGCTTGAAAAAAAAAAAAAAAGTGTCACGTGCTCACGAGTGGTAAATTTATTTCTTTGAAGTGAGCTGGCATGTATGCTAACAGCCTTTGTGAAGTGGTGAAGTTAATGACTTTTTGTTTCATAACACTTCATGTGGCTTCCCCTTATCGTTTTTTCATTTAAGCGCACAAAATTACTTTTTGGAATGCACCGTTAGTTTGTAATTAATCACGCAGTTCTCTAAAAAACATTACATGGAGATACTTTAAAAATGGAATTAGGTATATTGATATATACTGATACATAAACATATCCATACATTGAAGAAAAAAAAAAAAAAGTTCAGCAAACACTTTGGATCTGATATTTTACTTTATTTATAATTAACTGAGTGGAATAAATCTGTTCTCTAGGCTGGAGGAAATGCTATAGGTTAATATTAGTAATAATGGTTTTTGACTATTTTATTCAGACACTAATATCAGAATAATAGGGTAAATTACGGCAATCTGGAACACTTTACACTTGTATGCTAAAGAAAATGCATTTGATATTGTGAAAGCACAGTTAATATAAAATAAAGTAGCGGACTGTTTTTAAATATCCCAGTCAGAAACAAAGCTGATCACAATCACAGTTGATCCCTTAAAAAACAAATGCAATTAAAAACACAACTTGACAGAATCAACCCTATTTCTCACAAATCCCTTTTCTCTTCTCTGAACATGGCAGATCATTCCAGTTCATGATGCTGTCTTGTACCACTCCAGGTATCAGTTCAACGCAGTCCTCATCTCCACCTGCATTATTTGGCTCATCTCCAAACCAAAACCTGAATAATATGTATCAAAAAATAAACTTTGTACAGTAGCTACAGCAAAAGTGAAGTTGGTGAAGAAAGTACAAGAAAGAGTTATTTTGCTAAAAATCTTTGATTGTGGTGTTTGTGGAAGAGTATTATCTTCATAATAAATCCACCATGGTTTCTTGTAGCTGTTTCAGTACTTACCTTTGATTCAGTGTTGAATTATCCACCCATGTCATGTTTCCCTCCTGCTCTATGTCAGACAAACCAATCCACATTCTCTCACTGATGACTGAAGATATATTCCTCTGTGTGTGAATAAAAACAGGAATAAGTGTGATTCCTCTCATTCAGTTTCATACACTCTCACAGACACTCACCTGCTTCTCTTCACTGTTGATAATGAGCAGATCAGCACCATGATCCATGCAGTACTGCCTGCTTTCAGACCAGCTCTTCAACTCATTGGATATAAAATAACAAACTGGGCCACACAGATATCCTAACCAAAAATAAAAAATAAATAAAAATGTAACTATATGTGTAAAGATAAAGAGAAGCAAAGAAACAAAACCACATTTTTACTGACTGTTTTTCTTTTTTTCTTTCTCCAGTTCATCATTTAAAGTCTTGATTCTGCTTTCTAACTCCTGGTTCTTCACACTCAAAGTAGTGAAGTTGTTCTGTAACTGGCCTTTCTCATCAGTGAGGTTGTTTACTCTGGTCTCCAGCTCCAGTTTCTTCTGACTCAAAGAGCTGAAGTTGTTCTGCAGTTGGTGTTTTTCAGTCATTAGATCAGTGTAATTGTCCTCTAAGCTGTTGATGGTTTGACTGAACTCTTCAACTCTGTTCTTGTAACTCTTTATCAGGTCTCTCTCTGCTGTGATGGTGATGTTCTGCAGTATGATGAAGACCAGCAGAAGAACACAAATGAGTCCGAGACTCACTGTGATCAACCTCAAACATCTACTTCCTCCTGACAAACACAAACAAAACACACAAATATCAATTATCAACAATTCCCTGCATATTATTAGATATAACATCTCAAATCGACCTTTGTAAGTCTACCTTGGTTGGTAGATAAATGATGAGGCTTTTTAAAGAGCATGTTGTTTTATATTCATAAAAATCTAGAAGTATTGTAAACGTAAAACTACTGTACTGTATACGGTAAAACACACAAACAGCAAAGTATGCTGAAAACGTAAACATAAAATAGCGGTTTTGAATAAAACAATGATTGATTTTTTTGGTAAGTTTTTCATCCCCCCAAACATTAGCGAAACCATGTGGGACTCCGTCTCTGCTTTAAACAAAAATGTTCTGCTTACTTTGCTTTTGAGCTTTTCCTTCATCCTGGCAGCGACTCTGTGTTCGAGGTCCAGATCTGTTATTAACATTTCTGCATACGTAAAAGGTCCCTGATTCCATTATTTGCTCTTACTTACAGGAGAGTACAGTATGTGTGCACAGATGAGCTGTGATCTTTATAATGTGTATCGTGTTTTAAAATAGTGCAAACCCTACACAGGAAGTGGTTTCATTAGTTCAGGCTCAGAAAAATCTAGACTTTCATTCTCATTCCAAAACTCTCTGTAAACTCATACTACTGTATGGCTGAATATTTACTGCATATTCAACCTCATGTTGTCAAAGCAATGTGGAATTTGATCATGTTTGCAGCTACAGCATCCAAAAAGAGAAATCTGTGACCATCAAGATGGATTCAAACACAGGCCTAACTGGGCTTTTGTATTGATGGCAATTGACAAGACCTGGAAGGAAATTAATAATGTTCTTAATCTACACCACTGTGCCATTAAGAGAGGATAATGAGGAGAATGGGAGAATGTGGGATGATGACTTCCTGTTTAGAACTATTAAACACAAATGGGTGACAACAGGATATTCATATTTTCATTTTTTCAGTAGGTGTCACTGTTCTGCCATTTTCACCAATTTAAAAGCAGTTTGACAGACAGATTCAGAACAATAGTAAATGTAATTTATACCTCTGTAGTTTACAGTGATTGTCACCTCAACTCTTCAGACCAATAAATAAGACTTATGATAACAGTTAGAATGTTAATATAGAGCTGCTTGTGACGAAGCAAAACATGAAGATGTTAGAGGTTTGGTGTCTCAGATCAGCCTAATTCACACCATGAGAAACAGAAGTTTATTAAAAGCAAGAAAATCATGACAATTTTACATTTTCCTTCTAACAAATTTCAGATCAGCTGATTGTTTTTTTAAAGGCAGGGATTAAAACAGAAATTATGCAGTCGTAATAAGAATGATTACATTTGATAATGGAAGGAAAACCACAAGACTGGATGAACTCTGTCTCACAAATGCCTTTTTTGTTCTCTGTGCATGTGTGATCATTTCAGCTGACCATCCCGACTGCTCTCTTTTAAATTTCAGTTCAGTACAGTCCTCATCTCCACTACCATCTTTTGGCTCATCTTTGAGCCAAAACCTGAACAACAGATACCAGATGTTAATTTTTTCAGGAACACACAATTATGAATCGACAATACTCACAGTATAACAGCACATTTCAAGAATAAACTAAAATAATACAGAAGCTTAACCAAAAATGAAAATGCAGAAAAATAAAAGAGAGAAGACTTTTTGTTATATAATTTAGAGAATTTAAAGTGTCTTATTTATAATGATAATCAAAAAGACTAAAACTAATAAATACACAGTGATGTTTCTTCCTACTGCACTTTCAAATTTTTCCTTCATCCTGGCCGTGACTCTGAGTTTGAGGTCCAGTTGTGTTTTCAGTATCTCTGTGTTCAGTATTTTCTTAAATAGCTTTTATATCCATTATTCACTGTGTTAGAAAATAAGTCTTCACAGATGAGATGTGATCTTTAAAATGTTAATCAGTGTTTTCAAGAGTGTTATGTCTACATAGGAAGTGGTTTCATTTCACACTGGCCTTCTACAAGAATAAAGTCCTTCAGTCACACTTAAAAACTCTCTGCAGAGCCGTACTACTATATTTGTGTTTTGTACATTCAACCACATGTTATCAGCTTCAAAAGCTAACAAGAGGAGTCTGTGAACACTCAAATGGACTCAAACAGACTTAAACAGGCCAAACTGGACATTTATATTGATGATGCAGGAAACACAGCAGCAAATGCTCTGGATTTCTCTTCCTCTCTGATCACTTCAGTCTGATAAACCTGCTCTCTGCTGCTCCTGCTGGACTGGAGGAAATCTCTCCATAGAGCAACAAAGCAGATACACAAGGAGGAAGTATGAAATGAAAACAAAAATACCAAGTTTACTATGGTAATGATGGTAATTGAACATTTTATTCAAACAAAAAGCAAGTCGACTCAAAAGCAGTTTTACAGACACTCAATATCAGAATCAGAGTGAATCAGGGTAATCTGGACACTTCAGACTTTTGTATTTTACTGTGACTGTCACATCAACACTTCAGATCAACAAATGAGACTCGTGATAACAGCCAGAATAAGATCATAGTAATATGGAGCTGCTTTTAATGGAGCAAAACATGAACACATCAGAGGTTTGGTGTATCAGATCACCCTAATTTACACAATTAGAAACAGTAGTTTATTTCAGCAATAAGAAAATAATGTTAATTTTTGCAATTTTCTTCTGAAAAATTCATATAAACTAACAGTTTTTTTTTTTTTTTTTTTTTTTTAATTAAATCAGAAATTATGCATTCACAATAAGAATGATTACATTAGATAATAGAAGCAAAACCAGAACAGGACAAGATGAACCTATTTCTCACAAATCCCCTTCTTCTTCTCAGAGCATGAGCAATCATTCCAGCTGTTCAGGGTCTCTCTATTATAATTCAGTTCAATACAGTCCTCATTTCCCCTGTAGTTATTCGGCTCACCTTTGAACCAAAACCTGAACAACATGTATCAGATGTTCAGTTTTTCAGGAAAACAAATTAATGAATCAACAATGCTAATGGTATAACAGCATGTTTCAGGAGTAAACTAACAATACAGAAGCTTGAGCAGAAGTCAAAGTGCACAAAAGTATAAAAAAGAGAAGAGTTTTCTTATTTGAATTTACAGTATTTGAAGTATCTTTATTTGTGGTGTTTGTGGAAGAGTTTTGTCTTCAGCTGTTTTCCGAAGGTTGTGATGGCCTCATTTTTATAACAAGAATCAAAAAGACTAAAACAAACAAATATACAGGTGATGTTTTTCACTTACCCTTGATTCAGTGTTGAATTATCCACCCATGTCATGTTGCCCTCATGGTCTATGTCGGACAAACCAATCCACACTCTCTCCATGTTTAATGAAGAAATAAACCTCTGTGTGTGAATAAAAACAGGACTAAGTGTGATTCCTCTCTTTCAGTAACAGACACTCACACAAACTCACCTGCTTCTCTTCACTCTTGATAACGACCAGATCAGCACCACAATCCCGGCAGTACTGCCTGCTGTCAGACCAGCTCTTCAACTCACTGGACATGAAAAACCAACCTGAACCACAAACAAACACAAACTTTATAAAACTGTGTATATTAAAGATAAAAAAACGGAAACAACAACATAAAATCGTATGTACACTGACCTCGTTTAGATGCTGCTTTCTTCAGTTCCTCTCTTAGAGAACTGACTCTGGTCTCCAGCTCCAGCTGTAAGCTGTTGATGGTTTGATTGAACTCTTCAACTGTGTTCTTGTAACTCTTCATCAGGTCTCTCTCTGCTGTGATGGTGATGTGCTGCAGTATGATGAAGACCAGCAGAAAAACAAAAATGAGCCCGAGACTCACTGTGATTAACACCAAACATCTACTTTCTCCTGACAAACAAGATGTAAATGCACAGTGAGTGCATTATCAGTGAGTGCCCTTCATATTATTAGAAATTAAGTTTTAAATAGCCCTATAGGATAAGCTTCCTTTGTCTTTAAATAATGCTGTAGAGCTTTTATATTGTTTTGTAAGACAAACATTGCTATACAGTAACAATGTTGCTATATGGTAAAATATCCAAAGAAGAACAAGTTGAAAAAGTAAATAAAAAATAATTCCATGTTAATACTTTAAATATTAATGCAGAAACATTGGTGTATTGTTATTACAATAAAAATGCTTTTTCTTCTCAAACTGTATTTAACCATTCTCGTTTCCTTATTAGTGATATTATCAACAACACCATCTGCAACACAATCTCCACTTTAAAGTAATTTTCTGCTCTCTGCATTTTAGATCTTTATCTTCATCCTGGCTGTGACTGTGTTTTTGAGGTCCAGTTGTGTCCTCAATATCTCTGTGTTTAACATTTTTTTTAGAAATGTCCTCTAATTCCATTTATTCACTACATCTTATAGTATGTCTTCACAGATGAGTTGTGATAGAATGACTGCTAGTGTTTTTCAAGAAGGCTAAATCTACACCGGAAGTGGTTTCATTTCACACTCGCCATTAAGAAGAATAAAGTCTGTCAAACTTCTGAAGTTTGCAGATGACACCACAGTCATCGGTCTCATCCAGGATGGTGACGAATCTGCTTACAGACAGGAGATTGAGCAGCTGTCTCTCTGGTGCAGTCACAACAACCTGGAGCTCAACACGCTCAAAACTGTAGAGATGACAGTGGACTTCCGGAGAAAGCCCCCTGCACTCACCCCTCTCACCATCATGAACAGCACTGTGGCTGCAGTGGACTCATTCAAGTTCCTAGGAACTAACATCTCCCAGGACCTGAAGTGGGACATTCACATTGACTCCTTTGTGAAAAAAGCCCAGCAGAGGTTGTACTTTCTTCGTCAACTGAAAAAGTTCATTCTGCCAGAGGCACTAATGACACAGTTTTACTCCGCTGTCATTGAGTCAGTTCTGTGCTCTTCTATAACTGTCTGGTTTGGGGCAGCCAGTAAATCAGATATAAGAAGACTGCAACGGACTGTTAGGACAGCAGAAAGAATCACTGGTGTGCACCTGCCCAACCTTCAGGACTTGTACATCTCCAGAGTGAAGAAACGGGCAGGAAACATCATCCAAGACCCTTCTCACCCCAGACACAACCTGTTTGCACTTCTCCCCTCAGGCAAATGCTACAGATCCCTGAGCACTAAAACATCTAGACATAAAAACAACTTTTTCCCAAATGCCATCTCCAGCTTAAACAGATAAACATAAATCATTACCTGGGTTCTACAATTCATTTCTGTATTTCTTTCTCCATTTCTAATTATTGACTCCTTGTGTAGTATTATTATGTAAACTTCTGTAGTATTTTTATGTAAATACACATGCACATCTCTTATTTATAGCTGTATATAGAGGAATAATGCACAAATCTGTAGATAAATCTTCTGTTCCAGATTCATACATTATTATTTAGTCTAAGTTTTTATTTTATTAAATGTTTTTTCTCTGTTCTCATGTCAGATATGTATGTATGTATGTATGTATGTATGTACCAGGAGCACCTTAAAAAACCACAACAAATTCCTCGTGTGTTTGCGCACACTTGGCGAATAAAGCTAATTCTGATTCTGATTCTGATTCTGTGAACACTGAAATGGATAAACAGCCGTTAACAGGCCAAACTGGACCTTTATATTGATGATGCAGGAAACCCAGCAGCAAGTGCTTTGCATCAGTTGTGTCTCTTCCTCTCTGGTCACTTCAGTGTGATGAACCTGCTCTCTGCTGTGTCCTGATGGCCTGAAAAAAATGTATTTATTCAAAGGGACAGTTTCATTGACACACCATATCAAAAATGCTATGATCACAACAATTCAATAAAATAATGTATACAAGCTAACTCACAAATATAAAAAAAAAAGTTCCATATATATATATATATATATACACACACACTGTGTGCATAATTATTAGGCACACTAATATTCTGGTCATATTTTTTTACCAAGCACATTTTACCAATTCCAAACCACATCAATCTTAATAACTACTATTAATTTTGTATTTAATCATTTATACATGATATATATTTGTCCATGAAGGCTGGATGTGAAAAACTCCTTATATTCAGGTGTGCATAATTATTAGGCACGTTTTCTTTTACATATAAATAAGCCAAAAAAGAGATTTAAACCAGACTGATAAGTCAAAAATTATTAAATGCCCTAGAGAAGGATGCAAAACTAATGCAATACTAGAATTTGCAAAGTTAAGGCATGACCACTGGAGAGAGAAATGCTCGATGGGTCAGCACGGTGAGAAAAAAAATGGTGGAGAAGAAAAGACACGTTAACTGCAAAAGAATTAAGAATTAAAGTAAAGAATTAGCTGTAAAACCATCAGGAACCATTTAGTCTCCAGCGCCACCATTTTCCAGAGCTGCAACCTACCTGGAGTCTTCAGAAGTTCAATGTGTCAGGTTCTCAGAGACTTTGCTTGAGAAAAAAAAACTAAAAAATGACCCTCACTTAATAAGAATAACATTCTGAAGTGGTGTTAAGAAATACATGAAGACAGTTTTTTATAGGCTTTATAGACAGATAAGTTGAGAGTGACTCTTGAAGGACCAGCACCACATCCTCTTGTACTTCTGATTCAAGAATTTGTCTTCCAGAATCTAGCAGTACATTTTGGGAGTTCATGTTTAGCCTATCTCCTATCCTGAAAAGTCTGACTTGCAGAGATGGACTAAAATGAACTCCCAAAACTTACTGCCAGATTCTGGAAGATAAATTTTTGAAAGAGTGGTATAAGAGGATTTGATGCTGGTCCTTCAAAAGTCACTCTCAACTTATCTGTCTATAAAGCCTATAGAAAACAGTCTTCATGTATTCCACAACACTTCAGCATGTTATTCTCTTTAAATGAGGGTCATTTTTAGGATTTTTCACACAGTGTATATATATATATAATTCCATTAATTAAGTATAATTAATTAAATATAAGTCAAGAGATGAAACAGTTAATGGATGCTAATTCTCACAACTTGGTATAGAAACTTCAATACTTTGTTTCCATTTTGTATTATCTTATTGTTGGTTCTGAATGAACTTTAAGTTATGTCAAATCATGTTAATTATTTGTTTGTGTTATTTACTTATGTATATGATATAGAATACTGTTTAATTTGTTGACTAATTTGTAATGTTGGCGCCTCCCTGTGGTGACACACATTTAAGTATTGACAGAAAATGAAATCGGGGAGCAAATCAGGGTAAGGGTAGAGGTCACGTTATAAGCTTGAGGCTTCTACACAACTTCATTTTCTCATTACTGAGCATGGATATCATCCATGTTGTTCAGGATGGGTTTTGCAGGATTCATTTCAATACAGTCTTTATTTCCACCTTTGTCATTGTGCTCATTTATTTCCCAAAACCTGAATAACATACAATCAGATTCTATTCCTGAACAGCTCAGAAAATGTACTCAATGTGTGTGTGTGTGTGAGAGAGAGAGTGTGTGTGTGTGTGTACGCAGTCATGTGAACAAGTTAGGACACCCTATTGAATTTTCCATATCATGCCTGGATGTTTCTAGTATGCCTAGTAAGACCTTGATTAGCTGCTTTAATTGGGGTTGGAGCTAAACTCAGCAGGACAGTGCCCCTCCAGGACTAAGTCTGCACACCCCTGCCTTATAGAGAGTGATTAATGATAAAGACCCTGAAAGACTTGGGAAAACTCTCCACTGGTCAAGCTTGTTCCTTGCTGTCTAGCTGAAGTTCGTCATCTTCACTCCACCTTCTCCTGCACTCTCACAGCAGAAGTCCAAGAGCAACAATCCTTCATTTGTTCTTACTATTCCACAAGAAATAACACACCCATTGGGTTGAACGGCTTATGTGGCTTCACACCTTTTTCCCCCTCTGACCCCGCAACACGGGTGGAGAATACAGGCATCATAACTCATAACAGCAACACAAAGCACTACAAATCCTCCCTGAAATGACGGAACAAGATCACGTAGAAGCCATTGCAGCAATGCGCCCAAGGTGAGTGGGCATGTCTCCTGGCTCTGCTGCTAACTGGTGAGTCCCAGCAGGTGTATTATTCCGTCTCCCTCGACAATGTGAATAGGACTGTCCCCTGTGTGTGCAGCACAGAAAGTGCACAAGTGGAACTTTGAACCTAGGGTCCCCATTCATGTCCAAGCTGCCCAACTCACTCGACTGGTCAAACTTTGGCTATTGCCCAACCAGACAACCCCAGAAGAAGTGGAAGAGAAGGTCACCATCGACTGCGTGTTGCTTACTTTGCCTCGTCTTCATCGCCACCCTGTTGGTCTTACCAACCCATGGACCATGAATTATCTAGTGGAGGCGGCAGAGCTGTCAGAGGCTACACTTGCCAAGGATTCAGGGATTACCTCAGGTAGAGGAAACATCTGCTCGAATCCCAGCAGGCCCAACAAAGCCTGTATGACCAGCCGGCACAACCCTTGTGAGTTTCAACCTGGAGACAAGGTCCTCATCTTGACCCTTGACACCTCCTACAAGTTTCTCACCTCCTGGAAGGGTCCCTATACTGTACCGTTGTTGAGTTTGTTGGCCCTGTGAACTAACATCTGCACCAACCTGGGGAGACAAAGGCTAGAGCAAATTTATTATATTAACCTCTTGAAGCAGTGGGTTGCAGCACCCCCTGCCATGGCCATGTTAGCTTTAATGGAGCTTTAATTTCTGATCCACACCTTCAAAGATGTCTACTCTGATATCATATGACATACTACAGTAGTCTCCCACAAGATTTGGACCCCACCCAGTGTCCTCGCTCTATAGAGTTCCTGCAGCCTGTCGACAGGACATTGAGCAAGAGGTGCAGATGATGCTCTGACTAGGGGTCATAGAACCATCCAACAGCCCATGGTCCAGCCAGATTGTGTTAGTGCCAAAGCCTGATGGCACCTTATCTTCTATAATGATTTCCGGAAGTCTCCCTGTTTGACAGCTACATGCCACAAGTGGATTAACTGTTTGAGCAGCTATGGATGGCCTGACACATATCCACTCTAGATCTCACAAAAGGATATTGACAGGTCCCCCTAATCCAGATTCCATGCAGAAGACCACTTTCAACACTCTCTTAGGGCACTAGCAGTACCAGGTCTTTCCCTTCTGTCTGCATGGGACACCAGAGGTTGATGGATGTGGTTCTGAGGCCCCACCAACAGTATGCCGCCATGTATCATGTATCATCATATTAGCCATCTACCTTGGCTAAGGAAGGTACTATCAGCACTGTATCAGGCTGGGCTGATTACTAATCCCCTGAAATGCCACCTGGAACTCTCCGAAACACATTACTTGGTGTACCAAAATGGCTAAGGCCTCATCCTAGAAGACAAGGTGAGAGGAAGGTGTGAATGTCCCCAGCCCATGTCCAAGAAACAGGTACGTGCCTTTCTGGGGTTGGCAGCGTAATACCACTGTTTCATACCAGACTTCTCTTCTTTGGCTTCTTCCCTCATAGACCTAGCAAAGATAGGCCAGCCCAACAAGGTGCAGTGGAGCCCAGCTGCAGAGGAAGCATTCCAAAACCTAAAAGCTGCATAATCTTCCCCCCTGGTGCTGCACACTCCAGACTTCTCTCAACCTTTCAATCTCCAGACTGACACCTCTGATATCGGGCTAGGAGCAGTCTTAACCCAGACTATCAATGAAGAAAAACATCCGGTGACATATATTAGCCAGAAACTCACGCCCCTGGAGACCAAGTATGGGACAGTCGAAAAGGAAGTGCTGGTTATAAAGTGGGCCTTCCTGGAGCTCCGCTACTACCTCCTAGGGCTCTCATGTTAACAGATCATGCACCACTCCAATGGATGTCCAAAGTGAAGGATACCAACATGAGGGTTACCAGATGGTTTCTGCCACTCCAGGATTTCCACTTTAAAGTAAAACACCAGGCTGGCACTTCCCACGGAAATGCTGATGGTCTGTCCTCAATGTTCTCAGGCTGGTCAGGTCTGTCAAGAACCTGCAGTATGATGAAGACCAGCAGAAGAACATAAATGAGCCAGAGACTCACTGTGATTGACACCAAACATCTACACACAAAATACAATATTCAAAAAGAACATGTTGAAAAATTAAACAGAAAACTAATTCTGTTAATGCATTACACATTGCAGTAACACTGACGTTTTCTTAATATCTCTATTTTCAAAATCCACATAATAAATGTCTGATTCCATCATTTTCACTTACTTACAGTCTTACAGTATGGTGTGTGTTTACAGATGAGCTGTGGTCTCTAGAATGACTACTTTTTGTTTAAATAGTGCAAATCCGCCTCCTTTGGTGGAAACTGTGCAATAGGTTTAAGCAGAACCACACCTACACCTAGATTATTGATGATTATTTTGTTTAAAGATCTTTTTTTTTTTTATCATTTAGTACTTCTTTCTGGAAGCTACAAAAGATTTTTACATCTGCTGGACTGGAGGAAATCTCTCCATAGAGCAATAAAGCAGATACACAAGAAATAAAAACAAAAATGCTGTGATTATACTGTCAATTGACCATTTTATTAAAAGAGATTGCAATCAAACAGTTTCACAGACACTCAGTATTAGAGTAAAAGTGTGAATTATTGCAGTCTGGGGCATTTTACTGTGATTGTCACCCCAACACTTCAGACTTACAAATGAGAAACATGATAACAAGGTCATACTAACATAAAGCTGCTATATTGGGAAGCACACAAACACATCAGAGGTTAAGTAAGCAGCTTTACCTATTTACATGAAAGCAGTACACTTTTAAAAGCATGTAAAAGATGAGGAT
This sequence comes from Cirrhinus mrigala, assembly GCA_036247105.1. Classification (NCBI taxonomy): domain Eukaryota; kingdom Metazoa; phylum Chordata; class Actinopteri; order Cypriniformes; family Cyprinidae; genus Cirrhinus; species Cirrhinus mrigala. The sequence continues at coordinate 5,627,970 of CM070007.1, forward strand.
GAACGCTTTTTCTCACAAATCCCTTTTATTTTCTCAGAACATGAGCGATCATACCAGTTGTTCAGGGCGGGACTTGAAGGTATCAGTGCAATACAGTCCTCATTTCCACTTTCACAGTTATTCGGCTCACCTCTGGCCCAAAACCTGAATAAAATGTGCCAGATTTTTTATGATTCAGAACCTCTAAAGTTTGCTCAAAGTTTTCATCCATTTATCAACTAAATGAGGATTGTCACAACCGATTCAGTAATCGACAATACTCGTAGTAGCAGAATAGTTTCAAGAGTACACTAAAATAGTGCAGAAGCTGAAGCAGAAGTGAAAATGTAAGAGAGGAGGACAGTGTTCCTTTAAAGGAATGTATTTGTGAGGGGCGTCTTTCGTGGTTGTGCTGTTTGTGTAGTGGAATAACTGCGTATTCAGAAAATCTTCTCACTGATGGTCTTATTTTAAATGAAGAATAAAAAGACTAAAACAAATATATACACCATGGGTTTCTGTGAGTGTTTTAGTACTTACCCTTCATTCAGTGGTGAATCATCCACCCATTTCATGTTGCCCTCCTGCTTTCTGTCAGACAAACCAATCCACACTCTCTCTTTGATGAGTGAAGATATGTGTCTCTGTGCGTGAATAAAAACAGGAATAAGTTTGATTCCTCTCATTCAGTAACGGTAACAGACACTCACAGAAACTCACCTGCTTCTCTTCACTGTTGATAATGACCAGATCAGCACCACGATCCTTGCAGTACTGCCTGCTGTCAGACCAGCTCATCAACTCATTGGACATGAACAAGCCATCTGGACCCCACAGATATCCTAACAGAAACACAGATTTTGAAAGCTGGAGTATGCTAGTACTACTAGTGTCACCTAGCCTAGCGGAAATACAAAAATACAGCATTTTTTTCAAACAACCTTTGCAAATGCCTCTTTTGGGCATCACACCTCCCTAAACTGTGAACAGGAGTCATCATGGGCCTGATTGGTCTGCAGCTACACAGACCCATTGAGACTTTTAACCAATATAACAAAATGATTGTGAAAAACGTTGCCTACCCTAGTTTTAAAATGGTATATATAAAAGACAAAAAAAAAATCGAACCTCGCTTAGAACCAGCCTGATAGTTCTGCAGTATGATGACAGCAATTAGAAGAAGACAAATGATCCCTAGACACACAGTGATCGGCATCAAAAATCGTCTTTTTCCTGTAAGAAGAAAACACAAAAATATCGACTAATATTTACTATGCAGTAAAATAACAAGAAAATATGATGCAAAAGTAAATAATGATATATTGTCCTTAGAAAACAACTGAAATTCTATCTAACAGTTATCATTTCCTGAAACCTTCGGACATCATCTCTGTTTCACACTAAGGGTTCTACTTACTGTGACATCGAGCTCTTCCTTCATTCTGGCAGTGTGTTTGAGGTCCAGTTGTGTCCCTGAAATTTCTGTGATTAGCATTTTCATAATAGTACTCTCCAGTAAATTCCATTATTTTATTTTGTCTTGCAGTACGTCTTAACAGATGAGCTGTGGTCTTTCAAATGATGATTATGATATGATTCATTTTAATAGAGCTAATTTTACACAGGAAGTGATTTAAATGTAAATATAGACTTACAGTCTGACACTCTCCTCTGCATCACTGTGGTACTGTGACCTTCTGAGCTGAGATCTGACTGAAGGAAGTTTAGAAGATCCCACATTCTTTCCAGTTCAGAAGCAAACAAACAAACTCTCTACATACGACATTTAAAAGCGCCACGAGAGATAAACAAGATGTATTATGCTAAAATATTACCATGCCTACAACTGTACAAATTCAGTCCACGGTTTATTAATCCCAGTGTAGTGATCTTTAGAATGGGATCAGATGAGCCACTTTTTACTTATGTGGTACTCAAGATAAGTGAAATTGAGGCAGGGGTATAATGAAAGTATCTAAAGTAATTTCAGGATGTTTCCTATCATTTTAAATTATCTGAATGTATCTAAGACAATTTTTATCTAAGACATTTTTGCCTTTATTATGATAGGACAGATCAGAGCTGACAGGAAGCAAAGTGGGAGAGAGATGGACAGGATGGCATGGCATGGTAGCTTTTCTGCAATGTTCTGCAATGTTTGCTGTTTAATAATCATTTGAAACTGGCAGCTCCGGTAGTAAGATTAAAGGATTTATCTTAAACTCTGTCATGGAAATTATGTATAAACTCTATAGGTGAACAATTTAATAATAAATCTGCAATGAATTTATACTTGTGTTATATTATGCTTGTACGCCGTGGATGAGCGTGTTGTAAAATGAATGGATGGATGCAGGGTTGCCAGGTTTTCACGACAAAACCCGCTCAATTGCTATTCAAACTAGCTCAAAACTAGCCCAACTGTGTTTTGAGGTTTTCCCCTATTAAAAATTGCATTCTGGGGTGTAAACTACCTATTCAACGTAAGACTCTCACAGTGAATTATGGGTATTCTCTAGCCGTTGAGTGTACATCGGTTGTACACTCGTTTTTGCGGTGCATTGTGGGATTGAATGATCGCACGCGAGAACCTCCACTATGGTTTCAGACACCACTACAAATGGCTGTTCCCACAAATAGTGCCCTATGTAAGGGTATAGGGCGTGATTTCGGATACAGCCTAAAGCTACAGGCGAGTTTTCAGGGTTGGAGCTAAACTCTGCAGGACACTGGCACTCCAGGACCAATGTTGCCTATCCCTAAACTAGAATATCTAACCACACCCCAACCCTACCCACAACTCTATCCCAGAGCACACTACCAATTTATACAATTTGAGCCACTGGCCAGGGCGGTCCACATATATCTTTAGGGTACAAACAGGGCAAAGTAGATAAAGTCTCTCCTCCTCCGAAGAAGCAAAGGGAGGAGTACAGAGGGCATGAAGCATGACCACTTGGGAATGGAATGACGTAGACAAGACTTTGAGGACGTAACTCAGTCTGGGTTGCAGAAACACCTTCACAAGACCCCGGCACCACTCAAGGGCCATTCTCATTGCATCAGCATTGAGTGTACCTATGAAAGGGAACAACTTTCTTCAATATTTTAAATTTGGACTGCAGTACCCACTTCAACCACTAGAAGTAAACAAGTAAAGCTTTAATGTGTGCAAGTAGCCACATAACATAGGCTATACCAGGGATTCACATCTCAACCTGTATCAAGCTCACCTGCCTGTAACTTTCTAGTGATCTTAAAGACCTCAGTGAACTTATTCAGGTGTGTTTGATTGCACGTCCTGATTTTGCTGAGTTAGATGTGTTCCTGGGTCAACATATTTTGTTGACCCTGAAACAACATTTTAATACAAAAATTTAACCTTGATCACATCCCTACACCTAAACCTAACCTTACCCATGAGTAATCCCTAAAATCAGAGGAAATGATAGATGAATGACACTGATGTGCAAGTACTAAACACTGATTGTAAGCCTAAACTTCACAAAAACTATAAACTGTTTTTTCAAATCTGATTGGTTAATCACAATGTTGTTCCAGGGTCAACAAAGATGTTGATCCAGGAACATGTCGTACTTGGTAAAATCAGGTTCTGCGTGTTTGATTAGGGTTGGAGCTGAACTCTGCAGGAAAATGGATCTCACGAGCCAGAGTTGAGAACCTCTGGGCTACACTTATGCTATTAAATTAATTGCTTATGAAACTTATTTAAACTGCATATTAAATTATTTTTCAAAAAAGACAAATATTTATCACAACAAAACCAAAACAACTTGAATTATTATTTTTATATCGATGTGAACACAAAATCTCCCACCATCTAGCTTGAGAAAAAAAAAAAAAAAAAAAAAAATCATGAATGTTTTTTTTTGTTTGTTTTTTTTTTGAAGTGAGCTGGCATGTATGCTATCAGCCATTGTGAAGTAGTGAAGTTAATGACTTATTGTTTCGTAACACTTCATGTGGCTTCCCCTTCTCGTAGTGTCATTCAAGGGCACAAAATTACTTTTTGGAATGCACCGTTAGTTTGTAAATGATCATGCAATACTCTTAAAAAAACATTGCATGGAGATACTTTATAAATGGAATTAGGTATATTGATATACATTGATGCATAAATGCCTATAAATTCAAAGAAAAACAGTTCAGCAAACACTTTGGATCTGATATTTCACTTTATTTATAATTACTTGAGTGGAATAAATCTGTTCTCTAGGCCAGAGGAAACGCTATAGGTTAACAGTAGTAATAATGGTTTTTGACCATTTTATTCAGACACTAATATCAGAATAATAGGGTAAATTACGGCAATTTGGAACACTTTACGCTTGTATGCTAAATGCATTTGATATTGTGAAAGCACAGTTAATATAAAATAAAGTAGCGGACTGTTTTTAACTTTGTTTCCCAGTCAGAAACAAAGCTGATCACAATCACAGTTGATCCCTTAAAAAACAAATGCAATTAAAAACACAACTTGACAGAATCAACCCTATTTCTCACAAATCCCTTTTCTCTTCTCTGAACATGGCAGATCATTCCAGTTCATGATGCTGTCTTGTACCACTCCAGGTATCAGTTCAACGCAGTCCTCATCTCCACCTGCATTATTTGGCTCATCTCCAAACCAAAACCTGAATAACATGTATCAAAAATAAACTTTGTACAGTAACTACAGCAAAAGTGAAGTTGGTGGAGAAAGTACAAGAAAGAGTTATTTTGCTAAAAATCTTTGATTGTGGTGTTTGTGGAAGAGTATTATCTTCATAATAAATCCACCATGGTTGCTTGTAGCTGTTTCAGTACTTACCCTTGATTCAGTGGTGAATTATCCACCCATGTCATGTTTCCCTCCTGCTCTATGTCAGACAAACCAATCCACATTTTCTCACTGATGATTGAAGATATATTCCTCTGTGTGTGAATAAAAACAGGAATAAGTGTGATTCCTCTCATTCAGTTTCATACACTCTCACAGACACTCACCTGCTTCTCTTCACTGTTGATAATGAGCAGATCAGCACCATGATCCCTGCAGTACTGCCTGCTGTCAGACCAGCTCTTCAACTCATTGGATATAAAATAACAAACTGGACCACACAGATATCCTAACCAAAAAAAATAAAAATAAATAAATAAATAAAAATTTAACTATATGTGTAAAGATAAAGAGAAGTAAAGAAACAAAACCACATTTTTACTGACTGTTTTTAACTTTTTCTTTCTTCAGTTCATCATTTAAAGACTTGATTCTGCTTTCTAACTCTTCTTCTCACTCAAAGTGGTGAAGTTGATCTGTAACTGGTCTTTCTCAGCAGTGAGGTTGTTTACGCTGATCTCCAGCTGCAGTTTCTTCTGACTCAAAGAGCTGAAGTTGTTCTGCAGTTGGTGTTTTTCGTCCTCTAAGCTGTTGATGGTTTGACTGAACTCTTCAACTGTGTTCTTGTAACTCTTCATCAGGTCTCTCTCTGCTGTGATGGTGATGTTCTGCAGTATGATGAAGACCAGCAGAAAAACACAGATGAGTCCGAGACTCACTGTCATCAACACCAAACATCTACTTCCTCCGGACAAACACAAATAAAACACACAAATATCAATTATCAACAATTCACTGCATATTATTAGATATAACATCTCAAATCGACCTTTGTAAGTCTACCTTGGTTGGTAGATAAATTATGAGGCTTTTTAAAGAGCATGTTGTTTTATATTCATAAAAATCTAGAAGTATTGTAAACGTAAAACTACTGTACTGTATACGGTAAAACACACAAACAGCAACGTATGCTTAAAACGTAAACATAAAATAGCGGTTTTGAATAAAACAATGATTGATTTTTTTGGTAAGTTTCTCATCCCCCCAAACATTAGCGAAACCATGTGGGTTTAAACAAAAATGTTCTGCTTACTTTGCTTTTGAGCTTTTCCTTCATCCTGGCAGCGACTCTGTGTTCGAGGTCCAGATCTGTTATTAACATTTCTGCATACGTAAGAAACGTAAGGTCCCTGATTCCATTATTTGCTCTTACTTACAGAGAGTACAGTATGTGTGCACAGATGAGCTGTGATCTTTATAATGTGTATCGCGTTTTAAAATAGTGCAAACCCTACACAGGAAGTGGTTTCATTAGTTCAGGCTCAGAAAAATCTAGACTTTCATTCTCATTCCAAAACTCTCTGTAAACGCATACTACTGTATGGCTGAATATTTACTGCATATTCAACCTCATGTTGTCAAAGCAATGTGGAATTTGATCATGTTTGCAGCTACAGCATCCAAAAAGAGAAATCTGTGACCATCAAGATGGATTCAAACACAGGCCTAACCAGGCTTTTGTATTGATGGCAATTGACAAGACCTGGAAGGAAATTAATAATGTTCTTAATCTACACCACTGTGCCATTAAGAGAGGATAATGAGGAGAATGGGAGAATGTGGGATGATGACTTCCTGTTTAGAACTATTAAACACAAATGGGTGACAACAGGATATTCATATTTTCATTTTCTCAGTAGGTGTCACTGTTCTGCCATTTTCACCAATTTAAAAGCAGTTTGACAGACAGATTCAGAACGATAGTAAATATAATTTATACCTCTGTAGTTTACAGTGATTGTCACCTCAACTCTTCAGACCAATAAATAAGACTTATGATAACAGTTAGAATGATATCATGGTATTATAGAGCTACTTGTGATGAAGCAAATCATCACAAAAATGTTAGAGGTTTGGTGTCTCAGATCAGCCTAATTCACACCATGAGAAACAGAAGTTTATTAAAAGCAAGAAAATAATGACAATTTTACATTTTCCTTCTAACAAATTTCAGATCAGCTGTTTTTTTTAAAGGCAGGGATTAAAACAGAAATTATGCAGTCGTAATAAGAATGATTACATTTGATAATGGAAGGAAAACCACAAGACTGGATGAACAAATGCCTTTTTTTGTTCTCTGTGCATGTGTGATCATTCCAGCTGACCATCCCGGCTGCTCTCTTTTAAAATTCAGTTCAATACAGTCCTCATCTCCACTACCATCGTTTGGCTCATCTTTGAGCCAAAACCTTAAACAACAGATATCAGATGTTCATTTTTTCAGGAACACAAAATTATGAATCAACAATACTCACAGGATAACAGCACGTTTCAAGAATAAACTTTTTGTTATATAATTTAGAGAATTTAAAGTGCCTTATTTATAATGATAATCAAAAAGACTAAAACTAATAAATGCACAGTGTAGCATCTGGACCAATCAGACATACAGTTATTTGTTACATTTAACAAATAGTATTTAAACCCAACAAGCCAGCTACATGCTGGAGCTCTGGAGACAACCCCCCAAAGCAACTAACACCCCAAAAGGGCTCAGTTGCCAGGACGACTATCTGATAAGACGTTTTATTGCACAGAGGAATGCACATTTACCCATGCTACATTTGCCCATAGGAAAGACACAATGCCTATAGAAATAGACTCTTTCCTATTCATTCACAGACAAACCTTTCTTTGACCTTCCTATCACACATAGCTCAGGTCATTGTGTACAGTATTACTGCATTTTATTTTAATTTTGTCTGTTGTATTTGTATTTGTCTTTCTACTGTTTTATGCATGCGTTATGATAGATGACTTGTCGTGTAACCCACCTATGCCATGTTTGGTCTCTTTGTATTCGTATTTTGATGGTAAATTAGATGTTGATACCTATGTAACATATTAGTGTTTTAAGAAACCTTAGAAGTTTTGCATCAACACCCAATCAAATTACATATGCAAAATACCAAGCTCACAGACAAAGAGTCTAAACTTTCCCTCCAAAGGAGAAAGTTACCATTGGTTTATGGACCTCCTGGAGGCGCAGCCTCCAGAGAGCTTAAAGGCATCAAAAGATTGATCGCCTCCCTTCTCTTCACTCTTTCTGCGCTCTTCTTCCGATTGCTGCCCGTGTGGAGGAACCCACGGGGAACCTGAGCCAGCACGGGGCGTGCCCGGTGGGCCCGACAGGCCCCAACATCTAGAGCTGTGGCTCTTGACCACAAAGAGCCAGACACTTTCACTCAACCCTGGAATTCATCCTCATGAAATGTCCCCGAACAGACTTTTCTCTCTTCCGCGTTTTTTTTAGCTTTCTTCACTTGTCTCACGTGAGTTCTTTCAGAACCTAAGAGGATGAGGAGGATGAGCTAGAACTCGTCGGGAGAACTTGCGGCCTTGTCTTTCCATTCCCCAAAGACCACAGGTCTTCAGCCGGGTCCCTCTCAGCTCTTGGTTCTTCTTCAGTTTTCATATGGGAAGAAACTCCCAGTCACCATCGAGTCAGAACATCTTTGGAGTTCATCACTCTTCGGACCCGGAAGAACGTGATCGCGATTCCAAAACCACCACTGCTCCAAACCATCGAGACTTTCACCTGAGACTGCATTCGGACACTTGTTCATCGACCAAGGCAATGCAAGTATCGTACATTTAGCTAAACAAAACAGAGGTTCAGTATAAGCTGTATAAAAACCCAAGGTTTATGGGATGTTGTTGTGAATTAGTTTAGTATAACAATACTTGTTGGATTTGTGTTCTTCAGACGAAGTCTGAGCATTGAGGCATACACAACTAAGACTATTCAATAAACTTTTTGGGTACCAGACAAGACCTCCTGTTAACAGGGTTTGGGTATCAGACCTCTCTGCTGATGAGTTGTTCTGATACTGGACAAACTGATATTTTCTGACGGGATCTGGCATCCGGGGCTGGATCTTAATTGTCTAGGCATAGAGACAGCGAGCTAAAAAGAGTGTTATGTCTACATAGGAAGTGGTTTCATTTCACACTGACCTTCTACAAGAATAAAGTCCCTCAGTCACACTTAAAAACTCTCAGCAGAGCCGTACTACTATATTTGTGTTTTGTATGTTATCAGCTTCAAAAGCCAACAAGACGAGTCTGTGAACACTCAAATGGACTCAGAGAGCCTTAAACAGACCAAACTGGACATTTATATTGATGATGCAGGAAACACAGCAGCAAGTGCTCTGGATCTAATGTTTGTCTTCTTCTCTGATCACTTCAGTTTGATAAACCTGCTCTCTGCTGCTCCTGCTGAACTGGAGGAAATCTCTCCATATAGTAATACAGGAGATACACAAGGAGGAAGTATGAAATGAAAACAAAAATGTTTACTATGGTAATGATGGTAATTGAACATTTTATTCAAACAGAAAGCAAGTCAACTCAAAAGCAGTATTACAGACACTCAGTATCAGAATAGCAGGGTGAATCAGGGCAATCTGGACACTTTAGACTTCTGTATTTTACTGTGACTGTCACATCAACACTTCAGATCAACAAATAAGACTAAGATAGAATAAGATTATAGTAATATAGAGCTGCTTTTAATCGTGCAAAACATGAACAAATCACAGGTTTGGTGCCTCAGATCACCCTGATTCACCCCATGAGAAACAGAAGTTTATTAAAGCAATAAGAAAATAATGTTAATTTTTGCAATTTCTAGTTTTGTTAACAGGCAGGGATTAAATCAGAAATTATGAGTTAAGAATGATTACATTAGATAAAGCAAAACCAGAACAGGACAAGATGAACCTATTTCTCACAAATCCCCTTCTTCTTCTCAGAGCATGGGGAATCATTCCAGCTGTTCAGGGTCTCTCTGTTGTAATTCAGTTCAATACAGTCCTCATTTTCCCCGTAGTTATTCGGCTCACCTTTGAACCAAAACCTGAACAACATGTATCAGATGTTCAGTTTTTTAGGAAAACAAATTAATGAATCAACAATGCTAACAGTATAACAGCATGTTTCAGTAGTAAACTAACAATACAAAAGCTTGAGCAGAAGTCAAAGTGCACAAAATTATAAAAAAAGAGAAGAAGAGTTTTCTTAATTGAATTTACAGTATTTAAAGTATCATTAGTTGCTGTGTTTTCCGAAGGTTGTGATGGCTTCATTTTTAACAAGAATAAAAAAAAACTAAAACAAACAAATACACAGTGATGTTTATCACTTACCCTTGATTCAGTGGTGAATTATCCACCCATTTCATTTGGCCCTCATTGTCTATGTCAGACAAACCAATCCACACTCTCTCCTCGGTTAATGAAGAAATGAATCTCTGCGTGTGAATAAAAACAAGAATAAGTGTGATTCCTCTCACTCAGTAAAAGATAGAAACTAGTGATGTGCAGTAGTGTTCTGAAATGAGATTCGTCACATGCACTGGCTACGTTTACATGCACACCTTTTGGTTCAATCGGATTACATTCATTTCGATTGATGAATTGGAATGTAGTGTTTACATGAACGCTAAATAAAGTGATGGGGTTGATGTGCGTGTTTATATGTCACAAGGTTTAAATCGGAATAGATTTTTTTTTTTTGACGTGCACACTGCACAAATATAGAGTTTCTCGCTGTTTGCACATAATAACCACTCTCCTATACTGTTACTTTATTTGTTTTTAACAGCAGAATTAATATTTATCCATTTCTGGATAAATATACATATAAACCGCTGTGCTATGCTACTCATATTTATCATGCAGTAAAAATGCCACTCCCTGCGCCCAAAAAGGGTTTGCTGTGGATGAGAATCCAAAACAAGGACTGGTGGAAGGTTGTCATGCTCCACTTCACAGAGGCCAAGTGAAAGGAGAGATTACGACTGGACAGGCATTTATTAGGGATGCTCATTTTAACCGGTTATCCCTTAACCGACAAAAATAATTTTGAGCGATTAATACAATCAGTTAAAAGTAGAGATGCACTGATACTGAATTTCTCTGCGGATACCGATAGCCGATTATTCAGAATGATATCGACCAATACCGATACCGATAGTGTGACTTTCTGAAGGGAAAAAAAATCTGTCCTAACGATGCTGTTTGGGTTGCATGGAACCCTATCATTTGCAAGGCTCTAGACTGCAACATTTTTTTGAGAACATCAACATTTTTTTGAGTTCAAACGTGATTGCATTTGTGCCAGTGGATGTTCTGCTCTGCTCCATACATAAAGCACAAGCTGCAGACAGTGCAGCAGGAGTCAGATTTTTCAGATAGTAGGTGAGAGAGGCGCTTTCAGTGCGAGCGATTTGGAAGCAGAGCCTGGTTTATACTCGCCAGGTCAGCAGGAGCAGCAAAAATGAGCGAATACAAAGGATAGCGGACGGGAACATGTTGGTTTTGTCTTTGCTGTCTTTGCTCCACACTATGGAGGCTTTCTTTAAATGTTATTTTTTTTTTATTCCTCCTTGTTTGCTAAACGTGCCATGCCTCGTCTTATTCGTTGATGTTAATGAACATTATACAAGTTTCTCTTTCAAGCATTTGTTTTAGTTTTAAACAGTGAATCGATGTAAGCACAGCAGACAATTATCTTTTCTTGTAAGAAGTGACGGTCGTGAATTCAAAAGCGAAAGTGTCCGAAGCCCTGCTTGTAGCACAGCAAAAGAGAAACTCCCCTTCACAAAATTAAAATCACAAATACTGATGAAAAAGAAGGGGTTAAATGTTAACCACTTTTGTTAATAACAATAAAATAATGTACGTTTCTGTTAGAATGTCCTATAAATGTAAACATTTTTACAATATTAACAATATTTACAATACACTATTAACATAGGTTAGACTATTTTAGTTCCCCTCCACAAAAAAAAAAAAAAAAAAAAAAAAAAAAAAAAACCTTTCAATTTAACATTATTCAGAATAACAAGAATGAAAAATATAAGCAGCCAGGCGACAAGCCAAAACAAATTAATTTAGGCTGAGGCGAAACTAACGTTTGGCCTACTACACAAACCCAAATGTTTCTGTATTCGAGATGTATTTGAATGCCAATATATTATTTATTATGTAAACCTGGTTTTGTACTTCTTGCATTCCAATATCCAAAAAAAAGTTTTTTGGCATATCACGGCAGTACGTTGAGCAGTGTGTGTGTGTTTTTTTTTTTTTTTTTTTTGGCTGACTGTGTGTGCGCGTGCGGCACCGGCGCAATCACTTGATCTTTCCTCCTAACACTGGAAACGACTCCTTCTAGTCATACAGATAATCCAAACTGTAAACTGTAAACTTTTTGCTGTTTGTAAAATAAAGAAAAATAGGATGCCGCTTCCAGCCGTCTTCCTTGTATTATTTATTTATTTGTATTTATTTATTTATTTTTGGTTTTGTTAATTAAGTAAAAGGCCTATTCATTCATATATATATCATATATTTATGTGTGTGTGTGTGTGTGTGTATATATATATATATATATAGCCCAGCTTTATGATGTTTTTCTCCCTTCGCAGAAGGTGCGCGATGTGATGTGTCTATGTGAATCTCATGTTCTGTTGTTTGCTGCTTTTTTTAAATTTTGCACATGTAAAATTAATCCCGGGAAACAAATGTTGTTTTTTTAACGGGTCACAGACACTTATCCTTTCTAAAATAATTAAATTCTAATTTAAAATAATCTTGTTGGTAAACGGTTAATAATCAGTTAACGAACGTCGTCTGTTGGTTAGGAAAAATAACCGAAATGAGCATCCCTCGCATTTATACAACACTTCATTCAAAAGAAAGAACCGCTCGTTCCGTGCGTCATACATCATTACGCTATTTCTGCGTCATTGCACAGGCGCAGTCCTTTCAGTTTCGGTTTTCAATCCGATCGAGTGTTTACAAGCACTCTCTCAATCGTATTAGAAAAAGGAATAAATCACCCCCTTCAATCAGATCGAAATTTCATTCCAATCCAGCTCAGTCGGATCGATTAGGGTGTTTACATAAACGTTTTTCAATCCGATTGAACCGTCAATCCGATTACAAGTGGATTATTTGGGTGCATGTAAACGTAGATTTACTTTAAATTTCACTAAGATGATTCCTTACTAAAACTCCTACAGATCAGGTTTTCAGGCCATTTCAAGTCTTATTTTGGCATAACAAGGTTATTATATCGTGTGAGTTGTTTAATTAAATAAATCACATAAATCATCTGTTCCAGATTCATACATTATTATTTATTTTTAAGTTTTTTATTTTTTATTTAAATGTTGTTTGTATGTATGTATGTATGTACCAGGAGCACCTTAAAAAACCACAACAAATTCCTCGTGTGTTTGCGCACACTTGGCGAATAAAGCTAATTCTGATTCTGATTCTGATTCTGAATTACTTTTTTAAATTATTACCATTAACGCCATTAAATCAATTATTCGGAGCACGCACAATCACAAGAGGCATGATTTATTGCATGAACCAATCACAGCCGAACGTAACTAGTCATATCCAATCATATTGCGATATTTACCCTGGTGTCTCTGTCGGACAATGTTTCCTTAGAAAGAAAACGAGTGATTTATACACTTTTTAATGTTATATTTTGTAACTTTTGTTTTATTTTTGTGCTACATTTTTTTCTTTTTTTTTTTTTTCATTCAATATTTTGATGAGGCACTGCCTCCCTTGCCTTCTTGGAGGAAATGCCCTTGATAGAGACTTACTCGCACAAACTCACCTGCTTCTCTTGACTGCTGATAATGACCAGATCAGCACCACGATCCCTGCAGTACTGCCTGCTGTCAGACCAGCTCTTCCCCTCATTGGACATAAAAAACCAACCTGAACCACACAGAAATGTGTATGCTATTATCTTATTATTATGATTGGCTGATAAGAGTGTGATATTAGAGTCCAACAGAACTCCAACAGCCGTTTAATTTCATTCGTAATCGCATCACTTCACTTGAGTGTCATGGTGGATGCCCAAATCCACTGTCATTTTTTAGGCAAGGGCAAGGCAAGGCAAGTTTATTTATATAGCACATTTCATACACAAAGGTAATTCAAAGTGCTTTACATAAAAGGAAGTAGAATAATCATAAAGACAATAATAAAAACAATAATCACAAAAAAAGGAAGTAGAATAATCATAAAAACAATAATCACAACAATAAAACAAAAAATTTGAAAACTTTTAAAATGATTTAAAAATTGATTTAAAATGAATTTAAGACAGTTAAAAATAGAATAATTATACATAGTGCAATCAGTTCGGACATAGCACAGTGCTCATTCAGTAAATGCACAACTAAACAGATGATTTTTGAGTCTAGATTTAAATGTAGCTAATGTTTTAGCACATTTGATCTCTTCTGGAATCTGATTCCAACTGCGGGCAGCATAATGGCTAAAAGCGGATTCCCCTTGTTTTGTGTGAACCCTTGGTATTTCCAACTGACTCGATCCTGATGATCTGAGTGGTCTGTTAGGTATATTCAGTGAGCAAATCTGCAATGTATTTAGGTCCTAGGCTATTGAGTGATTTATAAATGAGTACTTTAAAATCAATTCTAAATATAACTGGAAGCCAGTGTAGAGACCTGAGGACTGGTGTGATACGCTCAGATTTTCTGGTTCTAGTCAGAATCCTGGCAGCAGCGTTCTGGACGAGCTGCAGCTGTCTAATGGTCTTCTTGGGAAGGCCAGTGAGGAGACCATTACAATAATCCACCCTGGTGGTGATAAAGGCATGAACAAGTTTCTCCAAGTCTTGACTGGAAAAAAACATCTAATTCTTGCAATGTTTTTGAGATGATAGTATGCTGATTTAGTTACTGCTTTGACATGACTACTGAAACTAAGATCTGACTCCAGAATCACACCAAGATTCCTGACTTGGTTTTTGGTTGTATGACCCCTAGCATCAGGGTATGCATTCACCTTAAGAACTTCCTCTTTGCTTCCAAATGCAATGACTTCAGTTTTCTCCTTATTTAACTGAAGGAAGTTCTGGCACATCCAACTGTTAATTTCATCAATGCATTTGCAGAGGGAATCAACGGGGCTGTAGTCATTTAGCAATAAGGCTAGGTAAATCTGGGTATCATCAGCATAGCTGTGACAGGCAATTTGGTTCTTTCTCATTATTTGACTTAGTGGGAGCATATACAGGCTAAACAAGAGGGGCGCAAGAATTGAGCCTTGAGGGACTCCACATGTCATGGACGTCCACTTAGACTGATGCTCTCCTATACTCACATAATAACCTCTCCCTTCTAAGTATGACCTGAACCAATTGAGAGCCATCCCAGAAAGCCCAACCCAGTTTTCCAGTCTCTCTATAAGAATGTTATGATCGACAGTGTCAAACGCAGCACTAAGATCTAGTAGTACCAGCACTGATATTTTGCCAGAATCAGAATTTAGGTGAATATCATTTATTATCTTAACGAGCACTGTTTCTGTACTGTGATGCGGTCGGAAACCAGAATGAAAATTGTCCAGGTATCCATTTGAGTTTAAGTAGTTGTTCAACTGATTGAAAACTACCTTTTCAATAATCTTGCCTATAAAAGGAAGATTTGATATTGGTCTGTAGTTGCTCAATATGGTGTTATCAAGATTGCTCTTTTTCAGAAGGGGCTTAACAACTGCAGCTTTCAGGGAGTTTGGAAAAGTCCCAGAAAGAAGTGAGGTGTTCACCACTTCTAAGAGATCTGCTTCTAAACAGTTAAACACACTTTTGAAAAAAGATGTGGGAAGTGTGTCAAGGTTGCAGGTTGAGGATTTAAGGAGCTGTACTATTTCTTCCAAAGTTTTGCCATCAATTGCTTCAAAAATAGACATTAGTAACTTCTTTTTGAAATTGCGGTTGAATCGGTCTGACCTCTGCATTACTTGAGGAAGTGCTAATCACCTTTCTGATATTATTGATCTTCTCGGAAAAGAAGGAAGCAAACTCATTGCATTTGCTGTCAGAGAGCATTTCACCGGGAATCTGACTAGGTGGGTTCGTTAGTCTCTCAACAACAGCAAAAAGAGTGTTGTTTAGGTTACTGTTTATAAGGTTTGAGAAGAACTTCTGTCTTGCTGGTTCCACATTGAAAGCATGACGGCTGTCTTTATAGAAGCTATAGTGAATTTCAAGTTTTGTCTTCCGCCACATCCACTCAGCCTTTCTGCATTGTCTTTTCATACCCTGTACTGCTGTTGATTTTCTCCAAGATGATTTTTGTCTGCCAGTCGTCTTGCTGACTTTCACTGGTGCAATGTCATCAATGACATTCTTAACTTTTGAGTTAAAGGACTCCAGGAGAAGATCAACAGAGTCTGCAGAAATGCTTGGCATTGAAGATATAGCCTTCAAAAACAGCACACTAGTATTTTCGTTAATGCATCTCTTTCTGACAGAGACGGATCTAGATTCAGTGGTAGCAGCGATCAATATATCAAAGAAAATACAGAAGTGATCAGATAGTGCTACGTCCTTAATGACAATGGATGAAATGTTTAGTCCCTTACTGATGAGTAAATCAAGAGTGTGTCCACGATTGTGTGTGGGTTCATGCACATGCTGAATCAGGTCAAAAGTGTTTAAAATGGTTATAATTTCTTTTGTGGTTTTGATTTCTGCATTTTCTATGTGAATATTAAAATCCCCTGCAATAGCAAAACAGTCAAACTCTGAGGAAATCATTGATAACAGTTCTGTGAACTCTTCAACAAAGGCTGGAGAGTATTTTAGAGGCCTGTAAATAATGATAAATAAAATGCGTGGAGCACCTTTCAGCACAATCCCCAGATATTCAAAAGACAAGTACTGACCAAATGACACTTGCTTGCTGTCACGAATCTGGTCGGTGTCCCGCTGTCCGCTCACCACCAGATGTCACTCTCACCCCATCATCACACTCTGACTGTTGTACCACACCCCGGACTACATCTCCCGTCATGCATCATGCTGATTGCGTCAGCACATGTGACCAATCAGCAGCACCATAAAAGCCCCGGTCTTTCCCCATGCTAGTCACGGATTGTTAGTGTTGTTATTTTCCATTGTTAGCGTTTCCTAGTTTCCTTGTTCCCAGTGTTTAGTTCCCTCGCCTGGCCCATCTCGTTTCGACTGCTCGCCGCCTGCCTACTGGACTCTCGCTCGTGTTGATTGGTTTATCCTCCTCGCCCAGCCCCTTACGGATTACGTTCGCCACGGTTTGACCCTCGCCTGTTTCACGGACCTCCTATTGTGCATCGTCTTCGTTATACTTGCCTACCATTGTTGTTTGACCCTGCCTGTTCGACCATGTATCTGTCTCGTCCCAATAATAAAAGCTTGCATATGGATCCGATCGCCTCTCGCCTCTCACTCCGTGTTACACTTGCACTGATAGACATCTTTAAATAGAGCAGCTACACCGCCACCTCTCCTAACAGCTCTGCAGACACTCATGAAAGTAAAGTTAGGAGGGGCTGTTTCATTGAGGACTGTTGCACTGCAGCTGTCTTCTAGCCATGTTTCATTTAGAAACATAAAATCCAGGTTGTTTGTGGTTATTAAGTCAGTGACAGCGCTGAAAACTGGTTTTGTTTCACGGAATGTAGTTTTAAGATGTCTTCATGTGAGAATGTACTTGTTTATAGTTCAAATATGCAGTCTGTTAATAAAGATAACGTCTATTTAAAAATTTGTCTCAACATTTTTAGGACATATGAGCTCCAGGGCATCAGCGACCATTCAGTGCTCATGAATCTGCCCGAGAGCAGTCTCACCTCTGCCAGATCTTCTGGAATTTATCGCTGGCTCTGATGTCTCTGTTGTGGTTAAACTTCAGATATAATTTGTTTTGGTTAAATCTAAAGGTAGTTTTTAGTATCATTAAACTATTATTTGTTCCAGAGCAAATAGTTTTCACAAAATTTCATCATGTTTGTGTAAATCAAATGCTGTATAACAGAGCGCTGTCTTTGTATGACTGAATTGCCTAGCAACTTTTAAGATGGCTGTTGTTATTGTTTATTTAATAATAATAATAATCTGAAGAATGAACGCTGCATCAGATGCAGGTAATTACACTCGCCCAGTCCATCTCTCTCCAATACTCTACATAATACAGTGAGCTTTTAATACAGTAATACAATAAGCTTTCATTGAAGCAAAGTGACATTTTCAAATTAGTAACAGAGCCTTGGGCTCAGCTGTTAAACTGTCAACTTTAGATTTGAATTCTTGGCAGAACGAAGTAGTTCTGCACAAAGGAGGGCTTTAAAAGAGGCTCCGTTGTTATTTTGTTTATGTATTTACACACTTGTGCCGTTGAACTGTTGTATAAACGCAATGTCACACTCGTAGATGTGAGATATGGCTGTATTTCAGCACTGTGATCACAGCGTGTCGATATACAGCTTTTACTCGTGTGACATTGCTCACATGTATTATGGGAGATATATATCCCATATTATGTCCTGCACTAGTACTAGCATTAATAATCTCTCTTTTAGTCTGGGTGCCTTATCTAATAATGCCCAAAAAGAGGCCTGCAATTTAGATGTAATTTTTGACTCTGAACTGTTTTATGGTGATTAAAGCTAATCAAAAATGCTGCTGCTAGGCTTTTAACACACACTAAAAAAAGTGACCACATTACACCAAATCTTCCTGCTCTGTATTGTAAGTTTTAGAACTGATTTTAAGATTTTGCTGCTTGTTTTTAAAACCTTGAAGTGTCAGGCTCCTACCTATATTTGTGATTTTTTTTAATTCCTTATGAGCCTGATCCTCTGGTAATGCTTTATTAATGGTTCCAAAATCTCAACTACTACTTACTAGCAACACATTCTCACTCCCAACCCGTCACATACTGACGCTTGGTCAGGACCCTTTGGCATCAATTTTTGACACACAAGGTATCCCTTTAGCGGGTACCTTTAACAGTGTACCCCTTTCATCTTTCGACGTGCAGGGTTGGGAGTGAGAACGTGTTGCAACTAAAGTAACAGAACTCCCTGCCTGGGGAGTTCTGCCAAGAACTATATCCTCTTTTAAGTCTCTTAAAACTCACTTTTATCTTATGGCCTTTTCTTAATCCTGATGGTATTTTTGTACGTTATTGCTGTACTGCTATATCTTTTTATTGTAAAACACTTTGTAACTTTGTTTTGAAAGGTTCTATAAATAAATAAATAAATAAATAATCAGGAAGAACACCCAAACACCTCCAGTTTGGAAGAGAGCAACAGGTAAAGAAGGAACAACACCATAAAAACCCTATTGCCTGGGTGAGAGGTAAGAGATTATAAATCTGGCCATAAATTCAATCAAAATCAATTTTGACATAACGTTTATGATAACACAACTCTTTACACTCTTCACACAAGGGCTGTTGCAGGATAATAACCTATTCAATACACATCTTATAAACTGCAATTGAATTCAGCAAGACATGCTTTACTGTTTAACACAACAAAGGCACAAGCAAGCACATGATATATCTACTGACCTAGTTTTGATGCTTTTTTCTTCAGTTCTGCATTCAGAGATGTGACTTCGCTCTCCAGCTCCAGTTTCTTCTGATGCGAAGAGTCAAAACTTTTCTGTAGCTGGTCTTTCTCAGCAGTGAGATCTTTGACTCGTGTCTCCAGCTCCAATTTCTTCTGACTCAAAGAGTTGAAGTTGTTCTGCAGTTGGTCTTTTTCAGTCATTAGATCAGTGTAATTGGCCTGTAAGCTGTCGATGGTTTGATTGAACTCTTCAGCTGTGTTCTTGTAACTCTTCATCAGGTCTCTCTCTGCTGTGATGTTCTGCAGTATGACGAAGACCAGCAGAAGAACACAAATGAGCCCGAGACTCACTGTGATCAACACCAAACATCTACTTCCTCCTGACAAACATGACCAAAACACACAAACATCAATTGATACACGGCATGTTATTAGGAATTTAGAATCAGAATCAGAATCAGAATCAGAACAGCTTTTATTGCCAAGTATGCTTACGCATACAAGGAATTTGTTTTGGTGTCACAGGCTTCCAGTGCACAGAGACGACAACAACAGCACAGAGAAAATAATATAAGTTGAGAATAAAAAAATACACATATGTAAATATAAATAGACAAAAATTGCAATATAAGATTTAAGAAAATAAATAAATTGTATATACAGTTGTGCTACAGATGATACAAAAACTGGAACATTTAACTGTTCATTAGGTATATTGCCCGAGGGAAGAAACTGTTCTTATGTCTGGCTGTCCTGGTATTTGTGGCTCTGTAGCACCGACCAGATGGCAAAAGTTTGAAAAGGGGATGACATGGGTGTGAGGGATCCAGAGTGATTTTCTGAGCCCTTTTCCTCACTCTGGATGTATACAGTTCTTGAAGGGTGGGCAGGGGAGCACCAATAATCCTCTCGGCGGTCCGAACCGTTCTCTGTAATCTTCTGGTGTCTGATTTTGTAGCTGAGCCAAACCAGACAGTTGTGCAAAGAACAGATTCGATGACGGCTGAGTAGAACTGTTTCAGCAGCTCCTGCGGCAGGTTGAACTTCTTCAGCTGTCGAAGGAAGTACAACCTTTGTTGGGCCTTTTTTGCAATGGAGTCGATGTGAGTGTCCCACTTCAGGTCCCGGGAGATGATGGACCCTAGGAACTTGAATGTCTCCACTGCAGCCACAGTGCTGTCCATGATGCTGAGAGGGGGGAGTGCAGGGGGGTTTCTCCTGAAGTCTATGACCATCTCCACTGTTTTGAGCGTGTTGAGCTCCAGGTTGTTAAGACTGCACCAGACAGCGAGCTGCTCAACCTCTTGTCTGTAAGCAGACTCTTCACCATCCTGAATCAGGCCGATGAGAGTGGTGTCATCTGCAAACTTCAGGAGCTTGACAGA
Organism: Cirrhinus mrigala; assembly: GCA_036247105.1. Lineage (NCBI taxonomy): Eukaryota > Metazoa > Chordata > Actinopteri > Cypriniformes > Cyprinidae > Cirrhinus > Cirrhinus mrigala. Next base: position 5,648,636 of record CM070007.1, read on the forward strand.
GGGGTCTTTAGAGGTGCAGTCGTTGGTGTACAGGGAGAAGAGCAGTGGGGAGAGAACACATCCCTGAGGAGCGCCAGTGTTGGTGGTGCGGCTACTTGACATTAATGTCCCCATTCTCACTAGCTGTTGCCTATCCATCAAAAAGCTGGTGATCCATTGACAGATAGAGCTAAGAACAGAGAGCTGGTTTAGTTTGGTCTGGAGGAGTGTAGGAATGATGGTGTTGAAGGCCGAACTGAAGTCCACAAACAGGATCCTCACATAAGTCCCTGATCTGTCCAGATGTTGCAGGATGAAGTGCAGTCCCATATTCACTGCATCATCCACAGACCTGTTTGCTCGGTAAGCAAACTGCAGGGGGTCCAGTAAGGGTCCAGTGATGTCCTTCAGGTAAGCAAAAACCAGTTTTTCTAATGACTTCATGATGACAGACGTGAGCGCCACAGGTCTGTAGTCGTTAAGTCCAGTAATTTTGGGTTTCTTTGGGATGGGGATGATGGTGGAGCGTTTGAAGCATGATGGAACTTCACACAACTCCAGAGACCCGTTGAAGATCTGTGAAAAGATGGGTGCCAGCTGATCAGCACAGGTTTTCAGACAGGCTGGTGTCACACCGTCTGGGCCTGGTGCCTTTCTTCTTTTGTTCTTTCTGAAGACCTGGCGCACATCTTCTTCACTAATTTGAAGAGCAGGAGGGGGGGAGGAGGGATTTGTTGGAGGTGTTAATGGTTGTGTAAGGAGATGGTCAGAACGAGTGTGGGGGGTTTCAAATCTACAATAAAACTCATTCAGGTCTTCAGCAAGTTGTTGATTCACCTCAGTGCTGGGGGATGGTGTCTTGTAGTTTGTAATGGCTTTCAGACCTTTCCACACTGAGGTTGGGTCGTTTGAAGCGAACTGATCTTCTAACCTTTTTGCATAGCTCCTTTTAGCTGCTCTAATCTCCTTGTTCAGTGTGTTCCTGGCCTGATTGTACAAGACTCTATCCCCTTTTCTGTAGGCATCCTATTTGGCCTGACGAAGATATCTGAGTTTTGCTGTAAACCATGGCTTATCATTGTTAAATGTTAAATAAGTCCTGGTAGGAATGCATATATCTTCACAAAAACTGATATAGGATGTTACAGTCTCTGTGAGCTCATCCAGATCGTTTGCAGCAGCTTCAAAAACACTCCAATCGGTCCATTCGAAACAGGCTTGTAAAACCCGCTCTGTTTCATTGGTCCTTCTTTTTACAGTCTTCACTACAGGATTAGCAGATTTAAGTTTTTGCCTGTAGGTCGGTATAAGATGAACCAGGCAGTGATCAGAGAGTCCCAAAGCTGCCCGTGGGACAGAGCGATATGCATCCTTAATTACTGTGTAACAATGGTCCAGTATATTACTGTCTCTGATGGGAGATGTAACATGCTGACTGTATTTTGGCAGTTCACGTGAGAGATTAGATTTATTAAAATCCCCGAGAATGATTAAAACAGAGTCCGGGTGTTTTTGCTCCGTGTCTGCGATCTGATCGGCGAGTTTCTGTAGAGCCAGGCTTACGTTCGCTTGCGGTGGAATGTATACACTTACGAGAATGAACGAGCAAAACTCTCGCGGCGAATAGAACGGTTTACAGTCAATGAAAAGCGCTTCTAGATCGGAACAGCACATCTTCTTTAACACTGTTACATCTGTACACCACCTCTCATTGATGTAAAAGCACGTTCCGCCACCACGCGATTTCCCCATTGATTCTGTGTCGCGATCCGCTCTAAACAGCTGATAGCCCGGCAGATGGAGCGCGCCGCGGTATCGCGTCGTTCAGCCAGGTTTCCGTGAACCACAGAGCAGCGGAGTTTGAAAAGTATGGAGTTATTTATGTGCCAAAATTAAACAAACAAATCCAGCGTTTTGCAAACAAACACAATCTGCTTTGCGAAGAAAAAATCGACTTTCAAACAAACAAAAAGTAATATGCACAAACACAAGTCAATTTGAGAAAAAAGGCAGAGGTATAACAAATATATGCATTATGTGTTGCAAATATATATTTTTTTTATGAGGAAAACTTGGCTTTCTCACACGTGTGCAGACAGATTTGCTCACAAATCTGCAATATATATATATTTGCAACACACAATGCATATATTTGTTATACCTCTGCATTTTCTCTCAAATTGACTTGCATATTACTTTTTGTTTGTTTGAAAGTCGATTTTTTCTTTGCAAAGCAGATTGTGTTTGTTTGCAAAACGCTGGATTTGTTTGTTTAATTTTGGCACATAAATAACTCCATAGAAAAGTCCTTATTTGTCCGAGTGAGCAGAAGTAGTTCGTCCGTTTTGCTGGGTAGAGAGCGGAGATTCGCCAGATGGATGCTAGGCAGTGCCGTTCGAAATCCGCGGTGTCGAAGCTTAACGAGAGCGCCAGCTCGCTTTCCCCATCTGCGCGTCCTGAGGCGTTTGATCAGTGCCGCCGCTCCGCCAACTGCAACGTTTAGTAAAACGTCCGAATAATCGAAAACCGGTAGGATATTTCGAGGTGTGTTCTGCCGAATGTTCAGCAGTTCATCCCTAGTAAAACTGATTGTGTTTGAGAGACAAAAAACAGGGAAAACTAACAAAACAGTACAAACACTGGAGAGCCGAACACCGTGGCTGCCATGTGCGGCGCCATCTTGATCTTGAAGTTTCAACTGTTTCAACTGAACCTTTAAGACAATCAGTCTTTGTCTTAGATAATGCTGAAGAGCTTTTATATATTTTTTTCTAAGACAAACATTGCTATGTAGACAAAATGTTGCTATACGGTAAAATATCCAAACAAGAACATGTGAAAAAAGTAAATCAAAAATAATTGAAATAATGTTACAACTTATAATATAAATGCAGAAACACTGACATTTTGTTCTTAGATTAAATATTTTAAATTGTACAAAACCATTCTTATTTCCTCATAGTGACACTATTAACAACATCATCTGCGACACCGTTTCTACTTTAAAGTGATTTTTTCTTACTGCGCTTTAGATCCTTTTTTTCATCCTGGCTGTGACTCTGAGTTTGAGGTCCAGGTTTGTTCCTAATATCTCTGAGTTCAACATTTTCATAAATGTTATTTAAATCCATTATTTACTGTGTCTAAAAGTACGTCTTCACCAGATGAGTTGTGCCTTTAGAATGATCAGCATTTTTCTAGAATTATAAATATACAGAGGAAGTGATTTCATTTCACACTGGCATTCGACAAAAATAAAGACCTCTCTGTTTGGTACATTCAACGTTATCAAATTCAAAGGCCAACAAGAGGAGTCTGTGAACACTCAGATGGACTTGAACAGCCTCAAACAAGCCAAACTGGACCTTTATATTGATGATACAGTAATGCATGGCTGCATTCCACATCACTTTAAGACACATACTCGCAAACGTCTTGCAAAAGTACTTCCTCCTTGGTAATCCCCGCTGCCAGTTTAAAGCGTGTTAAACTTCATGAAGTGGACGAGGGAAGTTATATGGACAGAACCTCGACCCCTCGATTTTGAGTGAGCAAGTTTACTTCATATGTACACTTCATGAAAGGTTCAGTGATGTTCATGACCTCAAAGTTGGATTATTGTAATGCTTTATTGGGTGATTGCTCTGCACACTTAATAAACACCAGGAACCAGGAAGTATGACCATATTAAACGGGTTCAGCAACACTGTGCTGATTCCCTATTAAACACTGTACAGATTTTAAAATCTTGCTAATTACTTATAAACCTTAACTGAGTTGTAAAGTCTTAATAGAGTTATAAACTCCTAAATGACTATAAAGAGTTGGGAGAAAATTAAATATGTGTCAGATCCGTGTCACGCATCAGGTTTTAAAGAAACAGTGCTGCTTTTAAAGTGAAACCTGCTCAAGTCTGTCTATAGCCATATTCAGACAGTAATTGTTTCTAATATAGACATCTATTAAAATAAATTCACAAATAAAAATACAAATAAATATCACCTTAGTGATAAAACTCATGGATTCAGATGGTGATTTATTCACAGTGGAGGAGTGAGTTCTGTAATCCTACAAACTAGGAACTCGCTGCTCACGTGGCCAGTCACATGATTGTTGCTGGAAATAAAATTAACTTTATTTACAGATTTATTCTTATTACATGTAAAATGTATTTAAAAATACTTATTTTTGTCAGACATTCACCACAGTCACCCTCACCTGCCACGTCACGTCAAGCACCGCTTACCCGTTCCTCATCAGAATTCTAATCACGTGCACCTGCTCCCAATCAGCCACACCCCATATAAAGGACTCTCAGGCCATTCATCTCTTGTCGGGTCTACCGTTTGCACAGCATTCTGCAGCTCCTGACCTCATGCTAATTCCCCCGACGAACTCTCCTGTACCTTGTGGATTTGTTGCAGCTTTCTCTATTGGACTCTCACCTTTATACGCTCACCAGGACTGTCAGCTAAGCTACCTCAATCATCATTTGTTTATACTCTGTGTTTACATTGATCTGTTCAATAAACACTGGTTGGTTTTCACTCACCTCTCATCTCCTCCGTGTGTGTGTGTGACAGAAGACCCGACCGAGCACAAAGATGAGCACCGAAACACCAGCTGCAGTCGATCCCATCCTCGAGTTGGTGAATGTCTTTAAGGCGGTGTTGAATCCAACACCCCCACCACCGCCTGCCTCAGGATGTCCCATGGCCATGTCCGCCACGTTTGCGGGCGAGGCAGCTGAGTGTAGCGATTTTCTTCTCCAAGTCAACCTATACATCCAGATGCAATCACAACAGTTCCCCTCGGGGAACGCCAAGGTCGTATTTCTCATATCACTGCTCACCGGTAAGGCCCTCCAATGGACAAAAGCCATCTGGAATGCTAACAATCCCATTATTAATTCATATGAACAGTTCACCAGCCATTTCTCCGAGGTTTTCAGCACAGCGACTGGCACTTTCACCACTTTCGATCAGCTGTTCCGTCTGCAACAAGGATCTTCTTCGGTCAACGAGTACACTCTTCACTTCCGCACGCTGGCGGCGGCTAGCGGCTGGAACGAAGTCGCGCTGTTAGGTGCATACCAACAAGGTCTCAATCCAGACATCCACGCCGCTATGGCCCTGTATGATGACAGCATCAGATTGGAATCATTCCTCCAGCGCACAACGAGAGTTTCACAGTGGCTAGCTGCCTGCCAGCCACCGGTAACCACTCGTCAGTCTGCCTCGGTGGCCGCTACCCTACCAGTACCAGAACCCATGCAAGTTGACTCTACACGGCTCTCACGTACCGAACGCAATCATCGCATCACACTTGGATTGTTTATACTGTGGACAACAAGGATATCACATTCGCAACTGCCCCATCAGACCCCCACGCCTGGTGGTGAGTACTATTCAGTCCGAGGTAGAAACTGCCAATCTTTCACTATTACCTGTTACATTGCATACTCCTGATTGCTCTCTTTCTGTGTCCGCCCTGGTCGACTCAGGCTCTGCCGGCAACTTCATCTCCCAGGAATGCTTAGACCAACTCCAACTCTCACGTCATCGCTACCATCAAGTGTATGCAGTAAAGATGATCCAAGGAAAACCACTCGGGCTTGGGAAAGTACGTCACTCGTCACCTTCCATCACTCTACAGGTTGGATTATTTCATAAAGAGGAAATCAAGTTTCTGGTACTGGAGTCTACTGTAAGCATCATCCTGGGATGCCCCTGGCTGCGTCTACATCGTCCAGAACTCCGCTGGGACCCATGCAACATCACCCGCTGGAGCCCTAGTTCCTTGTTCCTAGTTCCCTCGCCTGGCCATCACGTTTCGACTGTCTCGCCGCCTGCCTATTGGACTATTGCTCGTGTCACGGATTCTTCTCTCTCGTCTCGCCCCCTTACGGATTACGTTCGCCCCTGTTCGACCCACGCCTGTTTCACGGACTTCTTTGTGCCTAGCCCTGATATCCCTGTTTGCTGTTGTTTTTGACCCTGCCTGTTTTCCACCATGTATCTGTCTCGTCCCTTAAATAAAAGCATGCATTTGGATCCGCTCGCCTATCGTCTCCCTGCCCCGGTTACAGATATAGCATGATTTCTGATTTAATTCCTGCCTTTTAAAAAAAAAAAAAAAAGTTGGTTTATATGAATTTTTCAGAAGGAAATTGCAAAAATTAACATTATTTTCTTATTGCTGAAATAAACTACTGTTTCTCATTGTGTAAATTAGGGTGAACTGATACACCAAACCTCCATTAAGAGCTCCATTTAAAAACAGCTCTATATTACTATGATCTTATTCTAGCTGTTATCATGAGTCTCATTTGTTGATTTGAAGTGGCAATCACAGTAAACTACAGAAGTCTAAAGTGTCCAGATTGCAATTATTCACCCTGTTATTCTGATATTGAGTGTCTGTGAAGCTGCTTTTGAGTTAAATTGCTTTCTGTTTAAATAAAATGTTCAATGACCATCATTAACATAGTAAACTTTTTTTTTTCATATTTCCTCCTTTTGTATCTCCTGTTTTCCTCTATGGAGAGATTTCCTCCAGTCCAGCAGGAGCAGCAGAGAGCAGGTTTATCAAACTGAAGTGATCAGAGAGGAAGACAAACATCAGATCCAGAGCACTTGCTGCTGTTTTTCCTGCATCATCAATATAAATGTCCAGTTTAGCCTGTTTAAGGCTGTTTGAGTCCATTTGAGTGTTCACAGACTCCTCTTGTTGGCTTTTGAAGCTGATAACATGTGGTTGAATATACTAAACACAGCTCTGCAGAGAGTTTTTAAGTGTGACTGAAGGACTTCATTCTTGTCGAAGGCCGGTGTGAAATGAAACCACTTCCTATGTAGACATAACACTCTTGAAAACACTAATCAGCATTTTAAAGATCACATCTCATCTGTGAAGACGTACTATCCAACACAGTGGATAATGGATATAGAAGCTATTTATGAAAATATGGAACGCAGGGAAATTAAGAACACAACTAGACCTCAAACTCAGAGTCACGGCCAGGATGAAGGAAAAGATCTAAAGCGCAGTAAGAAGAAAATTATTTGAAAGAAGAAATTATTTTGCAGATGGTGTTCTTGATAGTGTCACTATTAGAAAATGAGAAACGTCACATACAATTTCAACTATTTCTTTGAATGAAACGTCACTGTTTCTGCTTTTAAATGAAGTATATTAACATTGACTTATTTTTGATGTACTTTTTTAAAGTGTTCATGTTCACAAATTTTGTCACAGGACTTCCAGATGACAAAAATATACTTATAAAACATTAAAAGCCATGTCTATTACCAAAAGCAATTGTAGATTATCCTTACAGAGGTGGATTTGAAACTTAATTTCTAATAACATTAAGAGCATTCATTGATATTTGTTTGTTTTGGTCATGTTTGTCAGGAGGAAGTAGATATTTGGCGTTGATCACAGTGAGCTCATTTGTGTTCTTCTGCTGGTCTTCATCATACTGCAGCACATCACCATCACAGCAGAAAGAGACCTGATAAAGAGCAACAAGAACACAGTTGAAGAGTTCAATCAAACCATCAACAGCTTACAGAACAATTACAATAATCTAATGACTGAAAAACTCCAACTGCAGAACAACTTCAGATCTTTGTGTCAGAAGAACGTGGAGCTGGAGACCAGAGTCAAAGATCTCACTGCTGAGAAAAGCAATGTCACATCTTTGAGTGGTGAACTAAAGAAAGCTTCTAAAGAAGGTCAGTAAAAATAAGTTTACAAGATATATTTATTTAGCTTACAAGTTTTCTTTATGTATATAATGTGTTTCTTTTGGGTTATCTATGGGGTCCAGATGGCTTGTTCATTTCAAGTGAGGAGAAGAGCTGGTCTGACAGCAGGCAGTACTGCAGGGATCATGGTGGTGATCTGGTCATTATCAAGACTGAAGAAAAGCAGGTGAGTTTGCTTGACTGAATTTGTCTGTGTGTCTGTCCGTAAATGAGTGGAATAACTTTATTTTATTATCTTTATTTTTTTTTTTATTATTATTTATTTATTTATTTATTTTATGATATGAACGGAGGTTCATATCTTCATATATCAAACATGTTGACAGAGCATGGATTGGTTTGTCTGACAAAGAGCAGGAGGGCAACATGAAATGGGTGGATAATTCACCACTGATAAAGGGGTAAGTGCTAAAACATTCACAAAAATTCACTGTTCAAAAATTCAATTTATTTGTTGGTAGGAGCTATTTGTGACAAGCGCAAATAGAGTAAGATGCTATTTGCACTTCTGTGTATAACAAAATATTTAGTGTAAATGATCATATTTATTAAAATCTTTAATGGATGCTGCCTTATTGGGACCTTACGTGCCACCATCCTAAAGCCATGATCAGTAAAGGTGTCCTTGAAAGCCCAAGAAGGGAGCCAGATATTGGTTTTATTTTATTTTATATTATTATTATTATTATTATTATTATTATTAATTATTTTATTTATTTATTTTCGTTTTTCACTTTGCGACCATCAAACATCTTCTTCCGCACTTTTACTGCTCCATCTTATGTACTACTTTAGATTACGCTTGAAATGTCAGTGTTGTATTTGGAGTGTTAAACTAAATTTTTAAGGGTTTTTGAGGTTCTAAATAATTGAAAATCTGATACATTTTATTTAGGTTTTGGTACAAAGGTGAGCCAAATGATGACCATGGAAATGAAGACTGTATTGAAATTATGGCTTCAAATCCCATTCTTAACTGGAATGATCTTCCATGTTCAGAGAAGAGAAAAGGGATTTGTGAGAAATGCCTAGTTTTTCCGTGAAAATCTAGATGGCACAGGTTGATGGGTGTTAACGTAACTGATGATATTCACAGCCTTATACCGCTTGGCACAAGCTGATTGGTTCATGTCACGCACGCAGCCATGAGTTTGAACCTTTACCTTTAAAAGACTGGTTGGCATTCACTTGAGCCTTTTGCAGCAGTGCGCTTTGAGTTCCTCTGAAACCCTCCACCTTCCCCAGCTCCACCTGTATAGATCTGCTACGGGTTATTTTGTATGCTATTGTGCAGTAGCAGTATGTCTTAAATACTCACAGCACCATATTGCCATATGCTTTGGCAGTAGCAAGTTCCTGTACTTGCTTGCAGCAGCAGCAGCAGCAATAACCTACAACTACAGCAATAACCAACAGCAGCAGCAATTCAGCAGCAGCATAGCAGATCTATTCCGCCAAGACCAAATACATTAACATTGTTATATACATTACCATGATAAAATCTTCCCGAGAGTTGTCATGGAAGAAATAGAGTTCATCCAATCTTGTTTTGGTTGTACTTGTACTGTATCATAGAATCATTCCTATTATGAATGTATAATATTTGATTTCAATTCCTGCCTTTTCAATCGTTGTGCTACTTTCATTTTATATAAACCTCTTTCATGATATCAATTTTGTTTTATGATTTAATGTAATTTATAAAATCAAGAATGTAAATCCAAGAAAGTGTAAAATTAATTGTTTTATTATTTCCAGAACAGATTTCTGTTTCTCAGGGCCTGAATGTAATCTGGGAAAGTGGCTAACGTGGCACACTAACAACCTTTGATGTGTTCATGTTTTGCTCCATCATAAGCAGCTCTGTATTATTATGATCTTATTGCTGTTGTCCATTGTTTCATTTGTTAGTATGAAGTGTTGAGGTGATGATTTTGTGCTTTTAATATTAAGAGAAGAGTTGTATTACTTTCACCTTGAATAAAATGGTCAATTGACAGTATTATCACAGCATTTTTGTTTTCATTTCATACTTTTTCATTATTGAATCTGCTGTATTGCTGTATGGAGAGAAGTTTATATACCATCGACCCCTCAATTTTGGGGTAAGGTATCCACCTTATTTTTCCCATAAGAGTGGGTGCAGCCATTTGTAAATTTTTTGTGTCTGGCTTCCGGTCTCATCCACTTCCAGCTATTTTTAGCTGCACAAAAAGCTTGTTTTGCTGCTTGATATTGCAAACTGGTGTGTCTTACCATATTATTTTAATGTATTATCTTAATTATGAATACACTGGTTTGTAGTGTAAACAGTTTTACCGTTTACTGCACTTCGATATTCTTCTCGTTATTTCCCTATGGCGGATTATGAACCGGACGTCTAACACATTACCAGAAAAAAGTTTACTTCCACATTGAAAAATAAGGTGGATAGAGCAGGGGTGCTCAACCCTGGTCCTGGAGATCGACTTTCCTGCAGAGTTCAGCTTAAACCCTGACCAAACACACCTGAACCAGCTAATTAGGATCTCAAGGAGCACTTGATAATTACAGACAGGTGTGTTTGATTAGGGTTGAAACTAAACTCTGCAGGAAAGTCGATCTCCAGGAACAGGGTTGGGCACCCCTGGTATAGTGGGTAAGTGCTAAACATCACAGTGCATTTATTTGTTTAATTAGATAATCAATTCAGAAGCAAAGACACTGTAGAAATTGTAGGAAAAAAATCTCTCTCTTTTTTTTTTTTTTTTTTTTTTTACTATTTTCACTTCTTCTCAAGCATCTGTACTGAGTTTAATTACATTAGAAACTTGTCTTTGCGGTATTGTTAGTATTGTTGATGCATGACTTGTCTGTGACCTTCCTCATTCGTTATTTGCTGACTGAGCAAAAACTTTGGAGCCGATATGATTAGGACTGTAAACTATAAATGGAACTGAAAATCTGACACATTTTTTCAGGTTTTGGTACAAAGGTGAGCCGAATAACTATGCTAGAAATGAGCGCTGTATTGAACTGAATCCTTCAAGAGAACCCCTGAAGAACTGGAATGATCACTCATGTTCAGTGAATAAAAAATGGATTTGTGAGATTTAGGGTTTCATCCTGTATTTTCAAGTTTTTCCTCACTTTATCCAACAGTGTATCTTATTGTCATCACTTAATTCATTTTTAAAATGAATTTCATTATAGTAACTGCTTTAATTTTAATGCTAAACCCACATTCTAAACTCATTTATTCTGTTTTTGTGAATGTAACATCCTGTAAAATAGTGGTTCTCACTTAAATTGATTTTAGAACCATAAACCATGTCTGTACTTTGCCACGACTTGATGTCCATGTAATGTCCTTGGTCCTGATGCAAAATCTGTTGAGAACCACAATCATTAAAAAAAAAGAGTGTAAATGTACTAATGTGTTATGCTGTGTATCTGTGTTTGATTCAAATATAGCTAAAATAAACTTGTGATGCGATGATGTGTAGCTGAGTGGTTCTTAGTACCAGTCCAAGCATGGAAAACTTTAATTGGTTAAAGGTGTCGGATGCTAAGTTCACTTTTACATGTTGTTTGAACATTAATGTGTGTGGGCAGTGTATGTACAAATCTACACTATAATGATAAAAATCCATGTAGTGATTTTTAATTAATCTGTAAAAATAATATTCCCTTTTTCAAATCGAGCCATTCTCAGATGCCTGTCGTTGTGGCGTCACACCGACAGAGGTCGCTCCCAGGATAGTTGATTGACATGAGCGTCTTACCTCAGATCAGCTGTAACAGTCCAACCTCCATGTTTTGATGCCGGAGCAGGGATGTAAGTTAGACATTTGTTAGACGTTTGTTTGTGAATGGAATTCTCCTCCCGATCTACATATATCCGTGTATGTTTGCGTGAATCATTCGTGATCCAGCTTCACTTACAGCAGAAGTTAGTAAGTGTTTTTTTTTTTTTTTTTTATGAATCTTTGCGATCGCCTTTCTTAATGTAGGGGATCTACAAGTTGGATTTTGCATGAGCTTTTATTTTGAAATGTAGACGCGGGCGCCGCCATTATTGTCCCGTGCTATGGCAAGCCGTTTTAACATTTAATCTAAAAGCCGTACTAGTATCTATTTTCATGCTACTAGTACTTATTTTTTTAGATACTAGTATCTTTTCCATTAAGTACTAGTATTTATTCAATAGCTACTAGTACTTATTCTTTAGCTACTAGTGCTTGTTGTTTAGCTACTAGTACCTTTTTAAAAGATACTAGTACTTATTCATTAGATACTAGTTCTTATTTATTAGATACCAGTACTCATTCATTAGATACTAGTACCTATTAAATAGACACTAGTACTTATTTATTAGATACTAGTACTTAATTAATAGATACTAGTACTTATTCATTAGATACAAGTATCTATTTAATAGATACTGGTACTTATTTGTTAGATACTAGTATCTATTAAATAGATACTAGTACTTATTTATTAGATACTAGTACTTATTTCAATAGTGACTAGTAACTATTCTGTTGTTACTAGTAAAACATTTTAAATTTTACCATTGATTTCTATGTGATCTGTCATTGAGATATCAACTTTTCAGTTTTGACTAGTATGTATTCCAGTTGTGACTAGTACATAATTTTTTTGTACTAGTAGTTAAACATTAGGTACTTGTACTTATTTTTTAGATACTAGTACCTATTATTAGATACTAGTACTTAATCATTACATACTAGTATTTATTTATTGGATACTCTAACCTATTAAATAGATACTAGTTCTTAATTATTACGTACTAGTATTTATTCTTTATATACTAGTTCTTATTTATTTGATACTAGTACTTATTTAATAGGTACTAGTACCTTGTAATTAGATACTAGTTCTTATTTGTTACATACTAGTACTTATTGATTAGCAACAAGTATTTATTCAAAAGATACTAGTACAAATTTATTAGATACTAGTACTTATTTGAAATGTTACTAGTAAGATTTTTTATTTCACTAGTAAAATGTTTAATTGAACTCTACTGTGGCCATTCAGACTAGTCATAACTTAAGATGAGTAAAAAAGCAGATCTGACTAGTAAGATAAAAATTGTTACTAGTAATAATTGTGAAAGATACTAGTGTCTAATAAATAAGTTCTAGTACCTAATGAATAACTACTAGTATATATTAATTAGTTACCAGTATCTATTCAATAAGTACTAGTATCTAATGAATGCTTACTAGTAATATTTAAATAGATACCAGTCACTATTGCAGTAATTACTAGTCAGAAATGAAAAGATGATATCAAAAACAAAATAACTACCCTTCCCTGTTCATTTGGAGATATCTTTAACCTCATAAAGAACTAGTAAGAATGTATTTGGAGATATCTTCTTTTAAAAAGATCATTACATAAACATGAGTACATCTCCACCGTCTAATCAGAGTCCACATGGTAATACAATACATTAATATGCTGCATTAATTTGATTGTTAAGTAGGGCTAAATGGCTTTGTATGTTAGCCTACCTTGCTAATTGGTTACCATGAAAACACAAGGAAAGATTACAAACCTGTTGTCCAACAAAAGTATAATGATATGTTTAGTCCAAATACACTTCACAACACCAGCTGAGTCTTTGAAATAACGTATGTTTGTGATCTGACATGGTTTTATTAAACAGAGGCAGAAATCATGCTACTTTATACTATTCTAAATGGTGATAAAGGCTATAGGTTAGCATTGCGTTTTAAATTTACTTTATTTTTATAAAAAATACCCGAGATGGCTTGAAGAACACAGATAAAAAGCCATATATTGTCACAAGAATTGTTTATTTTATTCATGTTTCATCAGTAAAACGTCTATCTACAGCAAAAGCTGAATGCCTTTGTCCATAGAAGGGATTTCCTGGAACGTCATCAGTGAGTCTCAATTGTGGAGGGCGCCCTCCGGCGACGAGTATGAATGAAAAAGAAATTACATTAACCGAGTACTCATTATTGCTCACAAAACCCTGATTTGGGTAAAAAATAGCAAAGATAATTAAGAACTTTGAGGTAAACATTTGCAAATCCTTAAGTTTTCCTCAGTGTAGAGAAGTGTACTTTTTATTTTTCTTGCAGCTATGTTTATTATTATATTTATTCTTAAATGCTCAGTTTTTTATATTATAGTGAAATAGTGTTATCACAAAAGTAATATTCCTTATTTTGTTTAATGTTTCTGTATAAAACTAATAACCATAATCTGGATGCTCATTTTAACCGGTTAACCGTTAACCGACAGAAAGAATTTTGACCGATTAATACAATCAGGTAAACGGTTTAAAAGGTCTTTTTTTCAGTAATTCAGTAATCAAAATATTTTAAAACGTTTTCTGGATGGTTGAAATAAAATGAAATAGCATTTTTGAGAGAAAAAAGATAAATCGCTTAGGCCTATAACGTTAAGTCGCATTTTATTATTACATTCAGAAAGACCTGGTGTCGACGCGAAATATTTACAATACACTATAAACATAGGCTAGGCTATTTTAGTTCCCCTCACTCCACAAAAAATCCTTTCATTTTAACAGTATTTAGAAAAGAACAAGAATGAAAAATATAAGAAGCTCGGCGACAAGCGAAACTGAAACTAACATTGGGTCTCATACGACACAAATCCAAATGTCTCCGTATTCAAGATGTATTTGAATGCTAAAATATTATTTGTTATGTAAACCTGGTTTTGTACTTCTCGCATTACAATATCCACATAAAAAAAAATGTTTGGCATAATATCACGACAGTACGTTGATAACGATTAAGCAGTGTGATTTTTTTCCCCCATATGTTTGGCTGATTGTGTGTGCGTGCGGCGCCGGCGCAATCACTTGATTTTCCTTGAGGGGAAACGACTCTTTACTATGGCAAGCCGTTTTAACATTTAATCTAAAAGCCGTACTAGTATCTATTTTCATGCTACCAGTACTTATTTTTTAGATACTAGTATCTTTTCCATTAAGTACTAGTACTTATTCATTAGCTACTAGTGCTTATTCTTTAGCTACTAGTGCCTTTTGTAAAGTTACTAGTACTTATTCATTAGATACTAGTACTTATGTTTTAGATACTAGTACTTATTCCAATAGTGACTAGTATTTAATTACAATCTCTCTGTTAAGAAAAAATAGAACTAGTACTTATTTTTTAGTTACTAGTAACTTTTTAGACCAGAGATATCCTGAACTTAATAGATACTGGTACTTTTTGAATTTGCATTTCTGCCAGTATGGTAATCATATGTTGAATATTAATGAACCAGCCACATACGAGAGAGATTAGAGAGGAAACGGAAACAAGGTGACCAATGTACTTTTTTTTTTTTTTTTTTTTTGATAAAACCACATAGAAAAAAAAAACAAAAAAAAAAACAATCATTTGTACTCAAGCACATAGAAAACATTTTTTTTTTTTTTTTGCCAGTTTTGTAGACGCTGTAATTTCGTAAACATAGTAGCCTAAAGTGTGTGTTTGGTTGGTCATCGGGTGCCCTCTGGTGGCAGAATGGAGAAATGACATAAATTGTATTATGTATTAATTTCCTCTTTTTTTCCTCCAGTAAAAACAATGAATATCATATCAGGGTTGTATGTTAACTTTTTTTGCATATAGCACTGCTACAGACATTGAATGTTTTTTACATAAATGTTCTGTACAGGGCATACCGATTCCAAACCCGTATGGTTTTCGGACAAGCATTTTCTTTATTTGGAAAAAAGGACAAAAAATATTATTAATAAAATAAAACAAAAAGGTGTGCTGTACTTCTAGGGCTGCACAATTTGGCCAAAAATGTTGTTTTTATATATCAATATGACTAATAATGATTATGGTAGGGATGTTAATTTCGGTTATTTTTCCTAACCGACAGCCGACGCTTGTTAACCGATTATTAACCGTTAACCGACAAGATTATTTTAAATTAGAATTTAATTATTTTAGAAAGGATAAGTGTCTGTGACCCGTTAAAATACCAACATTTGTTTTCCGGGATTAATTTTACATGCGCAAAAGCAGCAAACAGCAGAACATGAGGATTCACATGGACACGTCGCATCACCTGCAGCTTCTGCGAATGGAGAAAAACATCATAAAGCTAGGCTATATATATATAATGAATGAATAGGCCTATAAGATAAATCTTTTTACTTAATAAAACAAACAAACAAAAGTGCAACAAGTAGCTAGTGTGCAGAGTTTTGGTTCATTTTTGTGCTGCGTGAAAGGAAGACGGCTGAAAGCGGCATCCTATTTTTCTTTATTTTACAAACAGCAAACAGTTTACAGTTTCGATCATCTGTAAAGAGTCGTTTCCCCTCAAGGAAAATCAAGTGATTGCGCCGGCGCCGCACGCACACACAATCAGCCAAACATATGGGGAAAAAAAATCACACTGCTTAATCGTTTTATGTGGATATTGTAATGCGAGAAGTACAAAACCAGGTTTACATAACAAATAATATTTTACCATTCAAATACATCTTGAATACGGAGACATTTGGATTTGTGTCGTATGAGACCCAGTGTTAGTTTCAGTTTCGCTTTAGCCTAAATGGTTTGGTTTTGGCTTGTCGCCGAGCTTCTTATATTTTTCATTCTTGTTCTTTTCTAAATACTGTTAAAATGAAAGGATTTTTTGTGGAGTGAGGGGAACTAAAATAGCCTAGCCTATGTTTACAGTGTATTGTAAATATTTCGCGTCGACACCAGGTCTTTCTGAATGTAATAATAAAATGCGACTTAACGTTATAGGCCTAAGCGATTTATCTTTTTTCTCTCAAAAATGCTATTTCATTTTATTTCAACCATCCAGAAAACGTTTTAAAATATTTTGATTACTGAATTACTGAAAAAAAGACCTTTTAAACCGTTTACCTGATTGTATTAATCGGTCAAAATTCTTTCTGTCGGTTAACGGTTAACCGGTTAAAATGAGCATCCAGATTATGGTTATTAGTTTTATATAGAAACATTAAACAAAATAAGGAATATTACTTTTGTGATAACACTATTTCACTATAATATAAAAAACTGAGCATTTAAGAATAAATATAATAATAAACATAGCTGCAAGAAAAATAAAAAGTACACTTCTCTACACTGAGGAAAACTTAAGGATTTGCAAATGTTTACCTCAAAGTTCTTAATTATCTTTGCTATTTTTTACCCAAATCAGGGTTTTGTGAGCAATAATGAGGACTCAGTTAATGTAATTTCTTTTTCATTCATACTCGTCGCCGGAGGGCGCCCTCCACAATTGAGACTCACTGATGACGTTCCAGGAAATCCCTTCTATGGACAAAGGCATTCAGCTTTTGCTGTAGATAGACGTTTTACTGATGAAACATGAATAAAATAAACAATTACTGTGACAATATATGGCTTTTATCTGTGTTCTTCAAGCCATCTCGGGTATTTTTTATAAAAATAAAGTAAATTTAAAACGCAATGCTAACCTATAGCCTTTATCACCATTTAGAATAGTATAAAGTAGCATGATTTCTGCCTCTGTTTAATAAAACCATGTCAGATCACAAACATACGTTATTTCAAAGACTCAGCTGGTGTTGTGAAGTGTATTTGGACTAAACATATCATTATACTTTTGTTGGACAACAGGTTTGTAATCTTTCCTTGTGTTTTCATGGTAACCAATTAGCAAGGTAGGCTAACATACAAAGCCATTTAGCCCTACTTAACAATCAAATTAATTCAACATATTAATGTATTGTATTACCATGTGGACTCTGATTGGACGGTGGAGATGTACTCATGTTTATGTAATGATCTTTTTAAAAGAAGATATCTCCAAATACATTCTTACTAGTTCTTTATGAGGTTAAAGATATCTCCAAATGAACAGGGAAGGGTAGTTATTTTGTTTTTGATATCATCTTTTCATTTCTGACTAGTAATTACTGCAATAGTGACTGGTATCTATTTAAATATTACTAGTAAGCATTCATTAGATACTAGTACTTATTGAATAGATACTGGTAACTAATTAATATATACTAGTAGTTATTCATTAGGTACTAGAACTTATTTATTAGACACTAGTATCTTTCACAATTATTACTAGTAACAATTTTTATCTTACTAGTCAGATCTGCTTTTTTACTCGTCTTAAGTTATGACTAGTCTGAATGGCCACAGTAGAGTTCAATTAAACATTTTACTAGTGAAATAAAAAATCTTACTAGTAACATTTCAAATAAGTACTAGTATCTAATAAATTTGTACTAGTATCTTTTGAATAAATACTTGTTGCTAATCAATAAGTACTAGTATGTAACAAATAAGAACTAGTATCTAATTACAAGGTACTAGTACCTATTAAATAAGTACTAGTATCAAATAAATAAGAACTAGTATATAATGAATAAATACTAGTACGTAATAATTAAGAACTAGTATCTATTTAATAGGTTAGAGTATCCAATAAATAAATACTAGTATGTAATGATTAAGTACTAGTATCTAATAATAGGTACTAGTATCTAAAAAATAAGTACTAGTACCTAATGTTTAACTACTAGTACATAAAAATTATGTACTAGTCACAACTGGAATACATACTAGTCAAAACTGAAAAGTTGATATCTCAATGACAGATCACATAGAAATCAATGGTAAAATTTAAAATGTTTTACTAGTAACAACAGAATAGTTACTAGTCACTATTGAAATAAGTACTAGTATCTAATAAATAAGTACTAGTATCTATTTAATAGATACTAGTATCTAACAAATAAGTACCAGTATCTATTAAATAGATACTTGTATCTAATGAATAAGTACTAGTATCTATTAATTAAGTACTAGTATCTAATGAATAAGTACTAGTATCTAATAAATAAGTACTAGTGTCTATTTAATAGGTACTAGTATCTAATGAATGAGTACTGGTATCTAATAAATAAGAACTAGTATCTAATGAATAAGTACTAGTATCTTTTAAAAAGGTACTAGTAGCTAAACAACAAGCACTAGTAGCTAAAGAATAAGTACTAGTAGCTAATGAATAAGTACTAGTACTTAATGGAAAAGATACTAGTAACTAAAAAATAAGTACTAGTAGCATGAAAATAGATACTGGTACGGCTTTTAGATTAAATGTTAAAACGGCTTGCCATAGTGAGATTGTAATTAAATACTAGTCACTATTGGAATAAGTACTAGTATCTAAAACATAAGTACTAGTATCTAATGAATAAGTACTAGTATCTAATAATAGGTACTAGTATCTAAAAAATAAGTACTAGTACCTAATGTTTAACTACTAGTACATAAAAATTATGTACTAGTCACAACTGGAATACATACTAGTCAAAACTGAAAAGTTGATATCTCAATGATAGATCACATAGAAATCAATGGTAAAATTAAAAATGTTTTACTAGTAACAACAGAATAGTTACTAGTCACTATTCAAATAAGTACTAGTATCTAATAAATAAGTACTAGTATCTATTTAATAGATACTAGTATCTAACAAATAAGTACCAGTATCTATTAAATAGATACTTGTATCTAATGAATAAGTACTAGTATCTATTAATTAAGTACTAGTATCTAATGAATAAGTACTACTATCTAATAAATAAGTACTAGTGTCTATTTAATAGGTACTAGTATCTAATGAATGAATACTGGTATCTAATAAATAAGAACTAGTATCTAATGAGTAAGTACTAGTATCTTTTAAAAAGGTACTAGTAGCTAAACAACAAGCACTAGTAGCTAAATAATAAGTACTAGTAGCTAATGAATAAGTACTAGTGCTTAATGGAAAAGATACTAGTAACTAAAAAATAAGTACTAGTAGCATGAAAATAGATACTAGTACGGCTTTTAGATTAAATGTTTTTTTTATTTTATTAAGTTAAAAGTTAAGTTTAGACAGGTGACATGCATTAGAGCTGCATGATGATGCTTCTAAGTCTCCGTTTGTTTTAACGAGCCTGTTATTAATAGTGACGTAGCAAGTTTTCGTCGTGCTTGTGTGTGAAACTGAGGACAGGCCTGTTACAATTTAGAAAGATATTCAGCGTTGGAGTTGAATATTCCCGTGTTTTTTGTGTGCATTTTGCATCCAGTTTTTGTTAGTTCGTACGAACTCAAAACGTGGTGGATGCTGTTGTTTATTTTTGGGGAGGATTGTTGGCTGATTTGTTGAATAGGATCCTGTATTGTTCGTGCTCTCAGACTGATCGCCGTTGGACAGGATTGCGGCCTCGTCGGATCAAGCTGTAGCTTCTAGGATCACGGGGCAATTGTTGGAGATCCTAGAGTTAAAGCAGACCTGGACATTTTACGCCCCCGGGCCACATCCGGCCCACTGGCTATCCTTGACCGCCAGCGTGAGGTAATTGGTGAATTAAAAGTCAATCGCAAATATGTGTAATTATGTACACGCAATACAACCGCACTGCTTTTATTTTCAAGGTGCTATTATTATTATTATTATTATTACTATTATTATTATTAACAATTTACGTCCGTTCGTGTAACCGTATCTTAAAATTTGTTCGTGATCATAGCTTTCAAGAAATGTGAGTTTGCCGTTAGCCGTAAAAGATTTTTTTTTTTTTTTTTGTCTAAATATTTTTCTTCATTACACGTCTTGTTTGGTCTTATTTCGTATCATTGCATGTTAAAAAATAATGTACTTTATTTTATTTTTTTAAAGCGACATCTTGATGGACAACTAATAATGATCAACAAGCGACATCAGTCCGTTAGATCATTTTAAGACGTCAGATAATTTATAAGTTATAACTGCATCTGTCTCGGATGTAAACTGGTCAAGATTTATTTTAATAAACATGTGGAATGCACCTGCTGCATGACAGAGAAGCGTCCGCGCGATCACTTGTATTTTTTCCTGACAATGAAACGCGCTTTCTGCCATCTCTATCTCTGAAGCGCGTCACAAAGAAGAACCGAAACTCATCGTATGACTGCCTCACATACATGAGAAATATATCTATAGAAAGTTTAAAATGTCAACTTTTAAACGAACAAATTCGAAATGAAATCAAATACCCCCTGATTATGTAATCTGTATTTTTCTCTAAAGGCGCGTCCAGTAGTCTACTCTAGAGATGAGAGCACTGTGTATTTCATCTTTGCAGCCGACGAAGACACATAAACACTAGTGTATGAATAAATTAAAATATAATTTTTTCATGCCACATTCATAAACATTAGGCGACATTTGTCTGTGCTTTGTGGCAAACTTTATGCGTGTGCCTGAGCGCGAAAAATATTAAGATTCGTTTTGTATTATTATTTTTAATATAAACGTGCGGTACGTTAATAATGTCTTAAATGAACGACTAGTTAAGCCCTATTAAATAACCACGAGACGTCTCCGTTTTTAAAGCCTTTAATCCGGATTCCGTAGTCGGAGAAATTCCGCTTTCAGAACTCTCACGTCAGTAACATTGATTTTTTTCCTCAGAAACAAAAAACGAATTTATTGAAGAAAACAAAAAAGTCCAATATATATGTTTTGTGAATTGCCAACCTTTCTCCATCCGGCAGATATTGTTGCTTTTATCCTGATAACTTTTCTTAAGGTTTTAGAAAAATATAAATAGATTGTACAAGTTATCGGTAGTGCATACGTTCTATGAGAATTTATGTTTCAGGTTTTGACTGCAAATGTCACGTCCATAACGCTGAAACTGCGTCATGCTAATCTTTGAAATACTTGCTTTTTTGAATCACACTGATTGTGAATGTGAAACTTTTCGGTGCTGTAAAAGAGGAACACTGACTGTTGTTTAAGGTACAGCAGAAACAGTCACAAATTGTTATTTCCTTTATCGTTGTCAATCTTTGATTTAATTCTGAATTGATTGAATTTGAAACACTTTCACTTTTTCCAGTGAAGAAACAAAAGAAAAGAAAGAAGTTATTTGACTCTTGAGTGTACTACTTTTCATCTAAATATTTCTGTTTAGTTAAACTGACATTGTGTACGTTAAGTTGAGTCTCTTACACTAAGGAGTGGGGGCATCTCACCTATTCTGTTAGATTAAGGGGAGGGTGGGTTGTGCAATCCAAATCTCATATCTTCAAAGTTATCTGCACACTCGCACACACACTCCAGGTGCAACACGATAGGCACCAACATATAACTACCTGTTATATAGAGACCTAAAGCATTGGGTGGGGGGACTAAGATCCTGTTACTCACTCAGTCTTCCTTAGTTAAGGGTTTAATATTTCCCCCACAAGGCGGTGGCATATTCCCCTCCGCCACACTAATAATGTGCTAGTTTGCAAGTTTAGCAGCTAAACGTAACTAAAGTAAACAGGCTCTTCACACCACAGAGAGAAGAGAGGGGCGGGGCGAGCAGAGCTCATTTAAAGCAGCCCCGACCAAAATAGAATTATTTTTTTGTAGAGCTGATTTTGGCAAGGTAAAAAGGGTGTTGTTTTACACTACCATTGAGAATTTTTAACCAAAGTATATTATAGACTTGTCATTAAGACTCTAAAGAATCATATCAACTTGTGGAAAATAGGCATCCGATGACCCCTTCAACAGTAGTGATGTGAACCTGGACCCCTGCTGGCCACAAACGATTAGCTCAATTCATAAATCCTTCTGACCTCATTTATCACTGCCCAGATAGAAACAAGCATTAAGCACACAAGAGAAACGTAAAGAAAGCATAAGAGAAGCCAATGCTTTGCCAAAGCTTAAAACTTTTTCGTCACAGTTTACACCTTCTGAAGATCATTCATTCCATTTATTTCGTAACTAGTAAAGTGGAAGAGATGACTGTTTGTTCAAGCTGCCACTAAACTGCTGGGGTGACTAAAAAAAATTAACTTTACTTTAAATTTTAAAAAAATATCTAGACAGCAGATTGTAGATATTTTTGTACAGGTTGTAGTTTGTTCCAGGTTGGCATAGGCCTGATTGCACGATGCGCTTTTTTCTCACTCTTTTCAAACGTTAATTAATACATCACTATATGCAAAATGCTCCTCAGGTGTTTATTGGATTAACATTAAGGACACCGACAGCAGCTAGTAAATTAGATACAGTACCTTTAAGAGACAATTCATTAAACATAATGATACACATTCAATTTCTATCTCAACTGTTTACATTCATAAGACATAACCGACAGTTTCTTGAGGATACTCACCAAGAACAGTATAGAGTTTTTTTCACGATGCGTCATCAATCGGCCATATTGGCAGCACTGAACATAAACTATGCCACTAAACCAAACTAAAGTTGCATATTTTGCTGATTATTGCTGCTGAAAATGGTAATTCATTGTGATGTTTTGGGCTGTACTAATCATTCGGACTGGGAAAAACATTTGGAGTACTATAGACTCGGTGTTCAAGGGCTGTGAGATGAGGCTCTTTGTGTGCAGAATTGGGCTCTTTCGTGTCTTTTTGTGTTTGCATGTTTAAATTGGCGAGGCATATTTGTTCATTCAGACGCAAAGGAGGACGCGTAGGAGAGCTCGGTTCAGGGTTTGCATGCTGTCTGAGACACAGCTCTGTGTGCGCTTCAAACAATGGCATGTGAATACTCACTTGAGTTATTTTGCGTCTTGTGCTTGAATGCTTTAAAATCTCTTGAATGTTTAATAAACAGTGCAGTGGTGTGCACAGACCTCCGGAGGGCACTTTAGCATTGGACCTCAAAGGGGCAGGGGCACGCCACTGAAACAGTGGACTGTCTATTAGAGAACTTGTACACTTACTGGCATGGTAATATTGCAGCATAATGCATATACAATATCTCTCATGTTGCTTTTAAATGTCGTATGTAGATAGTGATACTCCCTTACAAAGGTAGTGTATCCAACTTTTTTTTTTTTATTTCCCTTTTTTATTGTGTAGAAATATTTACAACGAGGACATTTCAGATCCAGTAAGCTTAACTATGACAAATGCAAGAAGTTTTGGCTTGTGGGTGTTTCTGTTTTTTTGTTTGTTTGTTTGTTTTTTTGAACTAGAAAGATAAACTTCCAGTGTTTCCCCTGCCATTATATTAGGGGGGCTAATATAATTATTATAACTTATTATAACAGCAACCTCTCAAAATTAAAGTATTGTTTAACATGTAACAGAAATGTATTAGTCCTGTATTACTTTTGTACTGTATAATGTAGGTGTTTAAATATTCCTATTTCTGGCTAATTTAAATAAAACAATAAAATGCAGAAATTGTAATAATAACAGAAAAAAACTCTGCTTTTTTGGCAGCAAATAAAAGGGTTTAATTTTCATTTTATTAAAAATAAATACATGTTTAATACCTGTATTTAATTATCAGAAAAATTAAAACACAAGAATTTCTGAAAAAAAAAAAAAAAAGAACTCACTTGAGGCCCACGATGACTCCTGTTCACATTTTGCGGAGGTGTGATGCCCAAAAGAGGCATTTGCAAAGGTTGTTTGAAAAAATGCTGTATTTTTGTATTTCCGCTAGGCTAGGTGACACTAGTAGTACTAGCGTACTCCAGCTTTAAAAATCTGTGTTTCTGTTAGGATATCTGTGGGGTCCAGATGGCTTGTTCATGTCTGATGAGTTGAAGAGCTGGTCTGACAGCAGACAGTACTGCAGGGATCGTGGTGCTGATCTGGTCATTATCAACAGTGAAGAGAAGCAGGTGAGTTTCTGTGAGTGTCTGTTACCGTTACTGAATGAGAGGAATCAAACGTATTCCTGTTTTTATTCACGCACAGAGACACATATCTTCACTCATCAAAGGGAGTGTGGATTGGTTTGTCTGACAGAAAGCAGGAGGGCAACGTGAAATGGGTGGATGATTCACCACTGAATGAAGGGTAAGTACTAAAACACTCACAGAAAACCACAGTGGATACATTTGTTTGAGTCTTTTTATTCTTCATTTAAAATATTCTTCAGTTATTCCCCAACACAAACAGCACAACCACGAAAGATACCTCTCACAAATATGTTCCTTTAAAAGACCACTGTTCTCCTCTCTTAAATTTTAGTGTACTCTTCAAACTATTCTGCTGCTATGAGTATTGTCGATTACTGAATCGGTTGTGACAATCCTCATTTAGTTGTTAAATGGATGAAAACTTTGAGCAAACTTTAGGGGTTCTGAATCATTAAAAATCTGACACATTTTATTCAGGTTTTGGGCCAGAGGTGAGCCGAATAACTGTGAAAGTGGAAATGAGGACTGTATTGAACTGATGCCTTCAAGTCCCGCCCTGAACAACTGGTATGATCGCTCATGTTCTGAGAAGATAAAAGGGATTTGCGAGAAAAAGGGTTCATCCTCATCTTTTACATGCTTTTAAAAGTGCACTGCTTTCATGTAAATAGGCAAGGCTGCTTACTTAACCTCTGATGTGTTTGTGTGCTTCCCAATATAGCAGCTTTATGTTAGTATGACCTTATCATGTTTCTCATTTGTAAGTCTGAAGTGTTGCGGTGACAATCACAGTAAAGTGCCCCAGACTGCAATAATTCACATTTTTACTCTGATACTGAGTGAAACTGTTTCTGATTTTGATTGCATTTTCTTTAAATAAAATGGTCAATTGACAATATAATTACAGCATTTTTGTGCACACAGCACTCGGTGCAGCTCGAGCTGGTGGCTGTGGAGAAGCAGTTTCACGAGCGGTTGGAGAGACAGGCCGAGCAGAGAGAGCGGAGAGCCGCTCTGGAATCCTCCCGGGTAAGTATACAGCGCGATTCTAACACTCTGACCACCTCTACTCCGTGTGCTTCTCTGCACAGGTCCCGTGCACCCTGGACGCGATCTTCCCAGGTGTCCTTCACTCCGGCGCCGGGACACCACGGACCCTGGGTGCAGCAGCAGAGGAAGACGCGAGCCAGGCCCCGGCCGAGGACCTCGCCCCCTCTGCCGCCTCTGGTCTTCGAGATCTCCATCTGGAACCGCTTCGCTCCCCTCCGCGAGACGGAACGCGACGCTGTGATCGTCGGAGACTCCGTTGTCCGGTACGTCCGTGCTACCTTAGCTAAAGGTAAAGTCCACACCCACTGTTTTCCTGGTGCTGGCGTTCTCAATGTTTCTGCGCAGATACCCGCAATCCTGAAGGACGGCGAGAGCGTCGGCGCGATCGACCTGCACGCGGGGGTCAACATCAAGCTGCCGCAGATGGAGGTTCTGAAGAGGGACTTCAGCAGCCTGATCGAGACGGTTCGCAGCATGTCGCCCGCGACGAGGATCATCGTGTCAGGACCCCTTCCCACGTATCGACGTGGGCACGAAAGGTTCAGTAGACTTCTTGCTCTAAATGAATGGTTATTGACATGCTGTAAAGAACAGCCTAGGCTTTTTCCTGCTGATGGCCTGTACCCCAGCAGAGTTGGAGCGGAACTCCTGTCGGACAACATCTCCAGGACGCTACGCTCCATTTGACTAGTAAGTAAATTCTCAAATGATTGCTATGATGGCTTTTGTTCTGAACGCTTAAATGATAGTACTTGCGCTGTCCAATCTATAAAGACTGTGTCTGTTCCTCGTGAGGACAAAACATAAATTTAATGCAGGATCTAGAACAAATCTGATCGTAATTAAACCAGAAAAATGCAAAATAAATTAACAGAAACAATTTTTAAAGCTTGGGCTCCTAAACATTAGATCACTTGCACCCAAAGCAGTTATTGTGAATAAAACGATCACAGATAATAGTTGTGATGTACTCTGCTTAACTGAAACCTGGCTGAAACCTAATGATTACATTGGTCTAAATGGGTCTACTCCCCAAAATTACTATTATAAGCATGAGCCCCGTCAGAGTGGTCAAGTCACCTTTATTTATATACCGCCTTTAACAATACAGAATTGTGACAAGGCGGCTGTACAGTATTAAATAGGAAACAGTACATCAACAATGCCAAAGGCAACAGTAAACACTCACATTTTAGGTAAAGGTAGTTAATCAAAAACAATAAAATAAAATGCAATATTGTGTTAAGAGAAAGTGTCCCCAACTAAGCAAGCCAGAGGCGACAGCGGCAAGGAACCAAAACTCCATCGGTGACAAATGGAGAAAAAAAACTTTGGGAGAAACCAGGCTCAGTCGGGGGGCCAGTTCTCCTCTGGCCAAAGTTCCCGTGGTCTTGTGCCGACAGCCGTCTAGGTGACGAGGTCTTCACTGTGGATCCGTCTCTGGGGCTCATCTAGTTGATGTGGACTCCGCTGACATTCAGGGCTGTAGAGGTCGTCTCTAGGTGCTGATCCACCATCTGGGCTGGGTTCGGACTGGATCCGGGGGACTGCAGTGACCATCTGATCTGGATACGGACTGGATCTGGTGGTTAATGTGACCTCGGAATAAGAGAGAAACAGACTAATATTAGCGTAGATGCCATTCTTCTGACGATGCACTGAGTACATCGGGTGTTATGGGAAGTGTTCCCGGTTCCGGTTGACCTAATTAGTGCAGCCTAACAATCCTTTAATGGATTTGAATTATAAGAATATGTTGATTTGTTATGTGTAAGCAAGGGTCTTTAATCTAGATTTAAACTGACAGAGTGTGTCTGCGTCCCGAACATTGTAGGGTAGATTGTTCCAGAGTTTGGGCGCTAGATAAGAAAATGATCTCCCGCCCGCGGTTGATTTTGATATTCTCGGTATTATCAAATTGCCAGAGTTTTGAGAACGCAGCGGACGTTAGGGACTATAATGTGATAGGAGCTCGCTCAGGTACTGAGGAGCTAAACCATTCAGGGCTTTGTAAGTAAGTAGCAAGATTTTAAAATCTATACGATGTTTAATAGGGAGCCAGTGCAGTGTAGACAGAACCGGGCTAATATGATCATACTTTTTGGTTCTAGTAAGAACTCTAGCTGCTGCATTTTGGACCAGCTGGAGTTTGTTTATTAAGCGAGCAGAACAACCACCCAATAAAGCATTACAATAATCTAGCCGTGAGGTCATAAACGCATGAATTAATGTTTCAGGATTTGACATTGATAGCATAGGTCGTAGTTTAGATATATTTTTGAGATGGAAAAATGCAGTTTTGCAAATACTAGAGATGTGGTTTTCAAAGGAAAGGTTACCATCAAATAGCACACCTAGGTTCCTAACTGATGACGAAGAATTGACAGAACAGCCATCCAGTATTAGACAGTGTTGTAGGTTATTACACGCTGAGGTTTTAGGCCCAATAATTAACACCTCTGTTTTTTCAGAATTTAGCAGTAAGAAATTACTTGTCATCCAATTTTTTAACTCAACTACACAATCCATTAGTTTTTCAAATTGGTACATTTCGCCGGGCCGCGAAGAAATATAGAGCTGGGTATCATCAGCGTAGCAGTGAAAGCTAACACCATATTTCCTGATGATATCACCCAAGGGTTACATGTAAAGCGTAAAGAGTAATGGCCCTAGTACTGAGCCTTGCGGTACTCCATACTGCACTTGTGACCGATATGATACCTTTCCATTTAGATAAGGTATCATTTAGATAAGATAGATACGATTTGAACCATGCCAATGCACTACCACTAATGCCAACATAATTCTCAAGTCTATTCAAGAGAATGTTGTGGTCAACAGTATCAAACGCAGCATTAAGATCCAGTAGCACTAACAGAGAGATACAACCACGATCAGATGACAAGAGTAGATCATTTGTAACTCTAATAAGAGCAGTCTCAGTAATATGGTACGGTCTAAAACCTGACTGAAAATCCTCACAGATATCATATTTCTGTAGGAAGGAAGATAACTGTGAGGACCTTTTCTAATATCTTTGATAGAAATGGGAGATTCGAGATAGGTCTGTAATTAGTCAGTTCGTTGGGGTCAAGTTGTGGTTTTTTAATTAGAGGCTTAATAGCAGCCAGTTTGAAGGTTTTGGGGACATATCCTAATGACAGTGATGAATTAATAATATTTAGCAGAGGATCTATGAGATCTGGAAGCAAGTCTTTTAGTAGCCTAGATGGAATAGGATCTAGCATACAAGTTGTTGGTTTAGATGATTTCACAAGTTCATACAATTCTTCCTGACCTATAGTAGAGAATGAGTTGAATTGTTCCCCAGGAGATCTATAGCGCACTATCTGATGCGACACTGTAATTGACGGCTGCATGGTGACAATTTTGTCTCTAATTGTATCGATCTTAGAAGTAAAGTAGTTCATGAAGTCATTACTGCTATGCTGATGGGCATAGTCAGTGCCTGTTGGTTCTTTATTTTTTGTTAACTTAGCCACTGTATTGAATAAATACCTAGGGTTATGTTTGTTTTCTTCTAAAAGAGTCGAAAAGTAATCAGATCTGGCCGATTTTAACGCTTTTCTGTACGATAGGGTACATTCCCGCCAAGCAGTACGAAAAACCTCTAATTTTGTTTTCCTCCAGCTGCGCTCCATTTTCCGGGCTGCTCTCTTTAGGGTGCGAGTGTGCTCGTTATACCACGGGGTCGGACTGTTTTCCTTAATCTTCCTTAGGCGCAGAGGAGCGACCGTATCTAGAGTCCTGGAAAAGAGAGAGTCAATAGTTTGTTACATCATCAAGTTTTTCTGAGCTATTGGACATGCTGAGGAATTCAGATAAGTCAGGAAGATTACTTAGAAAGCAATCTTTTGTAGTAGAAGTGATGGTTCTACCATACTTGTAATAAGGAGTTGAATGTACAGTTTTAGTTATCTGGAGTATACACAAGACTAGATAATGATCAGAGATATCATCACTTTGCTGCAGAATCTCAACGGCATTGACATCAATTCCATGTGACAGTATTAAGTCTAGAGTATGATTTCGACAATGAGTGGGACCTGACACGTGCTGTCTGACTCCAGTAGAATGTAGAATGTCTGTAAATGCAGCTGCCAGTGCATCATTTTCAATATCAACATGGATGTTAAAGTCACCTACTATTAAGACCTTATCTGTAGCCAACACCAGCTCAGATATAAAATCAGCAAATTCTTTAAGAAAATCTGTATGGTGCCCTGGTGGCCTGTATACAGTAGCAAGTACAAACGTCATAGGGGATTTATCATTAACACTTGTTTCTCTGGATAATGTTATATGAAGCACCATTACTTCAAACGAGTAATACTTGAAATCCGCTCTCTGTGAAACACTAAAAATATTGCTATAAATTGTAGAAACACCTCCCCCTTTACCTTTTAGATGTGGCTCATGTTTATAACAGTAATCATGAGGGGTAGACTCGTTTAAGATAATGTAATCTTCTGATTTTAGCCAGGTTTCTGTCAAACATAGCACATCTAGGTTATGATCAATGATCATATCATTTACAAAAAGCGCTTTTGTGGAGAGGGACCTGATATTCAAAAGGCCGAGTTTTATCATTTGTTTCTCTGTATTATGTACATTTTTAATTTGTTGGACGTTGATTAGATTGTTACTCTTAAATTGGTTTGGACGTCTTTTGTATTGTCTAGCTCGGGTAACAGACACAGTCTCTATAGCATGATATCTAGGTGTAAGGGTCTCTATGTGCTGAGAATTAACTGATTTTGGTGACGTGAGGCGGCTAGCAGACGGTCGGATTAGCCAGTCTGTCTGCTTCCTGACCTGGGCCCCAGTTAGTCAAGTGCAAACTCTAAGACTATATGCCATATTACTAGAGAGAAGAGCAGCACCACCCCTGGAGGGATGAAGACCATCTCTTTTCAACAGGTCAGGCCTGCCCCAAAAACTTGTCCAATTGTCTATGAAACCTATGTTATTCTGCGGGCACCACTTAGACATCCAGCCATTTAGTGACGACAGTCTGCTATGTATCTCGTCACCACGATACGCAGGGAGGGGGCCAGAGCAAATTACAGTGTCTGACATCGTACTTGCAAGTTCACACACCTCTTTAACATTATTTTTAGTGATCTCCGACTGGCGAAGTCGAACATCATTTGTGCCGACGTGAATAACGATCTTACTGAATTTACGTTTAGCATTAGCCAGCACTTTTAAATTTGCCAAGATGTCAGGCGCTCTGGCTCCCGGTAAACATTGGACTATGGTGGCTGGTGTCTCTATTTTCACGTTCCGTACAATAGAATCGCCAATAACTAGAGCACTTTGATCAGGTTTCTCAGTGGGTGCGTCACTGAGTGGGGAGAACCTGTTTGATGTTCTGATCGGAATGGAGGAGCGGTGTTTTGACCCGCGACTATGCCGTCTCACAGTCACCCAGTTGCCCTGCTGCAAAGGCGAAGTTACCGGAACCGAACAATGTACGGGACTTCCTAAACTAGTCGCATCCAAAGCCGTATCTAATGCCCTCGCATTCTTACTATCCTCGATTAAAGTTTGGATGCGTGTCTCTAGTTCTGAAATCTTCTCTGTCAGCCTAACTATTTCCCTACATTTATCACATGTGAATCCCTCGCTGCCGACAGAGATTGATAAACTATACATATGACAGGTGCTGCAGGTTACCAGGAAAGGAGAAGAAGCCATTACTCCCCGTAGTTGTAGAACGATTTCAACTCACCACTGTTGTCTGATGAACTTGTGTAGAAAAAGGCGTAGAGAAAAAGTAAAAGTGAATGGCAAGCTAACCGGCTAGCACACTACAAACACGCTGCACTCGCGGTTGTAGGATATAGGGCATAGGGTTCACCCAGTCATGCTTACTCATGTTTACTTCACATTTACTGCTTTAATGTGAAATGGCAAAACTGCATGCCTCTGATGTGTTAATGTTTTGCTCTTACACAAGCAGCTCTTTTAATATGATCTTATTCTAGCTGTTTTGAAACTGCTTCAGATTTTAAGTGTTTTTGTTTTAATAAAATGAATTTCACACTTTCTCCTTGTGTATCCGCTTTGTTGCTCTATGGAGATATTTCCTCCAGTCCAGCAGGAGCAGCAGAGAGCAGATTTATCAGACTGAAGTGATCAGAGAGAAACACAAACATCAGATCCAGAGCATATGCTGCTGTGTTTCCTGCATCATCAATATAAAAATCCTTTGGCCTTTTTAAGGCTGTTTGAGTCCATTAGTGTTGAAATGGACAAGAAGAAGAATGTTCACAAACTCCTCTTGTTG
This sequence comes from Cirrhinus mrigala, assembly GCA_036247105.1. NCBI lineage: Eukaryota > Metazoa > Chordata > Actinopteri > Cypriniformes > Cyprinidae > Cirrhinus > Cirrhinus mrigala. Next base: position 5,680,464 of record CM070007.1, read on the forward strand.
ACTTTTGAAGTTGATAACATGTGGTTGAATGTGCAAAATACAAATACTTATAGTAGTATAGCTCTGCAGAAAGTTTTTTAATGTGACTGAAGGACACGTGAAAGGCTAGTGTGAAATGAAACCACTTCCTGTGTACATTTAGCACTCTTGAAGACACATCATCTGTAAAGACGTACTGTAAGACATAGTTAATAATAGAATTAGAGGCCATTTATGAAAATGTTGAATGTGGAGATATTAGGAAAACAACTGGACCTCAAACTCAGAGTCACGGCCAGGATGAAGGAAAAGATCTAAAGCACAGTAAGCAGAAAATTACTTTAAAGCATAAATGGTGTCACAAATGGTGTTGTTAATAGTGTCAGCAAATGAGAAAGGTTACATACAATTTAAACATTTATTCCAAGAATGTCAATGATTTTGCCTTTATATTAAATGTATTAACATGGAATTATTTTTCATCTACTTTTTCATCATATTCTTGTTTGGATATCTTACCATATAGCAACATTGTTACTGCATAGCTATGTTTGTCTTACATATACAGATATACAGAATATAAAAGCTCTACAGCATTATCTTAAGACAGACAAACAAAGACAAAGATTATCTTAAAGGCTTGATAGATATGAAAGGTACTAATTGATATTTGTGTATGCTGGTCGTGTTTGTCAGGAGGAAGTAGATGTTTGGTGTTGATGACAGTGAGTCTCTGGCTCATTTGTGTTCTTCTGCTGAAGAACCTGGAGTTAGAAAGCAATGTCAGATCTTTGAGTGAGGAACTGAAGAAAGAAGCATCTAAAAAACGTCAGTGCACATACAATTTTGTTGTTGTTCCCTTGCTTTTTTATCTTTAATGTACAGTTTTATGATGTTCATGTATCTGTGTGGTTCAGATTGGTTTTTCATGTCCAGTGAGTTAAAGAGCTGGTCTGACAGCAGGCAGTACTGCAGAGATCATGGTGGTGATCTGGTCATTATCAACAGTGAAGAGAAGCAGGTGAGTTTGTTGTTGTGTTTGTTACTGAGGTTCATTTCTTCAGTCACCAAGGAGAAAGTGTGGATTGGTATGTCTGACAGAGACCGTGAGGGCAACATAAATTGGGTGGATAATTCACCACTGAAACAAGGGTAAGCAGAAAACATCACTGTGAATTTTGTTTTGAAAATAGCCTGATAATACTCTGAAGATAATACTTTTCCAAAAACACCACAACCATAACTAAAGACACTTTAAATACTGTAAATTCTATTAAGAACACTCTTATTCTCTCTTGTACTTTATTGCACTTTCACTTCTGCTCAAACAGTTTAGTTTATTCTCAAAAGATGTTGTATAGTGCAAGTCTTGTTGATTCATTCCTTTACCATCCTGAATAAGTGAACATCAATACACGTTGCTCAGGTTTTGGCATGCAGGTGAACCGAATGATGTAGGTGGAAATGAGGACTATATTGAACTGCTACCTTCATATTCTGTCTTGAACAACTGGAATGATATCCAATGCTCAGAGAAGAGAAAAGCAGTTTGTGAGAAATTGGTTCATCCCACCTTGTCATGGTTTTGGTACTGTTATCTAATTATAATCATTCTTATTGTGAACACACAATTTCTAATTTAATCCCTGCATTTTAAAAAACACAGTCAGATGTCATGAAATTTGTTAGAGGTGAAATGTAAAATTGTCTTTATTTTCTTACTGCTAAAATAAATTTCTGTTTCTCGTGGGGTGAATTGGAGTGATCCGAGACACCAAACCTCTGATGTGTTCATGTTTTGCTCCATCACAAGCAATTTTACTATGATCTTATTCTGGCTGTTTTCATGAATCTCATTTGTTTGATCTGAAGTGTTGAGGTGACAATCACAGAAAACTACAGAAGTCTAAAGTGTCCAGATTGCCCTGATTCACCCTGTTATTCTGATATTGAGTGTCTGTGTGCTTTTGATCTGAATTGCTTTGTTTGAATAAAATGTCTGATTATCATCATTACAATAGTAAGCTTGGCATTTTTGTTTTCATTTCATACTTCCTCCTTGTGTATCTCCTGTATTGCTCTATGGAGAGATTTCCTCCAGTCCAGCAGGAGCAGCAGAGAGCAGGTTTATCAGACTGAAGTGATCAGAGAGAAAGACAAACATCAGATCCAGAGCACTTGCTGTTCTTTCCTGCATCATCAGTATAAAGGTCCAGTTTTGCCTGTTTAAGGCTGTTTGAGTCCATTTGAGTGTTCACAGACTCCTCTTGTTGGTTTTGAAGCTGATAACATGTGGTTGAATGTGCAATACACAAATATAGTGGTACGGCTCTGCAGAGAGTTTTTAAGTGAGACTAAAGGACTTTATTTTCATCAAAGGCCAGTGTGAAATTAAACCACTTCCTGTGTATATTTAGCACTCTTGAAATCATTCTAAATATCACAGTTCATCTGTGAAGACATGCTGTAAGATGTAGTGAACAATGGAATTGGAGGCCATTTATGTAAATGTTGAACGCAAAGATATTAAGAACACAACTGGACCTCAAACTCAGAGTCACGGCCAGGATGAAGGAAAAGATCTAAAGTGCAGTAAGAAGAAAATTCATTTAAAACATAAATGGTGTCACAGATGGTGTTGTTAAGTGTCACTAATGTTTGAGGAAATGAGAACCGTTACATACAATTTAAATATTTATTCAAAGAACAGTATGTCAATGCTTCTACTTTCATATTAAATGTATTAACATGGATTTTTTTTATTTACTTTTTTAACATGTAACTGAATATTTTACAGCAACATTGTTAATGTATAACACTTTGTCTTACAAAAGAATGTAAAAGCTCTATAGCATTGTCTAAAGACAAGATGGATTAAAAGTTTTAAAGGGGTCATCGGATGCCCATTTTCCACAAGTTGATATGATTCTTTAGGGTCTTAATGAAAGGTCTCTAATATACTTTGATTAAAAATTCTCAGTGGTTTTGTAAAACAACACCCTTTTTACCTTGTCAAAATGAGCTCTGCAAAAATCATCTCATTCTAAGGGGTTGTTCCTTTAAATGCAAATGAGCTCTGCTCACCCCGCCCCTCTCTTCTCTCTGTGGAGAGACGATCTTGTTTACATTAGCCGCATTTAGCTGCGTTTAGCCGCTAAACTTCCTAACTACCACGTTATAAGGAAAGGCAATCGCAAAGATTCATTAAAAAAACGCTTATACTCACTTCTGCTGTAAGTAAAGCTGGATCACGAATGATTCGCGCGAACATAGGCGGATATATGTAGATCGGGAGGCGCATTCCATTCACAAACAAACGTAATCCACTGCATCTTCAGCGGCTCGCATGTCGGGAGTAAATGACGACCACTATGTTCATTGTTACATCCAGCAACACAACACCTCAATCGCTCAATCGGAGATATGCTTGTCTAATTTACATCCCTGCTCTGGCATCAGAACATGGAAAGTTACTGGACTGTGACAGCTGGTCTAAGGTAAGAGCTCATGTCAATCAAATATCGTGGGAGCGGCATCTGTCGGTGTGACGGCACAACGACAGGCACAACGAGAACGGAAGTTGGTCTACAGTAAAGAAAGTATAAAACGCAAACTGCCTACGACCTTTACTGTGGGGCTTTGTTTAGCTCGCTGCCGAATCACTGCTTAGAAACGCAAGCTGGGGGCAGAAGATTTCTTCATTTCAAGAGTTGTGTAGGGGACTACATGTACGTCATTTACGAAAAGATCCAGAATGTCGCACCCTTCGAAATGCAGCCAAATTTCCAAATTGGAAACTAGGTCAGAGGTTAAATCTTCAGCCAGCAATGCTTCATCTGTTCGTTGCTCCCATAAGTCTAATGTAAGCCAAGCTGCAGCAGAGGCCCGCGCAAAGGCAGAGGCTGCTCGCACAAAAGCTGAGTTCGCAAAGCGTCAGATAGATATGGAAGTCGTAAAGGCTAGGATTGAAGCAACGCTAAATGCTCTGAAAGAGGAGGGTGAAGCTGAAGCAGCTCTCGCAGCAGCAAGGGTGTTGGAATCTGCAGCGATCTGTTTGAATGATGGAACGGAAAGGGGTAGTTCCATCGCCGCTGAACGTACTGAAGAATACATCAGAACACACTTTTTGCAGAATCATAGTGGGAAGATCCCGATCAAGCAAGTGCAAAGCACGAAGACGTTTCTGGAAACAGCCAGTTTACTCCTGATGCTGCAAAAACAGCAAGCAGACATGACCAAATGGAGTACCAGCATTTAAGACAGCCGAATTGCCTTTCCTCTCAGGTGAGAAACCCCTGCTCGCCAAGTACGCCAGCACCTCGTTCCAGTGAGGTGTCTGATCTTGCAGTATTTCTTGCTCGTCGTAATCTTCTCTCTAGCAGCTTCAAAGTATTTGACAACAAGCCAGAAAATTACCTGCCATGGAAAACGGCATTTTTGAATGCCATCGATGGTATGAATTTAAAAGCCAATGAAGAGCTCGATTTGCTCACCAAGTGGCTAGAAGGTGAGTCCCTTCAACATGCTCTAAGAATAAGAGCAGCCCATGCTTATGATCCAGAAGCGGGCCTCAGGCAGTTGTGGCAACGTCTGGAGAAAAAATATGGCTCCCCAGAGGTGATTGAAGCATCTTTATTCAAGCATTTAGAAAGTTTCACTAAGATTTCTCATAAAGATTTCAATCAGTTGCAAGAGCTTGCAGATCTGCTACTGGAAGTGCAGGCAGTGAAAGAGGAAGGCAGTCTACCAGGTCTTGGATTCCTTGACACATCAAAGGGGATAAATTCTATTGCTGAGAAGCTACCTCATAGTCTTCAGGAGGCGTGGATAGTCAAGGGGACGAAATACAAGAAGGAATGTCTACTTTATTATCCACGCTTTTCATACTTTGTTGAGTTTGTCAACGAGTACGCTGATATGAGAACAGATCCCAGCTTCTCTCTTCAATCTTCCAATGCATTGCTTCTTAAAGATGAAAGGATCCCAACGAAGCAGTCAAGGTACAGACCTTCCATCTCTGTCAACAAAACAGAAGTTGAATCGAACACATCCGTGAGTATCAACACTGGTTCAGTTGACCTGACAAGACACTGTCCCCTCCATAAAAGGAATCATTTGTTACTGAAATGCAGAGCTTTCAGAATGAAGTCCTTAGCAGAAAGGAAGAGGTTTCTTAAGGAGAATTCTATCTGTTACAACTGCTGTGTTTCTTCAGATCATATGTCTAAAGACTGTAGGATGACTATACAATGTTCAGAATGCAGTAGCCAGGACCATGTCTCTGCCCTTCATGATGGTCCCACTCCATGGTTCGAAAAGATACCTACCGCACCAACAGAGGCTCAAGGTGGGGAGAGAAAGGAGTTAACCTCCACAGTGACAACATCTGTCTGCACAGAGATATGTGGAATAGGTGTAAAAGGAAAGTCATGTTAAAAAATCTGTCTAGTCAATGTTTACGCTGACGGTCATCCTGAGGATAAGCAGCGTATGTATGTCATGTTGGATGATCAGAGTAACCTCTCTTTAGCGAGGTCAGCCTTCTTTTGCATGTTCAGTGTTCAAGGAGAAGTCTTCCCGTACACCATGAGAACATGCTCAGGAACAGTTGATACTAGTGGGAGGAGAGCAAAAGACTTTGTGGTTGAGTCTTTAGATGGGAAAATATCAATGATGCTTCCTACTCTCATAGAGTGCAATTCAATCCCTGACAACAGACAGGAAATTCCCACTCCTGAAGCAGCTGCTTACCATCCTCATCTTCAAGCCATTGCCTCTCAGATACCTCCTCTCGATCCTGCAGCTGACATTCTCATTCTCATTGGGAGAAATCTTATCCGAGCACACAAAGTCCGCAAACAGCGAAATGGACCCCACAATGCTCCATATGTCCAACTGCTCGACCTGGGGTGGGTGATTGTAGGGGATGTGTGCTTTGGTGGAGCTCACAAACCAACAGTGAGCACTTTCAAAACTAGTGTGCTTGAGAATGGCAGACCCAGCTTTCTCACACCTTGTCAAAACAGCATCAGTTCTAAAGAAAGGTTCACTAGTGAAGATCCCAGACTCTTTGTAAGGAGCACCAAACGATCTCCTGACATTGGGAAGCATATCTTCAAACAAACCAATGAAGACAATATGCTTGCACTATCCGGAGAGGATGAGGCTTTCCTAGACATTATGGACAATGAATTCACCAAAGACAAAGCAAACAGTTGGGTGGCTCCACTCCCGTTTCGCTGTCCCAGAGAACGCCTGCCCAACAATAGGGACCAAGCTGTCAGTCGTCTCTTTTCACTTCGCCATACTCTGGAAAAGAAGGCAGACATGAAAGACCATTATGTGGAATTCATGGAGACAATGTTCAAAAAAGGACATGCGGAGATTGCGCCCCCTCTTGAAGATGACAAGGAATGTTGGTACCTCCCAAGTTTTGGCATTTATCACCCACAAAAGCCTGGGAAGATTAGGGTAGTATTTGACTCAAGTGCTTAGTACAACAACCGATCCCTAAATCAAGCTCTCTTCAAAGGCCCAGACCTGAATAACAGCCTGATAGGTGTGATCATCCGCTTCAGATCTGACTCTTATGCTGTAATGGCAAACATTGAGCAAATGTTTCACAGCTTTCTAGTCAAAGAGGAACATTGAGATTACTTGCGTTTCTTGTGGTTTCAAGATCACAACCTTGATGGACATATTGTGGAGTACCGCATGAGGGTCCACGTTATTGGCAACTGCCCCTCTCCGTCGGTAGCTGTATACGGGCTCAAGAGAACAGCTGCAGAGGGAGAGCAGAACTATGGAAGTGATGCGAGGCTCTTTGTTGAGCGCCATTTCTATGTGGATGACGGGTTGAATTTATAGTGGATTTATAGTGCCTATAAGCATTGAGGGTCACTCCATACTGAGAGACATCTCTGGAGATGCAGATGATTGGGATGCTGTTTTGCCCGAAGAGAAACAAGAGCGATGGCAGAAATGGAAAGACTCCCTCCAACATTTACAAGGACTAAAAATCCCAAGAATGTATACATCCCCTTCATTGTCCATTGCACATAGAAAGGAGATCATTGTCTTTTGTGATGCTTCTACTAAAGCTGTAGGCACAGTAGCTTACTTGAAAATCACTAACACAGATGGTCTCAGTGAAGTGGGTTTCCTCTTCGGCAGAGCAAAACTAGCTCCTAAGCCAGATGTCTCTATTCCTCGGCTCGAGTTGTGTGCAGCTGTACTCAAAGTTGAAGTAGCAGAAATGCTTCAAGAACAGCTGGACACAATACTGGATGATGTGACACTGACTCTAAGGTATTGCTAGGGTACATCTTCATTGAAACAAGGCATTTCTACGTCTACGTTCACAACCGAGTACACGGCATTAGACACTCAACGCAGCCACATCAGTGGAACTTTGTGCCAACTCATCTAAATTCTGCTGATGCTGCTAGCAGAGGCCTCCCCTCTGAGAAATTGACTTCGTCTTTTTGGTTTACGGGTCCCCCATTCCTTCTGTGTGCAGGACAAGACAATCCTAAAAAAAAGGCCCTATACTCTTGTCAGTCCTGAAACAGACACAGAGCTTCGTCCTGAATGCGTTACTTGTGTTACTAACCTGCAAAAGTCAAGCTCTCTTAGCAAACTTTGTCCATTCATTGACACAGATGGGCTTCTCAGAGTAGGAGGTCGACTGAGGAGAGCTCAACTACCATATGAAGAAATGCATCCAGCTCTTATACCTGATCATGTTACCCAGCTTTTGATCCGACACTTTCATGAGAAGGTGGCTCACCAGGGCCGTCATCTTACAGAAGGTGCCATTAGGGCAGGAGGCTACTGGATTGTTTGAGGTAAAAGATCAGTCAGCAGCTCCATCTTCAACTGTGTAACCTGTCGCAGATTGAGAGGCAAACCAGAGGAGCAGATCATGGCGGATTTACCAGCAGACAGATTACACATAGACCCACCATTTACATATGTGGGTCTGGATGTCTTTGGTCCATCGACAGTCACGGTCAGGAAAACACGAGGAGGTCAGGCGGAAGATAAAAGATGGGCAGTCATATTTACTTGCATGACTATACGGGCAATTCACCTAGAAGTGATCGAGTCTATGAGTGCTTCGTGTTTTATCAATTGTCTGCACCGTTTCTTCGCCATCAGAGGCCCCACCAAGATCTTGAGGTCTGATTGTGGAACTAACTTTGTGAAAGCCTGCAAAGAGCTACAAATTGACAAGCAAGGTTGCCACAACACGAACATCCAAGCTTACCTGTCAGATAACAAATGTTGTTGGCAGTTCAATCCTCCACATGCTTCACATATGGCAGGGTCCTGGGAACACATGATTGGAGTTACCCGACGTATCCTTGATGCTATGCTCCTGCAACATAGCCCCGCAAGACTCACTCATGAAGTTTTGGTAACATTCATGGCAGAAGTGAGTGCAATCGTGAATGCTCATCCCTTAACTGCAGTCTCCACAGATCCAGAACAACCAATGATACTAACACCAGCAATGCTGCTCACACAGAAAATTGGAGCCCGTACCACCTGGCCAGTTCGAAGATCATGACTTATGCAGAGCACAGTGGCGTCGAGTTCAGTATTTAGCCAATGTCTTCTGGGGAAGATGGAAAAAGGAATATGTGAGTGGACTTCCAGGACATCGCAAGTGGTGCACAGCTAGACCAAACCTACAGAATGGAGATGTGGTACTTTTGAAAGATACTCAGGAGAAGAGAAACAATTGGCCAGTTGGACTTATAACTAAAACTTACCCAAGTCAGAATGGCAAAGTAAGGAAGGTAGAAGTAAAAATTATAAAGAAAGGTGAACAAAGGTTCTTCCTGAGACCAGTCACTGAGGTTGTTCTTCTGGTTTCTAAGGAGATAAATTAAGGTGGCTTAACACTCTAGACTTTACTGGGTGATGTTGGCACCTCCGTTACTGTTTCTTAAGTCAGGTATGACATCTGATATGGGGGCAGCCGTGGCCTAATGGTTAGGGAGTCAGGCTTGACAAAAGGTTGCGGGTTCGAGTCCCAGGTCCGGCAGGGATTGAAGGTGGGGAGAGTGAATAACCAGCGCACTCTCCACTCTCAATACCACGACTGAGGTGAGTCCCTTGAGCAAGGCACCGATCCCCCAACTGCTCCCCGGGCGCCGCAGCGATATCAATATGGCTGCCCACTGCTCCGTGTGTGTGTGTGTGTGTGTGTGTGTGTGTGTGTGTGTGTGTGTGTGTGTGTGTGTGTGTGTGTGTGTGTGTGTGTGTGTGTGTGTGTGTGTGTGTGTGTGTGTGTGTGTGTGTGTGTGTATACCTGGTATTTATCACGTTATGGGGACCAAATGTCCCCACAAGAATATAGGGCATTTGTGAGGTCCCCATGAGGAAACAGGCTTATAAATCATGCAGAGTAAGTTTTTTTGAGAAAGTAAAAGTGTGCACAGTCTCCTTTGAGGGCTAGGTTTAGGTGTAGGGTAGGTGTAGGGCGACAGAAAATATTGTTTGTACAGTATAAAAACCATTACGCCTATGGAATGTCCCCATAAAACATGTAAACACAACATGAGTGTATGTGTGTGTGTATGTGTGTGCGTTTGGTTTATATATCCTGGTGGGGACTTAAACCTGAATACACAAACACTTATTTCTGAAATGCTGTAAATTACTTACAAGAACAATACTTCATAACTGCTCCACCACAGCGAGTGTAAGCAGAAAGGGAAAAGCACATAAATATTCAAAGTGAGTGTTTGTTATGGCAGCAGCAGGTATGCAATGCAATTTTAAAATGTGTATTATATACAGTTATATACATAACTATATCGCGTGTAATTATGTACAACTACAGCTCGTCTGTTTTCCTATTTTTAAACAGGAGATTTAAATAATCAAATAATAAATATTATTACATATTATTAAAATGTTTTAAATATGCTTGGACTACATTTTACATAAGTATTTTTAAATACATTTTACGTGTAATAAGAATTCATTTGTAAATAAAGTTAATTTTATTTCCAGCAGCAATCATGTGACTGGCCACTAGAGCGAGTTCCTAGTTTGTAGGATCACACAACTCACTCCTCCATTGTGAATAAATCGCCATCTGAATCCATGAGTTTTATCACTAAGGTGATATTTATTTTCATTTTTATTTGTAAATTTATTTCTGTCAGGACCACTGTCGTCAAAATGATAAGACAGTTAGCTCACAGTTTGGTGGCATGGTTCAGATCTAATTAATGTACTTAATGATAAATGAGCTGGGGATGGAGGAGGGTGTTTTGCTCCTGCGCAAGCGACAAAGCTGCCGAATAATACTGAATAGAGCTTATATAGGAATGCCATGATAGGTGTCGTATTCCTATAGGTAGATGTGATCAGCTGAGAGTCAGCTGATGCAAGCTTGACTCATGTGACTGGCAGAACTAACGCTACATGCTTAATTTTTACAGACGTCTATATGAGAAACAATTACTGTCTGAATAGGGCTATAGACAGACTGCAGCAGGTTTCACTTTAAGCAGCGCTGTTTCTTTAAAACCTGATGCGTGACATGGATCTGACACATATTTAATTTTCTCCCAACTCTTTATAGTCATTTAGGACTTTGTAACTCATTTAATATTTATTAGCAAGATTTTAAAATGTATACAATGTTTAATAGGGAGTCAGCGCAGTGTTGACCGAACCAGGTTAATATGGTCATACTTCCTGGTTCCTGGTGTTTATTAAGTTTCCAGAGCAATCACCTAATAGAGCATTACAATTATCCAACTTTGAGGTCATGACCATCACTGAACCGTCATGAAGTGTACATATGAAGTAGAGTTGTTTCGAGGGGTCGAGGTTCTGTCCATATAACTTCCCTCGTCCACTTCACGAAGTTTAACATGCTTGAAAATGGCAGCGGGGACTACGCAGGAGGAAGTACTTAGGGACGTTTGCGAGTATGTGTCTTAAAGTGATGTGGAATGCAGCCATGTATTACTGCATCATCAATATGAAGGTCCAGTTTGGCCTGTTTGAGGCTGTTCAAGTCCATTTGAGTGTTCACAGACTCCTCTTTAAACTTGATAACGTTTGAATTTGAATTTGATAACGTTGAATGTACAAAACAGACAGGTCTTTATTTTTGTCAAAGGCCAGTGTGAAATGAAATCACTTCCTGTGTATATTTAGAATTCCAGAAAAACACTAATCATTCTAAAGGCACACGTCATCTGGTGAAGACGTACTTTTAGACACAGTGAACAATGGATTTAAAGACTATTTATGAAAATGTTGAACCCAGAGATATTAGGAACAAAACTGGATCTCAAACTCAAAGTCACGGCCAGGATGAAGAAAAGGATCTAAAGCGCAGTAAGAAAAAATCACTTTAAAGTAGAAACAGTGTCGCAGATGGTGTTGTTAATAGTGTCGCTATGAGGAAATGAGAACGGTTACGTACAATTTAAAATATTTAATCTAAGGACAAAATGTCAATGTTTCTGCATTTATATTAAAAGTTGTAACATTATTTCAATTATTTTTTATTTACTTTTTAAAAAATAAAAATGTGGTTCTTGTTTGGATATTTTACCATATAGCAACATTTTGTCTATATAGCAATGTTTGTCTTAGAAAAAAAATATAAAAGCTCTTCAGCATTGTCTAAAGACAAAGACTGATTGTCTTAAAGGTTGATTTGAAACTAAATTCCTGATAATATTCCATGTATCAATTGATATTTGTATGTTTTCTTCCTGTTTGTCAGGGGGAAGTAGATGTTTGGTGTTGATCACAGTGAGTCTCGGGCTCATTTGTGTTCTTCTGCTGGTCTTCATCATACTGCAGCACATCACCATCACAGCAGAGAGAGACCTGATGAAGAGTTACAAGAACACAGTTGAAGAGTTCAATCAAACCATCAACAGCTTACAGAACAATTACACTGATCTAATGAATGAAAAACACCAACTGCAGAACAACTTCAACTCTTTGAGTCTGAAGAACTTGAAGCTGCAGACCAGAGTCACTTCTCTAAGTGAGGAACTGAGGAAAGAATCAACAAACCGAGGTCAGTGGAAAAATGTTTTTATGTTGTTTTTATTTTATTTATTTATTTAGTAGTAGTAGTATTTTTCATGTACACAGCTTTATAAAGTTCATGTTTCTATCTGGTTCAGATTGGGTTTTCATGTCCTGTGAGTTGAAGAGCTGGTCTGACAGCAGGCAGTACTGCAGGGATCGTGGTGCTGATCTGGTCATTATCAACAGTGAAAAGAAGCAGGTGAGTTTGTGTGAGTGTTTTTTACTAAATGAGAGGAATCACACTTATTCCTGTTTTTATTCACACACAGAAACACTTATCTTCACTCATCAATGAGGGTGTGTGGATTGGCTTGTCTGACACAGAGAATGAGGGCAACATGAAATGGGTGGATAATTCACCACTGAAACAAGGGTAAGTGTACTACTGTACCTCGTATGAGTTCAGTTTTTAGTTTTGTTGTTGATTAACATGAAAATATGATATATGTTATTCAGGTTTTGGATTAAAGGTGAGCCGAATAACGAAGGTGGAAATGAGGACTGTATTGAGCTGGTGCCTTCACATAACATCCTGAACAGCTGGAATGATCTGCCATGCTCAGAGAAAAGAAAAGGGATTTGTGAGAAATAGGGTTCATCCCATCTTGTTGCGTTTTTAATTGCATTATTTTATGGGATCAATTGTGATTGTGCTCTATGTTGCTGATTGATACTAGTGTTCAAATAAAATGGCCAACAACCATTTTTAGTATGCTAAACCTTTAGCATTTCCTTCAAATTTGGCTCCTCAAGTGTTTTTTCTACCAATTTATAGACGTGTTATGTGTCAAAATTAGGAAACTGCCTATTCTGGCCTTATATTATAGTTTGTCGTTAAATACCGACACCTAGTGGCCACTCTGAAAACTCAGACACTCTTAGCAACATTTGCCATTTTGCGATTTTCAGAGCACATGGTGCAGAGTATACATGTGCATCCACGTCCTTCCTACATGTTTTGCCCTTGAGAATGCAAAATCTGTAAGTTTGAATAGTTACTCAATAGTTATACGTTGATATGATTAAGTATTTTGCTTTGTTGTATATTTTGAGAACTATTACATATGCCATGTTAGAAATACCATTTAGAGGTTAAAATCTTGACAATAGATTGTATGCACTTAATTATAATAACATGTCTATGTTTTACATTTTGTTTAGATGTACGATTTAAGTACTTGAACGTGTTATACAGTGATTTTGAATGTAATGCTGTGTGAAATAACAGCGCCTCTGTTAGACAAAATATCTTTACACTATTTTTGTTACTTTATGTTACAGTTTCACAAGTTGGTCCACAGTAAAGAAAGTATAAAACGCAAACTGCCTACGACCTTTACTGTGGGGCTGCCGAATCACTGCTTAGAAACGCAAGCTGGGGGCAGAAGAGTGAAAAGGTTTCTTCATTTCAAGAGTTGTGTAGGGGACTACATGTATGTCATTTACGAAAAGATCCAGAATGTCGCACCCTTCGAAATGCAGCCAAATTTCCAAATTGGAAACTAGGTCAGAGGTTAAATCTTCAGCCAGCAATGCTTCATCTGTTCGTTGCTCCCATAAGTCTAATGTAAGCCAAGCTGCAGCAGAGGCCCGCGCAAAGGCAGAGGCTGCTCGCACAATAGCTGAGTTCGCAAAGCGTCAGATAGATATGGAAGTCGAAAAGGCTAGGATTGAAGCAACGCTAAATGCTCTGAAAGAGGAGGGTGAAGCTGAAGCAGCTCTCGCAGCAGCAAGGGTGTTGGAATCTGCAGCGATCTGTTTGAATGATGGAACGGAAAGGGGTAGTTCCATAGCCGCTGAACGTACTGAAGAATACATCAGAACACACTTTTCGCAGAATCAAAGTGGGAAGATCCCGATCAAGCAAGTGCAAAGCATGAAGACATTTCTGGAAACAGCCAGTTTACTCCTGATGCTGCAAAAGCAGCAAGCAGACATGACCAAATGGAGTACCAGCATTTAAGACAGCCGAATTGCCTTTCCTCTCAGGTGAGAAACCCCTGCTCGCCAAGTACGCCAGCACCTCGTTCCAGTGAGGTGTCTGATCTTGCAGTATTTCTTGCTCGTCGTAATCTTCTCTTTAGCAGCTTCAAAGTATTTGACAACAAGCCAGAAAATTACCTGCCATGGAAAACTGCATTTTTGAATGCCATCGATGGTCTGAATTTAAAAGCCAATGAAGAGCTCGATTTGCTTACCAAGTGGCTAGAAGGTGAGTCCCTTCAACATGCTCTAAGAATAAGAGCAGCCCATGCTTATGATCCAGAAGCGGGCCTCAGGCAGTTGTGGCAACGTCTGGAGAAAAAATATGGCTCCCCAGAGGTGATTGAAGCATCTTTATTCAAGCGTTTAGAAAGTTTCACTAAGATTTCTCATAAAGATTTCAGTCAGTTGCAAGAGCTTGCAGATCTGCTACTGGAAGTGCAGGCAGTGAAAGAGGAAGGCAGTCTACCAGGTCTTGGATTCCTTAACACATCAAAGGGGATAAATTCTATTGCTGAGAAGCTACCTCATAGTCTTCAGGAGGCGTGGATAGTCAAGGGGACGAAATACAAGAAGGAATGTCTACTTTATTATCCACCCTTTTCATACTTTGTTGAGTTTGTCAACGAGTACGCTGATATGAGAACAGATCCCAGCTTCTCTCTTCATTGCTTCTTAAAGATGAAAGGATCCCAATGAAGCAGTCAAGGTACAGACCTTCCATCTCTGTCAACAAAACAGAAGTTGAATCGAACACATCCGTGAGTATCAACACTGGTTCAGTTGACCTGACAAGACACTGTCCCCTCCATAAAAGGAATAAGAGTAACCTCTCTTTAGCGAGGTCAGCCTTCTTTCGCATGTTCAGTGTTCAAGGAGAAGTCTTCCCGTACACCATGAGAACATGCTCAGGAACAGTTGATACTAGTGGGAGGCGAGCAAAAGACTTTGTGGTTGAGCCTTTAGATGGGAAAATATCAATGATGCTTCCTACTCTCATAGAGTGCAATTCAATCCCTGACAACAGACAAGAAATTCCCACTCCTGAAGCAGCTGCTTACCATACTCATCTTCAAGCCATTGCCTCTCAGATACCTCCTCTCGATCCTGCAGCTGACATTCTCATTCTCATTGGGAGAAATCTTATCCGAGCACACAAAGTCCGCAAGCAGCGAAATGGACCCCACAATGCTCCATATGCCCAACTGCTCGACCTGGGGTGGGTGATTGTAGGGGATGTGTGCTTTGGTGGAGCTCACAAACCAACAGTGAGCACTTTCAAAACTAGTGTGCTTGAGAATGGCAGACCCAGCTTTCTCACACCTTGTCAAAACAGCATCAGTTCTAAAGAAAGGTTCACTAGTGAAGATCCCAGACTCTTTGTAAGGAGCACCAAACGATCTCCTGACATTGGGAAGCATATCTTCAAACAAACCAATGAAGACAATATGCTTGCACTATCCGGAGAGGATGAGGCTTTCCTAGACATTATGGACAATGAATTCACCAAAGACAAAGCAAACAGTTGGGTGGCTCCACTCCCGTTTCGCTGTCCCAGAGAACGCCTGCCTAACAATAGGGACCAAGCTGTCAGTCGTCTCTTTTCACTTCGCCATACTCTGGAAAAGAAGGCAGACATAAAAGACCATTATGTGGAATTCATGGAGACAATGTTCAAAAAAGGACATGCGGAGATTGCGCCCCCTCTTGAAGATGACAAGGAATGTTGGTACCTCCCAAGTTTTGGCATTTATCACCCACAAAAGCCTGTGAAGATTAGGGTAGTATTTGACTCAAGTGCTCAGTACAACAACATATCCCTAAATCAAGCTTTCCTCAAAGGCCCAGACCTGAATAACAGCCTGATAGGTGTGATCATCCGCTTCAGATCTGACTCTTATGCTGTAATGGCAGACATTGAGCAAATGTTTCACAGCTTTCTAGTCAAAGGGGAACATCGAGATTACTTGCGTTTCTTGTGGTTTCAAGATCACAACCTTGATGGACATATTGTGAAGTACCGCATGAGGGTCCACGTTATCGGCAACTGCCCCTCTCCGTCGGTAGCTGTATACGGGCTCAAGAGAACAGCTGCAGAAGGAGAGCGGGACTATGGAAGTGATGCGAGGCTCTTCGTTGAGCGCCATTTCTATGTGGATGACGCGTTGAAATTGTTCAGTTCAGAAGCTGATGTGTTGCGCAGAGCTCAACAGATGCTAGCACGATCCAACCTTTGCCTACATAAGATCTCATCTAACAGCCCCATCATCATGAGAGCCTTCCCGAATGAGGATCTGGCAGCTTCCCTACAGGGCCTTGATCTTGGTGCAAACTCACCAGCCATCCAACGAAGCCTAGGATTGCACTGGGACTTGTCAACAGATACATTTGTATTCCAAGCATCCATAAGTGACAAACCATACACGAAGAGAGGAGTGCTATCTACCATCAACAGCTTATATGATCCTCTAGGATTTATAGTGCCTATAAGCATTGAGGGTCACTCCATACTGAGAGACATCTTTGGAGATGCAGATGATTGGGATGCTGTTTTGCCCGAAGAGAAACAAGAGCGATGGCAGAAATGGGAAGACTCCCTCCAACATTTACAAGGACTAAAAATACCAAGAATGTATACATCCCCTTCATTGTCCATTGCACATAGAAAGGAGATCATTGTCTTTTGTGATGCTTGGACACAATACTGAATGATGTGACACTGACTCTAAGGTAGTGCTAGGGTACATCTTCAATGAAACAAGGCATTTCTACGTCTACGTTCACAACCGAGTACGGCGCATTAGACACTCAACGCAGCCACATCAGTGGAACTTTGTGCCTATTCATCTAAATCCTGCTGATGCTGCTAGCAGAGGCCTCCCCTCTGAGAAATTGACTTCGTCTTTTTGGTTTACGGGTCCCCCATTCCTTCTGTGTGCAGGACAAGACAATCCTAAAAAAAAGGCCCTATACTCTGGTCAGTCATGAAACAGACACAGAGCTTCGTCCTGAATGCGTTACTTGTGTTACTAACCTGTTGCAAAGAAACCTTGGAAGCGAAAGGTTTTGGCGATTTTTCTAGTTGGAGTTCCCTGTTGAATCCTGTAGCACGGTTGCAACACATAGCCAAATCCTTTAAGCCTAGGTCAGGAGATGTCGGTCGTGGGTGGCACATTTGCAGCCTGCATAAGGAGGGAGTGCAGCTAAAGCAGGCTAGAGACGCAATCATTCAAACTGTCCAGAGAGAAGTCTACAGAGATGACTTTAAACGCCTAGAGCAAGGTCAATCTGTGCAAAAGTCAAGCCCTCTTAGCAAACTCTGTCCATTCATTGACACAGAAGGACTTCTCAGAGTAGGAGGTCGACTGAGGAGAGCTCAACTACCATATGAAGAAATGCATCCAGCTCTTATACCTGATCATAATACCCAGCTTTTGATTCGACACTTTCATGAGAAGGTGGCTCACCAGGGCCGTCATCTTACAGAAGGTGCCATTAGGGCAGGAGGCTACTGGATTGTTTGAGGTAAAAGGTCAGTCAGCAGCTCCATCTTCAACTGTGTAACCTGTCGCAGATTGAGAGGCAAACCAGAGGAGCAGATCATGGCTGATTTACCAGCAGACAGATTACACATAGACCCACCATTTACATATGTGGGTCTGGATGTCTTTGGTCCATCGACAGTCACGGCCAGGAAAACACGAGGAGGTCAGGCGGAAGATAAAAGATGGGCAGTCATATTTACTTGCATGACTATACGGGCAATTCACCTAGAAGTGATCGAGTCTATGAGTGCTTCGTGTTTTATCAATTGTCTGTGCCATTTCTTCGCCATCAGAGGCCCCACCAAGATCTTGAGGTCTGATTGTGGAACTAACTTTGTGAAAGCCTGCAAAGAGCTACAAATTGACAAGCAAGGTTGCCACAACAGGAACACCCAAGCTTACCTGTCAGATAACAAATGTTGCTGGCAGTTCAATCCTCCACATGCTTCACATATGGCAGGGTCCTGAGAACGCATGATTGGAGTTACCCGACGTATCCTTGATGCTATGCTCCTGCAACATAGTCCCGCAAAACTCACTCATGAAGTTTTGGTAACATTCATGGCAGAAGTGAGTGCAATAGTGAATGCTCGTCCCTTAACTGCAGTCTCCACAGATCCAGAACAACCAATGATACTAACACCAGCAATGCTGCTCACACAGAAAGTTGGAGCCCCACCCGTACCACCTGGCCAGTTCGAAGATCATGACCTATGCAGAGCACAGTGGCGTCGAGTTCAGTATTTAGCCAATGTCTTCTGGGGAAGATGGAAAAAGGAATATGTGAGTGGACTTCAAGGACGTCGCAAGTGGTGCACAGCTAGACCAAACCTACAGAATGGAGATGTGGTACTTTTGAAAGATACTCAGGAGATAAGAAACAATTGGCCAGTTGGACTTATAACTAAAACCTACCCAAGTCAGGATGGCAAAGTAAGGAAGGTAGAAGTAAAAATTATAAAGAAAGGTGAACAAAGGTTCTTCCTGAGACCAGTCACTGAGATTGTTCTTCTGGTTTTTAAGGAGATAAATTAAGGTGGCTTAACACTCTAGACTTTACTGGGTGATGTTGGCACCTCCGTTACTGTTTCTTAAGTCAGGTATGACATCTGATATGGGGGCAGCCGTGGCCTAATGGTTAGGGAGTCAGGCTTGTAACCACTCTCAACTCTCAATACCACGACTGAGGTGAGTCCCTTGAGCAAGGCACCGATCCCCCAACTGCTCCCCGGGTGCCGCAGCGATAGCAATATGGCTGCCCACTGCTCCGGGTGTGTGTTCACAGTGTGTGTGTGTTTGTTCACTACTCACTACTGTGGGGCACTTGGATGGGTTAAATGCAGAGCACAAATTCTAAGTATGGGTCACCATACTTGGCCACATGTCACTTCCTTTCCTTTCTTTTCCTTTTCCTTTCCTGATGATGTCAGGCGGGGAGTATTCTGGCCTTATATTATAGTTTGTCGTTAAATACCGATACCTAGTGGCCACTCTGAGAACTCAGACACTCTTAGCAACATTAGCCATTTTGCGATTTTCAGAGCACATGGTGCAGAGTATAAATGTGCATCCATGTCCTTCCTACATGTTTTGCCCTTGAGAATGCAAAATCTGTAAGCTTGAATAGTTACTCAATAGTTATACATTGATATGATTAGGTATTTTGCTTTGTTGTATATTTTGAGAACTATTTACATATGCCATGTTAGAAATACCATTTAGAGGTTAAAATCTTGACAATAGATTGTATGTACTTAATTATAATAACATGTCTATGTTTTACATTTTGTTTAGATGTACGATTTAAGTACTTGAATGTGTTATACAGTGATTTTGAATATAATGCTGTGTGAAATAACAGCGCCTCTGTTAGACAAAATATCTTTACATTATTTTTGTTACTTTATGTTACAGTTTCATAAGTTGGTCTACAGTAAAGAAAGTATAAAACGCAAACTGCCTACGACCTTTACTGTGGGGCTTTGTTTAGCTCGCTGCCGAATCACTGCTTAGAAACGCAAGCTGGGGGCAGAAGACTGCCATTGACGGTACTATTAAAAAAAACCTCAATTTTAAATAGGTGATTAATCAGCTATTTTCAAAAGCTTGGTTGTGTTTATGGGGTGCACTGTAATATGGGTTAATGCCTCATTAAAAAAAAAATAAAAAAAATAAAAAATCACATTATTTTTCATATTTTTTACCTTTATTCCACACCTCTGTTTCTGATCTCCTAAAAACTGTCAATCGATATCTGGTCCTCAGATTTGTTAGCTGGCCCAGTGTTTTGTGATTCGTGGCCTAGTACACGTTTTTTCAGAAACATCACGCCCCTTACCATTACAGGTAGTTGCATGTGCTCCTGTGTATTGTAAACAATGGCATCAATAATTCCTTATCTATCTGAGCCCGAACCAGACCCAGAGGATCAAGCTGAACCTATGCAAGCACAACTCTTAAAGGACGTTTCAGAATGCTATGTTTTTGTTTGTTTGTTTGTTTGTAGTTGTCCTGTACTTTTTAGATATACTGTTATTTGTAAATGCTTCTGGTGTTTATGTTATCTTTTAAAATATCTGCTTCAGTACAACATAATAAATGATTACATTGTAGCATTTTTGTAGAGTTATTGTTTAATTTATAACAGTAGCCCAACATGGCCTCACCCCCTTTGTTGTGTGTACCCAGGGGCAGGGTTTAGGTAAATTTTGGGAAGAAGCTCCCTGTAGTCTCTACTAGCCGTTTGTTGACGCAGGGTGTTCGTTTGAAAGCGTGGTGGGGAATTCTGAGTTCATGAATGGCTATAAATGGAATAATTCAAGTTGCTGGATTTTGTTGTGATACATGTTTGTCATGCATGAAAACAAACACTATATATATATATATATATATATATATATACATATATATGATCTAGGATGTGTTCATGTTTTTCTCCATCACAAGCAGCTCTATATTACTATGATCATATTCTGGCTGTTATCATGAATCTCACTTGTTGATCTGAAGTAAACTGCAGAAGTCTAAAATGTTCAGATTGCCCTGATTCACCCTGTTATTCTGATATTGAGTGTCTGTAAAACTGCTTCTGAGTTGAATTGCTTTTTGCTTGAATAAAATGATACATACCATCATTACCATACATGGCATTTTTGTTTTCAATTCATACTTCATTCTTGAGTTTCTGCTTTACTGTTCTATGGAGAGATTTCCTCCAGTCCAGCAGGATGCAGCAGAGAGCAGGTTTATCAGACTGAAGTGATCAGAGAGGAAGTTAAATATAAGATCCAAAGTGAGTTTTTTTCAAGTGTTTTTTTTTTTTTTTTTTTTGCTACTAAATTAGACATATTTAGATGTTTCAATCTTCTGCAGTATATTCAACACTAATGTAATTACATAGATTTAGTACTTGATTTATGAATAAAAAATACAAGTTATTTCGTCTCAAACCCGCCCTTTGGTTAAAAATCAAATATAACACTCATGACTCAAAGCCATTCCATGAATCAATTAAGACTAAAGAAAGAGACTGCAAAGTTACAAATCTCAAAGTCCAATGGAGATATTTCGTTTTTAAAAAATCTATTTTCAATAACTACAACAAATGGCTCCTTTGGATTACAGCGTTTGTTTTCCGCATGCAATGATGTCACAACACGGTCCATTAAAATATCATTAAATTAAATCCCACCTACAGAAATTTGAATTGTTTGCGGTTGGGTAGGGATGAGCGATGCAACGCAGAGAGCCACTTCAACGAGCCGCAGCGCAGCAGGAATACACACAAGCATTGACTAGAGTGGCCGCTTCAGAGCAGTGACGCACCGCAGATGCGTACAGTGTGTGTTAAGAGATTTATTCATCATACAGCGTAGATAGCTTCGCTTATAACGTGACTGTTTTTTAAAATGCATAAACTTGCACTAGAATAGGCTAGGCTAATCAGTGATGATGTTCTTTGATAACGTTACGTTGCTTTTAGCCTTATGCTGGAGCTGGTTTCAGGCAATGAACCTGAGTATGTAAATAATTAAATAAGTTAGCACGATAATGTCATGTATTGGCGATCTTGCAGGCTGACGATAGGACTGTATTATTTACTCACCCTCCATGCATCCTAGGTGTATATGGCTTCCTTCTTTCAGACAAATGCAATCAGAGTTATATTAAAATTTATCCTGGCACTCCCAAGCTTTAGAACAACATAGATGGGTGTTTCTCTTTATCAGTCCAAAACAAGTCCAATAATGTGCATCCATCCATAATAAAAAGTGCCTCCTGTAAAGGCCTCCTGTAGCGAATCAATGTGTTTTTATAAGAAACATATTCATATTTAAAACATAAAAATCACTTTAATCCAGCTTGCGCTAACAGTTGTACATGGCACTTGCTTCTTTGACAAGGGGCGTGGCAGTACTGAAACACCATCTAAGCTGTTCACCAATCACAACGCAGTGGGACAGCTAACCAATCACAACACATTTCATTTTTCATAAGGCGGGCCTGCATTAAACCCGGAACTATTTGAGCCATTTGTGCCAGGCTGGGAGAAATGTATTGTAATAATGTAAATTATGTTAAAAAATAATGTTTTGTTTTTGTTTTTGTTTTTCGAACCACCAAGCATGAAAGCATGTTCTAGTGCACTACTAAAACAAAATCAAGACTTTGTAATAGAGCATAACAGGGCCCCTTTAAGATGTTTATGATTTGGACTGTATGTAAAACTGACATCTTACAGATGTCTGCCAGACGTTTGTACACAGCAGATGTTTTCATCTTGCAGACGTAGGTGTGCTATCTGGGTGGAGTACTTCCTCTAAACAAAGTGTTTATCAAATTACATTTTAGTTCCTTTTCAGGCTTTATGGCTGTTGTAAATTTCATGAGTCAGCAGATGGAGCTGCTATTGATATGCTGAGGCTTTCCCCCACAAGAAAAAATACTGTAGTATACTGTAGTATTTACTATAGTAAACTGTAGAAAATTACAGTATACTGTAATATATTATAGTATTTACTACACTTTGTTAACTTATACTGTAGCATAGTCTAGTGTTGAGTTCATAACTGTAGTTAGTTCATATACTGTAGTAAATACTGTAGGAAACTTTAGTATTTACTATAGTAAACTGTAGTAAATTGTAGTACACTGTAGTATATTATAGTATTTACTACACTTTGTTAATTTATACTGTAGCATACTCTAGTGCTGTTCATAACTGTAGTAAAATTAAGTTTTTACTATACTAGTAATACTGTAGTATACTGAATATTATTTACTACACTTTATTAATGTAGGCCTATACTATACCTTAATAACTGCAGTGATAATCAGTGAGTTACCACAGGATACTATAAGAAAATATGTGTTCTGCTCAGTAAATGGGGCTCTCTCGATCACTCTGTATTTTTTTAAATTGGTATAGCTAGACATCATTTGTACTGTCATCTAAAGAACTTTGTGAGAGAATTTTTAAAGTGATAATTAATTAATATATTTGCTTTTACTATTTATTTATTTATTGTTGTTTGCCTTTTTAAAAACAATTTAACTACATGAAAAGAGCATCAGTCCTGGCGCTGTCTAGTGCTACTGACACACGTGACTTTTCACAGTGCTTCGCGCCAGTGGCGAGCTCTTCAGAAAACAAACTTTGAGATGACATTGAAAACAATAAAGTACCGTCACATTTGTAGCTGTTCTACTATGCAATGATGGGGAAGTCCCTTTCTAAATTTATGCAGGGGAGAGTGGGGAGAAAACGCGATTTTCTCAGAGCCCTGACTACATTTGCTTTCCAAGCTATGACAGCACATTCTATGGCAAGCCGTTTTAACATTTAATCTAAAAGCCGTACTAGTATCTATTTTCATGCTACCAGTACTTATTTTTTAGATACTAGTATCTTTTCCATTAAGTACTAGTACTTATTCATTAGCTACTAGTGCTTATTCTTTAGCTACTAGTGCCTTTTGTAAAGTTACTAGTACTTATTCATTAGATACTAGTACTTATGTTTTAGATACTAGTACTTATTCCAGTAGTGACTAGTATTTAATTACAATCTCTCTGTTAAGAAAAAATAGAACTAGTACTTATTTTTTAGTTACTAGTAACTTTTTAGACCAGAGATATCCTGAACTTAATAGATACTAGTACTTTTTGAATTTGCATTTCTGCCAGTATGGTAATCGTATGTTGAATATTAATGAACCAGCCACATACCAGAGAGATTAGAGAGGAAACGGAAACAAGGTGACCAATGTACTTTTTTTTTTTTTTTTTTGATAAAACCACATAGAAAAAAAAAAAACAATCATTTGTACTCAAGCACATAGAAAACATTTTTTTTTTTTTTTTTTTTTGCCAGTTTTGTAGACGCTGTAATTTCGTAAACATAGTAGCCTAAAGTGTGTGTTTGGTTGGTCATCGGGTGCCCTCTGGTGGCAGAATGGAGAAATGACATAAATTGTATTATGTATTAATTTCCTCTTTTTTTTCCTCCAGTAAAAACAATGAATATCATATCAGGGTTGTATGTTAACTTTTTTTGCATATAGCACTGCTACAGACATGTTTTTACAATGTTTTTTACATAAATGTTCTGTACAGGGCATACCGATTCCAAACTCTTATGGTTTTCGGACAAGCATTTTCTTTATTTGGAAAAAAGGACAAAAAATATTATTAATAAAATAAAACAAAAAGGTGTGCTGTACTTCTAGGGCTGCACAATTTGGCCAAAAATGTTGTTTTTTTATATCAATATGACTAATAATGATTATGGTAGGGATGTTAATTTCGGTTATTTTTCCTAACCGACAGCCGATGCTTGTTAACCGATTATTAACCGTTAACCGACACGATTATTTTAAATTAGAATTTAATTATTTTAGAAAGGATAAGTGTCTGTGACCCGTTAAAATACCAACATTTGTTTTCCGGGATTAATTTTACATGCGCAAAAGCAGCAAACAACAGAACATGAGGATTCACATGGACACGTCGCATCACCTGCAGCTTCTGCGAATGGAGAAAAACATCATAAAGCTAGGCTATATATATATAATGAATGAATAGGCCTAGAAGATAAATCTTTTTACTTAATAAAACAAACAAACAAAAGTGCAACAAGTAGCTAGTGTGCAGAGTTTTGGTTCATTTTTGTGCTGCGTGAAAGGAAGACGGCTGAAAGCGGCATCCTATTTTTCTTTATTTTACAAACAGCAAACAGTTTACAGTTTCGATCATCTGTAAAGAGTCGTTTCCCCTCAAGGAAAATCAAGTGATTGCGCCGGCGCCGCACGCACACACAATCAGCCAAACATATGGGGGAAAAAAATCACACTGCTTAATCGTTATCAACGTACTGTCCTGATATTATGCCAAACATTTTTTTTTTTTTATGTGGATATTGTAATGCGAGAAGTACAAAACCAGGTTTACACAACAAATAATATTTTAGCATTCAAATACATCTTGAATACAGAGACATTTGGATTTGTGTCGTATGAGACCCAATGTTTCAGTTTCGCTTTAGCCTAAATGGTTTGGTTTTGGCTTGTCGCCGAGCTTCTTATATTTTTCATTCTTGTTCTTTTCTAAATACTGTTAAAATGAAAGGATTTTTTGTGGAGTGAGGGGAACTAAAATAGCCTAGCCTATGTTTATAGTGTATTGTAAATATTTCGCGTCGACACCAGGTCTTTCTGAATGTAATAATAAAATGCGACTTAACGTTACAGGCCTAAGCGATTTATCTTTTTTCTCTCAAAAATGCTATTTCATTTTATTTCAACCATCCAGAAAACGTTTTAAAATATTTTGATTACTGAATTACTGAAAAAAAAAGACCTTTTAAACCGTTTACCTGATTGTATTAATCGGTCAAAATTCTTTCTGTCGGTTAACGGTTAACCGGTTAAAATGAGCATCCAGATTATGGTTATTAGTTTTATATAGAAACATTAAACAAAATAAGGAATATTACTTTTGTGATAACACTATTTCACTATAATATAAAAAACTGAGCATTTAAGAATAAATATAATACTAAACATAGCTGCAAGAAAAATAAAAAGTACACTTCTCTACACTGGGGAAAAATTAAGGATTTGCAAATGTTTACCTCAAAGTTCTTAATTATCTTTGCTACTTTTTTACCCAAATCAGGGTTTTGTGAGCAATAATGAGTACTCAGTTAATGTAATTTCTTTTTCATTCATACTCGTCGCCGGAGGGCGCCCTCCACAATTGAGACTCACTGATGACGTTCCAGGAAATCCCTTCTATGGACAAAGGCATTCAGCTTTTGCTGTAGATAGACGTTTTACTGATGAAACATGAATAAAATAAACAATTATTGTGACAATATATGGCTTTTATCTATGTTCTTCAAGCCATCTCGGGTATTTTTTATAAAAATAAAGTAAATTTAAAACGCAATGCTAACCTATAGCCTTTATCACCATTTAGAATAGTATAAAGTAGCATGATTTCTGCCTCTGTTTAATAAAACCATGTCAGATCACAAACATACGTTATTTCAAAGACTCAGCTGGTGTTGTGAAGTGTATTTGGACTAAACATATCATTTTACTTTTGTTGGACAACAGGTTTGTAATCTTTCCTTGTGTTTTCATGGTAACCAATTAGCAAGGTAGGCTAACATATATGGCAAGCCGTTTTAACATTTAATCTAAAAGCCGTACTAGTATCTATTTTCATGCTACCAGTACTTATTTTTTAGATACTAGTATCTTTTCCATTAAGTACTAGTACTTATTCATTAGCTACTAGTGCTTATTCTTTAGCTACTAGTGCCTTTTGTAAAGTTACTAGTACTTATTCATTAGATACTAGTACTTATTCATTAGATACTAGTACTTATGTTTTAGATACTAGTACTTATTCCAATAGTGACTAGTATTTAATTACAATCTCTCTGTTAAGAAAAAATAGAACTAGTACTTATTTTTTAGTTACTAGTAACTTTTTAGACCAGAGATATCCTGAACTTAATAGATACTAGTACTTTTTGAATTTGCATTTCTGCCAGTATGGTAATCGTATGTTGAATATTAATGAACCAGCCACATACGAGAGAGATTAGAGAGGAAACGGAAACAAGGTGACCAATGTACCAATTTTTTTTTTTTTTTTTTTTTTTTTTTTTTGATAAAACCACACAGAAAAAAAAAAAAAAAAACAATCATTTGTACTCAAGCACATAGAAAACATTTTTTTTTTTTTTTGCTAGTTTTGTAGACGCTGTAATTTCGTAAACATAGTAGCCTAAAGTGTGTGTTTGGTTGGTCATCGGGTGCCCTCTGGTGGCAGAATGGAGAAATGACATAAATTGTATTATGTATTAATTTCCTCTTTTTTTCCTCCAGTAAAAACAATGAATATCATATCAGGGTTGTATGTTAACTTTTTTTGCATATAGCACTGCTACAGACATTTAATGTTTTTTACATAAATGTTCTGTACAGGGCATACCGATTCCAAACCCTTATGGTTTTCGGACAAGCATTTTCTTTATTTGGAAAAAAGGACAAAAAATATTATTAATAAAATAAAACAAAAAGGTGTGCTGTACTTCTAGGGCTGCACAATTTGGCCAAAAATGTTGTTTTTATATAACAATATGACTAATAATGATTATGGTAGGGATGTTAATTTCGGTTATTTTTCCTAACCGACAGCCGACGCTTGTTAACCGATTATTAACCGTTAACCGACAAGATTATTTTAAATTAGAATTTAATTATTTTAGAAAGGATAAGTGTCTGTGACCCGTTAAAATACCAACATTTGTTTTCCGGGATTAATTTTACATGCGCAAAAGCAGCAAACAACAGAACATGAGGATTCACATGGACACGTCGCATCACCTGCAGCTTCTGCGAATGGAGAAAAACATCATAAAGCTAGGCTATATATATATATAATGAATGAATAGGCCTATAAGATAAATCTTTTTACTTAATAAAACAAACAAACAAAAGTGCAACAAGTAGCTAGTGTGCAGTTTTGGTTCATTTTTGTGCTGCGTGAAAGGAAGACTGCTGAAAGCGGCATCCTATTTTTCTTTATTTTACAAACAGCAAACAGTTTACAGTTTCGATCATCTGTAAAGAGTCGTTTCCCCTCAAGGAAAATCAAGTGATTGCGCCGGCGCCGCACGCACACACAATCAGCCAAACATATGGCCAAACATAACAGCCAAACATCACACTGCTTAATCGTTATCAACGTACTGTCGTGATATTATGCCAAACATTTTTTTTATGTGGATATTGTAATGCGAGAAGTACAAAACCAGGTTTACATAACAAATAATATTTTAGCATTCAAATACATCTTGAATACGGAGACATTTGGATTTGTGTCGTATGAGACCCAATGTTAGTTTCAGTTTCGCTTTAGCCTAAATGGTTTGGTTTTGGCTTGTCGCCGAGCTTCTTATATTTTTCATTCTTGTTCTTTTCTAAATACTGTTAAAATGAAAGGATTTTTTGTGGAGTGAGGGGAACTAAAATAGCCTAGCCTATGTTTATAGTGTATTGTAAATATTTCGCGTCGACACCAGGTCTTTCTGAATGTAATAATAAAATGCGACTTAACGTTATAGGCCTAAGCGATTTATCTTTTTTCTCTCAAAAATGCTATTTCATTTTATTTCAACTATCCAGAAAACGTTTTAAAATATTTTGATTACTGAATTACTGAAAAAAAAAGACCTTTTAAACCGTTTACCTGATTGTATTAATCGGTCAAAATTCTTTCTGTCGGTTAACGGTTAACCGGTTAAAATGAGCATCCAGATTATGGTTATTAGTTTTATATAGAAACATTAAACAAAATAAGGAATATTACTTTTGTGATAACACTATTTCACTATAATATAAAAAACTGAGCATTTAAGAATAAATATAATAATAAACATAGCTGCAAGAAAAATAAAAAGTACACTTCTCTACACTGGGGAAAACTTAAGGATTTGCAAATGTTTACCTCAAAGTTCTTAATTATCTTTGCTATTTTTTACCCAAATCAGGGTTTTGTGAGCAATAATGAGTACTCGGTTAATGTCATTTCTTTTTCATTCATACTCGTCGCCGGAGGGCGCCCTCCACAATTGAGACTCACTGATGACGTTCCAGGAAATCCCTTCTATGGACAAAGGCATTCAGCTTTTGCTGTAGATAGACGTTTTACTGATGAAACATGAATAAAATAAACAATTATTGTGACAATATATGGCTTTTATCTGTGTTCTTCAAGCCATCTCGGGTATTTTTTATAAAAATAAAGTAAATTTAAAACGCAATACTAACCTATAGCCTTTATCACCATTTAGAATAGTATAAAGTAGCATGATTTCTGCCTCTGTTTAATAAAACCATGTCAGATCACAAACATACGTTATTTCAAAGACTCAGCTGGTGTTGTGAAGTGTATTTGGACTAAACATATCATTATACTTTTGTTGGACAACAGGTTTGTAATCTTTCCTTGTGTTTTCATGGTAACCAATTAGCAAGGTAGGCTAACATACAAAGCCATTTAGCCCTACTTAACAATCAAATTAATTCAGCATATTAATGTATTGTATTACCATGTGGACTCTGATTGGACGGTGGAGATGTACTCATGTTTATGTAATGATCTTTTTAAAAGAAGATATCTCCAAATACATTCTTACTAGTTCTTTATGAGGTTAAAGATATCTCCAAATGAACAGGGAAGGGTAGTTATTTTGTTTTTGATATCATCTTTTCATTTCTGACTAGTAATTACAGCAATAGTGACTGGTATCTATTTAAATATTACTAGTAAGCATTCATTAGATACTAGTACTTATTGAATAGATACTGGTAACTAATTAATATATACTAGTAGTTATTCATTAGGTACTAGAACTCATTTATTAGACACTAGTATCTTTCACAATTATTACTAGTAACAATTTTTATCTTACTAGTCAGATCTGCTTTTTTACTCGTCTTAAGTTATGACTAGTCTGAATGGCCACAGTAGAGTTCAATTAAACATTTTACTAGTGAAATAAAAAATCTTACTAGTAACATTTCAAATAAGTACTAGTATCTAATAAATTTGTACTAGTATCTTTTGAATAAATACTTGTTGCTAATCAATAAGTACTAGTATGTAACAAATAAGAACTAGTATCTAATTACAAGGTACTAGTACCTATTAAATAAGTACTAGTATCAAATAAATAAGAACTAGTATATAATGAATAAATACTAGTACGTAATAATTAAGAACTAGTATCTATTTAATAGGTTAGAGTATCCAATAAATAAATACTAGTATGTAATGATTAAGTACTAGTATCTAATAATAGGTACTAGTATCTAAAAAATAAGTACTAGTACCTAATGTTTAACTACTAGTACATAAAAATTATGTACTAGTCACAACTGGAATACATACTAGTCAAAACTGAAAAGTTGATATCTCAATGACAGATCACATAGAAATCAATGGTAAAATTTAAAATGTTTTACTAGTAACAACAGAATAGTTACTAGTCACTATTGAAATAAGTACTAGTATCTAATAAATAAGTACTAGTATCTATTTAATAGATACTAGTATCTAACAAATAAGTACCAGTATCTATTAAATAGATACTCGTATCTAATGAATAAGTACTAGTATCTATTAATTAAGTACTAGTATCTAATGAATAAGTACTAGTATCTAATAAATAAGTACTAGTGTCTATTTAATAGGTACTAGTATCTAATGAATGAGTACTGGTATCTAATAAATAAGAACTAGTTTTTAATGAATAAGTACTAGTATCTTTTAAAAAGGTACTAGTAGCTAAACAACAAGCACTAGTAGCTAAAGAATAAGTACTAGTAGCTAATGAATAAGTACTAGTACTTAATGGAAAAGATACTAGTAACTAAAAAATAAGTACTAGTAGCATGAAAATAGATACTAGTACGGCTTTTAGATTAAATGTTAAAACGGCTTGCCATATAACATACAAAGCCATTTAGCCCTACTTAACAATCAAATTAATTCAGCATTTTAATGTATTGTATTACCATGTGGACTCTGATTGGACGGTGGAGATGTACTCATGTTTATGTAATGATCTTTTTAAAAGAAGATATCTCCAAATACATTCTTACTAGTTCTTTATGAGGTTAAAGATATCTCCAAATGAACAGGGAAGGGTAGTTATTTTGTTTTTGATATCATCTTTTCATTTCTGACTAGTAATTACTGCAATACTGACTGGTATCTATTTAAATATTACTAGTAAGCATTCATTAGATACTAGTACTTATTGAATAGATACTGGTAACTAATTAATATATACTAGTAGTTATTCATTAGGTACTAGAACTTATTTATTAGACACTAGTATCTTTCACAATTATTACTAGTAACAATTTTTATCTTACTAGTCAGATCTGCTTTTTTACTCGTCTTAAGTTATGACTAGTCTGAATGGCCACAGTAGAGTTCAATTAAACATTTTACTAGTGAAATAAAAAATCTTACTGGTAACATTTCAAATAAGTACTAGTATCTAATAAATTTGTACTAGTATCTTTTGAATAAATACTTGTTGCTAATCAATAAGTACTAGTATGTAACAAATAAGAACTAGTATCTAATTACAAGGTACTAGTACCTATTAAATAAGTACTAGTATCAAATAAATAAGAACTAGTATATAATGAATAAATACTAGTACGTAATAATTAAGAACTAGTATCTATTTAATAGGTTAGAGTATCCAATAAATAAATACTAGTATGTAATGATTAAGTACTAGTATCTAATAATAGGTACTAGTATCTAAAAAATAAGTACTAGTACCTAATGTTTAACTACTAGTACATAAAAATTATGTACTAGTCACAACTGGAATACATACTAGTCAAAACTGAAAAGTTGATATCTCAATGACAGATCACATAGAAATCAATGGTAAAATTTAAAATGTTTTACTAGTAACAACAGAATAGTTACTAGTCACTATTGAAATAAGTACTAGTATCTAATAAATAAGTACTAGTATCTATTTAATAGATACTAGTATCTAACAAATAAGTACCAGTATCTATTAAATAGATACTCGTATCTAATGAATAAGTACTAGTATCTATTAATTAAGTACTAGTATCTAATGAATAAGTACTAGTATCTAATAAATAAGTACTAGTGTCTATTTAATAGGTACTAGTATCTAATGAATGAGTACTGGTATCTAATAAATAAGAACTAGTTTTTAATGAATAAGTACTAGTATCTTTTAAAAAGGTACTAGTAGTTAAACAACAAGCACTAGTAGCTAAAGAATAAGCACTAGTATCTAATGAATAAGTACTAGTACTTAATAGAAAAGATACTAGTAACTAAAAAATAAGTACTAGTAACATGAAAATAGATACTAGTACGGCTTTTAGATTAAATGTTAAAACGGCTTGCCATACACATTCAGCAAGCAAACCTTGACAGAGATGAGACATATCACATGATTTCGTCATTGTTTCCCACGGTTAGGTCCGGAAAGCTGTTTTCAAGTACAATAAGTAAATTACTGAAGTAGTAATTGTTTCAAATTAGTTGTGTTGTGTTTCTCGTTTCATGTGTCACAGTAATGATCAATCTACAGGTTATATATAGTGCTGTAACGCATCCTGAAGTTTGCCTTTTTTCAGTACAAAAGTAAATCGGGTTTAAATGTCAGGAGTTCCTGTGGGCACTTTTTTTTTTTTTTTTTTTTAATTAATTTTTTTTTTTATAGAAAAATTGAATGACGGCCAAGCTCTCTTCTGTTTAATATATGAAAAATACAGATTTTCCTTCATACAAGGTTGCCATGGTTTAGTTCTAGGTATTAAAATTCTCTAATAAAAATTCTTTGATTGACTGATCTTAAAATGTAATTATTATGCTTTAAAATGATAGACTATATAATGCATATTAATTTTTGGCTGAGGTTTACTTTTTTCAGTTGGGCAGCTTTATCTCTTTCATTCAGAAGGAACTTTAGTTGGAGACCAGATTCAGAAATTGTTAAGAAATGTCAGCTGGTACTCTTAAAGTGCTAATTTTTTTTTTTTTTTTTTTTTGTCCCAGTCCAGCCCTGATAACGTGTAGAGATGTGCAGCACTGAGGTTCTCCCCTGACTGCTCCATGTAAACATTCAAAGCTTCAAGACGGTTGCGCCATCTGGTGGTTAGTAAGAAATAAAGCAGCCAAAAGCCTGTGAAAGAAGTTCTGTCGGGCGAAGCTGCTACCATGCACACACTCCATTTATAGCTTCAGTATTATGTGCATAAATAAAGGCTTAACCGTGTGTGTGTGTGTGTGTGTGTGTGTGTGTGCACCTGGTATTTATCAGGTTATGGGGACCAAATGTCCCCACAAGAATATAGGGCATTTGTGAGGTCCCCATGAGGAAACAGGCTTATAAATCATGCAGAGTAAGTTTTTCTGAGAAAGTAAAAGTGTGCACAGTCTCCTTTGAGGGCTAGGTTTAGGTGTAGGGTAGGTGTAGGGCGATAGAAAATAGGGTTTGTACAGTATAAAAACCATTACAAAAAAAAAAAAACTGTTAGTTTATATGAATTTTTCAGAAAGAAAATTGCAAAAATTAACATTATTTTCTTATTGCTTATTTTCTTATTATTTCTCATGGTGTAATTTAGGGTGATCTGATACACCAAACCTCTGATGTGTTCATGTCTTGCTCTATTAAAAGCAGCTCTATATTATTATGCTCTTATTCTGGTTGTTATCATGAGTCTCATTTGTTGATCTGAAGTGTTGAGGTGACAATCACAGTAAACTACAGAAGTCTGAAGTTTCCAGATTTCAATTACCTGTTATTCTGATATTGAGTGTCTGTAAAACTGCTTTTGAGTCGACTTTCTGTTTGAATAAAATGTTCAATGACCATCATTACCATAGTAAACTTGGCATTTTTGTTTTAATTTCATACTTCTTCCTTGTTTATCTCCTGTATTACTCGATGGAGAGATTTCCTCCAGTCCAGCAGGAGCAGCAGAGAGCAGATTTATCAGACTGAAGTGATCAGAGAGGAAGACAAACATCAGATCCAGAGCATTTGCTGCTGTGTTTCCTGCACCATCAATATAAATGTCTAGTTTGGTCTGTTAAAGGGGTCATCCGATGCCCATTTTCCACAAGTTGATATGATTCTTTAGGGTCTTAATGAAAAGTCTCTAATATATTTTGATTAAAAATTCTCAATGGTTTTGTAAAACAACACCCTTTTTACCTTGCCAAAATCAGCTCTGCAAAAATCATCTCATTCTAAGGGGTTGTTCCTTTAAATGCAAATGAGCTCTGCTCACCCCACCCCTCTCTTCTCTCTGTGAAAAGACGGTGTTGTTTACATTAGCTGCATTTAGCATCTTCAGTGGCACAGATGTCAGGAGTAAATGACGACCACTATGTTCATTATTACATCCAGCAACACAACACCTCAATCGCTCAATCAGAGATATTCTTGTCTAACTTACATGCCTGCTCCGGCATTGAAACATGGAAAGTTACTGGACTGTGACAGCTGGTCTAAGGTAAGAGCTCATGTCAATCAACTATTGTGGGAGCGGCATCTGTCGGTGTGACGGTACACTGACAGGCATCTGAGAATGGCTCGATTTGAAAAAGGGGATATTATTTTTACAGATTAATTAAAAACCACTGCATGGATTTTTATCATTATAGGGTAGATTTGTACATGCACTGCCAACACACATTAATGTTCAAACAGCATGAAAAAGTGAACTTAGCATCGGATGACCCCTTTAAGGCTGTTTGAGTCAATTTGAGTGTTTACAGACTCGTCTTGTTGGCTTTTAAAGCTGATAACGTGGTTGAATGTACAAAACAAATATAGTAGAACGGCTCTGCAGAGAATTTTTAAGTGTGACTGAAGGACTTTATTCTTGTCGAAGGCCGGTGTGAAATAAAACCACTTCCTGTGTAGACATAACAATCTTGAAAACACTAATCAACATTTTAAAGATCACACCTCATCTGTGAAGACATACTGTCCAACACAGTGGATAATGGATATAGAAGCCATTTATGAAAATACTGAACGCAGGGAAATTGAAAACACAACTGGACCTCAAACTCAGAGTCACTGCCAGGATGAAGGAAAAAAATCAGAAGTGCAGTAAGAAGAAAATTATCTAAAACATCACTGTGTATTTATTAGTTTTAGTCTTTTTGATTCACATTATAAATAAGACACTTTAAATTCTGTGAATTATATAACAAAAAGTCTTATTTTATTTTTCTGCATTTTCATTTCTGGCCAAGCTTCTGTATTACTTTAGCTTATTCTTGAAATGTGCTGTTATCCTGTGAGTATTGTTGAGTCATAATTTTGTATTCCTGAAAAAATTAACATCTGATAAGTGCTGTTTAAGTTTTGGCTCAAAGACGAGCGGAATTATAATGGTGGAGATGAGGACTGCATTGAACTAAATTATAAAAGAGAGCAGTCGGGATGGTCACCCCTGAAAAGTTAGAATGATCTCACATGCACAGAGAAGAAAAAAAGGCATTTGTGAGAAATGGAGTTCATCCAGTCTTGTGGTTTTGCTTCCATTATCAAATGTATTTGTTCTTATTGTGAACGCATAATTTCTGTTTTAAACCCTGTCTTTCAAAAAACAATCAGCTGATCTGAAATTTGTTAGAAGGAAAATGTAAAATTGTCATTATTTTCTTGCTTTTAATGAACTTCTGTTTTTCATGGTGTGAATTAGGCCGATCTGAGAGACCAAACCTCCAAAATATGAATATCCTGTTGTCACCCATTTGTGTTTAATAGTTGTAAACAGGAAGTAATCATCCCACATTCACTATTTCCTACCATTATCCTCTCTGTCTCTTAATGCCATAGAACATTATTAATTACTATTAAATACTAGTCAATTGCCATCAACACAAAAGCCCAGTTAGGCCTGTGTTTGAGTCCATCTTGATGGACACAGATTCCTCTTGTTGGATATTGTAGCTGCAAACATGATCACACTCCAAATTGTTTTGACAACATGAGGTTGAATATGCAATATTTAGTTATACAGTCTACAGAGAGTTTTGGAATGAGAATGAAAGTCTAGAGAGTTCCAAGTCTGAACTAATGAAACCACTTCCTGTGTAGGGTTTGCACTATTTAAAAACAGGGTACACATTATAAAGATCACAGCTCATCTGTGCACACATACTGTACTCTCCTGTAAGTAAGCGCAAATAATGGAATCAGGGACCTTTTACGTATGCAGAAATGTTAATAACAGATCTGGACCTCGAACACAGAGTCGCAGCCAGGATGAAGGAAAAATTCGAAAGCAAAGTAAGCAGAACATTTTGTTTAAAGCAGGCATGGTGCCGCAAATGGTTTTGCTAATGTTTGAGGGGATGAGAAGCTTACAAAAAATTAAAAATAAAAGAAAGAAATAAAAATCAATCATCGTTTTCAGCATACTTTCAAGTCCGCATGTTTTACAGTACAGTAGTTTTATATTTACTTCCAGATTTTTATGAATATAAAAGAACATCCTCTTTAAAAAGCCTCATCATTTTTCTACCAACCAAGGTAGATTACTTAGAAAGGTTTATTTCAGATGTTATATCTAATAATATGCAGTGGATTGTTGATAATTGATGTATGTGTGTTTTGTTCGTGTTTGTCAGAAGGAAGTAGATGTTTGGTGTTGATCACAGTGAGTCTCGGGCTCATTTGTGTTCTTCTGTTGGTCTTCATCATACTGCAAAACATCACCATCACAGCAGAGAGAGACCTGATGAAGAGTTACAAGAACACAGTTGAAGAGTTCAATCAAACCATCAACACCTTACAGAACAATTACACTGATCTAATGAATGAAAAACACCAACTGCAGAACAACTTCAGCTCTTTGAGTCAGAAGAACGTGGAGCTGGAGACCAAAGTCAAAACTCTTACTGCTGAAAAAAACAATGTCACATCTTTGAGTGGTGAACTAAAGAAAGCTTCTAAAGAAGGTTAGTAAAAATAAGTTTGTAAGATTTATTTATTTAGGTTACAAGTTTTCTTTATGTATATAATGTGTTTCTTTTGGGTTATCTATGGGGTCCAGATGGCTTGTTCATTTCAAGTGAGGAGAAGAGCTGGTCTGACAGCAGGCAGTACTGCAGGGATCATGGTGGTGATCTGATCATTATCAAGACTGAAGAAAAGCAGGTGAGTTTGCTTGACTGAATTTGTCTGTGTGTCTGTCAGTAAATGAGTGGAATAACATTTATTCCTTTTCTGTTCTTTTTAATTCACACACAGAGGTTCATATCTTCATATATCAAACATGTTGACAGAGCATGGATTGGTTTGTCTGACAGAGAGCAGGAGGGAAAGATGACATGGGTGGATAATTCACCACTGATAAAAGGGTAAGTGCTAAAACATTCATAAAAATTCACTGTGGATTTATTTGTTAGGAGGAGCTATTTGTGACAAGCGCAAATAGAGTAAGATGCTATTTACACTTCTGTGTTGTACATTGTAATGCAACAATAACAAAATATTCAGTGTAAATGATCATATTTATTAAAATCTTAAATGGATGCTGCCTTATTGGGACCTTACGTGGCACCATCCTAAAGCCATGATTAGTAAAGGTGTCCTTGAAAGCCGAAGAAGGGAGCCAGATATTGGTTTTATTTTTTATTTTTTTCGTTTTTCACTTTGCGACCATCAAACATCTTCTTCTCTCTTACTTTTCTGCACTTTTACTGCTCCATCTTATGTACTACTTTAGATTACACTTGAAATCTCAGTGTTGTACTTGGAGTGTTAAACTAAATTTTTAAGGGTTTTTAAGGTTCTAAATAATTGAAAATCTGACACATTTTATTTAGGTTTTGGTACGAAGGTGAACCAAATGATGAGCATGGAAATGAAGACTGTATTGAAATTATGGCTTCAAATCCCATTCATAACTGGAATGATCTTCCATGTTCAGAGAAGAGAAAAGGGATTTGTGAGAAATAGTGTTCATCTCATCTTGTTTTGGTTGTACTTGTATTGTATCGTAGAATCATTCCTATTATGAATGTATAATATTTGATTGCAATTCCTGCCTTTTCAATCGGTGTGCTACTTTTATTTTATATAAACCTCTTTCATGATATCAATTTTGTTTTATGATTTAATGTAATTTACTAAACCAAGAATGGAAATCCAAGAAAGTGTAAAATTAATTGTTTTATTATTTCCAGAACAGATTTCTGTTTCTCAGGGCCTGAATGTAATCTGGGAAAGTGGCTAATGTGGCACACATACAGCCTCTGATGTGTTCATGTTTTGCTCCATCACAAGCAGCTCTGTATTAATATGATCTTATCGCTGTTATCCATTGTCTCATTTGTTAGTATGAAGTGTTGAGGTGATGATTTTGTGCTTTTAATATTAAGACAAGAGTTATTACTTCCACCTTGAATAAAATGGTCAATTGGCAGCATTTTTGTTTTCATTTCATACTTTCCCATTATTGAATCTGCTGTATTGCTTTATGGAGAGAAGTTTATATACCATTGACTCCTCAATTTTGGCAGAGGGAATGAGTCTACTTCTTGTGTACACTTAAGGGAGCTCCACAGACTAAAATGCAACATGACTGTGATGTCATCGTAGATTAAATTTAATTTACCTCTACCAAAAACAACTTTATAATAAATTCTTTTTTATTATTATTACTTTATTTATTTAAAACAACCCAAACACAACTATATACATATAAAATGCTACATTACACAAATTTGTAAGGGGAAAAATGTAAATAATAACGTGCAGCAGCCTTTATTTCGTTGACGCATAATTTTCATCATAGATTTTGTCAACAACAAGAAAACGAGACGATAACAAAACAAAAACAACTTTTGAATGACAAAAACAATGACGAAAATCTATTGACACTTTCGTCAACAAATAAAAATGAGGCGAAAATGTTAGGCAGGGACGATTTGGGAAAGATTCATTCAGAACGAATCTGCTATGTGGTTAGATACGTACATCTAATCTGTATCATAGCCTGTTGATCTATCCGGCGGGACATAAGCTGGCATACATTAGCTGCTCATCTCATAAAACATTAAAAAATGTCAATATCTGGGAATAAGGGAAGAGCAGACATATGGATAAATTTGACGAGGCAAAAGATTCAATTCGATCCAGTTTTCTGAGCGCAAACACTGAAGCAGCACCTCTCACACAGCCCACAAGTACTCTTTCGCGTCTCATGAAGGGAGAAATACACCTGAGTATTCAGGTAAACACACTTGATTACGTCTTAGGTGAACGTAAACAGTTGGGAAAATATCAGATGTGTGTCAGTATACTGCATCCATGCGATCGGTTTTAAAGGGGTCATCGGATGCTAAGTTCACTTTTACATGTTGTTTGAACATTAATGTGTGTTGGCAGTGTATGTACACATCTACGCTATAATGATAAAAATCCATGCAGTGGTTTTTAATTAATCTGTAAAAATAATATTCCCTTTTTCAAATAGAGCCGTTCTCAGATGCCTGTCGGTGTGGCGTCACACCGACAGAGGCCGCTCCCAACGATAGTTGATTGACATGAGCGTCTTAACTCAGATCAGTTGTAACAGTCCAACCTCCATGTTTTGATGCCGGAGCAGGGCTGTAAGTTAGACAAGAATTGAGCGATTGAGGTGTTGTGTTTCTGGATGTAATAATGAACGCAGTGGTCATCATTTACTCCCGACATCTGAGCTGCTGAAGATGCAGTGGATTACGTTTGTTTGTGAAGGGAATGCGCCTCCTGATCTACATATATCCGTATATGTTCGCGCAAATCACTCGTGATCCAGCTTCACTTACAGCAGAAGTGAGTTTTTTTTATGAATCTTTGTGATCGCCTTTCCTAATAATGTGCTCGATGCTAACGGTCCAATCTGATTCAATGATCTATGCTAAGCTATTAGCAAAAAAAATGGAGTGTTCCTTTAAGAGACAATTCATTCAACATAATGATACACATCCAATTTCTTTCTCAGCTGTTTACATTCATAAGAAATAACCGACAGTTTGTTGAGGTTACTCGCCAAGAAGGGTATAGAGTTTTTTCACTGCACTGAACGTAAACAATGCCACTAAACCAGCATATTTTGCTGATTATTGCTGCTGAAAATGGTCATTTATTGTGATGTTTTGGGCTGTACTAATCATTCGGACTGGGAAAAACATTTGGAGTACTATAGACTGCCAAGAGTTACAACAAATCAAGGAGATGAGTGCAAAAAACTGAGGAACAAAAGGTGTTTGTGGTTGGCCGAACTAAACCAGGTTTTCTAGGGCAAGAATCTTGACAATATTTGTGTTGGTTCTTATCATTTCCGGATTAATATTAGGCTAATATCTTAATTAATACCGCTCGTATGTATCTTTACCACCTATTAACTTTTGACTAAATGACTAAAGTTTGTCAAAATACTGCACCTCTTCCTGCTTACTAAGTCCTTCTCTATATGATTTAGCAGCTTCCACACATTTTTTTTCGTAGTGTCGACAGCATATATTAGCAAAACAATGTATTCAGTGGTACATTAACTGTGCAGTCCAAGCTGTTGTTTACATCCGAGTATCTCCAATATGGCCATGCAAACCTTCTGTTTTGACATAATTTTTAATGTATTTGTCGGTTCAAGAGCAAGAAGAGGCAAAACTTAATTCGCTGTTCAAGGGCGGTAAGACGAGGTTCTTTGTGTGTGTGCAGAATTGGGCTCTTTCTTGTCTTTTTGTGTTTGCATGTTTAAATTGGCGAGGCATATTTGTTCATTCAGACGCAAAGGAAGACATGAAGGACAGCTCAGTTCAGGGTTTGCACCAAACGATGGCGTGTGAATACTCACTTGAGTTCTTTTGCGTCTTGTGCTTGAATGCTTTAAAATCTGATGAATGTTTAACTTCCTCATGAGCACTAAACGAGACGTAAGGCTCATGCTAGGACGAACCGTACATCAACATTCAGAAACTCGACGGTAATATGCTGAGCGGAACCGGACCTCCGTGGGGACTGACCCGGCTGAGCAAACCAGACTATAATCCTCAGGTCTCCCATGCTTCCAGCCAATGCAGCCTCGGGAGTCTAGTGGCCCGCAAAACTGGAAAGGGTAGAACGCAAAGGCGGCTTACATATTAAATGTAAGCTGTGACCGAGCGTTATAATGGGCATGCCCACGAAGCGTGGGCATAACCCATCCACAAACGCCATCTCAACATGCATCCCAGACCTGTGAGACAGCGATTGTGACCGTCATGAGGAAATAAGGAAACTATCGCTCCCTGGAAAAAGACACTCTCAACGATCGTGTATGCTGTAGGGAATTGCTCTTTTAGGCTAGATTGCCCAGGGGAGGACCGCAGCACTCATCTGAGCGCAGCAGGGCGATCTCTTCGCTGAAATGCAAAGAAAGGATGTTGCAGGAGAAACTCCCGCAGCGATGAAAAGTTTTCTTTCTTTGTAGAAGCAGCTCACAAAGTGATCGGCTCCGAAGCAAAAATTTGAATGAGTGGATGCATGCCAACATCTTATATACCCGTGTGTACGGGGGAGTGGCTTGGCATGCAAATTCCACTCGCCAATGTTCATTGGCCTCTTTTCTTAAGCTCAGAGGTGATTGGGCTCAAGTGAGACCCCAAATACGTCAGTATTGACGTAACGTCGTAGTGTACGACTGAAGGGGAACTAATGTTTCTCATGGTGTAAATTAGGGTGATCTGATACACCAAACCTCTCATGTGTTCATGTTTTTCTCCATCACAAGCAGCTCTATATTATTATGATCTTATTCTGTTATCATGAGTCTCATTTGTTGATCTGAAGTGTTGAGGTGACAATCACAGTAAACTACAGAAGTCTAAAGTTTCCAGATTGCAATTATTCACCCTGTTATTCTAATACTGAGTGTCTGTAAAACTGCTTTTGAGTTGACTTACTTTCTGTGTTAATAAAATATTTGTAGGAGCCGATGATCTTCCCGTGAAGTTACATACACAGGAACTCTCGCAATGCCAGTGTGAGATCGTAAAATAATAAACTCTTCGTCAGACAGGAAGATCCAGGAAGGCCCAGGAGGAAAGACCATTTGCTTATCAACCGCCTGGCCCATCCTTTCCTCTAGCAACAGGGGGCAGGTCACTATAGAGAAGAGGCCAAGGATCTAAGCTATCACACTCACACAAAACAGTCACATATATATCTTGAATTCAAAATCAGGAACCCCTCATGTTTGATATCAATTTTATAGTCTCAGTGCGGTTGGAAATAATATCTCAGTCCCCTACCAGTGGAACAGACCAGAAATAAAGATTTGAAACTTAAGGAAAACTCTGTTCTCCTGATATGGGTGGTGTCGCTGAAGAGGTCTGTACCACATGCTGTCTTTACACCCCCCCAACTTTCAAGTTATTCTAGGCTTCAGCAAAAGGTCCTGTAAAGTTTTATTGCGCTAGATTTATGATTATAATGTTCTGATCTGGGTACTTAAAGAGGATTGGCGAAACATTCAGGGAAGCATCTGTAACCAGAACTTCCCGCACGATTGTCGTGTGTCTCTTTATTTGCCAGGTATGCTGACTCTTTGTCCTTATTTTATTTTATAGATTTGAATTCTATGCTGATCAGTAATGTAACTAAAATATGATGTTTTTCTGTAAAAGTTGTATTTCTTTTTGATTAATTGAATGTATTTTTGATTGAACTCTCGTTGCTATTTTGAATATGCCTGGCACAAATAAATGTTAACTTGGACTCATTCTGGACTTCTTGGAAATGATTTTCTAGTAGGTTAATGTGTAATGGTGCTACCGCAAGACTGTGTCCAGGGCAGACCGCGCCGGAAGCACCGACTGATGAGCCATGGGGACATCACTAGGGCTCCGGATGTTGAGTTGTCACTGACTTAACACGATGTAACTCTCGTGGTTATTAAGGAAATATATACTTTTTGTTGAGAGCACGCAGGCGCGGCCCACTTTAAGATATTATAATCGCTCTGCATCCTCTGAGTAAGTCAGAACTGGCGAGCTTGTGTCGACGAATTCGCCACGGCCGGGGTGTAAATCGAAAGCGGCACCTAGTCCCTAAGGAAGGAAAATATTAAGACTGCGGGTCTTCCAGAATACTCAAATGTCTAAATTATTATGCAGAAAAATAGCCGCGATCAGCAAATTACAGAATACAAACCAGAATTAACAGATTATTCATAATTGGAGTCAGACTAAATTATTCATGGAGTCAGATTTTTGTTTGGAAACTAAATTTTAATATTTCAAGGTAATTTTTACAGAAGTGCCGTAAAAGACCTACACGCAAGAAACCTTCAGCTGAACCGCTAGGCTTGCCATAGCGGGAGGAGCCTTACATATTCAATGACCATCATTACCATGGTAAACTTGGCATTTTTGTTTTCATGTCATACTTCCTCCTTGTGTATCTCCTGTATTGCTCTATGGAGAGATTTCCTCCAAAGCTGATCGTTTAGCAAAACAGGCAATGGCAAAGGAAAGTATAGATATGCAAATTCTGTATAGTAAAACCGAACTAAAGTCAATAATTAAAAAGAAGATAATTGGAAAATGGCAATCTTTTTGGGATAATGAACAAAAGGGCAGGCATCTTCACTCAATACAATCAATGGTAAGTAAAGGAAGGAATCCAAGAGGGAGTAGAAAGGAAGTGTTCTTGTGTTCTTTCAAGTTTAAGGCTGGGGCATACGGGACTTAATTCAACCTTAAATATTATAGGAAAACATCCAGCAGGGCTGTGTGATTGGTGTGGAACCAGAGAATCAGTTGAACATGTCCTCATTCAGTGCAGTAGATATACTGAAGATAGAAGGAAACTAATTGAAGAACTTCAGAAAATTGTCGAGCGGCATTTAACATTAAAAGAACTTTTAAATCCAATAAGAAGTTACAGTCTATTATTACTATTTCTAAAAAGGTCTCAGTTAATTCATAGAATATATAGATTATTATTATTATTATTATTCCTTGTAACTGGGCTGGAAGGGACCTGGGCTGTAGATGGAGGAGCTGAACACGCAGCAACATCTAGGGCTTGAGTCCTAATGGTCTGGGAATAGAGATACTATAGTCTCTGATTCATCGCCCACAGTAGATGGCGGTAATGCTCTATTTTAGACTGCCAGCCGCCAATAAAAACGAGGAAGAAGAAG
>CM070007.1:5724842-6025598 GCA_036247105.1 Cirrhinus mrigala
AAGAGATTTCCTCCAGTCCAGCAGGAGCAGCAGAGAGCAGGTTTATCAGACTGAAGTGATCAGAGAGGAAGACAAAATTAGCACTGGCTTATATGCAGATGATGGAATAATGTGGAAAAGAGGAAGGAATATAACTTTTAATATGGATAAAATTCAAGAAGCTATAGAAGTAGTTGAAAAGTGGTCATTAGAATGGGGATTTAAAGCAGGACAAGATT
Organism: Cirrhinus mrigala; assembly: GCA_036247105.1. Lineage (NCBI taxonomy): Eukaryota > Metazoa > Chordata > Actinopteri > Cypriniformes > Cyprinidae > Cirrhinus > Cirrhinus mrigala. The sequence goes on from CM070007.1 coordinate 5,725,061, forward strand.
GGGGAGCTGACAAACAGTCTTTAAAGGGCATTTATGTTGGTCTTATGTGATCATCACTAGATTATGGAGGCATTGTTTATGAGTCAGCATTGTCAACTTTGTTAAAAACTAGGTATCATGCGAGCTAAGCCATTGAGACTCATTATAGGAGCAGTTAAAACCACACCCATTGCAGCATTGCAAGTAGAAACATCAGAAATTCCATTATTTATAAGAAGACAGAAACTAGCTATGGCATACTGGATAAATTTACAGGGACAAAAAGATGATCATCCTGTAAGGAAAGTCCTGAATGATTGCTGGGAAATTTTAAATGCCACAGGTAAAGGCTTTGTGTGGAAAATAAAGGGATGGGTTAATGAAGATGGACTCGACTCAATATCATTTGCCCCAATAGTGGTATTATCCCCAATTCCACCTTGGATAATAGCTCATCCTGAAATAGACATAAAATTGCATGAGAACAGAAGGGAAATGGGTGAAGCTCTTAGTTTAATTACATATGTAAATGATTATATTAAAAACTAACATTACTTATTTCTTCAAATATACACAGACGTGTCTAAGAATATAGATACTGGAAGAACAGGGGCTGCATTCTATGTTCCAGAGTTTAAGGTGAGAAAGGCTGGCGGGATAACAGATGGTACAGTGGGGCAAATTAGTATTTGATACACTGCTGATTTTTCAAGCTTTCCCACTTACAAGAATGGAGAGATCTGTAATTTTCATCATAGGTACACCTCAACTGTGAGAAACAGAATCTAAAAAAAAAAAAAAAGTTATTGTATGATTTTTAAATAATTTCCATTTTATTCCATGAAATAAGTATTTGATACAATAGAAAAATAGAACTTAATATTTGGTACAGAAACCTTTGTATACAATTACAGAGGTCAGACGTTTCCTGTAGTTCTTGACCAGGTTTGCACACACACTGCAGAAGGGAAATTGGCCCACTCCTCCATACAGGTCTTCTCCAGATCTTTCAGGTTTTGGGGCTGTCGCTGGGCAACCCAGAGTTTCAGCTCCCTCCATAGATTTTCTATTGGGTTCAGGTCTGGAGACTGGCTAGGTCACTCCACGACCTTGAAATGCTTCTTACAGAGCCACTCCTTAGTTGCCCTGGCTGTGTGTTTGGGGTCATTTTCATGCTGGAAGACCCAGCCACAACCCATCTTCAATGCTCCTACTGAGGGAAGGAGGTAGTTGCCCAAAATCTTGCGATACATGGCCCCATTCATCCTCCCCTCAATACGGTGCAGTCATCCTGCCCCCTTTGCAGAAAAGCATCCCCAAAGCATGACGTTTCCACCCCCATGCTTCACGGCTGGAGTGGAGTTTATACCGAAAAGTTCTATTTTGGTCTCATCTGACCACATGATCTTCTCCCATGCCTCCTCTGGAACATCCAGATGGTCTTTGGCAAACTTCAGACGGGCCTGGACATGTGCTGGCTTGAGCAGGGGGACCTTGCGAGCGCTGCAGGATTTTAATCCATGACGGTGTAGTGTGTCACTAATGGTAACCATTGAGACTGTGGTCCCAGCTCTCTTCAGATCATTGACCAGGTCCTCCCGTGTAGTTCTAGGCTGATCCCTCACCTTTCTCAGGATCATTAATACTCCACGAGGCGAGATCTTGCATAGAGCCCCAGTCCAAGGGAGATTGACAGTCATCTTGAATTTCTTCCATTTTCTAATAATTGCGCCAACAGTTGTTGTCTTCTCACCAAGCTGTTTGCCTATTGTCCTGTAGCCCATCCCAGCCTTGTGCAGGTCTACAATTTTGTCCCTAGTGTCCTTAGACAGGTCTTCAGTCTTGCCCATAGTGGAGAGGTTGGAGTCTGATTGACTGAGTTTGTGGACAGGTGTCTTTTGTACAGGTAATGAGTTCAAACAGGTGCAATTAATACAGGCAATGAGTGGAGGATAGGAGGGCTTCTTAAAGATAAACTAACAGGTCTGTAAGAGCCAGAATTCTTGCTGGTTGGTAGGTGATCAAATACTTATTTCATGCAATAAAATGGAAATTAATTATTTAAAAATCATAAAATGTGATTTTCTGGGTTTTTTTAGATTCTGTCTCTCACAGTTGAGGTGTACCTATGATGAAAATTACAGATCTTTCCATTCTTTATAAGTGGGAAAACTTGAAAAAATTGGCAGTGTATCAAGTACGTATTTGCCCCACTATACATCAGTATATACAGGTGAGATGACATCAATTCTAATGGCACTAGTGTGGGTTTATGAAATTAGACCTGATAAAGTAATAATATGTACTGACTCTATGGCAGTCCTTAGGAGTTTACAGCCAATGGAAGCAAATAGAACTGACATTTTAACAGAAATCATGATCAGGTTGTACAGTTTATGACAGGTGGAAATTATAATTTGATTTACGTGGGTTCGAGCACACGTGGGAATTCAAGGTAATGAGGAAGCAAACAAAATAGCCAAAGAATCATTAAAAATGGAATAACCAAATATAAACCTTTTACTCAGTAGATCAGAAAACATTTAATCTTAAAGGCATGTAATAGGAAATGGCAGACATTTTGGGATTCATGACATACAGGTCGGCACTTTTACAAGGTTCACAAAACCATAATGAAAAGCAAAATAGTTCACAACTTAAGTAGAAGAGAACAAGTTATTTTCACACATTTATGAACAGGACAGTCAAATCTAATTAATACTTTACACATTTTAGGGAAGCATAACACAGGTTTATATGATGTCTGTTTGACGGATGAGTCTGTAGAACGTGTGTTGAAGGAATGTAAGGTATATGAAAAAGAAAGGAGGATTCTTAAGGAAGAATTACAAGCAGTAGGGTGCCAGGAAGTCACCATAACCAGTTTTTTAAATGATGGTCCAAATTCTGGCAAAACATATAAATGCAGTCATGAGATTTATTAAGAATAGTGGGTTATATAATAGGATGTAGGAGTGATTAGCTCATTCTCTTCACACTCCATCACAGTAGGTGGCGGTATGCACCTTAAAGTTGGTTCGCAACCTGCCATAAAACCAAAAGAAGAAGAAGAAGAAGAAGCAGAAGAGAGGAAGACAAACATCAGATCCAGAGCACTCGCTGCTGTGTTTCCTGCATCATCAATATAAAGAGCCTGATTAACTCTGAGTCCATTTGAGTTCACAGACTCGTCTTGTTGGCTTTTGAAGCTGATAACATGTGGTTGAATGTACAAACACAAATATAGCACAGCACAGAGTTTTTAAGTGTGACTAAAGGACTTTATTCTTGTCGAAGGCCAGTGTGAAATGAAACCACTTCCTATGTAGACATAACACTCTTGAAAACACTAATCAAAACTGTAGAGATGACAGTGGACTTCCGGAGAAAGCCCCCTGCACTCCCCCCTCTCATCATCATGAACAGCACTGTGGCTGTAGTGGACTCATTCAAGTTCCTAGGAACTAACATCTCCCAGGACCTGAAGTGGGACATTCACATTGACTCAATTGTGAAAAAAGCCCAGCAGAGGTTGTACTTTCTCCGTCAACTGAAAAAGTTCAATCTACCACAGGCACTGATGACACAGTTTTACTCCGCTGTCATTGAGTCAGTTCTGTGCTCTTCTATAACTGTCTGGGGCAGCCAGTAAATCAGATATAAGAAGACTGCAACGGACTGTTAGGACAGCAGAAAGAATCATTGGTGTGCACCTGCCCAACCTTCAGGACTTATACATCTCCAAAGTGAAGAAACGGGCAGGAAACATCATCCAAGACCCTTCTCACCCCAGACACAACCTGTTTGCACTTCTCCCCTCAGGCAGACGCTACAGATCCCTGAGCACTAAAACATCTAGACATAAAAACAGCTTTTTCCCAAATGCCATCTCCACCTTAAACAGATAAACATGAATCATTACCTGGGTTCTACAATTCATTTCTGTATTTCTTTCTCCATTTCTAATTATTGTCTTTTTCTGTAGTATTGTTATGTAAACTTCTGTAGTATTACTATGTAAATACTCATGCACATCTCTTATTTTTATAGCTGTATATAGAGGACATAATGCACAAATCTGTACATAAATCATCTGTTCCAGATTCATACATTATTATTTATTTTTTAAGTTTTGATTTTACTTAAATGTTGTATGTAAGTATGTATGTATGTACCAGGAGCACCTTAAAAAAACGTGTGTTTGCGCACACTTGGCGAATAAAGCTAATTCTGATTCTGATTCTGATTCAACATTTTAAAGATCACACCTCATCTGTGAAGACGTACTTTCCATCACAGTGGATAATGGATATAGAAGCTATTTATGAAAATGTTGAATGCAGAGATATTGAAAATACAACTGGACCTCAAACTCAGAGTCACTGCCATGAAGGAAAAGATCAAAAGTGCAGTAAGAAGGAAATTATTTGAAAGCAGAAATGATTTTGCAGATGGTGTTCTTGATAGTGCCACTATGAGAAAATGAGAAACATACAATTTTAACTATTTCTTCAAATGAAATGTCACTGTTTATGCTTTTAAATGAAGTATATTAACATTGACTTCTTTTATGTACTTTTTTCATAAATTTGTTCATACATTTTGTCATAGGACTTCCAGATGACAAAAATATACTCATAAAACACTAAAGGCATGTCTATTACCAAAAGCAATTGTAGATTATCCTTACAGAGGTTGATTTGAAACTTTAATGTGTTTTGTTCATGTTTGTCAAGAGGAAGTAGATGTTTGGTGTTGATCACAGTGAGTCTCGGGCTCATTTGTGTTCTTCTGCTGGTCTTCATCATACTGCAGCACATCACCATCACAGCAGAGAGAGACCTGATGAAGAGTTACAAGAACACAGTTAAAGAGTTCAATCAAAACATCAACAGCTTACAGGATGAAAAACACCAACTGCAGAACAACGTCAACTCTTTGACTCAGAAGAAACTGGAGCGGGAGGCCAGAGTCACTTCTCAAAGTGTGGAACTGAAGAAAGAAGCACCCAAAAGTGGTCAGTATGCATATGATTTTCTTTTTTTTTTTTTCTTTTTTTTTTTTTTTTAATGTATGAAGTGCATATTTATTTGGGGTTCAGGTTGGTTTTTCATTTCCAATGAGTTGAAGAGCTGGTCTGACAGCAGGCAGTACTGCAGGGATCGTGGTGCTGATCTGGTCATTATCAACAGTGAAGAGAAGCAGGTGAGTTTGTGTGAGTGTCTGTTACTGAATGAGAGGAATCACCCTTACTCCTGTTTTTATTCACACAGAGCTTCATTTCTTCATTCACCACAGAAAGAGCATGGATTGGTTTGTCAGACATAGACAATGAGGGCAACATGAAATGAGTGGATAATTCAACACTGAATCAAGGGTAAGTGATAAACATCACCTGTATATTTGTTTGTTTTAGTCTTTTTGATTATCATTATAAATAAGACACTTTAAATTCTGTAAATTCTGTAACAAAAAGTCGTCTTCTCTCTTTTATTTTTCTGCATTTTCATTTCTGGTCAAGCTTCTGTATTACTTTTGTTTATTCTTAAAACGTGCTGTTATACTGTGAGTATTGTTGGTTCATAATTTTGTGTTCCTAAAAAAATGAACATCTGATACATGTCGTTCAGGTTTTGGCTCACAGATGAGCCAAATGATGGTGGTGGAGATGAGGACTGTATTGAACTGAATTATAAAAGAGAGCAGTCGGGATGGTCACCTGTGAACAGCTGGAATGATCACACATGCACAGAGAAGAAAAAAGGCATTTGTGAGAAATAGAGTTCATCCAGTCTCATGGTTTTTCTTCCATTATTGAATGTAATCATTATTGTTGTGATTGTATAATTTCTGTTTTAATCCCTGCCTTTCAGCTCATCTGAAATTTGTTGTAAGGAAAATATAAAATTGTCATGATTTTCTTGCTTTTAATAAACTTCTGTTTCTTATGGTGTGAATTAGGCCGATCTGAGAGACCAAACCTCCAACATCTTCATGTTTTGCTTCATCACAAGCAGCTCTATATTAACATGATATCATTCTAGCTGTTATCATAAGTCTTATTTGTTAGTCTGAAGTGTTGAGGTGACAATCACTGTAAACTACAGAGGTATAAATTATATTTACTATTGTTCCGAATTTGTCTGTTAAACTGCTTTTAAAATGGTGAAAATAGCAGAACAGTGACACCTACTGAGAAAATGAAAATATGAATATCCTGTTGTCACCCATTTGTGTTTAATAGTTGTAAACAGGAAGTAATCATCCCACATTCACTATTTTTTACCATTATCCTCTCTGTCTCTTAATGGCACAGTGGTGTAGATTAAGAACATTATTAATTTCCTTCCAGGTCTTGTCGATTGCCATCAATACAAAAGCCCAGTTAGGCCTGTTTTTGAATCCATCTTGATGGTCACAGATTTCTCTTGTCGGATACTGTAGCTGCAAACATGAGCAAACTCCACATTTCTTTGACAACATGAGGTTGAATATGCAGTAAATATTCAGCCATACAGTAGTATGAGTTTACAGAGAGTTTTGGAAGTCTAGATTTTTCTGAGCCTAAACTAATGAAACCACTTCCTGTGTAGGGTTTGCACTATTTAAAAACACGGTACACATTATAAAGATCACAGCTCATCTGTGCACACATACTGTACTCTGCTGTAAGTGAGAGCAAATAATGGAATCAGGGACCTTTTACGTATGCAGAAATGTTAACAGATCTGGACCTCGAACACAGAGTCGCTGCCAGGATGAAGGAAAAGCTCAAAAGTAAAGTAAGCAGAACATTTTGTTTAAAGCAGAGACGGAGTCCCACATGGTTTCGCTAATGTTTGGGGGGATGAGAAACTTACCAAAAAAACCAATCATTTTTATTCGAAACTGCTATTTTATGTTTACGTTTTCAGCATACTTTGCTGTTTGTGTGTTTTACCGTATACAGTACAGTAGTTTTACGTTTACAATACTTCTAGATTTTTATGAATATAAAACAACATGCTCTTTAAAAAGCCTCATCATTTATCTACCAACCAAGGTAGACTTACAAAGGTTGATTTGAGATGTTATATCTAATAATATGCAGTGAATTGTTGATAATTGATATTTGTGTGTTTTGTTCATGTTTGTCAGAAGGAAGTAGATGTTTGGTGTTGATCACAGTGAGTCTCGGACTCATTTGTGTTTTTCTGCTGGTCTTCATCATACTGCAGCACATCACCATCACAGCAGAGAGAGACCTGATAAAGAGTTACAGGAACAGAGTTAAAGAGTTCAGTCAAACCATCAACAGCTTACAGGACAATTACACTGATCTAATGACTGAAAAACACCAACTGCAGAACAACTTCAGCTCTTTGAGTCAGAAGAAACTGGAGCTGGAGACCAGAGTAAACAACCTCACTGATGAGAAAGACCAGTTACAGATAAACTTCACCACTTTGAGTGTGAAGAACCAGGAGTTAGAAAGCAGAATCAAGACTTTAAATGATGAACTGGAGAAAGAAAAATTTAAAAACAGTCAGTAAAAATGTGGTTTTGTTTCTTTACTTCTCTTTATCTTTACACATATAGTTACATTTTTTATTTTATTTTATTTATTTATTTTTGGTTAGGAAATCTGTGTGGTCCAGTTTGTTATTTTATATCCAATGAGTTGAAGAGCTGGTCTGAAAGCAGGCAGTACTGCATGGATCATGGTGCTGATCTGCTCATTATCAACAGTGAAGAGAAGCAGGTGAGTGTCTGTGAGAGTGTATGAAACTGAATGAGAGGAATCACACTTATTCCTGTTTTTATTCACACACAGAGGAATATATCTTCAGTCATCAGTGAGAGAATGTGGATTGGTTTGTCTGACATAGAGCAGGAGGGAAACATGACATGGGTGGATAATTCACCACTGAATCAAGGGTAAGTACTGAAACAACTACAAGAAACCATGGTGGATTTATTATGAAGATAATACTCTTCCACAAACACCACAATCAAAGATTTTTAGCAAAATAACTCTTTCTTGTACTTTCTCCACCAACTTCACTTTTGCTGTAGCTACTGTACAAAGTTTATTTTTGATACATGTTATTCAGGTTTTGGTTTGGAGATGAGCCAAATAATGCAGGTGGAGATGAGGACTGCGTTGAACTGATACCTGGAGTGGTACAAGACAGCATCATGAACTGGAATGATCTGCCATGTTCAGAGAAGAGAAAAGGGATTTGTGAGAAATAGGGTTGATTCTGTCAAGTTGTGTTTTTAATTGCATTTGTTTTTTAAGGGATCAACTGTGATTGTGATCAGCTTTGTTTCTGACTGGGATATTTAAAAACAGTCCGCTACTTTATTTTATATTAACTGTGCTTTCACAATATCAAATGCATTTTCTTTAGCATACAAGTGTAAAGTGTTCCAGATTGCCCTAATTTACCCTATTATTCTGATATTAGTGTCTGAATAAAATGGTCAAAAACCATTATTACTAATATTAACCTATAGCATTTCCTCCAGCCTAGAGAACAGATTTATTCCACTCAGGTAATTATAAATAAAGTAAAATATCAGATCCAAAGTGTTTGCTGAACTTTTTTTTTTTTTCTTCAATGTATGGATATGTTTATGTATCAGTATATATCAATATACCTAATTCCATTTTTAAAGTATCTCCATGTAATAGTTTTTAGAGAACTGCGTGATTAATTACAAACTAACGGTGCATTCCAAAAAGTAATTTTGTGCGCTTAAATGAAAATACGATAAGGGGAAGCCACATGAAGTGTTATGAAACAAAAAGTCATTAACTTCACCACTTCACAAAGGCTGTTAGCATACATGCCAGCTCACTTCAAAGAAATAAATTTACCACTCGTGAGCACGTGACACTTTTTTTTTTTTTTTTTTCAAGCTAGATGGTGGGAGATTTTGAGTTCACATAGATATAAAAAGAGTATTTCAAGTTGTTTTGGTTTTGTTATGATGCATGTTTATTTGTATGCAAAACACTTTAATAAGCAGTTTAAATAGGTTTCATAAGCAATTCATTTGTTTAATAGCATAAGTGTAGCCCAGGGGTTCTCAATTCTGGCCCGTGAGATCCATTTTCCTGCAGAGTTCAGCTACAACCCTAATTAAACACACCTGTAAACTATAATTAGTAAACCTTACTTTAAAAAATAGCATGCAAACCGATTGCCTCGAAAAAAACAAGTAAAATAAGAATAGTACCTTGTACTAACAAAGGTTTATTTAGTGTTGTAAACTGACACGCAAGTTCTGGTAAGCTTACTTGGTTTAAGGCAATCAGTGTTTTTTTTTTTTTTTTAGTGGTATTAGTGCACAACAGACAACATACAATAAACACAAAACACAAAAACATCAGTGACAATAATCAGAAATGACAACCTGAATAATGTTAGTGTCAGGATTATGTTCTGTTTGTCTTGCCTTCCTTGTGTTTTTTCCCGTGTGTTTCTTGTGTTTTTGGTTTAGTCCAGGTTCCCCCCTTAGGTTTTAGTGCACTTGGTATTGTCTTGCCCATATTTGTACTTCCCCTCATTATCTCGTTTGTGACCACTCCCTTGTCTTTATGTATTTAAGGTCTGTTTGTTCCACATGGTAGGGTCGGTGATTATATTGTCATTCAGTTTATGGTTTCTGCTGTTTCTGGTTCCCTGTCGTTCCCCTGCGTTTATTTCTTGTTCACTTTTGGATTATTTAATAAAACTACAGTGGTTGGGATCTCCGCTCTCCTCCATCTTATTTCCACGCACACTACGACTACGTACAGCGTGACAGAATCACCGACCAAAGGACAACAATATGGATGCTGAGAGGAGGATCATGGGCATTCGTCGGGGGATGAGGCCGGTGGAACAATATGTGGAGGAATTCTTGGAGGTTTGTCATCTGGTGAGTTGGAGTGATGCGATGATTAATACGTGTTTTCTAATGGGGCTAAATAACTCCCAGTTGCTCAGTTCCATACCCTATGAGGATCGCTATAAACCGGTTGCTGAATTTATCAACCAGGTCCTCACCCTCAGTCAGTCCGATTTTTACGTTGATGTGAAAGATTCCGATCTTTCCCCCATTAGAAAACACGTTGCCGCTCCAGCCCACCATCAGCCAGCTTCCTCCACATGCCGTCCCGACCGGCCCGCTCCCTCTGGTCTTCCTGCGCTTCCTCCTGTTCGTTATTCCTCCTCTCTCATCGTCAGTCCGGAGATCGCGGCCAGCTCTCCGAGGTCATGGCCAACCTTGATGGCCAGTGTGCTGGACCCACCACTAATGCCGGTACACAAGATGGCTGCCGCCACGCCCGAGTCTGCACGCAAGATGGCTGCCGCCACGCCCGAGTCTGCACGCAAGATGGCTGCCGCCACGCCCGAGTCTGCACGCAAGATGGCTGCCGCCACGCCTGAGTCTGCACGCAAGATGGCTGCCACCACGCCCGAGTCTGCACGCAAGATGGCCGCCGCCACGCCAGAGTCTGCTCGCAAGATGGCCGCCACGCCAGAGTCTGCTCGCAAGATGGCCTCCGTACCTGAGCCCCCGGCCAAGATGGCCTCCGTTCCTGAATCCCCGGCCAAGATGGCCTCCCTTCCTGAATTCCCGGCCAAGATGGCCGCCAAGACTGAGCCCCCGGCCAAGATGGCCGCCAAGACTGAGCCCCCGGCCAAGATGGCCGCCAAGACTGAGCCTCCGGCCAAGATGGCCGCCGCACCCGAGCTCACTGACCCACCAGAGCGCCCTCAAGCGACCACTCGCACAGAGCCTGCTCATACAGTGTCTCCGCTGGAGACGCCCAGCCCTCCAGAGTCTCCGCTGGGGTCGTCCAGCCGTCCAGGGCCCTCACCTCAAGAGCTTCCTTCAGAGCCCACGTCTCCTTTGGCACTTCCTGAGTCAGGTCAAGCGGCCGAGTCAGGTCAAGCGGCCGAGTCAAGTCAAGCGGCCGAGTCTAATCAAGACACAGCTCCACTTCCCGAGTCAAGCCAAGCTGTGGCTGTGTTCCCCGAGTCAAGCCAAGCTGTGGCTGTGTTCCCCGAGTCAAGCCAAGCTGTGGCTGTGTTCCCCGAGTCCAGCCAAGCTGCTGCTGAGTTCCCCGAGTCCAGCCAAGCTGCTGCTGAGTTCCCCGAGTCCAGTCAAGCTGCGGCTGTGTTTCCCGAATCAAGTCAAGTTTCTGAGTCAGGTCAAGTTACAGCTGTGATTCCTGGGCTATGTACCATTATAGCTGCGTCGGCCAAGTCAAGCCAAGTTCTTGGTGCAGCTCATGAGCCCGAACTGCCTCCAGCGCGCACTCCAGAGCCTGAGCTGCCTCCAGCGCGGCCTCCAGAGGCAGGGCCCACGTCGGCTGACAAGGCCACTCCAAAAACCTCGCCTGCCAGAGAAGCCGCGCCAATGCCTCCTGAGGTGTCAGCCCAGGCTGTAGAGCCTCAAAAGGAGGCGGCGTTAACTGTTGAACTTTCTGCTTCTCCCATTTCTCTGTCCACCTCCTCTATCCCTGCTCTCTCCAGGTCCCCGTCCTTGACGCGGTTGCCCGCACAACCTTGGAGGGCTCCAGCGCACCCTCCAGAGCCGGAGCACTGTCCAGCGCGCCCTCCTGAGTCTGCGCGCCCTCCTGAGTCGGCTCCTCCGCCAGCGCGCCCTCCTGCGCGCCCTCCAGAGGCTGTGCGCGCTCCTCCTCCAGCGCGCCCTCCTGCGCGCCCTCCAGAGGCTGTGCGCGCTCCTCCTCCAGCGCACCCTCCAGAGTCTACGCGCGCTCCTCCTCCAGCGCGCCCTCCAGCGCGTCCTCCAGAGTCTGCGCGCGCTCTTCCTCCAGCGCGCCCTCCTGAGCCAGCACCTTATCCAGCGCTCCTTAGGGCTGGCAGAACCATAAATTCCCCCAAGAAAATTTTGGGGGGGGGGCTACTCCCCTGTTCAGCCATGGCCTCCTGAACTGTTCACCCGGCCATGGCTTCCCGAACCCCCGGACCCGCCATGGCCTCCTGAACTGTTTTCCCGGCCATGGCTTCCCAAACCCCCGGACCCACCATGGCCACAAAGACTGCTCGGCCAGGGCTCCCTGAATCCCCAGACCCGCCATGGCCCCCTGAGCTCCCTGATCCGCCCTGGAGGCCGTCCCTATATCCGGTGGCTCCTGTGTCCCTGCATACCGGCCTTCAGAGCGCCCACCCTCCCACCCTCCCACCCTCCCACCCCAGTGTGTGTTACGGCGCGAGTCGCGCCTTGTAAGAGGGGGGGTAATGTCAGGATTATGTTCTGTTTGTCTTGCCTTCCTTGTGTTTTTTCCCGTGTGTTTCTTGTGTTTTTGGTTTAGTCCAGGTTCCCCCCTTAGGTTTTAGTGCACTTGGTATTGTCTTGCCCATATTTGTACTTCCCCTCATTATCTCGTTTGTGACCACTCCCTTGTCTTTATGTATTTAAGGTCTGTTTGTTCCACATGGTAGGGTCGGTGATTATATTGTCATTCAGTTTATGGTTTCTGCTGTTTCTGGTTCCCTGTCGTTCCCCTGCGTTTATTTCTTGTTCACTTTTGGATTACTTAATAAAACTACAGTGGTTGGGATCTCCGCTCTCCTCCATCTTATTTCCACGCACACCACGACTACGTACAGCGTGACAGTTAGTAATATGTGAGTAGCAGTAGTAGCAAATATAATAATAAATACAGCAGTGGAACAGCAGTGGTAATGGAACAGCAATGATAATAACAGTAATGAAAATCAAAAATGACAATCTGAATATTAGTAATAGTATTTGAATAGTACTAGCAAGTATAATAATAATAATAATAATAAGAATAATAATAAATAATAATACTAAAGATGGTGATGATAACAATAATATTCTGTGATGATGGCAGCAGTAATATCATTAATAATAACCGTAATAATAGTGATAGTAATAATAATTCCAATAACATTAATTAAAATAACACATACCCAACACATGCCACATCTATCCTAACCTCTGTTTCAGTATTTAAGGTATGTTTTGTTTGTTTGTTTTTCTTTTTCTTTTCCTTTTCCTTTTTTTTTTTCTCCTCCACATTCATGGTAGGAATACTATATGTATGTGTACATACGCTTAAGCTGATGTGGTGCATTAAAAGAAGGGTGTAGTGCATTAAAATCAGCATGCAGTGCATTAAAAACGTGTGGTATATGTTGGTTGCAGAGCTTTTTTTTTTTTAGTTATACTTATATATTTCAATTATTTATACTTAGTGTCATGATCTTTATTAAACCGTTACCATACTTATACAAAACATTATCCTATCGACACCATCTTATTACTGCTCAGTGTTTCAATGGTATTATTAATGATAATGATAGTAATAATAATAATAATGATAATAATAATAATGAAAACACTCATAATATTACTAAACCCTTATATAAATATGTATAATACTATGTGAATAAATAATTAGGGTCAGTGTGTCAGATTTGTTAGAGCTGAATGAAGTTTGATCTAGAGTGTTGTGGTTCTGAAGTATAGTTGTAAGGAAGTGAAAAATATTCAGGGTATATATCATCTATAAACACATTTTTCCAATGTGTTATGTGAATAGTGTTTCGAGATTTCCAGTTCAAGAAGATACAAGGAGTATCCTTTTGTTTGTTATTTCCTGACTGAGAGCTAACAGTAAACAGAATAAGGGGGATGCTGCAGTCCAGGAGGCGGGATAGGGATTCAGTGACTTCTTTCCAAAAGTGTTTAATGGGTGGGCAGTGCATATGGCGTGGATGTATGTGTCCGGACAATTTTGTGAGCAGTGCGAGCAAGTTTCTGATATAAATCCCATTTTAGACAGCCTTTTCCCAGTGTACTGTGTTCTATGAAGAGTCTTATATTGTATGAGCTGAAGGTTGGCGTTTTTAGTCATAGAATAAATATTTCAAATTCAGTCAGAATCGTATCAGGAGCCATAAAAAGGTCTCTGATTGTTGGTAAAGTTATGGTTTTATTTGAATTGGTTATAATTTTGTATAATTTGGAAAGTAATTTTTTTTTCGGGGAGGATATATTAATTAAATCTGCTACTGCGGAAGGAAGATGAAGATTGATGGTTCTAGTGTTGATTTTAGATAAAACAGCTGATTTAAGTTGCAAATAATTCAAGAATTGATTGCTCTCAATACCATACTCCTGGACTAAGTAGGAAAATGAAACAAAGTTGTTAGACTGAAAAATGTGATTAATATGTGTAATGCCCTTTTCTACCCATTTATGGAAATTGAATGCTTTTTTGTTGCTTGAGACGTCAGGGTTGTTCCAGAGTGGAGTGAGTTTAGATGGAGCCTGATTAGAGTTTGTGATTTGGTGATATTTCCACCAGGCTGTCAGGGCCGAAGCTATTGTCACGGCTTTCAAGCATGGGTGATGTTTAATGGACTGATTGAGAAATGGAATGTCTGATATGTTCAAGTTTGCACAGAGTGACTGTTCTAAATCTAGCCATATGATATCTGACTGAGTGGGGTGAGTCTATTTATATATGTATTGAAGTTGGTTTGCTAGTGAATAATGGTAAAAATGTGGGACTTCTAAGCCTCCTAAAGATTTGGGTTTTTGTAAAGTGCTTAATTTTATCCATGGTGGTTTATTTTTCCAGTAGAATAGGGTGATGATGAAGTCTAGAGATTTGAACCAAGTGAGAGTAGGCTGGGTTGGGATCATTGAGAATAAGTAGTTTATTTTAGGGAGTACTGTCATTTTGATTATAGCTATTCTGTTCTTCCAAAATGACTCTCCCAGCCACTAGGGAGCGCAGCCTGCCCCCTCTTGTAATGACTCTCCCAGCTATTAGGAGGCGCAGTTTGCTCCCTCTTACAGTGACCCTCCCAGCCATTGGTGGGCACTGTCTGATTTGTACTGTGAAGACTCTCCCTGCCACCAGGTGGCACCACCTGATGTGAACTTCTCATCAAGTTAATTTGTTGCACCTGCATTTTGTTCTATTTAAGTCTGGCAGTTTCACTGAGCTGTGTTCAGTCTTGAGCTGACTTTGTTTCTGTTTCTTTGTTGCCATTTGGTCATCTTTATGTTTTTGTTAGCAAAGCAGTGACTGCCTTTAGCTTGTATTGAAGACTGAATCCAAGTAAAGACTGCTTGTATTTTTGGAGTTACCTGAGCCTCCTATCTTATTTTTTTTTTTCTTCTGCACATGGGTATCCAACAAACAGTCCTCCCAAGTAGATCAGCGGTAGAACAGTTGTATCTTCTGACTGAGAGACCTGGGTTCAAGACCCATCTCAGAAGCTTTACCTCACTTCATCCTGACAGCAAGACTGAACCATGGAAGTAGACCCAGCAGAAGAACAGACTCCTACCTCCAATGTGGAACGAATTCTAGCTGAACTTAATAGCCAAGCTGTGGCTATTCACAAGCATGAACAGATTTTAACTGAGATTCTCCAGCATCTAAGACCTCAAGCCTCTCCAGTCTAATCAATTCAGCCTGTGTCTCAAACTGCCCCACCACAACCAACCCAATCTCAAGGTACCTTTCAGCCAGGCCCACCAGCAGGTCTCCTACTCGAGCCTAAACTTCCAGCCCCTGAGAGGTACGATGGGAACCCAGAGAGGTGCCGGGGGGTTATTACACAGTGTATTCTTGCTTTTCTATTGCAGCCTAACAGTTTTCCTACAGAGAGCAGCAGAGTGGCATATATGACAACTCTTCTTGTGGGAAAGGCGCTGGACTGGGCCACGGCTCTCTGGGAACGGCAGTCTCCCCTCACAACCAGCAGTGAGCACTTCATAGCAGCGATGAGAAAGGTCTTTCACCACCCTGTTAGTGGAGCAGAGGTGGATAATCGACTGCTTCAGCTCACACAAGGAACACGCAGCATGGCTGAGTTTGCTATCGAGTTCCGCACCCTAGCTGCAGAGAGTGAGTGGGATCAGCGAGCCCTGAAAGCAGCGTTCCATCGTGCCCTATCCCCTGAGTTAAAGAATGAGCTGGCCTACAGAGATCCAGCCCCTGATTTAGAGTCTCTGATCGACGTTGCTATCAGACTGGACAATCGCATCCGAGACCATCAAGGTAAACGTCGTCATGAGACTTGACTGCCTGAGATTCACACCTCCACGGGTTCTATGGAACCTTCCTCACTGATGGGGTGTTCTGAAGAGCCAATGCAGCTAGGGAGGACCCGGTTACATCTCTTTAGCCAAGCATTCAAATAATGTATCTCATAAACTTTTCCTGCAGTTATACCTGATCAGATGCTCATTATTAATCTTTTAGCTCTGGTTGAACAGATCTTTGTTTGCTTGCTTTGAACAGCAGCTACGCTAATTATGTTCCTATTTGTTCTCTGTTTCTGCCATGGGATTGACATCCTGTGGTAACTAGGAACTCACAAGCTCCAGTCTGGATCCAGAACACTTAAGAACAGATGATGCCAACCCTGAAACAACATACATCACTACAGAATTTTGCTACTAATTTATGGTGTTTTTGTCTGCTTGATTACGGAAAGGAAAGGACGTGACATGTGGCCAAGTATGGTGGCCACATGGAATTTGTGCTCTGCATTTAACCCATCCAAGTGCACAGTAATGAGCAGTGAACACACACCCGGAGCAGTGGGTAGCCATATTGCTATCGCTGCGGCCTTGTTCAAGGGACTCACCTCAGTCATGGTATTGAGCGTGGAGAGAGTGCTGGTTATTCACTCCCTCCACCTTCAATCCCTGCCGGACATGGGACTCGAACCCGCAACCTTTCGATTACAAGCCCGACTCCCTAACCATTAGGCCCCATGGCCTGATTACATCATTAACCCTTTAATGCGTGCGATCACACCCGTGTGATAAGGCTTGGCTGGTCCCTGAAGCGTACGATCACACCGGTGTGATTCGAACGTTCGGCGCATCACGTGATCAACTGCTGAATTCAAATCTGTTTTGGCGCTTTGGCTGGTGCTGAGACAGATCGGACGCGCTGAGTACTTGTCATATTATCACAACTATTCAGTGTTTTCAACCATACAATGCTTATTTTAGGTTTCAGACATTTAAATACACATACGTACTAACAAAACCATACATTTATCGTTTGTAAAATACACACTAATGTCTATGGAAGCGGCAATAAAGATCCTTACAAATATAATCTGACAACATATTTTATTGATATCATATACAGATTGTGTAGGTAACTATACAGTTTGCTCTGCTCTTCTCCCAGCTCACCAGAGACTTAAGTCTTTCGGCAGGAGAGGATGAATTTGCGTGTTGTAAATTCTACAGCGCGGATTCAGCGCGAACAAACATGGCGGCGCCCATCACCCAGTATAGATCAACTAACGCGGTCATTATAAAAGTGTTTCAACTTCTAAATACATTTACTTGCACATATTTCAAAATCGGAATATCATATATTTCATAATATAGTGAGCATGTTTGTGAATATTAATAATAAAAAACAAAAAAGGAAATAAAAGTAATCCATGTGTCTTACAGCTCTTTTGTGGCTGTGGTGTGTCACATGACGCGTCGCCATGGAAACAGTAAGGCGAAACATTCTAAAATAACGGTCGCCTAAAAAAACTCACTCTGGGGGGTCAGGTATAATATTTTAAACTCACGTGTGAAAGGGTTAATTGATCTTTACCATACATCTCAACCATATGTACTTCAACCTGACATAGCCCAGCAGGCACTGGACGTCTATATAGCGTCAGGTTGACGTTGGACCTGATGTCGGACAGATGTTGCATTTTGGTTGAGAATGAAAACTGTGTTGACGTCAGTATTTGACGTCAGTTTGACGCTGACTTAATGTTGGATTTTGGTTACACAACCTAAAAACAACAAAATATCAACGTCAGCTGACATTGGTATTGGACATCAATTTAACGTTGACATTAGACGTTGAATTTACATTGAATTTTGGTCAGCCGACGTCGCAACCAAAATTTAACCAAATATCAGCGTCTTATGACATTGTGTGCCTGCTGGGAGTCACCATTAGTAAGCTACTACTAAATATATTGTAAAAACTTTAATTTGGTGTAAAGTTGCTTTGCAACAATATGTATCATGAAAAGCGCTATACAAATAAATTTGAATTTAATTGAATTACTAGGCATACAAGAATCTTTCAGGCATGATATGGAAAACTATGGAATTAAATAGGGTGTCCTAACTTGTTCACATGACTGTGTACACACACACACACTTGCATGAGTGAGTGAGTACATTTTCTGAGCTGTTCAGGAATAGAATCTGATTGTATGTTATTCAGGTTTTGGGAAATAAATGAGCTGAATGACAAAGGTGGAAATAAAGACTGTATTGAAATGAATCCTGCAAAACCCACAGGGATGATATCCATGCGCAGTAATGAGAAAATGAAGTTGTGTTGAAGCCTCAAACTTATAATATGACCTCTACCCTTACCCTGATTTGCTCCCCGATTTCATTTTCTGTCAATACATAAATTTTTGTCACCACAGGGGGGCGCCAACATTACAAATTAGTCAACAAATTAAACAGGAATCTATATGATATACATAAGTAAATAATACAAACAAATAATTAACATGATTTGACATAACTTAAAGTTCGTTCAGAACCAACAATGAGACAATACAAAATAGAAACAAAGTAATAAAGTTTCTCTACCAAATTGTGAGAATTAGCATCCATGTAACGCCATGCCAGCAGAGGCAGCCCTTACCCTAGTACTCTCTGTTACCGCTCCATCTGCTGCTTCTATGGTTACTTCCTGTTTGGTGGCCATATAAAAAGGACCATGCCAAACAGACCCTCACAAAGTATTGTTTTGCCTGTGCAGACTCTACCAAGCGTTTTCCCAGTTTCATTGCCTTGTTTTGTTATTTTCCATAGTCATAGTTTTACCTTGTTCATTGCCATAGTTTTTGTCTCGTTTCATTGCCTTGTTAATTTGTTACTTTGGACTGCTCTCTGGTATTTTGACCTTCTGCCTGTTTATTGGATTATGCTTTTGTCTTGCCCTGGATATCACTGTTTGTTGGAGATCGACCTTGCCTGTGGGACTACGTTCTGTTCAATAAAGCTTGCATTTGGATCTATTCATGCTTCTGACGAGTCCTGTTACAATCTATGAATTGTTTCATCTCTTGACTTATATTTTAGCTTAATGTCTTTTTATTGCATATTTTCTTCTGAGTGTTCCTGTGAGCAAAACTACTTTAATAAAATTATTAATAATTATTAATAAACTATATATATATATATATATATATAGAAAGGAGACAAACTAACTGTAAAACTAACTGACAACATTAGGTTTTGCTATTTTTTTTAAATATTTGTGAAATAGCTTTGTATACATTATTTCATTGAATTGTTGTGATCATAGCATTTCTGATATGGTGTGTCAGTGAAACTGTCCTTTTGAATAAATTGGTCAATTGACAGTATTATCACATTACTTTTGTTTTTGCTTCATATTCCCTCTGTATGTATCTGCTTTT
The DNA here is from genome assembly GCA_036247105.1 of Cirrhinus mrigala. Lineage (NCBI taxonomy): Eukaryota > Metazoa > Chordata > Actinopteri > Cypriniformes > Cyprinidae > Cirrhinus > Cirrhinus mrigala. The sequence goes on from CM070007.1 coordinate 5,744,515, forward strand.
CTGCTCTATGGAGAGATTTTTTCAGGCCATCAGGACACAGCAGAGAGCAGGTTTATCAGACTGAAGTGACCAGAGAGGAAGAGACACAACTGATGCAAAGCACTTGCTGCTGAGTTTCCTGCATGATCAATATAAAGGTCCAGTTTGGCCTGTTTACGGCTGTTTGAGTCCATCTGAGTGTTCACAGACTCCTTTTGTTGACTTCTGAAGCTGATAACATGTGGCTGAATGTACAAAACACAAACATAGTAGTATGGCTATACAGAGAGTTTTTTAAGTTGGACTGAAGGACTTTATTCTTCTTAATGGCGAGTGTGAAATGAAACCACTTCCGGTGTAGATTTAGCACTCTTGAAAAACACTAGCAGTCATTCTAAATATCACAACTCATCTGTGAAGATGTACTATTGTTACGAATCTGGTCGGTGTCTTGCGGTCCGCTCACCGCCAGATGTCACTCTCACCCTATCACACACTGACTGTTGCATTACACCCCGGACTACATTATCCATCAGCCACTGCTCCCACCACCTGCGCCCAATCAGAGACTGTATAAAAGCCCCGGTCTTCCTGTTACACTTTGCTGAGTATTGAATTGTTCTTGCAGTCATACAAAGCGTTCCCTTGTATCTCGTGTCTGGTTTCCGTTTGTTTTTCCTTGTTTATTTGTTTCGTTTGTGCCCGCCGCCTGCCTTTTGTGACTCTCGCCTGTCTGACCATTCTCCTGCTTCGCCCTTTGGATAACGTACGCCGCTGATCGACCCTCGCCTGTTTGTGGACTATTCTTCGTCTCGCTGTCTAAAACACCTGTTTGCCATTGTTCGACCCTGCCTGCCTTTCGACCATGTCTTTGCCTCGTTGTGTTAATAAAAGTCTGCGAATGGATCCGCCTGCCTCCCGTCTCCTCGTTACAGAATACTCAGCCAACAAGGATCCAGCAGCTCCGAATACAGCAGCTCAGATCGTGCGTCTTAAACAAGGTGAGCGGTCCATTGAGGAGTACATTTCGGACTTTGTTATGTTAGCTAGTCAGACTTCTATGGACGATCTGTGTCTTATGATATTCTTCCATGGAGGGCTTTCAGAACCCTACCGCTCCTCAATGCCAATTTATCAACCCCACTGGACTTTAAAACAATACATAGACATTGCACTACAGATTTCTGGTTCATCGCTCACTGTGGGTGTCGCGGGGGAAGCAACGCGACATCGCGGTAACGCCGGCCGTGCAGCCCGCCCGTGTAATGGCGGCCGCGCCGGTGCGCGCTCACAAGATGGCGGCGACGGCGGAGCCCGTTCACAAAATGGCGGCGAAAACAGAGCTCCGTCACGTCACAGCTGCCATACAAGAGCCATTTAAAGTTGCAGCTGTGTTTCCTGAGTCAAGTCAAGTTTTCAAGTCAAGTCAGGTTGCAGCTGTGTTTCCTGAATCAAGTCAAGTTTCCAAGTCAAGTCAGATTGCAGCTGTGTTTCCTGTGTCAAGTCAAGCTGGAGCTATGTTTCCTGCATCTGTCAAGCCAGCGCCCGCTAACGCCACGTCTGTCAAGCCAGCGCTCGCTAACGCCACGCCAGCCAAGCCACAGCCCGCTCACGCCATGCCTGCCCGTCCAGGGCCTGCACCTGTCATGGCTGCCTTCCCACAACCAGCCCACAAGATGGCTGCCTTCCCAGAGCCAGTCCACAAGATGGTTGCCGTCCCTGAGCCAGTCCACAAAATGGCCGCCACCTCCAAGCCAGTTCACAAGATGGCCGCCATCCCAGAGTCACTCCACAAGATGGTCGCTGTCTCCAAGCCACGCCTCATGATGGCCCACGTGCTGGACTCACCCCTAATGACGGTATGGGCAGCTAAAGTGGCGCTCCATGTCGCGACGACTACCCCTGAGTCAAGTCAAGACACAGCTGCCGTTCTCCACGAGTCAAGCCAGGTCACAGCTGTTCCCCACAAGTCAAGCCAAGTCACACCTGTTCTTCACGAGTCAGGTCACATTACAGCTGCTGTCCCTGTTAAGTCAAGTCATGTTACAGCTGCTGTTCCTGTAAAAACAAGTCAGGACACCGCTTCATTTCCAGAGCCAAGTCAAACTGCAGAGCCAAGTCAAGCTGCAGGTGCATCTTCTGAGTCAAGTCAAGCTCCAGCTGCCGCTCCAAGGTCAAGTCAGGCCTCCAAGTCCGGTCAAGCATTTACATCCAGTCAAGCTTCCAAGTCCAGCGACGCCAAGACTGTTGTTCCTGAGTCAAGTCATGTTACAGCGGATTTCCATGAGCCAAGTCAGTTCACTACTGATCTTCACGAACCAAGTCAAGCCATAGCTGATCTTCACGAGCCAAGTCAAGTCACAGTTGATGTTCACAAGCCAAGTCAGGCCTCAGCCAATCACCACGAACCAGGTCAAGTCACAGCAGCACTTACTGAACCAAGTCAAGGTATTGCTGTTGTTCCAGAGTCAAGTCACGTCCCGCCTGACCGCCCAGAGTCAAGTCACGTCCCGCCTGACCGCCCAGAGTCAAGTCACGTCCCGCCTGACCGCCCAGAGTCAAGTCACGTCCCGCCTGACCGCCCAGAGTCAAGTCACGTCCCGCCTGACCGCCCAGAGTCAAGTCACGTCCCGCCTGACCCGCCTGACCGCCCAGAGCCTCTCCATGTTTCATCAGACCTCCCAGTGCCTCGTCATGTCTCGTCTATTCGTCCAGAGCCAAGTCACGTCTCGTCTGACCTTCCAGAGCCGTGCCATGCCTCGTCTGATATCCCACGATCACGGCCTATCATGATAGCCGGTGTACTGGACCCACCACAACCTCCCGCTGCTGCTCTACCTTTAATGGCGGTTGCCATCTGGTGTGTGTGGGCTGCACACTGTGCCCCTGAGGCCACGTCTGGTCTCCAGCCTGCTCCAGAACTCCTCTCTGATCTCAAGCCTGCTGCAGAGCTTTCGTCTGGTCTCCAGCCTGACCCAGAGCTCTCGTCTGGTCTCCAGCCTGCTCCAGAACTCCTCTCTGATCTCAAGCCTGCTGCAGAGCTTTCGTCTGGTCTCCAGCCTGACCCAGAGCTCTCGTCTGGTCTCCAGCCTGCTCCAGAACTCCCCTCTGATCTCAAGCCTGCTTCAGAGGTCCCGTTGGGTCTCAAGTCTGCTCCAGAGGCCTTCCCCAGCGGAGAAGCTGCGCCAATGCCTCCAGAGGTGTCGGCGCCTGCCGTAGAACCTCTTATGGAGGGGGCGTTATCCGCTAAACTCTCTGCTTCTCCCTTTTTCCTGTCTGCACCCTCTGTCTCTGCTCTCCCCAGGTCCCAGACCGTGACGCAGATTCCTGTTTCGCCCTGGAGGGCTGCTCCGCCTCCCGCTCTGCATCTGGTTCCGCCCTGGAGGGCTCTGGCGTTGCCTGCTCCGCCCTGGAGGGCTCCTGCTCCGCCTCCGCCCTGGAGGGCTCCTGCGCCTCCTGCTCTGCCTCCGCCTCCGCCCTGGAGGGCTGCTGCGCCTCCTGCTCCGCCTCCTGTTCTGCCCTGGAGGGCTGCTCCGCCCTGGAGGGCTCCTGCTCCGCCTCCGGCTCCGCCCTGGAGGGCTCCTGCGCCTCCGGCTCCGCCCTGGAGGGCTCCTGCGCCCCCTGCTCCGCCTCCGCCCTGCAGGCCTCCTGCGCCTCCTGCTCCGCCTCCGGCTCCACCCTGGAAGGCTTCCGCCTCGCCGGTTCTGCCTCAGTCTCCTGGCCCTCCCACCGCTCCCCTGGACTGTTTTTCGGTTGGAGCGTCTGGAAGCCGCTCCTTGGGGGGGGGCTATGTTACGAATCTGGTCGGTGTCTTGCGGTCCGCTCACCGCCAGATGTCACTCTCACCCTATCACACACTGACTGTTGCATTACACCCCGGACTACATTATCCATCAGCCACTGCTCCCACCACCTGCGCCCAATCAGAGACTGTATAAAAGCCCCGGTCTTCCTGTTACACTTTGCTGAGTATTGAATTGTTCTTGCAGTCATACAAAGCGTTCCCTTGTATCTCGTGTCTGGTTTCCGTTTGTTTTTCCTTGTTTATTTGTTTCGTTTGTGCCCGCCGCCTGCCTTTTGTGACTCTCGCCTGTCTGACCATTCTCCTGCTTCGCCCTTTGGATAACGTACGCCGCTGATCGACCCTCGCCTGTTTGTGGACTATTCTTCGTCTCGCTGTCTAAAACACCTGTTTGCCATTGTTCGACCCTGCCTGCCTTTCGACCATGTCTTTGCCTCGTTGTGTTAATAAAAGTCTGCGAATGGATCCGCCTGCCTCCCGTCTCCTCGTTACAACTATAAGACATAGTGAATAAATAGAATTAGAGGACATTTCTAAAAAAAAAAAATGTTAAACACAGAGATATTGAGGACACAACTGGACCACAAACTCACTGTCACAGCCAGGATGAAGATGAAGATCTAAAACACAGTGAGCAGAAAATTACTGTAAAGTGGAGATTGTGTTGCAGATGGTGTTGTTGATAGTGTTACTAATAAGGAAATGAGAATGGTTAAATACAATTTAAGAAGAAAAAGCATTTTATTGTAATAACAATACACTAATGTTTCTGCATTAATATTTAAAGTATTAACATGAAATTATTTTTTATTTACTTTTTCAACATGTTCATCTTTGGATATTTTACCATATAGCAACATTGTTGCTGTATAGCAATGTTTGTCTTACAAAATAATATAAAAGCTCTACAGCATTATCTAAAGACAAAGAAAAATTATCCTATATGGCTATTTGAAACTTAATTTCTAATAATATGAAGGGCACTCACTGATAATTGTGCATTTAAAAAAGCTAGATGGAGACCAAAGTCAGCGATCTTACTGTTGAGAAAAGCCAGTTAGAGACCAGAGTCCAAGATCTCACTGTTGGAAAAAGCCAATTAATGACCAAAGTCAAAGATCTCACTGCTGGAAAAAGCCAGTTGGAGACCAGAGTCAAAGATCTCATTGCTGGGAAAAGCCAGTTAGAGACCAGAGTCAAAGATATCACTGCCGAAAAAAGCCAGTTGGAGACCAGAGTCAAAGATCCCACTACTGAAAAAAGCCAGTTGGAGACCAAAGTCAGCGATCTTACTGCTGAGAAAAGCCAATTGGAGACCAGAGTCAAAGATCTCATTGCCAGAAAAAGCCAGTTAGAGACCAGAGTCAAAGATCTCACTGCTGAAAAAGCCAGTTGAAGACCAAGGTCAGCGATCTTACTGCTGAGAAAAGCCAATTGGAGACCAGAGTCAAAGATCTCACTGCTGGAAAAAGCCAGTTGGAGACTGAAGTCAGCGATCTTACTGCTGAGAAAGGCTAGATGGAGACCAAAGTCAGCGATCTTACTGTTGAGAAAAGCCAGTTAGAGACCAGAGTCCAAGATCTCACTGCTGGAAAAAGCCAATTAATGACCAAAGTCGAAGATCTCACTGCTGGAAAAAGCCAGTTGGAGACCAGAGTCAAAGATCTCATTGCTGGGAAAAGCCAGTTAGAGACCAGAGTCCAAGATCTCACTGCTGAAAAAAGCCAGTTGGAGACCAAAGTCAGGGATCTTACTGCTGAGAAAAGCCAATTGGAGACCAGAGTCAAAGATCTCACTGCTGGAAAAAGCCAATTAATGACCAAAGTCAATGATCTTACTGCTGAGAAAAGCCAGTTGGAGACCAGAGTCAAAGATCCCACTACTGAAAAAAGCCAGCTGGAGACCAAAGTCAGCGATCTTATTGCTGAGAAAAGCCAGTTGGAGACCAAAGTCAGCAATCTTGCTGCTGAGAAAAGCCAATTGGAGACCAGAGTCAAAGATCTCACTGCTGGAAAAAGCCAATTAATGACCAAAGTCGAAGATCTCACTGCTGGAAAAAGCCAGTTGGAGACCAGAGTCAAAGATCTCATTCCTGGGAAAAGCCAGTTAGAGACCAGAGTCAAAGATATCACTGCCGAAAAAAGCCAGTTGGAGACCAGAGTGAAAGATCCCACTACTGAAAAAAGCCAGTTGGAGACCAAAGTCAGCGATCTTACTGCTGAGAAAAGCCAACTGGAGACCAGAGTCAAAGATCTCATTGCCAGAAAAAGCCAGTTAGAGACCAGAGTCAAAGATCTCACTGCTGAAAATGCCAGTTGAAGACCAAGGTCAGCGATCTTACTGCTGAGAAAAGCCAATTGGAGACCAGAGTCAAAGATCTCACTGCTGGAAAAAGCCAGTTGGAGACCAAAGTCAGTGATCTCACTGCTGGAAAAAGCCAGTTGGAGACTGAAGTCAGCGATCTTACTGCTGAGAAAGGCTAGATGGAGACCAAAGTCAGCGATCTTACTGTTGAGAAAAGCCAGTTAGAGACCAGAGTCCAAGATCTCACTGCTGGAAAAAGCCAATTAATGACCAAAGTCGAAGATCTCACTGCTGGAAAAAGCCAGTTGGAGACCAGAGTCAAAGATCTCATTGCTGGGAAAAGCCAGTTAGAGACCAGAGTCCAAGATCTCACTGCTGAAAAAAGCCAGTTGGAGACCAAAGTCAGGGATCTTACTGCTGAGAAAAGCCAATTGGAGACTAGAGTCAAAGATCTCACTGCTGGAAAAAGCCAATTAATGACCAAAGTCAATGATCTTACTGCTGAAAAAAGCCAGTTGGAGACCAGAGTCAAAGATCCCACTACTGAAAAAAGCCAGCTGGAGACCAAAGTCAGCGATCTTATTGCTGAGAAAAGCCAGTTGGAGACCAAAGTCAGCAATCTTACTGCTGAGAAAAGCCAATTGGAGACCAGAGTCAAAGATCTCATTGCCAGAAAAAGCCAGTTGGAGACCAGAGTCAAAGATCTCACTGCTGGAAAAAGCCAATTAATGACCAAAGTCGAAGATCTCATTGCTGGAAAAAGCCAGTTGGAGACCAGAGTCAAAGATCTCATTGCTGGAAAAAGCCAGTTGGAGACCAGAGTCAAAGATCTCATTGCTGGGAAAAGCCAGTTAGAGACCAGAGTCAAAGATATCACTGCCGAAAAAAGCCAGTTGGAGACCAGAGTCAAAGATCCCACTACTGAAAAAAGCCAGCTGGAGACCAAAGTCAGGGATCTTACTGCTGAGAAAAGCCAATTGGAGACTAGAGTCAAAGATCTCACTGCTGGAAAAAGCCAATTAATGACCAAAGTCAATGATCTTACTGCTGAAAAAAGCCAGTTGGAGACCAGAGTCAAAGATCCCACTACTGAAAAAAGCCAGCTGGAGACCAAAGTCAGCGATCTTGCTGCTGAGAAAAGCCAATTGGAGACCAGAGTCAAAGATCTCATTGCCAGAAAAAGCCAGTTGGAGACCAGAGTCAAAGATCTCACTGCTGGAAAAAGCCAATTAATGACCAAAGTCGAAGATCTCATTGCTGGAAAAAGCCAGTTGGAGACCAGAGTCAAAGATCTCATTGCTGGAAAAAGCCAGTTGGAGACCAGAGTCAAAGATCTCATTGCTGGGAAAAGCCAGTTAGAGACCAGAGTCAAAGATATCACTGCCGAAAAAAGCCAGTTGGAGACCAGAGTCAAAGATCCCACTACTGAAAAAAGCCAGTTGGAGACCAAAGTCAGCGATCTTACTGCTGAGAAAAGCCAATTGGAGACCAGAGTCAAAGATCTCATTGCCAGAAAAAGCCAGTTAGAGACAAGAGTCAAAGATCTCACTGCTGAAAAAGCCAGTTGAAGACCAAAGTCAGCGATCTTACTGCTGAGAAAAGCCAATTGGAGACCAGAGTCAAAGATCTCATTGCCAGTTGGAGACCAGAGTCAAAGATCTCACTGCTGGAAAAAGCCAGTTGGAGACCAAAGTCAGTGATCTCACTGCTGGAAAAAGCCAGTTGGAGACCGAAGTCAGCGATCTTACTGCTGAGAAAGGCTAGATGGAGACCAAAGTCAGCGATCTTACTGTTGAGAAAAGCCAGTTAGAGACCAGAGTCCAAGATCTCACAGCTGGAAAAAGCCAATTAATGACCAAAGTCGAAGATCTCACTACTGGAAAAAGCCAGTTGGAGACCAGAGTCAAAGATCTCATTGCTGGGAAAAGCCAGTTAGAGACCAAAGTCAATGATCTTACTGCTGAAAAAAGCCAGCTGGAGACCAAAGTCAGCGATCTTACTGCTGAGAAAAGCCAGTTGGAGACCAAAGTCAGCAATCTTGCTGCTGAGAAAAGCCAATTGGAGACCAGAGTCAAAGATCTCATTGCCAGAAAAAGCCAGTTGGAGACCAGAGTCAAACATCTCACTGCTGAAAAAAGCCAATTAATGACCAAAGTCAATGATCTCACTGCTGAAAAAAGCCAGTTGGAGACCAAAGTCAGCAATCTTGCTGCTGAGAAAAGCCAACTGGAGACCAGAGTCAAAGATGTCACTGCTGGAAAAAGCCAGTTGGAGACCAGAGTCAAAGATCTCACTGCTGAAAAAAGCCAGTTGGAGACCAAAGTCAGCGATCTCACTGCTGAGAAAAGCCAGTTAGAGACCAGAGTCAAAAATCTCACTGCTGGAAAAAGCCAATTAATGACCAAAGTCGAAGATCTCATTGCTGGAAAAAGCCAGTTGGAGACCAGAGTCAGCGATCTCACTGCTGAGAAAAGCCAATTGGAGACCAAAGTCAGCGATCTCACTGCTGAGAAAAGCCAATTGGAGACCAGAGTCAAAGATGTCACTGCTGGAAAAAGCCAGTTGGAGACCAGAGTCAAAGATCTCACTGCTGAAAAAAGCCAGTTGGAGACCAAAGTCAGCGATCTCACTGCTGAGAAAAGCCAGTTAGAGACCAGAGTCAAAGATCTCACTGCTGGAAAAAGCCAATTAATGACCGAAGTCGAAGATCTCATTGCTGGAAAAAGCCAGTTGGAGACCAGAGTCAAAGATCTCATTGCTGGAAAAGCCAGTTGGAGACCAGAGTCAAAGATCTCATTGCTGGGAAAAGCCAGTTAGAGACCAGAGTCCAAGATCTCACTGCTGAGAAAAAACAATTGGAGACCAGAGTCAAAGATCTCACTGCCGGAAAAAGCCAGTCAGAGACCAAAGTCAGCGATCTTACTGCTGAGAAAAGCCAGTTGGAGACCAACGTCAGCGATCTTACTGCTAAAAAAAAGCCAATTGGAGACCAGAGTCAAAGATCTCATTGCCGGAAAAAGCCAGTTGGAGACCAGAGTCAAAGATCTCACTACTGAAAAAAGCCAGTTGGAGACTAAAGTCAGCAATCTTACTGCTGAGATAACCCAGTTGCAGACCAAAGTCAGCGATCTTACTGCTGAGAAAAGCCAATTGGAGACCAGAGTCAAAGATTTCACTGCTGAAAAAAGCCAGTTGCAGACCAAAGTCAGCGATCTCACTGCTGAGAAAAGCCAGTTAGAGACCAGAGTCAAAAATCTCACTGCTGGAAAAAGCCAATTAATGACCGAAGTCGAAGATCTCATTGCTGGAAAAAGCCAGTTGGAGACCAGAGTCAAAGATCTCATTGCTGGAAAAGCCAGTTGGAGACCAGAGTCAAAGATCTCATTGCTGGGAAAAGCCAGTTAGAGACCAGAGTCCAAGATCTCACTGCTGAGAAAAAACAATTGGAGACCAGAGTCAAAGATCTCACTGCCGGAAAAAGCCAGTCAGAGACCAAAGTCAGGGATCTTACTGCTGAGAAAAGCCAGTTGGAGACCAACGTCAGCGATCTTACTGCTAAAAAAAAGCCAATTGCAGACCAGAGTCAAAGATCTCATTGCCGGAAAAAGCCAGTTGGAGACTAGAGTCAAAGATCTCACTACTGAAAAAAGCCAGTTGGAGACTAAAGTCAGCAATCTTACTGCTGAGATAACCCAGTTGCAGACCAAAGTCAGCGATCTTACTGCTGAGAAAAGCCAATTGGAGACCAGAGTCAAAGATATCACTGCTGAAAAAAGCCAGTTGGAGACCAAAGTCAGCAATCTTACTGCTGAGAAAAGCCAATTGGAGACCAGAGTCAAAGATCTCACTGCTGAAAAAAGCCAGATGGAGACCAAAGTCGAAGATCTCATCTTTTATGTACAAAGTTTCATTAAGTGCACATATCTGTTTGTTCAGGTTGGTTTTTCTTGTCCAGTGAGTTGAAGAGCTGGTCTCACAGCAGGCAGTACTGCAGGGATTGTGGTGCTGATCTGGTCATTATCAACAATGAAGGGAAGCAGGTTAGTTTGTGTGAGTGTCTGTTACTGAATGAGAGGAATCACACTTATTCCTGTTTTTATTCACTCACAGAGGTTCATATCTTCATTAATCAAGGAGAGAGTGTGGATTGGTTTGTCTGATAGAGAGCAGGAAGGAAGAATGAACTGGGTGGATAATTCACCACTTAAAAAATAAATTAAAGATAAAAAGATAAAAAAAATCTCTGGGTATTCATTTGTTTTAGTCATTTTGATTCTTATTATAAATAAGACACTTTAAATGCTTTTTCTCTCTTTTACTCTTCTGCATTTTCACTTTTGGTCAAACTGTAGTTACCCCCCCCCCCCCCCCCCCCCCTCATATTTCATCCTTATGTATCTGCTTTGTTGCTCTATGGAGAGATTTCCAGTCCAGCAGGAGGCAGCAGAGAGCAGGTTCAGGTATCAGACTGAAGTGATCAGAGAGAAAAAGAAACTGTATAGCAGATACAGAGCAACTTGCTGTTGTATTTCCTGCATCATCAATATAGCCCAATTTGGAGTAGACGTCAGTTACGTCACTTGCAGCTGCGAGCACATAGTGGTTGCAGAAAAACACTGGTAACAAGTGGAGGTAAACGGGTACAATCCATGGAATAAGTGCCTTTTGATGTCAAAATCTTTCGGAAAGGACGTGACGTGTGGCCAAGTATGGTGACACATACTCGATCTGAATGACAATAATTTTTTATATCATACTGTCATCAAACAGGCCATTTGAAACTAAATGCATATGTGTAAACTCGGCTCTGCAGAGAGTTTTTAAGTGTGACTGAAGGACTTTATTCTTGTCGAAGGCCAGTGTGAAATAAAACCACTTCCTATGTAGGCATAACACTCTTGAAGTGTTATATCAAGGGTAAGTGATGAACATCAGTGTATATTTGTTTGTTTTAGTCTTTTTGATTCTCGTTATAAAAAGGAGGCCATCACAACCTTCAAAAAAAACAGCTAAAGACAAAGCTTTTCCACAAACACTACAAATAAAAATACTGTAAGTGCTGTAAATTCAATTAAGAAAAAAACTCTTCTTCTCTTTTGTATACTCTTTTGTGCACTTTCACTTCTGCTAGAGCTTCTGTATTATGTTAGTTTACTTTTGAAACATGCTGTCATACTGTTAGTATTGTTGATTCATTAATTTGTTTTTTTTCTGAAAAACTAAACATCTGATACATGTTGTTCAGGTTTTGGTTCAAAGGTGAGCCGAATGACTATATGGAGGGAATGAGGACTGTATTGAACTGAATTATAATAGAGAGACCCTGAACAGCTGGAATGATCAGTCATGCTCTAAGAAAAAGAAGGGGATTTGTGAGAAATAGGTTCATCCTGTCCTCTTGTGGTTTTGCTTTTATTATCTAATGTAATCATTCTTATTGTAAACACATAATTTCTGATTTAATCCCTGTTAGTGATCTTATTCTGGCTGTTATCATAAGTCTCATTTGTTGATCTCAAGTGTTGATGTGACAATCACAGTAAAATACAGAATCTGAAGTGTCCAGATCACAATTATTCACCCTGTTATTCTGATATTGATTGTCTGTGAAGTTGTTTTTGGGTTGAATTGCTTTCTGTTCAAATAAAATGTTCCATCATTACTATAGTAAACTTGGCATTTTTGTTTTCATTTCATACTTCCTCCTTGTTTATCTCCTGTATTACTCTATGGAGAGATTTCCTCCAGTCCAGCAGGAGCAGCAGAGAGCAGGTTTATCAGACTGAAGTGATCAGAGAGGAAGACAATTCCAGAGCATTTGCTGCTGTGTTTCCTGCATCATCAATATAAATGTCCAGTTTGGCCTGTTTAAGTCTGTTTGAGTCCATTTGAGTGTTCACAGACTCCTCTTGTTGGCTTTTGAAGCTGAAAACATGTGGTTGAATGTACAAAACACAAATATAGTAGAACGGCTCTGCAGAGAGTTTTTAAGTGTGACTAAAGGACTTTATTCTTGTCGAAGGCCGGTGTGAAATAAAACCACTTCCTATGTAGACATAACACTTTTGAAAACACTAATAAGCATTTTAAAGATCACATCTCATCTGTGAAGACGTACTGTCCAACACAGTGTATAATGGATATACAAGCCGTTTATGAAAATATTGAACGCAGGGAATTTAAGAACACAACTAGACCTCAAGCTCAGAGTCACGGCCAGGAAAAAGGAAAAGATCTAAAGCGCAGTAAGAAGAAAATTACATGAAAGCAGAAATTATTTTGCAGATGGTGTTCTTGATAGTGTCACTATTAGAAAATGAGAAACGTCACATAAAATTTTGACTATTTCTTCAAATGAAATGTCACTGTTTCTGCTTTTAAATGAAATATATTAACATTGACTTATTTTTTATGTACTTTTTCAAAGTGTTCATGTTCACAAATTTTGTCATAGGACTTCCAGAAGACAAAAATATACTCATAAAACATTAAAAGGCATGTCTATTACCAAAAGCAATTGTAGATTATCCTTACAGAGGTTGATTTGAAATTTAATTTCTAATAACATTAAGAGCATTCATTGATATATGTGTGTTTTTTGGTTGTGTTTGTCAGGAGGAAGTAGATGTTTGGTGTTGATGACAGTGAGTCTCGGACTCATTTGTGTTCTTCTGCTGGTCTTCATCATACTGCAGAACATCACCATCACAGCAGAGAGAGACCTGATGAAGAGTTACAAGAACACAGTTGAAGAGTTCAATCAAACCATCGACAGCTTACAGAACGATTACACTGATCTAATGACTGAAAAACACCAACTGCAGAACAACTTCAACTCTTTGAGTCAGAAGAAACTGGAGCTGGAGACTAGAGTCAAAGATGTCACTGCTGAGAAAGACCAGTTACAGAGAAGCGTTGAAGCTTTCAATCAGAAGAAACTTGAACTGGAGACCAGAGTCAAAGATGTCACTGTTGAGAAAGACCAGTTACAGAGAAGCGTTGAAGCTTTCAATCAGAAGAAACTTGAACTGGAGGCCAAAGTCGCTTCTCTAAGTAGGGAACTGACGAAAGAAGCATTCACACGTGGTCAGTATACATATGATTTTTTTTTTTTGCTTTAATGTACACAGTTTTATGAAGTGCATATTTATTTGTGGTTCAGGTTGGTTTTTCATGTCCAGTGAGTTTAAGAGCTGGTCAGACAGCAGGCAGTACTGCAGGGATCGTGGTGCTGATCTGGTCGTTATCAAGAGTGAAGAGAAGCAGGTGATTTTGTGTGAGTGTTTGTTACTAAATGAGAGGAATCAAACTTATTCCTGTTTTTATTCACTCACAGACGTTAATTTCTTCATTCACCAAGGAGAGAGTGTGGATTGGTTTGTCTGACATAGACAATGAGGGCAACATGAAATGGGTGGATCATTCACCACTGAATCAAGGGTAAGTGATAAACATCACCTTTTTTTTTTTTTTTTTCTTTTAAATGAGGCCATCACAACCTACGGAAAACAGCTGAAGACAAAACTCTACCACAAACACCACAAATAAAGATAAATACTGTAAATTAAATTAAGAAAACTCTTCTTCTCTTTTTTTTATTTTTACACTTTTCTGCACTTTGACTTCTGCTCAAGCTTCTGTATTGTTAGTTTAGTCCTGAAACATGCTGTTATACTGTTAGTATTGTTGATTCATTAATTTGTTTTCCTGAAAAACTGAACATCTGATACATGTTGTTCAGGTTTTGGCTCGAAGGTGAGCCGAATGACTACATGGGAAATGAGGACTGTATTGAACTGAATTATAAAAGAGAGCAGTCGGGATGGTCACCCCTGAAGAGCTGGAATGACCACACATGTACAGAGAAGAAAAAATTTATTTGTGAGAAATAGGTTCATCTTGTCCTGTTCTGGTTTTGCTTCTATTATCTAATATAATCATTCTTATTGTAAAAGCATAATTTCTGATTTAATCCCTGCCTTAAAAAAAAAAAAAAAAAAAAAAAAAATCTGAGGAGAAAATTGCAGGAGAAAATTGCAAAAATTATCATTATTTTCTTATTGCTGTAATAAACTACTGTTTCTCATGGTGTGAATCAGGGTGATCTGAGACACCAAACCTGTGATGTGTTCATGTTTTGCTCCATTAAAAGCAGCTCTATATTACTATGATCTTTTTCTAGCTGTTATCATGAGTCTCATTTGTTGATCCCAAGTGTTGATGTGACAATCACAGTAAACTACAAAAGTCTAAAGTGTCCAGATTGCCCTGATTCACCCTGTTATTCTGATATTGAGTGTCTGTAATACTGCTTTTGAGTTGACCTGCTTTCTGTTTGAATAAAATGTTCAATGGCCATCATTAGCATAGTACAGTTGGCATTTTCGTTTTAATTTCATACTTCCTCCTTGTGTATCTCCTGCACTGCTTTATGGAGATATTTCCTCCAGTCCAGCAGGAGCAGCAGAGAGCAGGTTTATCAGACTGAAGTGATCGAGATATATCCAACTGCAGTGAGTTGCGGAGCTTACGTTCTTAAAAGAGCAGCGCCACCTACGGTTTTAAAGTGTGATTTGCTATTATTTCGCAAGAAACGTCATACTTTAAGTATGCATGTTATAACGATACATTATGGTACATTGAACATTTTAAAACATTAATCTTGTGTAATATAATTGTATATAGTTATTCATTTCATATTATGCAAGTTATTTCCTGTTCATGATATTAAAAATAATGCTCGAAACATAAGGGCATTTTATATGAAATATACTTTAATCACAAGTTTCAAAATAAACATTTGCTCCAAAGCCAAGAACATATGCATCATGCAGTTTTCTATATGAAAACTAAAACATTTAAATAAAAATCTAAACACCTACACACACAAAAAGCTGCATAATTTTAAAAGAAACAATCAAAATGTATACAATAATTAAATGAGAATAATAATAAAAAAAAATAATTATATTTAGCAGACGCTTTTATCCAAAGCGACTTACAAATGAGGACAATGGAAGCAATCAAAATCAACAAAAGAGCAATATGTAAGTGCTATGACAAGTCTCAGTTAGCCTAATGCAGTACATGCAGCAAGGGTTTTTTTTTTTTTTTTTTTGTTAATATTTATAAAAATAAAAATTAAACAGAGAGAATATAAAATGAACAGAGTAAATTTTTTTTATTATAGAACAAATAAAAAGATACAAAAGAATTTAGTTAGAGAAGCTAGTGTTAGTTAGTCTTTTTTTTTTTTTTTCTTTTTTTTTTTTTTTTTTAGAGCGCAGGTCTTTAAAGGGTCAAGGGGGTTTTTTTGTGTTTTTTTTTTTGTAAGAATTAGTTTATCAAGTGAACAATACACTGTTAGGCCCATTTTGCCATAACAATCCCGCATAAATAACTCCACATCATCTCTAAACACAAAATGAAATTTGAAGGACTGTGGAAGTTTCTGATTGTTCCAGGAGATTGTTGAGGGGCTTTTCCTTGTCCTCTTCATCCATTCCAAAGAAAAGAGGTTCTTCCACTGGCCCCCTGACCAGATATCTGTTGGAATAGAGCCATTTCACAGCTTCTGTCATGTGTCGGGTTACTGGGAGTTCCTTCATTGCAGAATATTAAAAAAAAATGTGTTTTTAATATTTCTCATAAATGTATTATGTTAAGATGTGTGTGTGTGTATGTGTGATCTTGTTTTTATATCTTGGTGGGGACCTAAACCTGAATACACACAGGCTCATGGGGACTCGTATCACCGTGGGGACCTAAATTGAAGTCCCCATGGGGAAACAAGCTTATAAATCATACAGAATGAGTTTTTTTGAGAAAGTAAAAATGCAGAAAGTTTTCTGTAAGGGTTAGGTTTAGGGGTAGGGTTAGGGTAAGGGGATAGAAAATACAGTGTGGACAGTATACAAACCATTGCGCCTATGGAGAGTCCCCACAAGGATAATAAACCAGACATGTGTGTGTGGGGAATGAGGAGTAGGGACGAGGAGATAAGGAACATGCACTTTTATTAAATAATCCAAAATAGGAACAGGAACAAATTTTTTTTTTTTTTTTTTTGACCATCAAACATCTTCTCTCTTACTTTTCTGCACTTTTACTGCTCCATCTTATGTACTACTTTAGATTACGCTTGAAATGTCAGTGTTGTATTTGGAGTGTTAAACTACATTTTAAGGGTTTTTGAGGTTCTAAATAATTGAAAATCTGACACATTTTATTTTGGTTTTGGTACAAAGGTGAGCCAAATGATGAGCATGGAAATGAAGACTGCATTGAAATTTGGGACCAATGTGTTTAAAATGCATTAACTTAGAAGTTATAGCTAATAATATGCAGTGAATTGTTATTAAATTGATATTTCTGTGTTTTGGTCATGTTTGTCAGAAGGACGTAGATGTTTGGTGTTGATCACAGTGAGTCTCGGGCTCATTTGTGTTCTTCTGCTGGTTTTCATCATACTGCAGCACATCACCATCACAGCAGAGCGAGACCTGATGAAGAGTTACAAGAACACAGTTGAAGAGTTCAATCAAACCATCAACAGCTTACAGGACAGTTACACTGATCAAATGACTGAAAAAGACCAACTACAGAATATCTTCAACTCTTTGATTCAAAATAAATTAGAGCGGGAGACCAGAGTAAACAATATCACTGATGAGAAAGGTCAGTTACAGAGAGATTTTGACTCTTTGAGTCTGAAGAAACTGGAGTTAGAAAGCAGAGTCATGTCTTTGAGTAATGAACTGAGGAAGCATTCAAACGAGGTCAGTACATATCTTTTCTTGTGTTACCAGTTTCTTTTCCCGATTTGTTTTTGTCTTTTATATATGCAGTTTTGAAAAGTCTTTATGTGTGAAAATTTTTGTGGTCCAGTTTTTTTTTCCCACCATCAAGTCTGTGGAAGGACTGGTTTGACAGCAGGTAGTACTGCAGAGATCATGGTGGAGATCTGGTCATTATCAACAGTGAAGAGAAGCAGGTGAGTTTGTGTGAGTGTCTGTTACTGAATGAGAGGAATCACACTTATTCCTGTTTTTATTCACACACAGAGACACATATCTTCATTTAGCAAGGAGAGAGTGTGGATTGGTTTGTCTGACATAGAGCAGGAAGGCAGAATGAAATGGGTGGATAATTTACCACTGTATAGAGGGTAAGTGCTAAAAATCACAGTGCATTTATTTGTTTAACTAGATAATCAATTCAGAAGCAAAGACACTGTAGAAATTATAGAAAAAATCTCTCTCTCTCTTTTTTTTTTTTTTCTTTCACTATTTTCACTTCTTCTCAAGCATCTGTACTGAGTTTAATTAAATTAGAAATTTGTCTTTGCGGTACTGTTAGTGTTTTTGATTCATGACTTGCCTGTGACCTTCCTCATTTGTTATTGCTGACTTTGGAGCTGCAAATGGAGCTGGAAATCTGACACATTTGTTCAGGTTTTGGTACAAAGGTGAGCCAAATAACTGTGCTGGAAACGAGCACTGTATTGAACTGAATCCTTCAAGAGAACCCCTGAAGAACTAGAATGATCATCCATGTTCAGTGAATAAAAAATGGATTTGTGAGATTTAGGGTTTCATCCTGCATTTTCAAGCTTTTACTCACAAATATATATCTTATTGTTATCACTTAATTCATTTTTAAAATGACAGTTTATTTCATTATAGTAACTGCTTTCATTTTAATGCTAAACCCACATTCTAAACTCATTTTAACAATATTGTTTTTGTGAATGTAACATCCTGTAAAATAGTGGTTCTCATCGTGGAACTCACTTAAATATTTGATTTTTAGAAACATAAACCATGTCTGTACTTTGCCAACACTTGATGTCCATGTAATGACCTCTCAAAATCTGTTTAGTGCCACAGCCGTTAAAAAAAGAAAGTAATTGTACTAATATGTTATGCTGTGTATCTGTGTTTGATTCAAATATAGCTAAAATAAACTTGTGATGCGATGATGTGTAGCTGGTTGGTTCTTAGTACCAGTCCAAGCATGGAAAGCTTTAATGGTTAACAGTAGTGATGTGAACCATCAAATGCATGGGGCCCCCTGCTGGCCACAAATGATTAACTCAATTCTGACCTCATTTATCACTGCCCAGATAGAAACAACCATTAAGTGCACAAGAGAAACATAAAGAAAGCATAGGAGAAGCCAATACTTTGCAAAAGCTTAAAACTTTTTAGTCACAGTTTACACCTTCTGAAGATCATTCATTCCATTTATTTCGTAACTAGTAAAGCGGAAAAAGTGACTCTTCATGGTCCACGCTGCCGTTAAAACGCTGGGGTGACTAAAAAAAAAAAACTTTACTTTAAATTTTAAAAAAATATCTAGACAGCAGATTGTAGATATTTTTGTACAGGCTGTAGTTTGTTCCAGGTTGGCATAGGCCTAATTGCACGATGCACTTTTTTCTCACTCTTTTCAAACATTAATTAATACATCACAATATGCAAAATGCTCCTCAGGTGTTTACTGGATTAACATTAAGGACACCGACAGCAGCTAGTAAATTAGATTCACTTTAAGAGACAACCCTGGTGAAAAAAACAGCATATGCTGGTAGGTATGTTTTGGTACTGGCTGGTTTAAGCTGGTCCTTTGCTGGTTTATGCTGGTCATGTTGCTTGTCAAGACCAGCATCAACCAGCACCAAAACATACCTACCAGCATATGCTAGTTTTTTCACCAGGGATTTCATCCAATGTAATGATCCAATTTCTTTCTCAACTGTTTACGTTCATAAAACATAACCTACAGTTTATTGAGGATACTTGCCAAGAAGGGCATAGAGTGTTTTTACGACGCGTCATCAATCGGCCATATTGGTGGCACTGAACGTAAACAGTACCACTAAACCAAACTAAATTTGCATATTTTGCTGATTATTGCTGTTTTGGGCTGTACTAATCATTCAGACTGGGAAAACGTTTAGAGTACTATAGACTGAGAGTTAAAGAGTTAAAAACCTTATTCTGTGTTCAAGGGCTGTGAGACGAGGCTCTTTGTGTGCAGAATTGGACTCTTTCATGTCTTTTTGTGTTTGCATGTTTAAATTGACGAGGCATATTTGTTCATTCAGACGCAAAGGAGGACGTGTAGGAGAGCTCGGTTCGGGGTTTGCATGCTGTCTGAGACACAGCTCTGTGTGCGCTTCAAACAATGGCGTGTGAATACTTGAGTTCTTTTGCGTCTTGTGCTTGAATGTTTTAAAATCTCTTGAATGTTTAATAAACAGTGCAGTGGCGTGCACAGATGCCACTGAAATAGTGGACTGTCACTTGTTGACATGGTAATATTGCAGCATAATACATATACAATATCTCTCATGTCGCTTTTAAATGTTGTATGTAGAGAGTGATACTCCCTTACAAAGGTTTTTTTGGGTTTTTTTTTCTGAACTGGAAAGATAAACTTCCTTCAGCCAGACCTCAGCTCAAAAGGTCATAGTACAACAGTGATGCAGAGGAGTAAGGCTATGTTTACATTGAAGAACAGTGTCAAATGAAATCACTTCCTGTGTAAAATTAGTACTATTCAAAATGGAATCATATCATAATCATCATTTGAAAGACCACAGCTCACCTGTAAAGACGTACCGCAAGACGCAAAAACCAAAAAATGGAATTTACTGGAGTGTACTATAATGAAAATGCTAATCAAAGAGATTGTATGGACACAATTGGACCTCGAACACACTGCCAGAATGAAGGAAGAGCTCGATGTCATAGTAAGCAGAGCCCTTAGTGTGAAACAGAGACGATGTCAGTAACATTTCATGAAATGAGAACTGTTGGACAGACTTTCAATCGTTTTCTAAGAACAATATATCGTTATTTACTTTTGCATCATATTTTCTTGTTATTTTACTGCATAGTAAATATTAATCAATATTTTGGTGTTTTCTTTCTGTCTGACAGGAAAAAGGCGATTTTTGATGCCGATCACTGTGTGTCTAGGGATCATTTGTCTTCTTCTAATTGCTGTCATCATACTGCAGAACTATCAGGCTTGTTCTAAGCGAGGTTCGAATTTTTTTTTTCGTCTTTTATATATACCATTTTAAAACTAGGGTAGGCAACTTTTTTCACAATCATTTTGTTATATTGGTTAAAAGTCTCAATGGCTCTGTGTAGCCACAGACCAATCAGGCCCATGATGACTCCTGTTCACAGTTTGAGGAGGTGTGATGCCCAAAAGAGGCATCTGCAAAGGTTGTTTGAATAAACGCTGTATTTTTGTATTTCCATAGGCTAGATGACACTAGTAGTTCAACGTACTCCAGCTTTAAAAATCTGTGTTTCTGTTAGGATATCTGTGGGGTCCAGATGGTTTGTTCATGTCCAATGAGTTGAAGAGCTGGTCTGACAGCAGACAGTACTGCAGGGATCGTGGTGCTGATCTGGTCATTATCAACAGTGAAGAGAAGCAGGTGAGTGTCTGTGAGTGTCTGTTACCGTTACTGAATGCGAGGAATCAAACTTATTCCTGTTTTTATTCACACACAGAGATACATATCTTCACTCATCAAAGACAGGGTGTGGATTGGTTTGTCTGACGAAAAGCAGGAGGGCAACATGAAATGGGTGGATGATTCACCACTGAATGAAGGGTAAGTACTAAAACACTCACAGAAAACCACGGTGGATATATTTGTTTGAGTCTTTTTATTCTTTATTTAAAATAAGACTATCAAGCTGAGAAGCTAAGAAAGTTATTCCACTACACAAACAGCACAACCACGAAAGACACCTCCCACAAATACATTCCTTTAAAAGACCACTGTCCTCTTCTCTTGAATTTTCACTTCTGCTTCAGCTTCTGCACTATTTTAGTGTACTCTTAAAAACTATTCTGCTACTACGAGTATTGGTGATTACTGAATCGGTTGTGACAATCCTCATTTAGTTGCTAAATGGATGAAAACTTTGAGCAAACTTTAGAGGTTCTGAATCATTAAAAATCTGGCACATTTTACTCAGGTTTTGGGCCAGAGGTGAGCCGAATAACCGTGAAAATGGAGATGAGGACTGTATTGAACTGATACCTTCAAGTCCCGCCCTGAACAACTGGTATGATCGCTCATGCTATGAGAAGATAAAAGGGATTTGTGAGAAAAAAGGTTAATCCTCATCTTTTACCCCTGGTGAAAAAAACAGCATATGCTGGTAGGCATGTTTTGATGCTGGGATGCTGGTTAGGTATGTTTTGGTGCTGGTTAAGACTGGTCCTTTGGTGGTTTATGCTGGTCCTTAGCTGGTTGATGATGGTCCTTGACCAGCAACATGACCAGCATAAACCAGCTAAGGACCAGTTTAAACCAGCATCAAAACATACCTACCAGCATATGCTGTTTTTTTCACCAGGGACATGCTTTTAAAAATGTGCACTGCTTCCATGTAAAAGGGTAAGGCTGCTTACTTAACCTCTGATGTGTTTGTGTCCTGCCCGGTATAGCAGCTTTATGTTAGTATGACCTTGTTATCATGTTTCTCATTTGTCAGTCTGAAATGTTGGGGTGACAATTCACTCTGATATTGAGTGTCTGTGAAACTGCTTCTGATTTTGATTGCATTCTCTTTTAATAAAATGGTCAAATGACAGTATAATCACAGCATTTTTGTTTTCATTTCTTGTGTATCTGCTTTGTTGCTGTATGGAGAGATTTCCTCTTTTGTAGGTTCTGGAAATCTAGGTGTAGGTGTGATTCTACTTAAACCTATTGCACAATTTCCACCAAAGGGGCAGATTTGCACTATTTAAACAAAAGGTACTCATTCTAGAGACCACAGCTCATATGTGAACACACACCATACTGTTAGACTGTAAGTAACTGCAAATAATGGAATCAAACATTTATTATGTGAATTTTGAAAATAGAGATATTAAGGACTCCACTGGATCTCAAACACAGAGTCAAGGCCATGATGATGGAAAAGCTTGAAAGTGCAGTAAGCTTATTTAAGTTCATTTGATGCAAAGACAGGCAATTATGTTTGAGGAAATGAGAGCTCATTATTGTTCTCTCAGAAATATGTCAGTGTAACTGTTATGTGTAATGTATTAGCGTAATTATTTTTATATTTCATTATCAACTTTAGTTTGTCAAAATACTACACTCTAAAAAGTGTAGGGTTATTTCTGTAAACACATTGTTGGGTTAATTGTGCTGGGTCAAAATTCTGGGTTGTTTGAGGTACTGTAAACACACAGTTGGGTTGATCATGCTGGGTCAAATGGACTCTAGGGGTTCTTTCACCACTGAACACGGGGCTTGGGTTATATTAACCCAACCGGTTTGTTTATTTTTCCACTTCATCGAACTTTCTGGATTCTTCACTCGTCTCCTCGTCAGGCGGTCACGCAATCCGCAGCAAGCAGGATTATACGGTAAGTTAATATGATTATGTGATTATTTACCTTTATTTTTTAATAAGTTGTGGTTTAAAGCACAGTGATTTCACTGTTTAATGCAATATTTGATATGTTGCTGTGCGGGCCCTGGTGAAAAAACCAGCATATGCTGGTAGGTATGTTTTGATGCTGGAATGCTGGTTAGGTAGGTTTTGATGCTGGTTTAAGCTGGTCCTTTGCTGGTTTATGCTGGTCCTTTGCTGGTTTTTGCTGGTCATGTTGCTGGTCAAGGACCAGCATGAACCAGCAAAGGACCAGCATAAACCAGCTAAGGACCAGCATAAACTAGCAAAGGACCAGCTTAAACCAGCATCAAAACATACCTACCAGCATATGCTGTTTTTTTTCACCAGGGGGGGGGGCTTGGCTATGCACCTTACTTAAATGATTCTAGTGGTGTATAAGCATGGTGTAGTGCAGGGTATACGCAGGTATACGGCTTATGTCCACTTCTTTATCAGTTGGCTTTGCGTGTACCCACTTCTAAATCCCCTCTGTTGCGCATCGAGTAGTGTCCTGCATTAGCCAAAATCGTGACAGTCCACCACATGAATAGCTAATTCAATCGCATGTGAGTAAATGCAAATATTCCTTAAAAACACCCGGGAAAGACAGTGATGCCATCAGAACCGTGGCGCGGGCTTCCTTTGAAATATCTTTGATGAATGCGCCTAAATGCGCCCGCGCCCGCTCCGTCCACTCCTCCACCCAGATGCTCCCTGTTCATTCGCGAGGGCATGTCAGGGGTGGCTCTGACACAGAGAAAACCCGACCGATTTAATCAGAGACTGCGAAGAATCACGTCCAGATGTCAGTAAGTTATTCTTTTCAGCGTGTATTTGCATTTGGGGCGTATACCCACTTCTCCAGGCACCACGACATGAGGTCCTTTTACTCTTCCTCTATTTTAGTGAATGCTTGTGTTACATTACAAACTAGGAGACCAGTATAAAAATTAAATGGGTATGCCGTCTGAATTTTTTTTTTTTTTTAACAGTGTAGGTTCTGCCCTTCAGATTGGAGACTGATAAATGCAGTTCAGTGATGCTAGCTTGGGTTGCCTTCAAGTACCGTATAATATAGAATTGTGTCATCACATGTTTGACAAATCCTCCAGTGCAGTATTTGTGTTCTAACTCTGAAGATCGCCAAACTTTTACAACAATTCAATCAAACTGTTTTAATTTGGCACTACTGCGCAAAACGTTATTATTATTATTTTTTTTTTCCTTTAAAACGTTTACGAGATCTCGCCATATTAAAATGCTCAAGAAGCTTTCTCGCGATATCAGCATAATAGAACTATCTGTGTTTAAATAGGCTAGTTTGAGATGCGGCTCGCCTCGCCTGAAATGTAGGCGAGAGTAGGTGGCTGCAGTGAGGGGAGGAGTGAAAAAAGTGCAGTCAAAACGGACAGTTCTGACCTCTCGAAGTAGAACAGATACCTACGAGATCAAAGGCGGGTATCGCGTTATCACACTTACGTGCTGTGTTGCTGATAAACAAGATATAATTTCAGCTCTGTTGTTTTTATATGAAAATAAATATGATGAACAAGACACTCAAAGTGCTTGCTATTTAATTCCATACGAAAAGCGTACTTATCATCCATTTTTACTTTAATACAAACGTGTATTTTAGATTTTTATAGAAATATGGCAACAATCACATATCTCACACAGAGATCGCACTGGCATAGTGTTTGGGAATATTCATGCATAATTTAAACACATAACCACATGATATTAGATTAAAAACTAAAACATTTTAGAAAAGAACGGCAACATCACGGTTGTCTGAACCAATGAGCTTTAAGCTGTGTCGTCATCCAGGCGTTTCCCATCGTGCTTTTGGTCAGCGCAGTCGGTGGAGAGCTACTGCGCCCGACCATAGATATATATAGAATGACTAGATGTCTCGTCTGCGTTGCTGGCCAACGGAGTCGAACGTCCGCATATGGCGGACATCTTACCACAGGCTGCTCGCTCACCCAAAATATTGTGTTGATAGTAAAACATGTAATTTTTAAATAGCCATAACGTGCTCAATTGTTAACCGATTTTCAAACGGTTTGATTTATTATAAACGTCAAATATGTAGTTATGACACTGAATACATTTGAATAATTATATTATGTTCTAAAAAATAGAATAATGTTCTAGAATAGGTAGACTAAGCCTACAAGATTTCCCTTAACAAATATACATCAAGAAACGCTGCATGTTGAAATCCCCACCCTGTACAGTGATGACAATAACACAGCACAAAGAACTAAAGTCCATATTTCTAAATTGTTAATAAAAATAGTTTTACACATAAAATGGTAGTAAACCAGTTTGTTTAGACATTATAAAGGCACTTTTCAAAGATTTTTGAAGATTTATTAAAATCAATGTTTGGACAGAGGTGTTAGAGACATTTGATGGATTTTTTTTTTTTTTTTTTTTTACATTTTCATTAAAAATTTAGCGAAGTAACGAAGGTGTCCCAGTGGTGCTGGTTCTGGTCCTCATCCGAAAAAGTCTGGCATCTTGTCAGCAATTTCCTGTAGAAATCATAATGTAAGATGTTTTAACAAACCGACCAGACAGGAAATCATGTGTAAATTCAGTTAAATCATGTTTATAATGTGTGTATTATATTGAAAAGAAAGCGTAATTCTGCCTCGCCCCAAATTACTGGGTAGCTAGTAGCCTAGCTAGCCATGATACACAACTAAACTGCACGATTAAGTCAGTTTTTTTTTTTTTTTCGAGGAGAAAAGCTGCAATTTCAACATGTTCAAGCATCCAGAAGTATAACCACGTTAATAACGTTTGTAAGAAAACAAACAGTTTGTAAATCTGTCAAGATTTCAGAGAGTTAAGAGTATTAACGTTTGTTCAGGTCACTTACCTTACCTCAGGTTACCTCCGTTTACCTCAGGTTCGACTGATCCCGCCAGAAAGCCAGCCTGTGGTAAGATGGCCGAAATGTGCGGACGCTCTAGACCTCGACGTAACACATCTAGTCATTCTATATATAGGTGCGTTCGACTTCATGCGGCGCTGCGCAGACCGATCGGCGGCTGACTTGAAGTAGTGCATGCCGGTTAGAAATTTTGTCCGACTTGAACCGGCGCCGACGCCACGTGACGTTCACGTGTGACATCAAAGTAACGCGAGAGCGTTTCGAGAACAGCCGACTTGCTCAGCCAGCGCAGCATTTCAGGAGCGACTGCACCAGGCTGTGATGACGTCACAGCTTCTCATGATTGGCCACATTCACCACATGACGATGATCACGAGTGTTTCGTGCTTCAATCCATATAATTGCATAACAAATGAATTTGCATGCCATTTCGTAAATAGTTTACGATCTTTTGACTGCAGTACATTTTTTTCCCTTAAATTCTTTATATTGGATTTGTGCATAAGTTTATTATTGTACTTATATACACATGTATTGTAATTCAAAAGTATTGTCATTCAGTGTTTTTTGTAGAACTGGGATATATTCCAACAATTAAGGTTTACACGACTGTTGAACATGCAATATAAAAACTTATTTGTATTTGTACTATAAACACAAAACAAGTAGCTTACTCTCCAACAGCAATTACAGCTAATTATTTATTGTTTACAGAAGCCTAACATAACACCACTAAACAAAACATAATTTGATTAAGTATAAGCTTGATTTGTAAAACAGTATTTGTTCGGTTACTTTAAAATGAAATGATTTACACATGCACATATATTGTTTATAAACTTACCGTCGTTGTTCATTCTGCTGCATTTCTTCCAACAAAAAAGGTATGTCTATAGCTTCCAGTTCATCTGCAATAAAGTAGGCAAACGCCACGTGATCTGCCATGTTTGAGGAAGCAACGAGATCCCCAACATGTCCGACTTGACGGCTCCGTTTTCAGCTCCTCCCCGACTGCTCTCGGCTAATCTCGCCGATCGGTCTGCGCAGCGCAGCATGAGCTCGAACACACCTTATATCTATGCGCCCGACAGCGCAATCCGACACAGTCGCCTCGCGTCGCGAGACTTTTTTTCCACACGTCAGCATGACATCAGAGCAAGGCGGACGTAACTCGGACACATTTCTAACCGGCATGCATCTTGCGGTGATCACCGGTAATCGATTCTGCGCAGAATTTGCTCATCTCAAACCAACCTAATGATTGCGCTGCATTTAAACGCATAAACCTGCTTTCTATATAAAATAAGTCATTGTAAAAACAGTTTTGTGAAATTCTAATTTTCTAAATCTGAAATTTCATTCCAGATATGTGAGATTCTTGCTGATGAAGATGGACAGCTTTGTAATAGAGAAGTTCAAGGAAAAGCAGCTTGATACCTTGGTTAAAACCTTGAATGATATAAAGGTAAGTTATATCATTCAATAACATTCAATACCCATGATTTGTTTTAGAATTTGATCTTTTCATTAAAATAACCATAGTTACTGGTATGGCAATAAAATCAAACAATCAATTTAACATTTAAAAGCTTTAAGTTATTTAACCACTTTTTTTTTTTTTTTTTTTTTTAGATTTTATCAGATTTCACAAGACTTCAGTAAGCTACATCCAGAGGCAGACTTTTTGAAGACCGGGCTACAATTGCAGACCAAATTGTTGCCTATGCCTAGCAAGATGGAAAGGTGCATTAAGAGCTGGGTGACATGACTTCAGGAAAGGTATTTCTTATAATATGTCAATCTATAGAAACAAAATTCAACTGTACTTGACCATTTCACATGAAATTCTGTCAGTGAGGGGGGAGATGTAGGGATGCGTGCCGTGCAAGAAAAATAGGCTACAACTGCATCTCTGGTCATTTTAATATGTAATCTGTAATGTCAGTAATACCAGTTGGATGTTTTTGCACTTCAATCTGATGATAAATGTGGCACACCCAGTTTTTCTGATGCACACCCAGAGTCTCTTTTCTGGCTACGCTACTGATTTGACACATCAGCTGGTAAATACAGTGGTACAGTAAGACTTAACTAGTTGCTTATTAGTTTGTGTATTGGCTGTTAATTAGTACTTATAAAGCACATACTGATGCCTTATTCTACATGAGCATATTCTACATCCCTGAATCCCACCCCACACCTAAACTTAACCTGCAGTATTTGCATTAATACCATTATAATTTTTATTTATTTTTTTATAATAAGTTCATTATTTAAAGGAATGAAGAAGTTTCAATGTGTTGTTTTGATTATGAGATAAGTTATTTTTCTTATGGTTTAGATGCTAAAGGGGAGAGTGCTTTCAAAGTCCTGCCCATTCTGGAGGAAGTGTCCACAGAACCACAACCACAGAATTCTGGAAGCCATTCATTGACATACAACCTGTATGTTTTGTTTTACTTTCTTTATCTCTCTCTCTCTCTCTCTCTCTCTCTCTCTCTCTCTATATATATATATATATATATAATGTATTTTCACTGACTTAAAACCATTTTTTAGCTGGTGAAAATACTACTGTTCCAATCATTTTGGCCACCACTGTATGAAGTGTTCAGATATAAAAGACAAAAAATGTGCAGTTAAAATGAGCATTTTATCAAGTCTAAGTGTCTTCAAGACTAAGTGTCGTATAATTAACAGGTGGGGACCAGCATGGTGGATTTGTGCCTTGGGGGACGAGACAACGACAGCCCAGACCTTCACCATTGTTTCGGGCCGTGCCATTGAAGAGGACTCGGTAACAGGGAATTTCTCCGGCTTGCAGTATATTATATTAATGAACATAAGTCTTCATGTGTGAATTTTTTAAGGCCAACAGTTTTTTTCTGGCCACTTGTAACATGTTTTAAATTGTCATATGTATTGTCTGGTGGACACTTTGTTTGGCTTATTTTTAATAGCACAATGTTTGGAACAATTCTCATGTGGTAATAATTAATTTTTGTTCTGCTGCTACAATGTTGACAAAGAAAGAATCTACAGTGCCTAGTTCACACAGTTTTGTGTTTTAAAGTAACTGATCTACTAAAATTGCTGTTTTATGTGTCTGTAATGGTTGGATAAAATGTGCGACAGCTGCACCCATTTGAAAATTGTTTTAAAAAGAAATAAAACTCATTAAATTGATGTTTACAGTTGCATTTTTTTGTGTGTTTTTCTAACTATGTTACAGAAAAGCAATAATAATTTTACATTCTTTTGGGATTATTTATTACTATTGGTAAATATAAGGGTAGTAAAGCAATAAGACAACAAATAACCCAATGTTTAGGTTATGTTTAACCCAGCAACACAGTTAACCTGACCCACTGGTTGGGTCAAATAAACAACCCAGCATTCTGGGTCAAATGGTTAAACCCAGCACTTGGGTCAAAACAACCCAACGCGTGTTCTGTCCCATAGTTACCCAGCGGCTGGGTTAAGGTTGGGTTATTTTTTAACCCAGCACTTTTTAGAGTGTACACCTCTTTCTGCCTATTAAGTCCTTCTCTATATGATTTAGCAGCTTCCACACATTTTTTTCCATAGTTTCGACAGCATATATTAGCTGAACAATGTATTCAGTACATTAACTGTGCAATCCAAGCTGTTGTTTACATCCGAGTATCTCCAATATGGCCGTGCAAACCCTCTGTTTCGAAAGAATTTTTTATATATTTGTCAGTTCAAGAGCAAGAAGAGGCCAAACTTAATTCGGTGTTCAAGGGCTGTGAGATGAGGCTCTTTGTGTGCAGAATTGGGCTCTTTCGTGTCTTTTTGTGTTTGCATGTTTAAATTGACGAGGCATATTTGTTCATTCAGACGCAAAGGAGGACGTGTAGGAGAGCTCGGTTCGGGGTTTGCATGCTGTCTGAGACACAGCTCTGTGTGTGCACCAAACAATGGCGTGTGAATACTTGAGTTCTTTCGCGTCTTGTGCTTGAATGCTTTAAAATCTTTTTAATGTTTAATAAACAGTGCAGTGGCACCTCCGGAGGGCACGTTAGCGTCGGACCTCAAAGGGGCAGTGGCATGCCACTGAAATAGTGGACTGTCTATTAGAGAACTTGTACACTTGTTGACATGGTAATATTGCAGCATAATACATATACAATATCTCTCATGTCGCTTTTAAATGTTGTATGTAGAGAGTGATACTCCCTTACAAAGGTTTTTTTTTTTTTTTTTCTGAACTGGAAAGATAAACTTCCTTCAGCCAGACCTCAGTTCAAAAGGTCATAGTACAACAGTGATGCAGAGGAGTAAGGCTATGTTTAGATTGCAGAACAGTGTCAAATGAAATCACTTCCTGTGTAAAATTAGTACTATCCAAAATGGAATCATATCATAATCATCATTTGAAAGACCACAGCTGATCTGTAAAGACGTACTGCAAGACAAAATAAAAATAATGGAATTTACTGGACAGTACTATTATGAAAATGCTAATCAAAGAGATTGTATGGACACAATTGGACCTCGAACACACTGCCAGAATGAAGGAAGAGCTCGATGTCATAGTAAGCAGAACCCTTAGTGTGAAACAGAGACGATGTCAGTAACATTTCATGAAATGAGAACTGTTGGATAGACTTTTAGTCGTTTTCTAAGGACAATATATCGTTATTTACTTTTGCATCATATTTTCTTGTTATTTTACTGCATAGTAAATATTAATCAACATTTTTGTGTTTTCTGTCTGACAGGAAAAAGGCGATTTTTGATGCCGATCACTGTGTGTCTAGGGATCATTTGTCTTCTTCTAATTGCTGTCATCATACTGCAGAACTATCAGGCTTGTTCTAAGCGAGGTTCGAATTTTTTTTTTTTTTTGTCTTGTATATATACCATTTTAAAACTAGGGTAGGCAACTTTTTTCACAATCATTTTGTTATATTGGTTAAAAGTCTCAATGGCTCTGTGTAGCCACAGACCAATCAGGCCCATGATGATTCCTGTTCACAGTTTGAGGAGGTGTGATGCCCAAAAGAGGCATCTGCAAAGGTTGTTTGAATAAACGCTGTATTTTTGTATTTCCATAGGCTAGATGACACTAGTAGTTCAACGTACTCCAGCTTTAAAAATCTGTGTTTCTGTTAGGATATCTGTGGGGTCCAGATGGTTTGTTCATGTCCAGTGAGTTGAAGAGCTGGTCTGACAGCAGACAGTACTGCAGGGATCGTGGTGCTGATCTGGTCATTATCAACAGTGAAGAGAAGCAGGTGAGTTTCTGTGAGTGTCTGTTACCGTAACTGAATGGGAGGAATCAAACGTATTCCTGTTTTTATTTATGCACAGAGACACATATGTTCACTCATCAAGGACAGGGTGTGGATTGGTTTGTCTGACGAAAAGCAGGAGGGCAATATGAAATGGGTGGATGATTCACCACTGAATGAAGGGTAAGTACTAAAACACTCACAGAAAACCACGGTGGATATATTTGTTTGAGCCTTTTTGTTCTTTATTTAAAATAAGACTATCAAGCTGAGAAGCTGAGAAGTTATTCCACTACACAAACAGCACAACCACGAAAGACACCTCCCACAAATACATTCCTTTAAAAGACCACTGTCCTCTTCTCTTGAATTTTCACTTCTGCTTCAGCTTCTGCACTATTTTAGTGTACTCTTGAAACTATTCTGCTACTACAAGTATTGGTGATTACTGAATCGGTTGTGACAATCCTCATTTAGTTGCTAAATGGATGAAAACTTTGAGCAAACTTTAGAGGTTCTGAATCATTAAAAATCTGGCACATTTTATTCAGGTTTTGGGCCAGAGGTGAGCCGAATAACCGTGAAAATGGAGATGAGGACTGTATTGAACTGATACCTTCAAGTCCCGCCCTGAACAACTGGTATGATCGCTCATGCTATGAGAAGATAAAAGGGATTTGCGAGAAAAAACGTTCATCCTCATCTTTTACATGCTTTTAAAAGTGTACTGCTTTCATGTAAAAGGGTAAGGCTGCTTATTTAACCTCTGATGTGTTTGTGTCCTGCCCAATATAGCAGCTTTATGTTAGTATGGCACATATGACATGTTTCATTTTCATTTGTCAGTCTGAAGTGCTGGGGCGACAATCACAGTAAAGTGCCCCAGACTGCAATAATTCACACTTTCACTCTGATATTGAGTGTCTGTGAAACTGCATCTGATTTTGATTGCATTCTCTTTTAATAAAATGGTCAAATGACAGTATAATCACAGCATTTTTGTTTTCATTTCTTGTGTGTCTGCTTTGTTGCTGTATGGAGAAATTTCCTCCAATCCAGCAGATGTAAAAATCTTTTGTAGGTTCTGGAAATCTAGGTGTGGTTGTGATTCTACTTAAACCTATTGCACAGTTTCCACCAAAAGGGGCGGATTTGCACTATTTAAACAAAAAGTACTCATTCTAGAGACCACAGCTCATATGTGAACACACACCATACACTCTAAAAAGTGCTGGGTTAAAAAATAACCCAACCTTAACCCAGCTGCTGGGTAACTATGGGACAGAACACGCGTTGGGTTGTTTTGACCCAAGTGCTGGGTTTAACCATTTGACGCAGAATGCTGGGTTGTTTATTTGACCCAACCAGTGGGTCAGGTTAACCGTGTTGCTGGGTCAAACATAACCTAAACATTGGGTTATTTGTTGTTATATTGCCATGCTACCTTTATATTTACCAATAATAATAAATAATCACAAAAGAATGTAAAATTATTATTGCTTTTCTGCAATACAGTTATAAAAACAAAAAAAATGCAACTGTAAACATCAATTTTCATCCGTTTTATTTCTTTTTAAAACAATTTTCAAATAGGTGCAGCAGTTACACATTTTATCCAACCATTACAGACACATAAAACAAGAACTTTAGTAGATCAGTTAATTTAAAACACAAAACTTAAAATAGGCACTGTAGATTTTGATTCTTTGACAACATTGCAGCAGCAGAACACTCAAAAATTAATTATTACCACATGAGAATCGATCCAAACTTTGTGCTATTAAAACTAAGCCAAGCAAAGTGTCCACCAGACAATACATATGACAATTTAAAACATGTTAGAAGTGACCAGAAAAAAAAAACTGTTGGCCTTAAAAAAAAAAAATTCACACATGAAGACTTATGTCCATCAAGACTTATGTCCAGAAATTCCCAGGCAATGAGTCCGCTTCAGTGGCACAGCCCGTAACAAAGGCGAAGGTCTGGGATGTCGTTGTCTCGTCCCCAAGGCACAAATCCACCATGCTGGTCCCCACCTGTTAATTATACGACACTTAGTCTTGAAAAAAAAAAATAAATAAATAAATTCTCATTTTAGAAGAAAATTTCAAACTGCACATTTTTAGTCTTTTACATCTGAACACCTCATACAGTGGTGGCCAAAATGATTGGAACACTAGCATTTTCATCAGCTAAAAAATGGTTTTAAGTCAGGGATTTCTATTTTTTGCTGTAGTGTGTCAGTGGGAAATATCAGTTTGCATTTTGAAAAAAAAAAAAAAAAAAAAAAATTAATAATAATAATAATAATAATAATAATAATAATAATAATAATAATATATTTATATAAGGTAAAACAAAACTTACAGGTTTCTATGTCAATGAATGGCTTCCAGAATTCTGTGCTTGTGGTTCTGTGGACACTTCCTCCAGAATGGGCAGGAGTTTGAAAGCACTCTCCCCTTTAGCATGTAAACCGTAAGAATAATACAGTGCAAACTGTGAAACTTATCTCATAAATCAAAACAACACACTGAAACACTTTCATATGAATTTCTTGATTCCTTTAAATAATGAAATTGTAATAAAAAATAATGGTATTAATGCAAATGAATCCCCACCCCCATTCAACTACTGCAGGTTAAGTTTAGGTATGGGGTGGGATTCAGGGATGTAGAATATGCTCATGCAGAATAAGGCATCAGTATGTGCTTTATAAGTACTAATTAACAGCCAATACACAAACTAATAAGCAACTAGTTAAGTGTTACTGTACCATTGTATTTACCAGTTGATGTATCAAATACAGTTGAATTGTGTTTCTATAGATTGACATTATAAGAAATACCTCACCTGAAGTCATGTCACCCAGCTCTTAATGCACCTTTCTATCTTGCTGGGCATAGGCAACAATTTGATCTGTAATTGTAGCCCAGTCTACAAAAAGTCTGCCTCTGGATGTAGCTTCCTGAAGTCTTGTGAAATCTGATCCAATTTGAAAAGAAAAAAAAAAACAAAAAAAAAAAAACAACAACAAACCACACACACACAAACGTGGTTAAATAAGATAAAGCTTTTAAATGTTAGATTGATTGTTTGATTTTATTGCCATACCAGTAACTATGGTTATTTTAATGAAAAGATCAAATTCTAAAACAAATCATGGTTACTGAATGTTACTGAATGATTTAACTTACCTTCAAATGTTTTAACCAAGGTATCAAGCTGCCTTTCCTTCAAATTCTCTATTACAAAGCTGTCCATCTGCAACAGCAAGAATCTCACATATCTAGAATGAAAGAAATATTTGATTTATAAAATTAGAATTTCACAAAACTGTTTTTACAATGATTTATTTTATATAGAAAGCAGGTTAATGCATTTACATGCAGCACAATCGTTTAAACACAGACCAGTTCTGTGTTTGATTTCAGACGACAGATGCTGATATCGCGAGATCTCGTAAATGTTGTTTTTTTTTTTTCCAAAAACGTTTTGTGCAGTAGTGCCAAATTAAACCAGTTTGATTGAATTGTTGTAAAACTTTGGCGATCTTCAGAGTTAGAACACAAATACTGTATGCACTGGAGCGTTTGTCAAACACAGTGTTCTTGCATGCTAAGATTTTAAAGTGGACCACTGCTTTGATGTCTTAATTATGACACGATATTATACGGAACGGTTGGCAAAGGCAACCTAAGCTAGCATCTCACCACAGAACTGCATTTATGTCAATCAGTCTCCAATCTGAAGAGCAGGAAAAAAAAAAAAAATCAGACAGCATACCCATTTAATTTTTATACTGGTCTCCTAGTTTGTAAAGCAAACACAAGCATTCACTTAAATAGAGGAAGAGTAAAAGGACCTCATAAACAGTGGTGTTGTGGTGCCTGGAGAAGTGGGTATACTCCCCAAATGCAAATACACGCTGAAAAGAATAACTTACTGACGTCTGAACGTGATTCTCCGCAGTTTGATTAAATCGGTCGGGTTTTCTCTGTATCAGAGCCTCCCCTGACATGCCCTCGCGTATGAGCAGGCAGCATCTGGGTGGAGGAGAGGACGAAGCGGGTGCATGATCCTTCAGAAAGCATTTTAATATTCTGATTTGCTGCTCAAAAAACATTATTTTTATTATTATTATTGTTAAAAACAGCTGAGTATAATTTTTTTCAGGTTGCTTTGAATAGAAAATTCAGAAGAACAGCAATTATCTGAAATAGAAATCTTTTGTAACATTACAAATGTCTTTATCATCACTTTTGATTAATTTAAAGCATCCTTGCTAAAGAAAATAATTAATTCCCATTATTTCTTCCCCTAAAAAAAATACTGACTCCAAGCTTTTGGTATAGTGTATAAGGTTATAAAAGGTTTTTTATTTCAGATAAATGCTGATCGTTGGATCTTTTTATTCAAGAATCCTGGAGA
Organism: Cirrhinus mrigala; assembly: GCA_036247105.1. Classification (NCBI taxonomy): domain Eukaryota; kingdom Metazoa; phylum Chordata; class Actinopteri; order Cypriniformes; family Cyprinidae; genus Cirrhinus; species Cirrhinus mrigala. The sequence goes on from CM070007.1 coordinate 5,779,639, forward strand.
AAAAAAAAAAAAAAAAAAAAAAAAAATTACTCAACTGTTTTAAATATTGATAATAATAATAAATGTTTCTTGAACAGCAAATCAGCATATTAGAATGATTTCTAAAGGATCATGTGACACTGAAGACTGGAGTAATGCTGAAAATTTAGCTTTGATCAAAGGAATAATCAGATTTTTAAAATATACAAATCGAAAAGAGTTATTTCAAATATTAAAAATATTTCAAAATGTAACTGTTTTGCTGTAATTTGGATAAAATAAATGCAGGCTTTGTAAGCAGAAGAGACTTCTTTAAAAACATTAAAAATCTTACTGTTCAAAAACTTTTGATTGGTTGTGTACATCTCATAAGTCTAAATGTGTCTAAAAGTACTATTTCCAGGGAATTTTTGAAGTATTTTGAAGTATTCTGAAGCTTTTGGAGCCCACAATCCCTTTCCACTATAGATTTTTCTGATGCAAATGTATGCACCTATTTGCAAAATTAGTTAGTGATCTTGCATCATATATAAAGCATGCCAATTTAAAATCTACAGTATTCTGTGGAATGGGTGGTAAAATGTGTAAAAGCGGGCCAAGATTCTCTACATCCTTCTTTGAAGCTGACAGCATAATTGAATTAGCCATTCAATGAACATCCAGCCAACCTGTCCAAATCTGGCCAGTGTATTTGAATGTGATTATAGCCGATTGATATAAAAAACTGAAAATTTACTCACCTTGCAAGCTGTCCAGATTGTACATAAGCTTGTCTCTTCAACACAACAGATTTGTAGAATTTTAGCATTATAACACTTGCCCTCCAATGGATCCTCTGCAGTGAATGGGTGACGCCAGATTGAGAGTTCAAGCAGCTAATAAAAACATCAAAATAATCCGTAAGTAATTTACACGACTCCATCATTTAACATCTTGTAAAGTGAAAAGTTGCATGTTTGTGGAGTGGGCCCTTAAACTTAAAGGGCATTGCAAGCCCTCTGAGGCATAAGCCAGGGCAATTTTTGTAGTCAACAACCTTACGAGAAACTGTCTTTGACACCATCCGTCACCCACCGAGCGATGCCTCACTACTGATCTCTCACTGACAGTGCGAGAATTTAGAGCAGCGTCTCGCTATGGTAAGAGTGCTTCAGGTGAACGTTGGGCGAGTGAGACAGTCACACCACCTGATGCCTTGGCTCATTCCCATAGATATGGTGTGATGGGACAGCACTCACCACCCAACGTTATCCACAACCATCCAAGACAGCAATCCCATGAAAAAAATTGACTACAGATGCAAATCCATCAAAAATATTTTTTAAATTTGTTTATTTTCCATGAGACCATATTTTTTATTTTAAAATTGACAAACAGCGTTATTTACAGCATTTTAAATGTCAGAAAGCACCATCAGTTGCAGCGCTCATTATCCCCTAAACAGCCTAATTTAAATTTATTTATTTATTTATTTTTACTAGTTTCTTCACTTGAAAATTGTCAAACGGCATTATTTACGGTGTTTTTAACTGCAGAAAACGGCGTCAGTTGCTACACTCATTACCCCCTAAACCAGACCTGGGCAAACTCGGTCCTGGAGGGCCGGTGTCCCTGCAGAGTTTAGCTCCAATCCTGATAAAACTCACCTGTTTGTAACTTTCTAGTAAAACCTGAAGACACTGATTAGCTTGTTCAGGTGTGTTTAATCAGGGTTGAAGCTAAACTCTGCATAGACACCGGCCCTCCAGGACCAAGTCTGCCCAGGCCTGCCCTAAACGGCTTAACTTCAATTATTTTTTTCTTTTGCATTTTACTAGTTTTTTTTTTTTTTTTTTAAACTGTCAAACGGTGTTATTTATGACATTTTAAAATGACAGAAAGTGACGCCAGTTGCAGCACTTATTATCCCCTAAACGGCGTAACTTTTTTTATTTTGCATTTAACTAGTTTCTTTATTTGAAAATGGTCAATCTGTGTTATTTACGGTGTTTTAAACTGCAGAAAACGCTGTCAGTTGCGGAGCTCATTATCCCTTAAAATACAAAATTATATTTGTAGTCAACAATCTCACGAGAAAGCTGTCTTTGACACCATCCGTCACCCACCGAGCGATGCCTCACTACTGATCTCTCACTGACAGTGCGAGAATTTAGAGCAGCGTCTCACTATGGTAAGAGTGCTTCAGGTGAACGTTGGGAGAGTGAGACAGTCACACCACCTGATGCCTCGGCTCATTCCCATAGATATGGTGTGATGGGACAGCACTCACCACCCAACGTTATCTACCACCATCCAAGACAGCAATCCCATGAAAAATTGACTACAGATGCAAAAACATCAAAAAAAACATTTTTCCATACGACTAGATTTTTTTTTTTTTTTTCAAAATTGTGAAAATGGTGTAATTAAATTAGTTAATTCATTTTGCATATTACTAGTTTTCTGTTTTGAAAATTGTCAAACTGCATTATTTACGGTGCTTTAAACGGCAGTAAACAGCATTAGTTGTGGCGCTCATCCCCTAAATGGCGTAAATTAACTTTATTTATTAATTTTTTGATTTTGCATTTTACTAGTTTTATTATTTGAAAAGTGTCAAATGGCATTATTTATGGTCAATTTATTGTCAAACGTAAGAAAGCTCTGTCAGTTGCTGCGCTCATTATCCCCCTAAACCAGATCTGGGCAAACTCAGTCCTGGAGGGCCGGTGTCCCTGCAGAGTTTAGCTCCAACACTGATAAAACTCACCTGTTTGTAACTTTCTAGTAAACCTGAAGACACTGATTAGCTTGTTCAGGTGTGTTTAATCAGGGTTGAAGCTAAACTCTACAGGGACACCGGCCCTCCAGGACCGATTCTGCCCAAGCCTGCCCTAAATAGCGTAACTTTTTTTTTTTTTTTTTTTCCCTTTTACATTTTACTATTTTTTTTTTTTTTTTTTTAAATTTGTCAAACAGCGTTATTTACGGCATTTTAGACAACAGAAAGCGACGTCAGTTGTGGCACTCATTACCCTCTAAATGATGTAAATTAACTTTTTTGTTTTTTTTTTTGCAATTTACTTTTATTTTGCAAAAACTATCAAATGGCATTATTTAATGTCAATTTATTGTCAAACGTCAGAAAGCGCCGTCAGTTGCTACACTCATTATCCCCTAAACCAGACCTGGGCAAACTCGATCCTGGAGGGCCGGTGTCCCTGCAGAGTTTAGCTCCAACACTGATAAAACTCACCTGTTTGTAACTTTCTAGTAAACCTGAAGACACTGATTAGCTTGTTCAGGTGTGTTTAATCAGGGTTGGAGCTAAACTCTGCATGGACACCGGCCCTCCAGGACTGGGTCTGCCAAGGCCTGCCCTAAACGGCGTAACTTAAATATTTATTTTTTTTCATTTTACTATTTTTTTTTTTTTTTTTTTTTAAGTTTAAAAATGGTCAAACTGCGTTATTTACAGCATTTTAAATGACAGAAAGTGACGTCAGTTGCGGCACTCATTATCCCCTAAACGTTGTAACTTATATTTATTTATTGTTTTATTTTGCATTTTAGATTCCTTATTTGAAAATTGTCAAACAGCATTATTTGCGGCATTTTAAAATTACAGAAAGCGGCGGCAGTTGCGGCACTCATTATCGAAAATTCATTTAAGTTACGCCGTTTAGGGCATAATGAGTGCCGCAACTGACAGCGCTCTCTGTCGTACAACATCGTTTAGGGCAGAACTGGGCAAGCTCTATCCTGGAGGGCCGGTGTCTCTGCAGAGCTTTGCTCCAACCCTGATAAAACTCACCTGAACAAGCTAATCAGTGTCTTCAGGTTTACTAGAAAGCTACAAACTGGTGAGTTTTATCAGGGTTGGAGTTAAACTCTGCAGGGACCCCGGCCCTCCAGGATAGAGCTTGCCCAGTTCTGCCCTAAACGATGTTGTATGACAGAGAGCGCTGACAGTTGTGGCACTCATTATCCCCTAAACAGCGCAACTTAAATAATTTTTTTTTATTTTCCAATTTACTTGTTTTATTTAAAAATTGTCAAACAGCGTTATTTACGGCATTTTAGACAACAGAAAGCGACGTCAGTTGTGGCACTCATTACCCTCTAAATGATGTAAATTAACTTTTTTTGTTTTTTTTTGCAATTTACTTTTATTTTGCGAAAACTATCAAATGGCATTATTTAATGTCAATTTATTGTCAAACGTCAGAAAGCGCCGTCAGTTGCTACACTCATTATCCCCTAAACCAGACCTGGGCAAACTCGATCCTGGAGGGCCGGTGTCCCTGTAGAGCAGGGGTGCCCAACCCTGGTCCTGGAGATCGACTTTCCTGCAGAGTTCAGCTCCAACCCTGACCAAACACACCTGAACCAGCTAATTAGGATCTCAAGGAGCACTTGATAATTACAGACAGGTGTGTTTGGTTAGGGTTGGAAATAAACTCTGCAGTAAAGTCGATCTCCAGGAACAGGGTTGGGCACCCCTGCTGTAGAGTTTAGCTCCAACACTGATAAAACTCACCTGTTTGTAACTTTCTAGTAAACCTGAAGACACTGATTAGCTTGTTCAGGTGTGTTTAATCAGGGTTGGAGCTAAACTCTGCATGGACACCGGCCCTCCAGGACTGGGTCTGCCAAGGCCTGCCCTAAACGGCGTAACTTAAATATTTATTTTTTTTCATTTTACTAGTTTTTTTTTTTTTTTTTTTAAGTTTAAAAATGGTCAAACTGCGTTATTTACAGCATTTTAAATGACAGAAAGTGACGTCAGTTGCGGCACTCATTATCCCCTAAACGGTGTAACTTAAATTTATTTATTGTTTTATTTTGCATTTTAGATTCCTTTTTTGAAAATTGTCAAACAGCATTATTTGCGGCATTTTAAAATTACAGAAAGCGGCGGCAGTTGCGGCACTCATTATCGAAAATTCATTTAAGTTACGCCGTTTAGGGCATAATGAGTGCCGCAACTGACAGCGCTCTCTGTCGTACAACATCGTTTAGGGCAGAACTGGGCAAGCTCTATCCTGGAGGGCCGGTGTCTCTGCAGAGCTTTGCTCCAACCCTGATTAAACTCACCTGAACAAGCTAATCAGTGTCTTCAGGTTTACTAGAAAGCTACAAACTGGTGAGTTTTATCAGGGTTGGAGTTAAACTCTGCAGGGACCCCGGCCCTCCAGGATAGAGCTTGCCCAGTTCTGCCCTAAACGATGTTGTATGACAGAGAGCGCTGACAGTTGTGGCACTCATTATCCCCTAAACAGCGCAACTTAAATAAATTTTTTTTATTTTCCAATTTACTAGTCTTATTTAAAAATTGTCAAACTGCGTTATTTACGGCATTTTAAACTACAGAAAGCGACGTCAGTTGCAGCACTCATTATCCCCTAAGCGGCGCAACTTAATTTTTTTTTTTTTTGCATTTTACTAGGTTTTTTTTTTTTTTTTTATTTACATCAGTGACATCAGTTGCGACACTCATTATCCCCTAAACCAGACCTGGGCAAACTCGGTCCTAGAGGAAAGAAAATTAATTTAAGTTACGCCGTTTCGAGGATAATAAGTGCCGCAACTGGCAGCGCTCTCTGTCGTACAACATTGTTTAGGGCAGAACTGGGCAAGCTCTATCCTGGAGGGCCGGTGTCTCTGCAGAGCTTAGCTCCAACCCTGATAAAACTCACCTGAACAAGCTAATCAGTGTCTTCAGGTTTACTAGAAAGCTACAAACTGGTGAGTGTTATCAGGGTTGGAGTTAAACTCTGCAGGGACACCGGCCCTCCAGGATAGAGCTTGCCCAGTTCTGCCCTAAACGATGCTGTACGACAGAGAGCGCTGTCAGTTGCGGCACTCATTATCCCCTAAACGGCGCAAATTAAATGAATTTTTTTTTTTTTACTTTGCATTTTACTAGTTTTATTTAAAAATTTTCAAACTGTGTTATTTACGGCATTTTAAATGACAGAAAGCGGCGTCAGTTGCGGAACTCATTATCCCCTAAACAGCGTAACCTTTATTTATTGCATTTAACTAGTTTCTTTATTTGAAAAATTGTCAAACTGCGTTATTTAGTGCATTTTAAACGATAGAAAGTGCCGACAGTAGCGGCGCTCATTATCCCATAAACGTTGTTATTCAAAATTATTATTATTTTTTTTTTTTTTTTGCATCAGACTCGTTTTTTTTAAAATTTGAAAATTGTCACACAGCGTTATTTACGGTGTTTTAAAACTAATTTAGGCCTTCAGGTTACATCGGTATTTGGTCAGGCAATTTAATTAAGGTTACCACTACTAACGTTACTACTTTTTTTGTGGTTGTTGTTTAACTTTACATTTTCTCACTCACCACAAGACAGGAGCGGCTAACTCTTCTTCTTCCATCAAATCCGCGAATCCGTGAGTTGCTGGCCTCTAGTAGACACTCATCGTAGTAGCCGCATCGCTTAATCGCTCGTTTGCAGCGTTGATTCGGGCGTATTTCTTCTCTTCTCTATAATCATCGCGTAGCGTGCGTTGGAGAGGAGATTCTTCCAGTCGATACCACTTTTCGTCCCATTGACTTCCATTCAGAAAAGCAAAGGCGTGCAAAGTTTGGCGTTTCGCAGCATTGCACACTTTAAGCTTCATGAACTATGACCTGCCAATTCGTATCACGTGAAATCGTGTGACCAATAGCAGATCGATACGTCACTGCGTAGCTAGGTGTTGGCTCTAAAGAATACAGCTCTTGTTACTGGGCAAGCGCACATAAATCTAACGTTATTTTTGTCACACTGTACAACAATAATACTTTTTTTTTTTTTATTATAGTAAGGGCTACGTTTATGGTTGGGATAGGTGTAGACGTTATAAAACACAGAACAATTAATTTCATTGTTAGTTTGCGGTCGGAGTCGGAAATGAGAACTCATTATTGTTCTCTCAGAAATATGTCAGTGTAACTGTTATGTGTAATGTAGTAGCGTAATTATTTTTCTATTTATTATAATTTATTATTACTTATTATTAACTTTAGTTTGTTAAAATACTACACCTCTTTCTGCCTACTAAGTCCTTTTCTATATGATTTAGCAGCTTCCACACATTTTTTTCCATAGTTTCGATCGCATATATTAGCTGAACAACGTATTCAGTACATTAACTGTGCAATCCAGGCTGTTTACATCTGAGTATCTCCAATATGTCCGTGCAAACCCTCTGTTTCAGCATAATTTTTTATGTATTTGCCGTTCAAGGGCTGTGAGATGAGGCTCTTTGTGTGCAGAATTGGGCTCTTTCATGTCTTTTTGTGTTTGCATGTTTAAATTGACGAGGCATATTTGCTCATTCAGACGCAAAGGAGGACGTGTAGGAGAGCTCGGTTCGGGGTTTGCATGCTGTCTGAGACACAGCTCTGTGTGCGCTTCAAACAATGGCGTGTGAATACTTGAGTTCTTTTGCGTCTTGTGCTTGAATGCTTTAAAATCTCTTAAATGTTTAATAAACAGTGCAGTGGCGTGCACAAACCTCCAGAGGGCACTTTAGCGACGGACCTCAAAGGGGCAGGGGCACGCCACTGAAATAGTGGACTGTCTATTAGAGAACTTGTACACTTGTTTCCATCTTAATATTGCAGCATAATACATATACAGTATCTCTCATGTCGCTTTTAAATGTTTTATGTAGAGAGTGATTCTCCCTTACAAAGGTACTGTATCCAACTTTTTTTATTATTATTGTGTAGAAATGAGATGTTTACAATGAGAACATTTCAGATCCAGTAACCAAAACTATGACAAATGCAAGCCTAGTAAAGAAGTTTTGACAAGCATATTAAAGTCAGTGTTGTTGTTTTTGTTTTGTTTTGTTTTGTTTTTTTCTGAACTGGAAAGATAAACTTCCTTCAGCCAGACCTCAGCTCAGAAGGTCATAGTACAACAGTGATGCAGAGGAGTAAGGCTATGTTTACACTGAAGAACAGTGTCAAATGAAATCACTTCCTGTCTAAAATTAGTACTATTCAAAATGGAATCATATCATAATTATCATTTGAAAGACCACAGCTGATCTGTAAAGACGTACTGCAAGATGCAAAAAAAAAAAAAAAAAGGAATTTACTGGAGTGTACTATAATGAAAATGGTAATCACAGAAATTTTAGGGACACAACTGGACCTCGAACACACTGCCAGAATGAAGGAAGAGCTCGATGTCACAGTAAGCAGAACCCTTAGTGTGAAACAGAGACAATGTCAGTGACATTTCATGAAATGAGAACTGTTGGACAGAATTTTAATCGTTTTCTAAGAACAAGATATCGTTATTTACTTTTGCATCATATTTTCTGCATGTTTTACTGCATAGTAAATATTAATAAATATTTTGTTGATATCAATCAATATTTCTTTCTATCGGACAGGAAAAAGGCAATATTTGTTGCCGATCACTGTGTCTAGGGATCATTTGTCTTCTTCTAATTGCTGTCATCATACTGCAGAACTATCAGGCTTGTTCTAAGCAAGGTTCAATTTTTTTTTTTTTTTTTTTTGTCTTTTATATATACCATTTTAAAACTAGGGTTGGCAACATTTTTCACAATCATTTTATTAAATTGGTTGAAAGTCTCAATGGCTCTGTGTAGCCACAGACCAATCAGGCCCATGATGACTCCTGTTCACAGTTTGGGGAGGTCTGATGCCCAAAAGAGGCATTTGCAAAGGTTGTTTGAATAAACGCTGTATTTTTGTATTTCCATAGGCTAGATGACACTAGTAGTTCAACGTACTCCAGCTTTAAAAATCTGTGTTTCTGTTAGGATATCTGTGGGGTCCAGATGGTTTGTTCATGTCCAATGAGTTGAAGAGCTGGTCTGACAGCAGACAGTACTGCAGGGATCGTGGTGCTGATCTGGTCATTATCAACAGTGAAGAGAAGCAGGTGAGTGTCTGTGAGTGTCTGTTACCGATACTGAATGCGAGGAATCAAACTTATTCCTGTTTTTATTCACACACAGTGACATATCTTCACTCATCCAAGAGAGAGTGTGGATTGGTTTGTCTGACAGAAAGCAGGAGGGCAACATGAAATGGGTGGATGATTCACCACTGAATGAAGGGTAAGTACTAAAACACTCACAGAAAACCACGGTGGATATATTTGTTTGAGTCTTTTTATTCTTCATTTAAAATAAGACTATTGAGCTGCGTATTTAGAAAATTGAGAAAATTTTCTAAATACACAGTTATTCCACTACACAAACAGCACAACCACGAAAGACACCTCCCACAAATACATTCCTTTAAAAGACCACTGTCCTCTTCTCTTGAATTTTCACTTCTGCTTCAGCTTCTGCACTATTTTAGTGTACTCTTGAAACTATTCTGCTACTACGAGTATTGTCGATTACTGAATCGGTTGTGGCTATCCTCATTTAGTTGCTAAATGGATGAAAACTTTGAGCAAACTTTAGAGGTTCTGAGGGTTCAAAATCTGACACATGGAGAGATTTCTTCCAATCCAGCATATGTAAAAATCTTTTGTAGGTTCTGGAAATCTAGGTGTGGTTGTGATTCTACTTAAACCTATTGCACAGTTTCCACCAAAGGGGGCGGATTTGCACTATTTAAACAAAAAGTACTCATTCTAGAGACCACAGCTCATATGTGAACACACACCTACTGTTAGACTGGATGTAAGTGCAAATAATGGAATCAGACATTTATGTGAATTTAAAAAAAATAGAGATATTAAGGACTCCACTGAATCTCAAACACAGAGTCAAGGCCAGGATGATGGAAAAGCTTGAAAGTGCAGTAAGCTTATTTAAGTTAATTTGATGCCCATTTTCCACAAGTTGATATGATTCTTTAGGGTCTTAATGAGAAGTCTATAATATACTTTGGTTAAAAATTCTCAATGGCTATGTAAAACAACACCCTTTTTACCTTGTCAAAATGAGCTCTGCAAAAATCATCTCATTCTAAGTGGTTGTTCCTTTAAATGCAAATGAGCTCTGCTCGGCCCGCCTGTTTACTTTAGCCGCATTTAGCGTTTAGCGTTTAGCGTTTAGCCGCTAAACTTCATAACTACCACGTTATAAGGAAAGGCGATCGCAGAGATTCATAAAAAAAAAACCCTTATACTCACTTCTGCTGTAAGTGAAGCTGGATCACGAGTGATTTACGTGAACATAGATTCCCTTCACAAACAAACGTAATATTCTGCATCTTCAGCAGCTCAGATGTTAGGAGTAAATGACAACCACTATTTTCATTATTACATCCAGCAACAAAACACCTCAGTCGCTCAGTCTAACTTACATCCCTGCTCCGGCATCGAAACAATGGAGGTTACTGGACTGTAACAGCTGATCTGAGGTAAGGCGATCATGTCAATCAACTATTGTGGGAGCGGCCTCTGATGGTGTGACGGCACAGCGACAGGCATCTGAGAACGGCTCGATTTGAAAAAGGGGATATTATTTTTACAGATTAATTAAAAACCACTGCATGGATTTTTATCATTATAGGGTAGATGTGTACATACACTGCCAACACACATTAATGTTCAAACAACATGAAAAAGCATCTGATGACCCCTTTAAGAACTTTGCATCATTAAATTTTCACTTTCACCATGACTAAGCTGGGAAAGGTGGTGTTTGCATATTTTATATATATATATATATATATATATATATATATATATATATATATATATATATATATATATATATAAATTTAAAAAACATTGTCAAAACAATAATAAAAAATGTGGGATACTATTAGCTGGTCATTCTACAATTAACTGTACTATAAATTGTACTACAATTGGAAAATACTCTAAATTGATGAACTGTTTGACTTGATGATGTTTAATGTCTTCGACAGGGCCTGTAGTCCCATTTTGCAACCTTTGTAGCAACCATCTTTTTTAAGAAACATAACAGTTAAAAAAATCACGAGTGCATGTAACAGATGTGTTTTATGTCATAGAGTAAAACATGAAAGTATCTTAAGCTTGTGTGAACCACAGACCTTATTTTAGGGGATTTACTCAGATTCCCATTCAAAAAAACCATTGATTCTGGGACAATGGAACTAGAAGGGCTAAAATGCTAACTCGCTTCCGGGTTTTTACAAAGTGACATCACAGTTTCACCACACTCTTGATGCTGTGTTTACTGCATCATCAATATGTCCAGTTTGGTCTGTTTAAGGGTGTTTGGGTCCATCTAAGTGTTCACACGCTCCTCTTGTTGTCTTTTGAAGCTGATAACATGTGGTTGAATGTACAACACACAAACATTGTAGTTCAGCTCTGAAGAAAGGGTTTAGTTTGGACTTTCAGTTGTTTTTCTTGCTAAAGGCCAGTGTGAAATGAAATCACTTCCTGTGAAGCTTAAGCACTTCTACAAAAAAAAAAGATCTAAAATTTTTATTCTCCTTTTATTATCTAAATATGTGACCAAGTGGATTGCAGGTTGATTTTAAATGTTATATTGAATAATATTGAGCGATCTTTGTTAATTGATATTTGATGCTCTTTACTGACATAGCTGGGAATAAAATTTGTTAAAACATGGTTGTTGGTCGGCACCGACAGCCCAGTGGTTAGTGTGCTGACATATAACACAATTCCCGTCTTGAGGTCCTTTGCTGATCCCGCCTCCCTCTCTTCACCCAATGCTTTCCTGTCTGCTCTCAACTGTCCTATCAAATTAAAAAAAAAAAAACATGACTGTTGTGGTTTTTGTTAGGAGTACTATCCATCTTCTTTTTCAATGTGCAAGTAAGTCGTTTTCTGTAAACGTGTGAGGCTTCCAGTTCACTGGGGAAATAGCGAGAAGAATAACAAAGTGAAGTAAATGATAAAACTGTTTGCACTACAAACCACTGTGTTCATAATTAAACTAATACAATAAAATAATATGGTAAGACACACCAGTTTGCAATATCAAGCAGCAAAACAAGCTCTTTTGTACAGCTAAAAATAGCTGGAAGCACATGGACGCAGTCTGCTCTTACAGGAAAAATAAGGTGGATAAAGCATGCTGATCTTATAATTCAAGCAAGATAATATATGTGACCCTGGACCGCAAAACCAGTCTTAAGTAGCACGGGTACGTTTGTAGCAATAGCCAAAAATACATTGTGGGTCAAAATGATCAATTTTTCTTTTATGCAAAAATCATTAGGAAATTAAGTAAAGATTATGTTCCATGAAGGTATTTCGTAAATTTCCTACTGCAAATATATCAAAATTTATTTTTTGATTAGTAATTTGCATTGCTAAGAACTTCATTTGGACAACTTGAATTTTCAATTTTCTCAGTATTTTGATTTTTTTTTTTTTTTCAGATTCCAGATTTTCAAATGGTTGTGTATTATCCTATTCTAACAAACCATACATGAATGGAAAGCTTAATTATTTATAAATCTCAATTTAAAAAATGGACCCTTATGACTGGTTTTGTGGTCCAGGCTCACATATATGCAATAGGAAACATAAGCAATAATTACATCATCTGTCACAACATCCTATGATTTTGTAATCAGGTTTTGAAATCAAATCACTTCCTGTGTATAGGTTTAGGGTTTTTAAAACACACTAAAGATCACAACTCATCTGTGAAGACGGTCAGCCACAGCAACTAATGGGGATCGAGGATATTTATCAAAATGTTGAACACAAAGACAATAACACATTTGAACTTCAAACACAGAATAACAGACAGGCAGAAGGACAAATTCAAAAATGCAGCAAGTGTATTAACATTTTTATATAATTGTTTTTCTATATTTACTTAGGAATTTCAGATGTTTGTCATTATAACCAAACATACTTACAGGTTGGTTTGAGGTGTTATCTAATAATATTCAGCGAATTGTCATTAATTGCTATTTGCGTGTTTTGGTCGTTTTTATCAGGAGGAAGTAGATGTTTGGTGTTGATCACAGTGAGTCTCGGGCTCATTTGTGTTCTTCTGCTGGTCTTCATCATACTGCAGCAGACGACCGTCACAGCAGAAAGAGACCTGAAAAAGAGTTACAAGAACATTTTTTCATCTTTTTTTCTGCATATTTTTGTATAGCTTCGAAAAGCTTATGTATGAAAATCTGTGTGCTTCAGGTTTGTTTTTCATGCCCAATGAGGAGAAGAGCTGGTCTGACAGCAGGCAGTACTGCAGGGATCGTGGTGCTGATCTGGTCATTATCAACAATGAAGAGAAGCAGGTGAGTTTGTGTTAAGGTGAGTGTCTGTTACTGAATGAGAAGTATCTCTCTTATATCTGTTTTCATTCACACACAGAGGTTCATTTCTTCACTCACAACGGAGAGAGTGTGGATTGGCTTGTCTGACACAGAGCAGGAGGGCAGAATGAAATGGGTGGACAATTCACCGCTGAAACAAGGGTAAGAGCTAAAAACACTCACAGAAATTAATTTGACACCACAGCAACCTTCAGAAAACACCTACAGCTTTTCCACTAACAAAATTACGCAACAACCACAATTAACCGGTCTTCCCATTTTTAAAAATCTACAAGAAAACGTCTCTCTTTTAGTTTTTTTTTTTTTACTTCTGCTCAAGATTCTATACTACTTTAGTTTACTCTTGAAACTTTGTGGTACTGTTAGTATTGTTCATTCACGAAATGCTTGTGATGTTCCTCATTTGTTAGTTGCTGAATGAGTAAAAACTTTGGGGCTGATATGATTCAAAAATTTGTGATCCTGAATAACTGAGTCATTTTATTCAGGTTTTGGCTCGAGGGTGAGCCAAATAATCTTAATGGAACTGAGGATTGTAATGAACTGAATCCTGCAAATTCAGTCCTGAACAACTGGAATGATCTGCCATGCTCACTCACAAGACACGGGATTTGTGAGAAATAGGGTTCCTCTAGTCAAGTCTTGTCATGCTTTAACCTGTATTATCTTATGGAATCATTCTTATTGTGATGTGAGAATTTATCATTTCTGATTGAGGTTCATGTCTGTTTTATCTGCCTGTGTCAGTTTATTTCCTCATACTAGCTGCTTTCATATGAAAGAGTATGGCACACCAAACCTCTGATGTGTTGCTCCATTATTGCGTTGTGTTGTGTTGCTCCATTCAGCTGATTTGATCTTAAGTGTTAAGATTGCAATTACTCATCCTGTTATGCTGATATTAAGTGTCTGTGAAACTGCTTTTGATTTGCATTACTTTCTTTTTGAATAAAAAGTATTCTTGTGCATCTGCTTCACTGTATTTATCACCCGATTATGGAGACATTTCCTCCAGTCCAGCAGGACGCAGCAGAGAGCAGGTTTATCAGACTGAAGTGAGCAGAGAGGAAGAAAAACATCAGACCCAGAGCACTTGCTGCTGTCATTCAGTGTCTTTGCTGCATTTAGGGACGTTTTTCCTTCAGGATCCCGTGGAAAGGACGGACTTTTGATTATTTTATTTGGTTATTTAAAACCATGTTCACGCCGAACCTGCAATAAACGTATACGTTCTTCAAGATGTCCCAGCAATAGATAAGATGGATGTACGTCGACCATCTAATTAGTTTAAAAAGTACAAAATAACCCCGTAAAGAGAAAACCCTACCGCTTCACTTGCTCCAACAGAGGATCGTTTTGTCAGTCTTACACTTCCGCTGGATTTACTACAGTGAATTGGACAGTTTTAAGAGGCTCTCTTCGGTAAACACAAGGCCGATTTCTGTTGCGCGAACCTTGTGAGCCATAATGGCTAAAGTGCAGGTGCTAAACGTGGCTGTTCTGGATAATCCCAGTCCTTTCAGAAACCCCTTTCAATTCGAAATCACATTTGAGTGTATGGAGGACCTACCTGAAGGTGAGAAATTTCACAAATTAACACCGTTTATACACCAATTTTGTCATTTCTGTTTAAATAATGTAATACCAAAGGCTTGAAATGCGTTTTACGGTATCACTACGTCTTATACAGCAAGAATCACAGGAACATTTTTCGTGATTTTAGCGGGAAAGGTTTTATTGTCAGCTGTTAATATTTTGGCGCCGGCGGGGAGTTCGATGACAGCGCGAGGCCGCCCCTCCTTCGCTGATTAGTCCGATAGCGGACGTGGGGCGTGAACGATGTATCTGTGCCGTCTCCAATTGGTTGTTTTTTTGCGTGACGTCACGTGTCGGGAGGCGCTGTGACGAGTTCGGGGCAGAACTTACTCCTCATTCAGTAGTGTAGTAAATACACTTTTTACAATTCTGAGAGGCTTTATTTGATTTTATGAACACAAATAAGCTAAAACTCTTACATTTATAATTATCCTTTTTATTTATTTATTTTAATGTATTTTATTTTATTTTTATTTTTTAACTACAACAATGTTTCTATGATTAATTGGATTTTTTTTTTACACGTTTTAGTTTAATTATATGACCCTGGACCACAAAACCAGTCATAAGGGTCATTTTTTTTTTTTTTTTTTTTAAATTGAGATTTACACATCATCTTACACATCACTGAAGTATGGTTTGTTTGGATATGACAATTTTCGGCGGAGATTTAAACTATTTCAAAAATCTGGAATCTTGAGGGTGCAAAAATATGTGACGCTGGACCACAAAATCAGTATTAAGTAGCAATAGCCAAAAATACATTGTGTGGGTCAAAATGATCGATTTTTCTTTTGTGCTAAAAATCATATTAAGTAAAGTTCATGTTCCTGTAAGATATTTTGTACATTTCCTACTGTAAATATATCAAAACATCATTTTTGATTAGTAATATGCATTGCTAAGAATTTCATTTGGACAACTTTAAAGACAATTTTTTTGCACTTTCAGATTACAGATTTTCAAATAGTTGTATCTTCACCAAATATTGTCCTGTCTTAACAAACCATACGTTAATGGAAAGCTTATTTACTCAGCTTGTATTCAGATGATGTATAAATTTCAGTTTCAAATAACTGACCCTTATGACTGGTTTTGTGGTCCAGGGTAGGGTGACCACCTGTCCCGCTTTGCGTTGTACCGCACAGCATTTTCACCCCTTGTCCCGCACGTCGCATATTGAAAAAAAAAATGTCCCACATTTTCATCAGTCTGTCGGTTTTTAATGATCATATTAAAAACGTCCATGCGTTCTTTTCGTTTTTTAAGAAAGCTTTTTATTCATCCGTTTTGCGGCATATAGTTTCTGCACAAAGGATTTGCGGACCTCATCAAGTAATCTAGCACCACCGACGGAAAAGGTCGAGCACACACGGAAAAACACGATATTCTCCACTCATTTTAACCAAATAAAAAAATCGATGCAGCTTTCAGACGCGTCTTTCTTCTTATTTTAACAGTTCATTTGAGGCGGTTTCTGTGGCGTTATTTTAATGACAAATGTCTAGAGCACATTATCGTAATGCGGGGTGCATCAAAATACCACAATACCACGACTGAGGTGTCCCTTGAGCAAGGCACCAAACCCCCAACTGCTCCCCGGGCGCCGCAGCAATAGCAATATGGCTGCCCACTGCTCCGGGTGTGTGTGTGCGCACTTGGATGGGTTAAATGCAGAGCATAAATTCCGAGTATGGTTACCATACTTGGCCACACGTCACGTTCTTTCCTTTCCTTTCCATAATGCGGAAGCACAAATCTCTTCTCTGGCAGGTAGATTCTCTTCACTCTCATAAAAATGACGCGCTTTCTCTCGCTTGCATGTGCGCGCTCAGAAACACAGATCAGCGCATATGACAAGAGATGTAATCAGTATTTACATAGCATAACAGTAGAAAATGTATTAGTCTCACACGTGTCCCACATTGTCCCGCAAAATCACATCTATGTCCGGCAACAGCCCTCTTGCCAGGTGGTCACCCTAGTCCAGGGTCACAAATTGAGAAAATCGCCTTTAAAGTTGTCCAAATGAAGTTCTTGGCAATGCATACTACTAATCAGAAATTAAGTTTTGATATATTTACAGTAGAAAAATATCTTCATGAAACGTGATCTTTACATTATCGATTAGTTTGACCCATACAATGTATTGTCGGCTATTGCTACAAATATACCTGGGCGGCTTATGACTGGTTTTGTGGTCCAGGGTCACAATATGTAGGCTATAATAAAATTCCTTGTAATAAAGGTATTGTGAATATTTTTTTAAAACAGTTATTACATTGTTATCATTGTGTAAAAAGAAAGAAAACGTAGCTGTTTCCACAGTTTTCTGTTTTTCTTTTTAACTAAAGGACATTTTTCATTTAATCGTTTTCATTTATATCCAACAATTTACCAGTGATCAGTAATATGACACTTAATGGCCCAATAGAAATCCCATTAAAATTACTGCAACAGAGTTGTTTAGTCATGACAATTATTAAACCAACCCAAGAATAGCAGTTTTGATTTATAAATAAAATAAGGTTTTTGATTAACATTGAGGTAAGAAATTGTCGTGTTTTGTTCTACTAAACCTCAATTTAAACTCGTATCATAATCAAATATGAAACTTAAAATACAAATATAAGAACTGCAAAGATTGTCAGATTCATCAGGCATGTGAGCTAGTGAACATCCTGCCTTGTGTTCATTGTATAGGTGTGATCTTGTGCAAACAAGAGACTGATATTAGAGTAAATTCTATGTATTTACTGTAACAAACAACAATTGCTTATCCCTCGGTTTCTGCTTGTCTCTCAGATCTAGAGTGGAAGATCATCTACGTGGGCTCTGCGGAGAGTGAAGAGTATGACCAGATCCTGGACTCGGTTCTGGTCGGCCCAGTTCCTGCAGGCAGACATATGTTTGTGTTTCAGGTGGGTTATGATCTCAGAAACACTTATTCCTGATTCAGTGCAGTATGAGCAGCTTCCTGCACATCTCATTTATAACCCATATAAATAATTCCATTTTAGTAAATAAATTGCAGTGCACTGCCACCTAGAGGTGAATGGAGAAAATACATCTGTAAATTTCAAGTCAAGTGACTTGGAAACAACATTCAAATGTCTCTGTTTCGTCTCTCTTGACTCGATTGACAGGCGGACGCTCCAAACACAGGGCTGATCCCCGAGAGCGATGCAGTGGGCGTGACCGTAGTGCTGATCACATGCACCTATCGGGGACAGGAATTCATTCGCATTGGTTACTATGTAAACAATGAGTACACAGACCCTGAGCTACGGGAAAATCCACCTGTCAAACCTGACTACACACAGGTGAGACATTATAATAACAATGTGCATTATGGATTAAGAGAGAACTGGATTCCAGCATATTAATATTAATTTACTAACAGTACTAAATATTTAACCTATTACTGGTGAATTGAAATAGAGATGTGAAATGGAAACTGAATTTAGATCAGAATTCCATTAACATTTAGTGCACATTATGCATGTTATATATTAAGAGTGCATTTGTTTAACACAGATCTGCTGCATTTGAAATGTGGCAATGGCGGTCAGATCAAAGAGGCAGGTGGCTGCCGTTTATAGTCCAGTATCGTTTGTAATTCATTAATTCTGCTAAACGATTCCGGGTCGCTGCCATTGTGCTTGTTGTAACAGCATCCCTGCATTTCCATGCGTTCATTCTGTTGCGACTCGAGAGATTTTTAAACTGCTTGATGAATATGTAAAACTCACATTCGACACATAAAAGAAATGGTCACCACTTTTGAGATATATTTTAATCAAAATTCTTATACATTATTTACATCAACACTTTGAGTATTTGACAAAAATGAACTAATGGGACCTATGAAGTGTAAATTATATTTTAGGATTGAGTGTTTACAATGTAACATTAAAAACAATTCAAATGATCGTTCTTTTTGATTTTTAACAACATCGTTTTTGTGCCGATCCACAGCTGCAAAGGAACATCTTGGCGTCTAACCCTCGCGTGACCCGTTTCCACATTAACTGGGAGGCGACTATGGACAAGATGGAAGATTCTGAGAATGTAGACCCCGCCCCCAACACCATGCTCCCGCCCACCTCCATGCCTGGCAAAGCCCCGCCCCTTGGACTCATGCCTGACAACTCTATGGACTGCTTATAGAACCTGAACACAACAACAACCTCATACATAAAGTAATAAATTGTATTATTTTGTATTTATACACCTACATGTTCTTACAGTTGTGATTGGACACTCATCTCAATCCTCGATCACACACCTGAAGCACTCAGGTAGTCGTGGGACTCGCAGGCGCCGTCTTGCACTGCCTGTTCTGAACAGCAGGGGGCCGAACCTGCAGCACCAGCAGACATGGACTGTTTTCTTCTGTTTTTTAGGTGGTGCACATCACTAGTGAGGTGAATCCCATGAAAACATGTTCGGCTCACATTTTTTAAAAATTAGAAATGGTATTTTACGTAAAAAGACAAAGAAGCATTCTAGGATCTTTAGTATTTTTGCACTTTGAAATTGTTCTCAAATGTTTTCTTCCAAATTGTCGTTACTGTAACACACACACAAAAAGCTCAATTTCATGAATGTAATGCAAAGTTGATTTAAACTGTAAAGTATCCATGTTGAGAATCACCACTGAAAATAATAGGATTTACAAAAAATCTTTTTTGTTTTAAAATGTGACCCTAACATGTTTTTTTGTGAGATTCGTCCTGTGATACTTTAAGGTCAGTATTGGAGCGACTTTTTTGGGAATGTTTTGCTCAGATACGATCGACCTTTGGAACTCGTCACGATTCCAGCTCTGTTTCTGTTTTGTTGGGATGTGAAGGTATTTAGAATCAAATCTTTTTTGTTTTAAACTGAATGCCCATTGGTACTTTTGTTACCTTTTTTTTCTTTCCATGTGATATTTGTTTATGAAAAGTCTTAGATTTAATAAATATTAACTTTTGTCTTTATAAAACTGTCTTTGGTTTTCTCTCCATCTTCTGGCTCTTTTATACGGACACACGCCCTGTGTGTGTCTTTTTATGATGTTGCTAAGCAACAGCTATTAGAGATGGCACTTTGGGCTGCTCCACCTTTGATCCACACATCACATCAGACAACTACTCTTCCTTTCATCCCTCCATCACTCCCTCTGCTCTCATCCCATAGTTTCATTTTGCCTCCCTCTATTCTCTGTCCTCTGATCTGGGCCTGTGGAAATATGCACACCGTGGGTCAGAGGGGTGACGGATGAACCGAACCGAGACGCTGGCATCTCGTGCTGCTATGGAAGTAGAGATGATGGGTTAGAACATCGAATGAATATTGATCACACATGAATATATATATATATATATATATATATATATATATATATATATACATACAGTTGAAATCAAGACATCTTGCAGGAACTGCAAAATGTTAATTATTTTCTAAAATAAGAGGGATCATACAAAATGCATGTTGTTGTTTTAGTACTGACCTAAGATATTTCATATTAAAGACATTAAAATATAGTCCACAAAAGAAAGTAGTTGAAATTATAATAACCCCGTTCAAAAGTTTACATACACTTGATTTTTAATACTGTGTTGTTACCTGACAGCTATGTTCTGTTGTTTAGTAATAGTTGTTCATGAGCTCCTTGTTTGTTCTGAAGAGTTAAACTGTTCACTGTTCTACAGAAAAATCCTTCAGGTCCCACAAATTCTTTGGTTTTTTAACATTTGTGTGTATTTGAACCATTTCCAGCAATGACTGTATGATTTTAAGATCCATCTTTTCACACTGAGGACAACTATTACAGAATGTTCAAATGCTCACTGATGCTTCAGAAGGAAACACAATGCATTAAGAGATAGGGTGAAAACTTTTTGAGTTTGAAGCTCAGGGTAAATTTAAATTATTTTGTCTTCTGGGGAACATGTATGTAGCAGTACTAAATGGAGAAGAAAAAAAAAGATATTTAGGCAAAAAGAAGAAAAATGTACATCATTCTTCATCTTCATTTTGTTCAAAAGTTTACACCCCTGGCTCTTAATGCATCGTCTTTCCTTCTGAAGCATCAGCGAGCATTTGAACCTTCTGTCATTGTTGCATATGAGTCCCTCAGTTGTCCTCAGTGTGAAAAGATGGATCTCAAAATCATACAGTCATTGTTGGAGTGGGTTCGAATACACCAAAATGCTGAAAAACCAAATAATTTGCGCGACATGAATGATTTTTTCCAGAAGAACAGTGAGCAGTTTAACTGTCCAGGACAAACAAGGGACTTGCGAACAACTATCACTAAACAAACAAACAAAAACAAAACAAAAACAAAAACAAACAAACAAACAAACAAAACAGCTGTGGAACATTCAGGTAACAACACAGTATTAAAAATCATGAACAGGGTCATTTTTTATAGATTTAACTGTTCTTTTCTCTTGTGGACTATGTAAACGTCTTTTATGTGAAATAACTTATTCAGATCAGCATTAAATAAAAAAATAACATGAAAAAAAAACAAAAAAAGCCAAAAAGCCATCTCAGTCAAAAATGAGATAATGATACTGAGTGAATGGTCTTGACACATATACGTCCATCAAATACTTTTTCTTCAAACTCGCTAAAATACCCGCCTCAGCCGAATCAGAAGTACCGGTACTTACATAGAAACCTATACATCTGAGCCTGATAAAAACACATTTTTTAAAGAAAGATGTCAGATGGATTTAGCTGGTTTTGCATCTGAACTCTTTATATATATAAACATTCATTTTGCCATTAATTATAATAATCCAGTGAGATTTTTGTATGGAGCACAGGCTGTTGGCAGACTCCTTGTGCAAACAGAGATCTGATCTCTCCGTCATTCAATCCTGTCTGTCTTAAGAAACAGAAACTGAACTGTGGCAACATCTCCAAGATGCTTTAAGAGTCCTATACCTACAAAGCTACAGTACTGTTAAAATTTTTAGGCAGTTAGGCACATAAAATGAGGATGCTGTCAAAAACAATGTCATAAACAGATTTTCTTTATCAATGAACTTCTATTAACTAAAATAAATAAGCATTTGATGTGACCATCCTTAAAGTAGCTTTTGCCCTATGTGCACTTGTGCATAGTTTTTCAGGTAGCTTTGCACATCTTGGAGATGTTGCCACAGTTCTTCTGGATTTAGTCTGTCTCAGTTTTTCTGTTTCTTCATGTCATTCCAGACAGACTGAATGATGCTGAGATCAGATCTCTGTGTGGAGCACTGGCTGTTGACTCCTTGTGCAAACAAAAATCTCAGACTTTTACACAGCACTGTATATATATATATATATATATACACACACACACACACACACACATTTTTTATTTATTTATTTGTTTTTTTATTCATTATGTATTTTTGTTTTCATAGTTTTCATTTTCATTTAAGTTAGTTTTAGTAGTAATACTTATTTAGTAATACATATAAATAGGTCTGTATAGTAAAGTATTTATTTCAGATCAAGTAAATTTTTTATTAAACAAAATAAAAAAAAAATAAAAACAAATTGACATGAAAATAATAAATTGTCAATCACTTCGCACATCTGTCCGTCTTCTTGCGTCTGACCAATGGGGTGATGTGGTGGGCGGGCTTAGTCCGGGGGCGGAGTCTGTGTCGATGGCCACGGGAAGCGCAGCTGCATGAACGATCTCGCCGAACCTGCATCCGTGTTTTTCAGCCGCGATTTCCCCCCCTGCGAGCGCCGCGCACGGAACACCCCCGCGGGGAGGCGAGAGAGAGGACTGCGGGGCCGCGGAGGTGCGGCGAAGAGCCAGGCCAGGAAAGGACGCCCGAGTCCGCTTTGATGCTGGCGGCCCGTCCGCCCTTTAAACACGGATGCTGCTGCTGCCGCCGCTGCTGCTGCTGCTGCTGCATTCATAAGGGATCCCTGTTTATCCGAGAGCCCATCGGACGCGTCAACGTCCCCTGTTTTCACATTCGGAGCCGATCGGTAGACGCCAATCGCACGAACGGACCGTGAGAGCCGAAGCGCGACAGGCGCGGCAGCATCCCTCCCTACCTGCGGCTCTCCAGCGCCTGACA
Organism: Cirrhinus mrigala; assembly: GCA_036247105.1. Taxonomy (NCBI): domain Eukaryota; kingdom Metazoa; phylum Chordata; class Actinopteri; order Cypriniformes; family Cyprinidae; genus Cirrhinus; species Cirrhinus mrigala. Next base: position 5,802,549 of record CM070007.1, read on the forward strand.
GGCCCAGAGTCATGGGCAACACGCCGGCCGCCAAACGGGGCAACGAGATGGAAAGCGGTAGGTGTCTTTAACGCTTCCCAATCATTCTGTTTAGTCATCATCATCATCGATCATGGCGATCGGCATCCTCAGATGCTCATCGGGAATATGGTCGTGCATGTGCGAGGCTTCAGCAGAGATGATGCTGATGCTGTCATGGCGATTACAGCCTCAAACAATGTGTTGATGCTTTAATAAGAGCGAGCAGCGCTTCGTTTGAGGTTTTTCTGCGTGTGTTTATGCTGCACCCCTATATAACATGCCAAGGATGGTTGGTAGTTAAAAAAGGCTCTATTTATGTACATCTGATGGGTTTAGAGAAGGACAGATGTGTGGAAGGTCTGACGAAAACAGCAAGATCTAATATGAAGACTAAATATAGCAATTTACCAATCTGCCATTGAAAATAACCATATTATTTGACCACTATGTGTCCTTCTCAGTGTCTGTGATGGTTACGGCCCTGCTGGTGTCTTGACGGTTGGGTTTTCACACCTGGAGTTGTTTAACCCAGGATTAAGTACTCCACGTATCACACCGTTTAACCCTGGTTTAATAATTAGATTGTCAGGTTTTGAGATTTGTATGATCACAGGATTACTGTTTTTAATGGTAACAACTGAATACTAGGCCATCACTGTTTGACATTTTTAAGAGTTTCCTATTTGGAAAACAAACCAAAATTATTGACGCCATCATTTTGGTCCAATAAAATGTGCTCTGGAAGGATCAAATCATGGCTCACAGATGTTATAAACCATTGGCTACTGGTGCTCATGTTAGTAAATAAATATCAGATAAGTCCTTCGATAAGTCCCACCCAGCCTTCCTGTTTCGGTATGAAATGTGTCAAAACAGGAACAAAAACTGCTCACGATCTTTAACCGTTTCCTTCAAATGCTGTCGCTTGAAAGTTTCTGTGACTGTACAGAACACATGCGTATTTAACGAAGCAAGAATTCTGTAGTTTACAATTGATTTGTTTGTAGCAAAACAACTCAAAATAATGTATATTTTTGGCAGTGCAAAAATGATGTTAACCCCCTTTAAAAATGCAAGTATAACCTAGGATTACAAGTAGCCTTAACTGAGGGTTACAAAGATTAATATAGTATATCCAACTTTTTGCATGCAATTTACATTACGCTACACAAGTTACATTATTATTGCAAAATGTAACTATATTATCGCCCAGCTCTTAATATAAATTTGGACATACAAGTGAGTCCAAATTCATCTGTATATATACAGTACATTCACAGCAAATCTTGCTTGATTGTTTGTATGAATGCAAAATGTGAAGTATGTTATTGCCCAGGTCTAATCTGCCAAACGCAACTGTAAGGCATGAAAATACTAAGATACTATAAACATGAAGGCCATGATTTCATGTGTTTCTATTTCTATTTCTATTTCTATATATAAACAAATTTGACTTGTGACTTGACACAAGACGTTTAAGTTCTGTAAGGAAAACACTACACTGTAAAAAAACAATTTGTTGAGTCAATTTAAAATAATTTAACCCGCTGCCTTAAAATTTTAAGTTCAGTCAACTCAAAAAAGTTTAGTCAACTTGAAATGTTAAGTTATTTGAGTTGATTCAACTTAAAATTTTAAGATAGCTGGGTAACTTATAGGGGTGTAAGAAAATATCGATACACGTGAGTATTGTGATATTTTGTTTGGTGATACTGTATCGATTCTCAAAAACGGAATATCGATATTTAAAAAATAAAAATAAGATTCACGGCAGATGCTTCATTTTAGTTTTTATCCCGACCGCTAGATGTCAGTCTTCTTATCCCTGAACTTAAATAGTGACAGGAAATATTAGCATAAAGGCACGGCACTAATGTTATCGTTAATATAATTCGCTACTAGTAATGGAGGATGAAAGAATAGTTCCTGCTCCCGCCTTGGTGTACAAAGTTGAAGCGTGGCGTCATTTCGGCTTTTGTGGTATCATCCGCCCCAGGACCGCAGCGCAGGCGCCGCCTGGGCTGCACAGGCCACGGGGTGCATCTACTGTGCGGAGGGGTGCCGGCTGCGCGGCGGTTCTGCTGCTTGCCACGTCCCGTATGAAAGGGTCTTTGTGGCGGGCGGCGTGGTAGCTTTCTGTCGTGGTGGGGGCGTTTTGTGCAGTTGGCGATTCCATGCGGAACATAAATACAAACTGAAATCTTGTGAAATCCAAAACTTGTGAAATTCTCAGAACAAAAAGGTTCTAAGAATATTCAATACATGGATTTATTTTATTGTTTTACAATTATTTAGTTTTCTTTAGGATTCCTGCAAGCACTTTATTCCTCATTGATATTAAGCAGATGTAATTCTTAAGTTCAGATCAAAATGTTATGGCATTGTCCCCGGGTTTCACAGACCAGGCTCTTTGTACATTTAGTAACTAAAGAATCCTACGGGCATTTTATTTTCCCCCTTTATTCGTACTGTGCAAAAAGTAATTCAGTAAGAATGTTACAGGACCTGATCTTTTAAACTTTTTGAACTGAACTTTTCGCTAAGGTTTTTATATGGTGGTGTGTACAGCTTTCCTTAAAGAATATCCTATTCTTAAAATAAGAAATATCCCAATAAATCGCCTTGTTTACAGTTACGCAGTGTATCGCAACATATCGTATCGCAACCCCTGTATCGTGATACGTGTCGTATCGCCAGATTCTTGGCAATACACAGCCCTAGTAACTTACCCAGCTTTTAAGGTTAACAAACCAAATTTTTTGTTAAGTCAACTCAAATATCTAAGTTGTCACTTAGTACAACTTAACATTTCACGTATTTGAGTTGACTGAATTAAAAAATTTGAGGCAGCAGGGCAACAAATTATTTTAAGTTGACTCAACAAATTGTGTTTTTTTGTTTTGTTTTTTACAGTGTGGCACAGGGAGTTTAGTGTGATCCTTCCCACTGGCCTGTGGTGGGTTTGTTGTGCTACCTCCTTGAAATTTGTCTTTCTTTTTTATTGTTTTATTGTTTTTTTGTTTGTTTTTTTCTGCACTGAATTTGTGGGAAAATTTGCAGAGTGGATTTGAAAATGATGAAATGATTGGGGCTGAGATACTGCACTTTTATTGGAAGCTAAAGGCATGATGAAATTCAAAAAAACACTGAAAACATTGACGTGTAGAACATTTAGCAGTGCTGAGTTTGGCATGTTATCATGTTTAAATGCCTGTAATGTCTGACATCTAAAATAAGAGTCAGGAAAATATTATTCTTAATGGAACACTTTACTGAACCTTTAGACAAAATATAAAGTCGAAAAAAAAAAAACGGTTAACATATGTGCAAATGTAATATATTTTATCCATTAGGCTATTATGGCTCATGTAGTCAGATATAGTGAGAATATGGAGGAAAAAACACCTCAGGTTTATTCAGAGGCCCAAACCGAGGAAAAATGTGCTATTTGGACAAAATTAAAATTCTGATTGCTTGTAATGTAAATCAATGAGATCTTTATAACAATACAGCATCAATATCACAGCTATGTAGTTTCAAAACATGTAATGCAGTGCATTACAAAGATGATTGAACAACCAAACGTTCCTTAAAAGCCTGATGATCATTTCATGGTTTAATACTCACATTTGAACATTTTTATAAAAAATGATGTTTGGATAATCAAGCTAAGCTGCTTCAGTCCAGTAAGTGTTCTACTTGCATTATTAGTAATATCAATGTTATTCTAGTTTACTTTATACAAATTAATAAGGATTTCACTGCAATAATACCCATGTATCACAACCTTTATTAAAGAGGGCATGTAGTAGAACAGGTTTTCAGCAATGTTGTTGTAACATTGATCATTTAATGGCCTTAGAAATCAAATACAATGCTGCTGCTTGTAAAGTGAAGTGTGCTTTCTGTCTCTTCCCACAGTCAAAGAGTTTTTGGCCTTCGCCAGAGAAGATTTCCTCAGGAAATGGGAGAACCCTGCACAGGTAAGAGGACTACAGAAGGGAAGCACGTCGAATTTGAGTAGAGAACGAGAAAACGGAAGTGAGGATTTGTGGTTTCATTTGAAATGTATCTCAGCACTGGTTTATTCACCAGTATGAGGTATGTTAAATGAGTGTCACCTAGTCACTTAAACCAGGTTTGTGTGCTCTCAGGGGTGGCCATTTGAACAAACCCAGAAGTCTGTTTTTGCCACGCTAAACTTGGCAATAAACACACTGAAAATAATGCAGTGTAAACGTTTGTCAACACGATTTCAAATGAGACTTTTATTAAATGAATCTAGCATTGAATTACTCACCCACCGTTTTAAAAAAGACATCTGTTTGATGTGATTCAAGTTAAACGCACACGGCAGGTACACAAACACATTACAATTTTTAAAAAATTGCTAAAAATTGGTGATTGATCAGTTTTTGTTCTACAATCTTTGTTTAGATGAATATCCATTTATGCCACACCTCAGGCAAGCAGTATATGAAGAGTTCATTTGCAAAAACAGATAATTCACAAATCATGTTCTTTATTGTGTTATGATGTTTTATTGTGTTAGTTAGGTGTATTTTTTGAGTGTTATTATTATTTAATCAAAATAACCCAACTGCAGTTTGATTGAAGAAAAAAAAATTAATTTTGAAAAAACTGAGTTATCTGTTTTTGCAAAAAGACCTGTTCATATACAATAAGCTATAATCTGGGAAAATGTGACAACTTGTTACACAAATGGGATTAGGGGAGGCATTAGTAAATTTAATTTAACTTAGTAATAAATTTACAGAAAAGTACATTATATGCATATTTATTATTTATTTATTTATTTATTAAGTTTAAAATATTATTTAGTAAAAAAAGTAAAATCTATCTTGCTACACCCATGGAAGCCTCATTTACTGAAATCGTGTGATTTTGGCAGTTTGATACGTTCTCTGAATCACTGGTTGGAAACAAATGATTCGGTTTTGAAGTGTCACAAAGTAGTTTTTGAAAGCAGGTTTATTATAGTTAATGAAAACTAAAACCATAAAAAATAAATTTGTATTGCTTGAAATAAACATAGATGATGACTGCAATAAAATAAAATTTAAAATAAATAAATTTTATTTCAGCTAGTTTCCAATGCAACTTTTCTCATTTTAATTTAGTTCATTTAGTATAGTCATGTGATGTACCAAAATAGTTAAAAATACGATATAGACGTATTTAACTCTTTCCCCACAGCATTTTGAAAAATCATTTTAACAAAATTTTCATGGCCCCCAAAATATTTCATTGTATAAATATCTGAATTAATGTTTGATGATTGCCTTATTTTACGCTTGTTTCTGCTTTTTTTTCACCTGTGTTTTGAGCTGGAGAATTAGTACTCTTTCAGAAGATGTAATAGCGCCCCCTACCATATGTGACCATGGACCACAAAACCAGTCATAAGTAGCACAGGTATATTTGTAGCAATAGCCAACAGTACATTATATGGGTCAAAATTATCTATTTTTCTTTTATGACAAAATCATTAGGATATTAAGTAAAGATCATATTCCATGAAGATATTTTGTAAATTTCGTACTATAAATGTATCAAAACCAAAATATGTCAGATACCAGATTTTCAAATATTGTCCTGTCCTAGCAAACCATACAATAATAGAAAAGCAATAATAATACAATAATTTGTTCAGTTTTCAGATGATGTATAAATCTCAATTTAAAAAAAAAAAAGATCTTTATGACTGGTTTTGTGGTATAACAGAAAACACGGAAAGCTGGAAAATTCCGTCAATGGCCAGGAAAGAAGCTGTTAGAAAGGCGTCCATCACTATTAGAAACTGCATAGCAATGTGTTAATACAAATTTTTTTTTCGGGATGTAGTTGCGTGTTGTAATTGTTGGTTTGTCCCACAGAACACAGCGTGTCTGGAAGACTTTGACCGGTTGAAGACTCTAGGCACTGGCTCATTCGGTCGCGTGATGCTGGTCAGACACCGAGAGACCGGGCAGCACTACGCCATGAAGATCCTTAACAAACAGAAGGTGGGCGGGGCTAATGCCTAAGCCGTGACATCACAGTTGGACACGATGATAAAAGACATTATGTCAAGATGTCGTTTCATCGTCTCTCTTTAGGTTGTGAAGCTGAAGCAGATCGAACACACTCTAAATGAGAAGCGGATACTGCAGGCCGTCAGCTTCCCTTTCTTAGTGCGACTGGAATACTCCTTCAAGGTGAATATTGTTAAAAATATCAATAGCTGGATGATGTGCTGCACGTAATGGACATGTTCGATAACGTGTGCTTGTTTCAGGACAACACTAATCTCTACATGGTGATGCAGTACGTTCAGGGAGGAGAGATGTTTTCACACCTGCGTAGAATCGGCAGATTCAGGTGAATATATTTACATTTACGCATGTGCTTTATTTCCTGAGGGAAAATGCAGTGCGCAAGAACATGCAACATACAGAGCACAAATAGGCACATCCAACTCTTTCTGCCCGTAGGAGCGGGCGCAGCCATTTGTAAGTTTTATGGGAGTGGCTTCCGGTCTCATCCGTGTCCGGCTATTTTTAGCTCATTTTGCTGCTTGATATTGCAACTTGTTTTTACCGTTTTACAGTTTACTGCACATTGTTATTCTTCTCATTATTTCCCTATAGCGGCTAATGAACCGGAAGTCTTGCCCATAGACTTACTTCTGTCTTAAAGAATAAGGTAGATATATAACTTAAATTTAAACCTGACTGTAAATTATTTGCTTCAGATTTATGTTTGGGTGTTGGGTGTAATACATTATTAAGTAATTCATTATTGTAATTTAATTTAAAGTGAGGGATTACTCTTAATTTTTCTGTAATTTAATTACAGTTACTTCTGATGTAATTACACTAAATACTGTATAGACTATAGAACATCATTTTTATCATCTAATGTTAAAATGTATGTTTTTTTTATGTAAATTAGATAGTTTAGTCAGTTTAGGAATAGTTTATACAATTTTTTTTTTTTATTATTATTATATATTTGAAAGAATAAAAAAAACCTTTTTCGTGTTCTTGTGTTGTTCAACCAATTGAGGTTGATAGGAAAGAAAAATTTTGAAAGTAATTACCAATCAGTAATGCAATACTTTTTTGTGAGAGTAATAGTAATTTAATAGTATATTTATTAATAACATGATAGTATAATAATAGTATATGTAATAGTAATTTGCAGAGCACCCAACCCTGGTTTACTATTACACTTCCAAAAAAAAAAAAAAAAGTGTTTTTCCCTGTATTCCCCCACTTTTTTTTTTTTTTTTTTTTTTTCTTTGTTTGTTTTGTTTTGTTTTACAATTATACACATACTCTACAAGTCAAAGGTTTGGGCACATATACTCATTCTTCTCTCTTACATTTTACAGTAATACAGTGGTCATTAAACAAGAGGCATCACTAGACCATTTTAATAATAAAAATATTACTGATAAATCCCTGCGTGTCAGTGCGATTGTAATATACCGACCTCAGAATCATTTTCTCATAGCATTTCAGCACAAGTCATGGCAGATTTGAGAATGAATCACTCTTTTGATCAAATCATTCAAATGGGTTTGCAGGTTTGAAATTGTTGGTGCATTAGTTTGATTTATTTAGACAGTTCACTCATGCAATGGCTCATTTGCCGCAGTTTTTCACATCATAACAGTAACTAGATATTTTATAAGACATAACATATAAACAAAAAGAGCGCTGGATGAGGTGGATATTTACCTACAATCCATTGTAAGAAACAGAACTTGTAAGTGTCTCCTATCATTTGTCAATGATGAAGCAGCTCCTTTTTGCATGTGCAGTTTGTGAACGGAACGACAGACTATATCCATTTTTATCCAAAACATTATTTAAAGAAGTATAAAAAAAAATTTTTTATTTTTTTTTATTTATTTATTTTTTTTTTGAGGTGGACTGTGACCCAGTACTGATGAAAGAATAGAAACATATCAGGAAATATAGGAATGATGTGGTGATGAAAATATATTAAAATGAAATTAAATAAAAACTATAATCTAAATTCCAGCTCTGCTAACTCGCTTTTTACAGTCACCTTTTTTATATAATAATGAAGTTCGCATATATGATGGACATGCTACTCCTCACTATCTTTTTTAGGCAGAGGCCTTTAAAATGAAACCGTTTTAAACCGTTTTTTTTTTTTAAATTTATTTATTTATTTATTTTTGCCACATATTGAATCTTGTTGCATGCGTGTAAATTGCAAAAAAAATAAAAATAAAAAATAAGTAAATAAATAAATAAATCTATCTATCTATCTATCTATCTATCTATATATATATATATATATATATATATATATATGCTATTTTTTCCCTTGTTTTGCTAGGCTGCATATGTACTTTTTTTTTTTTTTTTATGTTTATAAAAAAAATATGTTTATTTGCCACATATTGAATCTTGTCGCATGCGTGTAAATTGAAAAAAACAAAAAAAAGGCACAAAAAAAATAGTAGTTGTAAATAGTAGTATATTTGAGATATATATATATATATATATATATATATATATATATATATATATATTTGGCTCATTTTCATCTAGCTAAATATACAGGACACAAAACTGGCACTGGGTTTAGAGAACTGGTTTAGAGAACCGAGAGATGACTTCCATTGGCGGTAGTAAAATCCAAACCTATTCGTCCTGAAAGCTGTTTGTTAATGTACATAATGTGAGACTATGGTTTCATCAGTTGTGTAAAGACGCTCAATGCTTAATATTTATTTGTTGCTGTACTAAAATGAACCACTTAGCAGCATCAACATGTACAGTTGCATTTAAAAATGTATGAATGTCGTTTCATAAGATAACAACAAAATATTAAAGAGACTGATGCCGCTGGAGATTTTCGGCTTCAGTTTCCTTCATCAGTTTTGTACCTCACTAGCTTCTTTTTGATAAATGGCGAAAAGAGTGTTTGTGCTTTTCTGTGCACATTTGCGTGAATCTGTTTTATTATTTTAGCTCTGCTGTAATAGTTTTCAACAACTTTCTTGTAACTGTATCTTTTCCCATTGTTTCTCTTTCTTCCTGGCTTTTTCTCTTGCTGTCTTTCTCTTACATAGTGAACCCCATGCGCGGTTTTATGCTTCACAAATAGTTTTGACATTTGAATATCTGCATGCCCTTGACCTGATCTACAGAGACCTTAAACCAGAGAACCTCCTCATCGATCAGCAAGGCTATATACAGGTAATCAACACATGCACACAAATGAGTTACATTCAAATACATAATGGTTAGTGGATGAACAGTTTGGAAAAGACACCACACTCACTAATATGACTTTGTTCACTTGTGTCAGTTTTGAGAGGTTTTTTTTAGGCTGCGTTCACACGTTAAAGAAGTTAAAGCACACAATGTTTCCATTCATCATGTGGCTTTTTAAATATTGCCAGTATCAGCATGTTCATCATAATTTCATATGAGCATATCAGGGTTGGAAATTAACAAGGGCTTGTGGCAAAAATGACACCAAAATTAACAATAAAGTGCCCCATAATTTCAAGACGGCTGCTGCGGTTAAAATAAAATGTGAAAATGAATTCAAAAAAGTCTATTAGTGGAATTACATTTAGGTTTGCTCACACGGCCTCAGATTGCTTTTATGCACTGTTTTGTGCAGTGTTGAGCCTCATAACCAATCAAATGCGTTTCTGTTGAACTTAAGAATGCATTGGCCAATCAGAGGCACTTAGATTAGTCAGCACTATTGTTGAGTGTGCATGCTTGCAAATTCTCTCATCGTAAACAACAGTGCAGATATAATGAAAAATTATAGATGAATTATAGATGTTTGTCTGTGAAACCAGAATTATATTGTTTTCTATATCGATATTAATAATTATTATTACAATTTAAAGAGCAATAATCTACATTAACGATTTTTGTCATAATATTGCAGCCCTATGAGCTCCTGATTTTTACATGTATAATTTAGATACAATTTTAAACAGTTTTTTTTTTTTTTTTTTTTTTTTTTTTTTTTAATTGACAACAGTTTCAAATATTGATTGGGTATATTTAAGTATTTGACATTAAAGACAACATATGGTTTTTATAATAATAATAATAATAATAATAAAGGTGATTATAAAAATTTGGCTTCACGAATGTAAAAAAAAAATGTAAAAAAGTTATCTGACTCTGAATCATATAATATTCAGTTATCAGATGCGTTTTGGATCAACATTCAATTTTTGAATTAATAGTCAATTAATTAGTATGATTAATAACATAATTAGTAACATTTTAACTTATCATCAATATGTATTTTAAAGAAATATTTTTCTGTAATACTTAACATAGTGCAATATTATCAATACTTTATGATCCGTGTCAAGAATAAATTAAGGACAAGTGTTGTGTTCAATGAGCAGGAACCTATCAAAACTTAATTTAATTTTATAAAATGCTTAGTTTTGATGTGGAAATAATTTAAAGGGCTTTGGACATTCAGTCTTGAATTTCTTAATTAGTCTTAATTGATAATTAATTCTCATGATTAAAAAAAAAAAAAAAAAAAAAAAACATTTGAACTTGTGTTACGACCTACTTTACATTAATAACATAACTATGTATTTCAAACAGATATGCTTTCTATGTAATACTTAGCCATTTGAAAAATATGTAACAATCCAGACTGAGAGTAAATCAAGCACAAATGATGATAAATGTTGTGTTAGATTAACAGAAACATAACTTTCATTAACATAAAGTTTTTATAATAATTAATAATTATTATATAATAATAATTACAATTTTTCATAATATTAAGTAAAGATCATGTTCCATAGAGGTATTTTGTAAATGTAAATTGATATGAATTGCTAACTTCATTTGGCAGTTTTCTCAATATTTTAATTTTTTTGCTCCCCCCAGGTTCCAGATTTGAATCTCGGACAAATGTTGTACTATCCTAACAAACCATACAACAATGGAAAACTAGTTTATTCAGCTTTCAGATGGTATATAAATCTCAGCCTTAAAAAATTGACCCTTATGGTTTTGTAATCCGGGGTCGCACTTAGCATCCAGTCTTAAATTAGCATTGATAGCTAATTAATTAACATGATAATTAGTAACATTTGAACTTCTGTTGTTCCTTTTTTTAAAGCGACCATCATCATTTGTGGCCTGCTCTACATTAATATACATTCTAAACAAATGTTTTACTTAATATTGTGCAATTTGGAGAATATTTTAAAGTCATGTAAACTGAGGGTAAATCAGGCACAAATGGTGACAAATGTTGTATTAGATGAACAGAAGCATGTCAAATTTGGTGTGATTTTGCTGTAACTCAAAAAACAAATCTGTGCCACAAACAATGCGTACAAAAAACAAAAAAAACAAAAAAAAAACAAAATTACAGTGTAAATGTAGCCAAAATTGTGTCTGTGATATAAGCAGCTCCATAGATGTGCTTTTAATCACACACCATTCATAATCTCACCATTACTGCCCTCTCATGGCTAATTTGACAATGACATCCTGAAATGTTTCTGACACGAAGCGTGCATATACTGTGCATAATATATCACAGCGTCATCTGTGGGAATTTTTGTTTCAGGTGACAGACTTTGGTTTCGCGAAGCGGGTCAAGGGTCGCACGTGGACATTGTGCGGCACCCCGGAGTATCTGGCCCCAGAGATCATCCTCAGCAAGGTGAGCCGCGCTGTCCTAGTTTCTCTGAAGAGACTGAGACGCGTCCACGACGCATGCGGCTAAACGACAGCAGTCCCAGTGTAATTAATGAAGCGTCTGCACCACAAGAGCCTAATGATGCAACTCGCCTTGAGCGGACAGATGCTTTTTGTGCTCCACAGCTACTCTGAACACTTTATTTGACTGAAACAACACAATTCGATATTTAAATATAAAGTAGACTATTAGTTTAAAGTAGGGCTGGGCGATATGGGCAAAAAAATTACCACTATAATATTTATATTATTTATATGATAGGCTATATATAAAAACATTCACTATAAATGCACACATGCTATAGCTTAATAACAAATACACACATACTATAATTATATACCATTATTCCTGTAATAAAATTAAATGTGAATATCCCACATTGCTGCCACAATACCATGGTGCAGTGAGTGTTACTACAGTAAATCCATAGTAAATGATGGCGATGTGTAGATTGAAAAGTATTCTGACTGTCGCGTTGCACACAGCTTTAAACTAGTTTGAATCACAACTAGTTTGAGTCATTTGTGTTCATCGCTGAATTCAAGTGTTTCACACTGGATCTCACAGCGCTGTTTAGTGCTCGCGTGACGGAGCCGTTCACATATCGCGTCTTTTGCGCGTTCAAGTTTGTTATTTCAAATGTAGGCATGCGACAGCCACGCTACAGCGGAAGTTATTTTACACAACTATTCGATGCTTCGGGGTTCTGAACGCAGAGCGTGAAAAAGGCTAATTACGGAAGGGACGCGGTCGCAACGCGCTCGCGACGCGCTCGGTTTTTCGGTTGACCTCGTGCAGTTCAGCAGTTTAAACTTAGTTAAAACGGTCCGTGTGGCGCAAATCAAATGAGTCGCACTATTTCGTTCCGCTTTTGGCACATAAAAATTATATCGAACATTTATCGAACTCCTCATATCGTTTTATCGAGGAAAATTATATCGCAATTTTTTTTTTCTTTATGCTTTTGACTATTTTGCTCATTAAAGCCCCGTTCACACTACACGCGACACACAGCGACAAAGCGACGCGATCCCATTCATTTCAATGGAGAGCTGGCGATTTCCGGCGACAAGAGCGACAGCAAGCTACAGCAACCGTTGGTGACCGGATGAGGCGTGTCCAGCGACGCGACAAAGTTCAGAATCTCTCAACTTTGTGCAAATGAAGTGCGACTTTCTGGAGCGACAGCCAATAGGAAAGGCAGCGGTAGAGCTCATGTGATCGTTCTCCTCTGAGCCCTAGATAAACATACGCAATGGAAAAATATAGGCTATGCTTCTCATTAGTTTTTTGTTTGTATGTACAGATTTAATTTATATTTATATTATATTTAGTCTTTTGCCTCCAAAATGTTTGAATTTAACGGCAAGAAACCTGACTCGCTGTCAAGGCAACCAGTAGTGAGAATGCCCACTAGCAACCTCGTCGCCAGCCTCTAGCGACATGCAGCGACAGAAGTCGCTGCTAGTGTGAACGGGGCTTAAGGCTACATTTATTTGATTGGAAATACAATAAAAACAGTAATATTGTGAAATATTATTTCTATTTAAAATAGCTGTTCTCTGTTTATATATATATATATATATATATATATATATATATATATATATATAATGTTAAAATGTAATTTATTTCTGTGATCAAAGCTGATTTTTTACATCATTACTCCAGTCTTCAGTGTCACATACCATTCATATTTTTGTGGTAACTACGATACATTCTATTTTTCAGGATTCTTTAATAAATAAACAGTTCAAAAGAACAGCATTTATTTGAAATAGAAAAAAATTGTAACATTATAAGTGTATTTACTTTCACTTTTGATGCATTTAAAGCATTCTTGCTGAATAAAAATATTAATTTATTTCTTTTAACCAAACTTTTTAATGGTGGTGTTCACAATTTTCACAAAAGTATGAAGCACAACTATTTTCAACATTGATGCTGTTTCTAGAACAGCAAACCAGCATATTAAACTGATTTTTGAAGGATCATGTGACACTGAAGGAGTAATGATGCTGAAAATTCAGCTACTGACATTCACTCCACTCATGAAACATGCAACATCTGTGAAGGTTTAATATCTCTTTAACTCATCCTGATGTGTTTTCTCCCATAGGGTTATAATAAGGCTGTGGACTGGTGGGCTCTGGGTGTGCTGATGTACGAGATGGCTGCCGGTTATCCTCCATTTTTTGCCGATCAACCCATTCAGATTTACGAAAAGATTGTCTCAGGAAAGGTAATTCTGCCAGGACATAAAACTGAAGCCTTTTGATTGAAAATGAAGGAAATGTCTCTGCGATATCTGAGATTCATGTCTTCCGCCCACCCCAGTTTACCTAAACCCAGTTTTAACCGCTGTCTTTTCACAGGTACGATTCCCGTCACACTTCAGCTCCGACCTGAAGGACCTGTTGAGAAACCTGCTGCAGGTGGATCTCACCAAACGCTACGGCAACCTTAAAAACGGAGTTAACGACATCAAAGGACACAAGTGGTTCTCAACTACTGACTGGATAGCCATTTACCAGCGGAGGGTGAGAAACACACACAGTCCCTTTCATCACTGATAGTGATCTGATGCATTCAGTGCTTTTTCCCCTAAAGCCCAATCAGTAAGGCTTGTATTATACTGGATGTTATTAAGTGCTGGGGGTAAAGCTTTACAAGTAACATGAGTTATGTAATCAGATTACTTTTTTTTAAGTAACTAGTAAAGTGACATGTTACTTTTAAAGTTACTTTTTCAAATAACTAACACAAGTTACTTTGTTTTCTCATTTATTCACTGACATGTCTCCTGTGCCCATGTTGAAAGAAATTGGGAGTGGGAGACAGAGGCGCTTCCTTCAGCCTGAGGCTTATTAATTTCACTTTTGGTGTGAAAGGGCCTTTACGGTTGCCAAAAATATAACTTTTGGGTTTTTTGTTATTAAAAATAAATAAGCAAACCCAGCCCAGGTGACAAAAAGTAATGCAAAAGTAACGTAATGCATTGCTTTCCATAAAAGGTAACTAATGCATTTAGTTACTTTTTTTTAAGGAGTAATGCAGAATTGTAATGCATTACGTTTAAAAGTAACGTTTGAACACTAGTAGTATTATTATATTTAAAAATAATAATTGGCTAAGTATCAGTAAGAATAATAGCACAGTTTAAAGCAAATATCAACATTTGTGACCTACTTTACATTAATATAGATCAGTATCTATTTTAAACAAATATTTTTCGCTCCTTTTTCTGTAATAATAAATTTAGAGCAATTTGGAAAATATTTTATAATCCATGTCATGGGTTAATCAAACCTAAATTATGACAAATGTTGTATTTGATCAACAAAAAACATATCAAATTCAGTGCAACTTAATGTTTAGGGTTTCAAGCGCGTAGCACTGAAACACTATTGTAATTGCTAGAATGGTCACAGATCAGCAATCTCCGCGTAAAACTGATCGTGCAGACCAAACCATAAGTCATAGAGACTTGAGACTTGAAACTTGGAGGCACGGTAGTACTCACAGCACAGACAACATCACCAAGGCTCACCCCAATCGGCCTGACGGGGGCGCTACAGCGATCAAAAGTACAAAAAACGCTCATGACTCCTAAACCGTTAGTCACAGGCTCAAGTCTTATGTCGTTGGAATCCTTGGCTCACGACGGATAAAACGCACGCCTCAGATTTAATTGTGAACCTAGCGAAATTTTCGGGTATTTTGGATTTTTTGAAAAACCTACTTTTGAGAACTAGTCTGAATTTTTCACCCGATCGGAACCAAACCAGTGCAGAAAGATTCTCTGGAGAGAATATCAATAATCATCAAACTCACAACTCACAACAGCTCAATCTAAGGTCACAGGACAAAAATCGTGGAGCTCGGCCAGGAGAGGGAAGAGGGAAAAACCTTTAAAAAATGGCTAAAACTACACAAACATCTGTCCTATCAACATGAAAATCGCTGTCCTCGGCCATGGTCCAAAGTGCCACAAACGTCTCAAAAAAAAAAAAAACACATGGTCACCATTGGCCGATAAGTTTCTGCACCTATTAGACAAGGTTAATGGAGGCCAATCAGAACTAAACTTGGTGGGCCTGTTCAACTCGTGTCCCCAAAGGTCTGTGAGCAGAAAGAAAAAAGAAAGCCACTGGGGGGCGAAAATGCATTTATCAAGATTGTAAAGGATTGTATATTGCTCCGTTTTTTGTTAAAGCTCTTTATTCCGGACAACTTTGCCTCTAGAACCACTGCTGTCAATCAAACCATTTGTTAAATGATTGAGAAGATGTACAGTAAAAAAACCTACTTTTCCAAACTAGTCCTAGGTTTTTACACTCTATGGTACTATGGTACAATTCTCTGGACTCTCTAGGTCAATAATTATCAAAAAACATTAAAATTTACCCTTTGGGAAGCTATAATGGGGTCGTTTATGAAAAGAGATCTGTCCAAATTTACCTAAAATCCTATAAAGCCTAAAGGAAATTTAAACGAAACTAGCTAAGCACATGCAACAAGTAATTATAAAAACAAGCATGCAAAGTTTTAAGGAGATTGAACCACAGCTGGCACTATAACAGTCCTAAACGTTAGAAAACATAATATTTATATGGTAAATTAACTGGATTTGCCAATAATGCTTTTTTAATAATTGATTTGGTGGTTACAGGCTTGCTAAATAATGCCTATTTCCTATTTCTATTAAAAGCAAATATCAACTTTTGTGATCTACTTCACATTAATATAAATCTGTGATTTTTATTTATTTTTTTTTTTAAATATGTTTTGCACTATGTAATACTGTATATAGGGCAATTAGAAAATATTTTATGATCCATTTCGAGGGTTAATCAAGCACAAATTATGACAGAGATGAACAGAAACACGTCAAATTCCATGTAATTTTAGTGTCATTTTAAAAAAAAACAAAAAAATGTACAAAGGGATTGAAATGATCATTGATATACTTAAAAATGCAAACACAGAAATGAAATGTTGATATTGTTGAGTACTTAAAAACAAAAAAAGGGTAGCATTTCATCCATATTTCATACTCAAATGTAAACTATTAAGTGGAAAAGCACAATAAAAGGAACTAAATAATAAAATATGATCTCTTTTTCTGTGCATTTTCGCAGGTGGAGGCCCCATTTGTGCCTAAATGCAGAGGTCCTGGGGACACCAGCAACTTCGACGATTATGAGGAAGAAGAGATCCGTGTGTCGTTCACGGAGAAGTGTGCAAAAGAATTTGCCGAGTTCTAGGGGAATAAGTGATAGAAATCAGAGAAAGAGAGAGAGAAATATAGGTGGAGTGAAAGAGAGAGAGAGAACGAGAAAAAGTGCATGAATCTTAAAACCGATCCTTCCTCCTGTTAAACAGCAGAGAAACCAGCGGAAGAGTGCAGAGAAGACCTCCAGGGATAAACAGTGAGGCCTTTATCATCTCCTCTATTTTAATCATGTTTGTAATTTTCTCTTTTTTTTTTCTTTTTTTTTTTTTTAATCTCTGTTCATGTGATATTAATCATGATGGATTTGATAGGGTGTAATTGTTGGCCTGTGGACTGGGATAGTTGTTGCCGCACAAAGACAGACGGGGTTAGTTATTGTCTATTCAGAGATTATCTCTAATCTTGAGCAGTTACCGCTAAAGTGCAAGTTCTCCACTAGGTCACCATAACAACCATACAGAAAAATAGAAAAAAAAAAAAAAAAAAAAAGAATGAAAAAAAATGTATTCCTGTGTAATAACCGAAATATTTTTGGTCCTGTATACTGTCATGTGTTTCTTTATTCTTAAAAATGCACTGAAGGGATGACAAAGTGAAAATGGCATAGAAAACAAGCCATGATTTCATCAAATGAGCACCTCTTTTGTTTTTCTTCTTCTTTCAGCTGTAGGTCCACCGCGCTCTGTAAAATATTCACTGATGAACTTTGAACTTTCACCTATGAAATGTGCCATGAAATCCTACAAGTGTCAATATTTTGACTCGTCAGTTGTTTCATTGATTATAGCTGACAGATAGCACGGGCCCTAAAGGCTGCGACGACGGGGCCGACGGCCTTTACTTCGTCAAGCCTTCGTGCAGAGGAGGGGATGAATGTTTTTGTTTCGTTCGTTTGGTATTGTTAATACTATAATTGTTACGGTTCTCATTGGGTTCTGCATTTATAAAACCTGACGAAACTGCACACGCTTTGTGCGCGATTTCACGTGGCGAAGCCTCGCGGTTGACGCGAGCTCTCTCCGTTTTCGCCATTTCTTCCCCCTTTATTCTTCCATTTCTGCATTTTTAAATAGGCAAAGTCTTCTCTCTGAATGGGTGCAGTGCATCTGGCTCCTTTTTGGGTGAGAATTTCTTACACGCAACTCTCTAGGCTACAAATATCTCCTAAGCTGGAGGTGAACTCAGTGGATACCAGTGCTTACTCCTGAGGACATGGTTCAAGTTAATTGTGATATTTTGCACCACAAGAATCATTCCAATAAAGTATTACTATAAATACCAAACAGTTTTTTTTTTCTGTCCCTTTATGTGTAATAGTGGAAACACCTAGCATTGCACTGAGGTCTTTAAGGGTTAGTTCACCCCAAAAATGCAAATTCTTTAATTACTCACCCTCATGTTGTTCTAAACCCGTAAGACCTCAGAACACAAATTAAGATATTTTTGATGAAATCCGAGAGCTCTCTGACCCTCCATAGACAGCAAGAGTACTACCACGTTCAAGGCCCAGAAAGGTACCAAGAACACTGACAAAATAATCCATGTGACATCAGTGGTTCAATCGTAATTTTATGAAGCTACAAGAATACTTTTTGTGTGCAAAGAAGTTTTTCATCAATTCTTCTTCTCTGCATCAGCCTGCTCCATTTTGTAGAGTATCGTGATGCTTTGTTTACATTTAGAGGAAAGCATGCACATATGCATCATGATAAAATCACCTTAAAATTACGAATGAACCACTGATGTCACATGGACTATTTTGTCAATGTTCTTGGTACCTTTCTGGGCCTTGAACATGGCAGTACCCTTGCTGTCTATGGAGGGTCAGAAAGCTCTTGAATTTCATCAATAATATCCTTTTTTGTGTTCTGAAGACGAATGAAGGTCTTACGGGTTTGGAACGACATGAAAGTGAGTAATTAATGACAGAATTGTCATTTTTGGGTAAACTAACCCTTTAAGCTTCTGTCCTATTTGGCACACTGTGCACTATGGGATCAGACACGATTACTGAAGACTGAGGGATGAGTTGAGTGGGCTATTTCACACCCACTGCTCCAGAACCTCCAAAACAAGTTAAGTACGCCAAGAGAGTGTTTGCATTATTAGGTGCATACATTTTGGAAATGCAGTGGAATTTGGAAGGATTCTTCGAATCGTGTCACTTTGCTCCTATATATGCCAGGCCTCCATTTAGTCTGTGACACAAGCGCTTTCTGAAGGTCAACTTCACTCAGTTTCTTCATGCTGTCAGGAAACATTCCGCAATGGAACTAGTGGGATTTTTCATTTAGGCACTTTGATAAAACTTTTTTATTTATTTTTTTTTATTTTATTTTTTTTATCTTTTCTATTCTTACCGCTTGTAGATAATGTATATTTCATAATAGTATATACTATATATAGTATATAATAGTATAGTATATTTTTCATAATATTTTTGTTTCCGTTTATCTGTGTTAACAGCTGGCAGTGACGTGAGGAGTTATAAAATATGACTAGACTCATCTAGTTTAGTATCGACCAGCGAGCCATCTGCCATCTAACCCTTAAACGCATATTCGTTTTAAAACGTTGTTTAAATGAATATCGAGATTGCCTATGGGAAATCTGTTGCGTTAGATGTAATGGACTGCAGCGCGAACGTGAACAAAAGCCCGTCGACGAGGTGCGCAAAACGTCGGAACTCCGCAATACCACCTTAAATAGGCGCCTCGCATAGGCGCAGAGCGTAGCGGATGGCTCTCTTCGGAAAGTAGTCCACCTTAAGCGCACATAGAGGGTAAACGCAGGCGTAGAGCGAGGCTTCCGCTTCATTCCCAGCCGGGCTCGGAGCGGATCACTTCGGAGACAAGAGAGAGGCGCTCGGCCAAAGCCAACGGAACCAGTGCTGCAACATGTCGGAGCCGAGATACCGAGAATGGATCCTGGAAACCATCGACTCCCTGCGCTCGAGAAAAGCCCGACCGGACCTGGAAAGGATCTGCCGAATGGTCCGAAGAAGACACGGGTCAGACGCGGACAAAACCAGGGCTGAACTAGAAAAACTGATCCAAGAGCAAACTGTGCTGAAAGTTAGCTACAAGGGGTCCATTTCGTACAGGAACGCTGCCAAAGTGCAAAGAAAATGCAGAAAGAGAACGGAGCCAACCACCGACAGCAGCAGCAGCGGCGAGTCGCTGGGTGAACAGAGCAAGCACGCCAGTTTCAATAACAACGGCGACAGCGCGCTCAGCCTCACGGACCAAGAAGAGTGCGAGGATAAAGAGCCCGAGGAACACGGGGCGAGCCCATGCCCCGACCCCCTGCCTCAAACCTCGCCCTCGACTCTCGAAAAGGAAGACAAGATTTTACCACTACCTAGCGGAAACAGTTTTGTTAGTTGTGGCGCAACGGGCCACTCCGCCGGGAGCGTGAAAGCAAGTGCATCGAAAGACAAGAGATTGGTCGATGTGGCGGGTGGAAGCGGCTCCTCTCTCCAGCGCGATGCTGCCTCTAGTGCGAACAGACGGGCCGAAGGAGACAAGGCGCTCGGCGCCGGCCACGAGGGCAGTGAGGTTGATGAGAGAGGGGAGAAAACTTGCCCGAGCGCCAGTTCGGCCGTCAGCAGTTCGCCCAAGCTCCCCGCGTCCCCCAAACCCAAACTCAAGGTGGGGGCAAAGGGCTCCGGTGAGCGCTGCTCCGACTCCCCGGAGGACAGCAGCGCTGATCTGGGCGACAGACTGGTTGCTGCGGTCCGAAGTCTGTCCGAGAGGCACCGGGGCTCCGCCGCAACACGGGGCCACGCACCGCCGGGGCTCAAAGAGATCCTCGGCTACCTCAGCACGCAGCGAGGGATGCCCGGGGAGAAGCTGACCCGCAACCGCGTCAAAGTGGTGCTGGAGCGGGAGATCGAGAGGGGTCGCCTCCGCAGGACCCGCCTCGGCCACATCACTCTCCCCGCGAGGGGGATGGGGGCGGCCAAGCCGTCCGCTCGACTCCTGAAGAGCGCACTGCAGGACGGACATCTCGCGAAAAAGGTAACTTAATATTTCCAACACGTCCTGCGCAGCGCGCAGCGCTACACCAGCGTCTTCGTATAAATAAATGATCGTGCTTTGAGTAAAGCGAAAGAAAAAAAGCGCAGGACAAAAAACAGCCCCGCAGCATCTGATTTCCGCTCTTTTCTCGTGTGCAAGTGTGCGCCAGAACATCCAAACTGTGCGTGTCTGCGGCAAACAGCGTGTTTTCGTGCTTGTTCTGAGGTCGTGTTGTGTGCAAACGGTGGGAGAAGCGACACCTCAATTGTGTGTTCTGATCGACACGCAACTGTCTGCGTGCCCTGTTTCACTTCAGCGTCTCAGCACAAAAGGTGCGGACTCGCGCTCGGCAGCGCCCGCCTGCGTGCGAGACGCCGTCGCTTCTCTTGTTCCGCTGCTCTAATAGACACTCATTACACAAAAGCGCGCTCGTCGAGAACCAGACGCGGACAGGGTGCTGAAACACTGATGTCTGCGTGAACTGCACGACATCGCTATTAAGATTTCACAGGCAGGGCCGATGATTATTTTTGCGTTCTAAGTTGTGCTGGATATTTTTCACTAGGCGGTGTCTGTTAAGTTAGACGCGCACGGAAAATGTAAAAGGGGGGGTAGGGAGGGGGGACCCGAGGCTCGCGTCTGTTTTCTCGGGCGAGCCGTCGCTCTGTGCAATACTTCGGTCATACGAGGTAAAAGCAGTTGCGATGGCGGAAATTCGCTGCATGACGAGCCAGAGCGGAGCGCACCCTGTGCGTGCAGCTTAAGCCTCTTAGTTCCGTTCCGTGCGGCTCATCCAGTCAGTTTTGAGCGATGAGCGTTCATCGTGTTTCGTTCTTTTTTCTTCTGCGCTGTTATCCTTTCTGCGTTGATCAGATTTCTCAAGGGCTGTCCCGCTCACTTACAGACTATCGCCAAATTGATTATGAACCCCACTGAGTTTCTTAGTACGTAGCCAGATCGTTGTTATCTAATCAAAATCACTAGCAAGCGAATCTGTAGCGGATGTTTGGGCAGTTTTAGATTTGAAAACCGCAATTCGTAAAATTCTGCAGACGATGGAGGTCGCGCATGAGGACTCACACACACACACACACACACACACACACACACACACACACACACACACACACACAAACGGCAGTTTGAGGGACGCGCGTCGTAACCGCTATTTGGCCTTTTCCCGTAGTAGGGGCGTCGAGAGTCAATAGTTTTTTTCCCCGCTTCTTTCCCGTACATTTGCAGCTAATGTGATGTAAGGTACAGTCACGATCAAATCCATTCCAGTCACTGAGATCTCAAATAAAGCGTTCAGTAATGTTTTATAATGACTACTGTTGGTTAAAAGTCCATTACAGCTTTTTGAAATGCTGTCTCTGTTCCTGCTTGCCAGGAAGAGGTGAAGGAGGAAGAAAGGATGGAGGTGGAGAATGAGGAACATGACACAGAGGAAAACATAGTGGGCTCAGCGGAGGATGCTCCTAAGACCATCACTGATGGAGGTCCCACAGGTGTCAAAACCAGCACTGACCCAACCTCACCTGACATGGAGGTCGAGCCCGATAATGGCACCGACTCACCAATGACGTCTGAGGGGAAATCCCAGTCATCTTCATCGCTGGAGACGTCAAACCAGTGCTCCTTACAGCAGGAAGTAGATGTGGGTGGAAGTGAAGGTACCTGCGCTGTCTCTGCTTAAGTATTTTTTTATCTAGTTTTCCAGTAAAACATCTAAACATGCTAAACAAAGACAAACTGTTTAGGATAAGATGCAGAACAGACATTAAGTTACAATTTTATTTAGTCGGGTTCTTGATTTAACTATTGACTTTGCAAAAGTTTGTTAGTAACGATGTATTCTCTGAAAACAAATATCTTAATATACACTGTTGTTTTGAGGATTGTTTCAATTTTTATACTGGAAAACAAGACCAAAATACTTTTTCAAATTATTATTATTGTTTTTACAACGAGTTCAGTACACGTCAAGTCGAGTCACCTTTATTTATATATTGCTTTTAAGAATCCAGACTGTGTCAAAGCAGCTTTACAGTATTAAATTGAAAAAAAATTAAAATGAAATAAAAGTGTGTAATAATGCAAAAGAGCAACCGTAAACAGTCAAGTTTCAGTTAAAGTCAGTTCATCATTGATTCAGTGATGTCATTGTCCAGCTCAGTTTAGTTCAAAGGGTATGTGTGCAATCAAGTTGACGATATTGATGATATCGCTGGAAATTAACCACTGGTTTCACAGACAGTCCCAGACTAAAATGTAAGTATGAGCTGTTTCAGTTGAAAGAAACTTGCACTTTGAACTGATCTTGAAATATATCAGTGCCTTTGTTTTGTCTCAAGATGCACACCAGTAATGTGCGTGTGTGTGTGTGTGTGTTTTTTTTTTCCTTTCCAAAGGCATGTTCATGCTAATTACTTAAATGTTCTAATTGAACTAACTGAACTAATCCTGGCTTAGTCTAAGCTCTGTCTGTGAAACCAGGCCTAAGTGTCCCGAACTAAGCAAGCCAGAGGTGACAGCGGCAAGGAACCAAAACTCCATCAAAACTTTTTTTTTTTTTTAATCAGAAATGCAAGAATGAAATAAAACAATGATAAATAATGAAACAATAAATGCAGAAAAAATTTGTGACCACAATGATTTGTAATGTTACAGACAAATCTTTGCTTTAATATGCTGTTTACACTTCTGCTAATAATAATTACTCATTCATTGTTTGAGAATAGACTCCCTTTCAATTCATGAGTTAGATTTCAAAACAAATTGGCCACAGGAAGTTACATCAGATTCAGGAGGTTCTTTTCATGGAAATTTTTTAGTTACTTAAAATGTTCCAGAACAGGTTGGATGGTTTTTCAGAAACGCTATTTTTTATTTTTTTTTTCCCAGAATTGCAAGAATATAATGAAAGCAAATAATTCTAAATAATGAAATCAAATAAATACAAGACTTTGTGACAACAATGATTTTTAATGGCTGCGTTTACACTTGGCATTAACTTGCGACCTGTATCCGGATGTTGTCCACATACACATTGAAAAGACAAGTGTAAATGCGTTTCTGATCAGAATTTTTTACGATCAGTGTCCTGGTCCATAGGTAGTCGAGGATGCATTCATTGTAAAATAAATAGTTGAAAAAACTTTAAAAAGTAAGGCAACTTGATGCAGTAGGACTTTTGAGTTCTCTCAACAACAGATTTTTAGTTTTTTTTCTCAGCAAAGAAACTGTTTAGCCAACATGTTTTGTTTGTTCATGCAATGCTAATTGTATTATTTTGCTAATAGAAAAAGTCTTGTTACAGCAACTGAAATAACAATGAATATGTATCATTTGTTTTGCTTATTTACAAATGACAAACAGTGAATTGTTATTAGAAACGTTAATAGATAACTTAATCTAATATACAGTCAAACATCTTACAAAACTAAGATATTCAACAAACACATATAAGTGGTTGCACATACTCTAGGCCTCAAAACTAGACACACAGACCTCAAGAACGGTTGCAATCAACAAACGTTAAAAAAAGATGAGCTCTTTACATCACAGTGCAGCAAATAACTAACTAATAATTACAAAACAACAACAAAAAGTTTCAATTAAGTCAGCAAACAGCAAAACAGTAACCCTATAACAGTAACTGCATAATTTATTCATGCTGCAATGCATGCTGGGAACTCACAAAGCCTTAACATTGCAGCAATATGAAATTCTTTGTTGAGACAACTGTGTTTGACTAGTTGGGACAACATTTGGGGCAATTTTGTTGGTCTGACAAGGGTTTTTATGTCATTTCAAAAGAGCTTTTTTTTTTGTATTTGAGACTCAAAATGCTTTGTAAACTGGAAAATATGCATTTGCATTTTTTACAGTGTGATCGGATCAGTGTAATTAAACACAATCCAGCCGTCGCATCTGGATTCGCAGGTCGAAGTCACAAAAAAACCCCGCCCCCTCTCTCAGAAGACACATGGAGGAAAGTACCCTAAAGTTGAAGAACCACTCATTCTCTGTTAGGAATGCGCATTTGCCCACCACAGTTGGCAAAAGAAAACCCACCACTTAAGGTCAACTTTGCATCGGGGCCATCCTCTGCAGACTTATTTAAATATTGCATGGAAAAGACTGATCCGATCCGTTATTCAGATAGAGGAGTGTAAATGCGCCATGTCCTGATTGACTGACGATCCGATCTGCTTGATCGGATCATGGTGATCGCATGTTAATGCCAAGTGTAAACGCAGCCAATGTTACACACAAATCTTTGCTTTAATATGCTCTTTACACTTCTGCCAATAATCACTCATTCATTGTTTTCATCGTAATTCATTAGATGTCTAATCAAATTGGCCACACCTCAAAAAATATTTTTGCTCATGGGCTGGCTTTTAATAAATTCAGACAATACTTTTTCCAGAGGGGGAAGTCCTTCTGGATTATGGAGTAGAACTCTAAAATTGGCAGACATACCTGTGAGCAAGTCATTAAATATTTTAAAGCTGTGGAGAATGAAAGTATCATTATAAGAGCTTTTTGAAGGTGCTGTGTCTAGAGGGTGTTTGTTCACACTGCACATAAATCAGATCTGTTTTCCCATCCAATCTAGGCGATGAAAACCAATCAATATCTGGTGTATCTACATCTGTTGCCACAGTAATAAATTTGAAAGTCTCCATGAGTTTCAGACTCTCCAAAAATCCTGATTGTAAAAATCTGATTTTCGCAGTCTGAGCAAAGCCAAAGCAGTTAGAATCTGACTCTACCCAGATGGTATTACAGCTGAAGATGCTGGATTGTTTTTATATGAAGCAAAGGTGCTTCATGTGGAAAGTATTTCTGAAGGCAGTAGGTGGATGTGAGCGCAGGGTTTCCACAGGTGCAGCATCAAGCAGTGGCAGAGGTTTTAACTTCTGTTTTGGCTTTTTATGGAATATTTTTGTTTGCTTTATGTGGTAGCCAAGGAAAAAAAAATATTGTGCCACAATTAAAATAATGTTCTCAACAAAACTGCTATTCCAAATGCTTGCGTGAGGGATGTGGGATTTGTGCTGAAGGAATCTGCGTGAACACAGACATGGGCTCCCTGCAGATGTGTGACAAATGTCTTTGTTTGAAATCTTGTGTCATGACAAGAAATGATAGCATTAAAACCTCTCTCCCTCTCACACTTTCAGAGCAGACAATGCCAGTCGAGCCTGAAGATGCTGGCGCTGAGAAAAACGCAGATGCGCCTGATCAGCTACATCCCAGCACTGAGGTAATGTCTGAGGTAAAAATTTACTTAAAGCCCCATTAAAAGGTTTTAATATCTGAGGTCTTTCTCATATTCCAGTTTAATGTGTAGGTTGACTTCCTTAAGTCTGGCTTTTCTGAGTGGCCTGACTTGTCAATTGTTGGCTTAACTAATGAGTTCAATGACAAACAAAGGGGAGATGGCGTTTTTTGTTCTGAATTGATTTGGTATATTTTGATGAATCACGTTAAAAATCTTTAAATTCTGCTGCTGTTATTTCCCATTATCCCAGTCTTAAATGTAGTCTTACTGAGTGCATCTCTTTGTATTTTTCTCCCTCTTTCTCATTCAGGATCAGGTGATTGTGATGTCAGAGACTGTAAAGGCTCCATCCTCAATACCTATAAGAAATTGTAAGTTCTTAGAACAAATTTTGGCTACCTTCTGTATATGAAGAGTTCAAATGCAAAACCAGCTAAAAGCCATCTCGGTCAAAAAGGAGATAATGATACTGAGTGAATGCTTTCGAAACATATTATACGTCCATCAAATACTTTTTCTTCAAACTCGCTAAAATACCAGCCTCAGCCCAATCAGAAGTACCGGTACTTACATAGTAACCTATAATCTGAACCTGATAAAAATGCATTTTTTAAAGAAAGACGTCAGATGGATTTAGCTGGTTTTGCATCTGAACTCTTCATATGTGTTTATATCTTAATGTGCTGATGTCTCTTTGTGTGTCCTGTCTCCTGCATATGTTAATGTATGTATCTTTGTGCCAGTTAATGTTTTAGATCTGCGTCTGTTGCTCTGCATATGCATGTGTATAAAGCAGTGTTGTGTTATTCTGTTTTTGTTGTTGTTGTTTTTATATAGCTGTTTTATTTTATTCTGTTGTTCTTTGTTGTTGTTGTTGTTGTGCACTATTCTGGTCCTCTGTCTTTCATATAGCTATTTTGTGTGTATTTGTTTTCATGTACATATACACATTTATGTTTTATTTAATGCAGATTTGCTTTCTATGATCTACTATTCAGATTAGTTTGAAAGGAAATCAGTACTTTTCTTTTGAAATTTTCTATTCATCAAACAATCCTGAAAAAAAGTATCAGTTTTCACAAAAACATGGAGCAATACAAATGTTTTCATCACTGATAATCAGAAATGCTTCTTGAACAGCAAATCAGCATATGTGACCCTGGACCACAAAACCAGTCTTATGCTGCACGGGCATATTTGTAGCAATAGCCAAAAATACATTGCATGGGTCAAATTTATCGATTTTTGTTTTATGCCAAAAATGATTAGGGTATTAAGTAAAGATCATGTTCCTTGAAGATATTTTGTAAATTTCCTACCGTAAATGTAGGAAAATTATTTTCTCAATATTTTTTTATTTTTTTGCACCCTCAGATTCCAGATTTTCAAATAGTTGTATCTCTGCCAAACATCGTCCTTTTCTAACAAACCATACATCTATGGAAAGCTTATTTATTCAGCTGTCATATGATGTATAAATCTCAATTTCGAAAAAGTTACACTTATGAATGGTTTTGTGGTCCAGGGTCACATATTAGAATGATTTCTGAAGGATCATGTAACACTGAAAAATGATGCTGAAAATTCAGCTATGACTCATAGGAATAAATTACATTTTAAAGAATATTAAAACATTAACAGGTACTTTACATTTTAATTATAATTCACAATATTGCTGTTTTTTTTATTTCATTTTTAAAGAGACGTTAAAATATCTTACTGACCCCATAAAGAAAAACAGAGTAACATATGTATGTGTGTATTGTTATTCTACTTTTCTTTTATATAGTTAGTTATTAGCAATGTTTGGAAAAGTTACTGTGATGAGTGGGGCGGGGCCGAGAGCCGTGGGAACTGAACGAGGCCGGTGGAGTATAATGATAATGAGCGACACCTGCGCCACTCACTGGTCTCGAGTCCCATGGAGGAGCTCCGGAAGGATAAAAGGCGGAGCGACGACAGTGGTAGACGAGACTGTGTTACATTGGTGCCGAAACCCCGGAAGAAGGAGGTGGGAACCGGCGAACATTCAGACAACTTAATAATAAAATAAACAAACACAAAAGTAAAGCGGCAGCCCCTCACGGACAACTGCCGCACACAAAATAAAGTCCAGGCCTGGTCCTCTCTCGTCTACCACTGTTGTCGCTCCTCCGTGGGACTCGAGACCGGTGAGTGGCGCAGGTGTCGCTCATTATCATTATACTCCACAGGCCTCGTTCAGTTCCCACGGCTCTCGGCCCCGCCCCACTCGTCACAGCTACTTTTAAAAGTAATGCATTACAATATTGCGTTACTCCCTACAAAGTAACTAATTACATAGTTACTTTTTATGGAAAGTAATGTGTTATGTTACTTTTGTGTTACTTTTTAAATCTGGGCAGGGCTTGCTTGTTTGTTTTTAATATAAAAAGTTCTATTTTTGGTAAATGTAAAAGCCCTTTCACACCAAAAGCCCCAAACTAAAGGAAAACTGAAATGCATTTCTGAATTTTTATTATTATTATTATTATTATATATATATATTTTTTTTTTTTGGAGTGAGATGAATTATTGCATGTTCACATTTGTGACACTGGACCACAAATTCAGTCTTAAGTAGCACGGGTATATTTGTAGCAATAGCCAAACATACATTGTATGGGTGAAAATAATCAATTTCTTTTATGTCAAAAATCATTAGGATATTAAGTAAAGATCATATTCCATGAATATATTTTGTAATGTCCTACTGTGTATTATATATTATAATATATATAAACGTAATTTTTGATTAGTAATATGCATTGCTAAGAACTGCATTTTGACAACTTTGAAAGCAATTTTCTCAATATTTTGATTTTTTTTTTTTTTTTTTTTTGCACCCTCAGATTCCAGATTTTCCCATAGTTGTAGCTCGGCCAAATATTGTCCTGTCCTAACAAACCACACTTTAATGGAAAGTTTAATTCTATTATTTAAAGCTTTCAGAAATCTCAGTTTCAAAAAAATGATGCTTATGACTGGTTTTGTGGTTCAAGGTCACATTTATTTTAGAACTAAAGTAACATCTTACTCCTGATTTCTCTCAAAATGAGGACAGAAGAGCTTTTAATCAATAATTTCTTGTAAATTAAAAAGTAATGCATTAAAAGGTAATCTGATATTGTAACTCGCGTTACTCGTAATGCGTTACCCCCAACACTGGTTGCTAGTGTTTTTTTATGTTGTTGTACTATTCTATTTTCATACAGTGGTGTTGTTAGTCCATCTTTTATGTAGTTGTAATGTAATATTATTAATGCATTTCTTTATATAGTGTTTCATATGGTTGTGTCGTTCTGTGTTATTGGTCTGTAGTGTTATTTTATATAGCTCTGTGTGTGTTGTCTGCCAATCAGGTTCAGGCTGTAAGCTGGAAGTGGGAGTGTCGTCATGTCTGCTGACCCCCTCTGCCTCACCAGGAGCAGCTGAAGAACGAGGGATGAATGAAGGAATGTGAGTACCACACAAACAACACAGCAGACTGAGATAGAGAGAGAGAGGGTAGAGCAGAGAGAAAAGGCTTTGTTTGGGTAAAAAAAAGAAGAAAAGTCTCTGTAAAACACCTGCCGACCTTCTAAGAGGAACTGCCAGAAGTGAATCATAATGAAAGAAATGAAAATTGAAGATTGAGAGTTGTCTTTGAGTCATGATATAAAATTTTCTTTTGTGCATCTCCAGTGCACCTTCAGTTTTTTTTTATGTGAATAACTATTCATTAATTTTTTTTTTCTGTTTGGTCTCAGAGGTGGCTTTTTGAAGTCAGAGACGAGTGGCATGAGCCCGGTGGACTGGACTGTAGCAGACGTGGCCAGCTACTTCACCGCGGCCGGATTTCCAGAACAGGCGCTCGCTTTCAGGACACAGGTGCGCTGAACTGAACTGCATGATCCTTGAAAAGTTCAGACATTACTTTACAAGCCTTAAAGGAGAGGTTCACTTCCAGAACAAAAATTTACAGATAATGTACCCCCTTGTCATCCAAATGTTCATGTCTTTCTTTCTTCAGTCGTAAAAAAAAATTACGTTTTTTGAGGAAAACATTTCAGGATTCCATTTAGTGCACTTCAGTGGTGGCCGTGAGTTTGATCTTCCAAAATGCAGTTTAAATGCAGCTTCAAAGCACTCTAAACAATCCCAGCCGAGGAAAAAGGGTCTTACCTAGCGAAACAATCAGCTGTTTTCTAAAAAAAACCTGACAATTTATATACTTTTAAAACCTCAAATGATCATCTTGTATAGCACTGCATGAACTCAGAGCTAGGGTACTTCAAAAAACTCCCATCTTATTTTCTTTTCCAACGTCAAAATCGTTCTACATCGCTGCAGAAGTACCAACCCAGTGTTTACAAAATGAACATGCAAAGAAGATCAAAAAAAAGGTAAAAAAGACGTCAACATAGGACAATTTTGAAGTTGGAGGTGAAAATGAGATGGGAGTTTTTTGACATACCCTAGCTCTGAGTTCATGCAGAGCTAGACAAGACGAGCATTTCATAGTTTTTCAACACACCCTAACTTCAAATACAAAAAGTACACGAAGAGCTAGACAAGACGAGCGTTTGAGGTTAAAAAGTATATTAATTGTATTTTTTATTTAATTTTTTTTTTTTTTTAAATAATTGATCATTTTGCTAGATGATCTAGCTAGATCCTTCTTCCTGGGATCATTTAGAGCCCTTTGAAGTTGCATTTAAACTGTATCTGTAAATTTTTGCTCTGGAAGTGAACTTCTCCTATAAGACAGAAGCTATGCTATAGACAGAAAGTATAACTGAATCTTTGTTCCTGATAGGAGATTGACGGAAAGTCCCTCCTCCTGATGCAAAGGAATGATGTGTTGACAGGCCTGTCAATCAGACTCGGCCCCGCCCTAAAGATCTACGAAAGACACGTGAAGGTTCTGCAGAGGACCCATTTCCAAGATGACGAAGCTTTCTGCTGATACACTCACACTCACTTATATATTAGCTATTGTACATGACCAAGTTACTCGCATGTACATATACCATACGATATTTACTCGTACCAGAACGTGACATCCTGAACACAACAGTTCTTGTTTTCCTCAAACACAAATGTATATATTTTTTCAATGAGTAGTCCTACAGCTATTGGAAAGAACTTTGACCTGAAAAAAAAACAAAAAAACAAAAAAAAAACCATGAGTAAAGTGAACTGAACTAAGCAGAAGCATGGACAAAGAAGACTGAAAAGAGTTTCTTTTTTAAGAAGCGTCAACTATTTTCTGGAAAGACTGTGCAGTTCTGTGCAGTTAATGCTGCTCTGATGGATACCACTGTTTGGATTGTGACATTTGACCCTGAATTCATTTCATCAAGTGGATTTTTTTTTTCTGTAGTACTTATTCAGTCCAGTAGAGGGCAGAACATGTTTTTTCTTTTGACCTCACTGGTTTCAAGATTGCCTCTGAAACCAAGCAAAAGCTGGAGGGTTTCTACTGTGCACAGAACTTTTTGTTAAAATATTTCCTCCAGAGTTAAAAAAACAAAAAAAACAAAACCTGTCTGGTTACAGTTAGAAAGAAGTACATTTTGATTGGATATTTGTTCTTGACACTTTTGCAATGACGCTGTCTTCCCTCGCTGATGGACTGATTTATTTTTATTTTTTTTGACATTTTGAATGATCTTGAACATCTAATGTTCCTTCCAGTTTTCTTGCGTTTTGCAGCGTTATGTTAGAAAAAGAAAAAAAAAAAAACCTCTATGTTTATGCGGATTTTCTGCGCACAATCAAGTGGGCGCATCTCACTGAGGATCTCCCTTTAAAGTGACTTTGACTCCTTTAATCTCGGATTTGCCAGCCATGACTTTGTGGCCCCACACTTGGAAAATCTCCATTGAAAACTGAACGTAACTTTTGTACATTTGAATCTGTTTTTTAAGGTGAAGTCCAAGTTGCGAAGCAATTACGATATTCCTTCACCAGCAGTCAAAGAATGTGTCTGAATGTCCTCAAATGCACAGAGAGCCCCGAAGCCATGCAGCTCTTGAACTTTACAGTTTGTAATATATATATATATATATATATATATATATATATATATATATATATATATATATATATATATTAGCCCATAAGATGAATATTGTTGAAACTGAGAAAACAATTTGTGTAAAACAATCAAAAAATAATGGAAGGGTACATTTAACAAATCACAGGAACTGACTTGTGAGAGAAGAGATGTGGAAATGTTAACCTGCCCTTTAGCTCCGATTGTGTCGTTAAACTGATCGCACATACCGATGGATCCATCACACTTGTGAATGGGACTGTTACTGATTCTGTTACGAAAGGCAGGTGTGAAGAAACTCTGAATGAGTTTAAATTGCTCAGTGCAATAGGTCAGTCTCATTTCAGATTATAGGAACCTTTGTTTTGCCTGACAATTGTAGCACCTCGAATTCCTCAAACTGATTTATTTATTTGTATGTTTGTTTATAAAACATTATCTTCATTTTTATAACGTTAATGACTACCTGTCTAAAATACGCAAAGGTTCTTGGTTGATTTACAGTCGAAAGTTGTCTGAAGACTACTGTAATGTTGATAATGCAGTTTCTTTGTTTATGCCTTTCATGATGAACCTCTTTTCTACTCTTATTAATGAAGAATGTAGAATATCAACAAACCCCTAAAATATGTTTTCTGTGTTCTCAGCAAGTCTTTGTAAAAAATACATCAGCAGACTGCAAGAAAACACGTATCCCAAAGCAAAAGAAAAAAAAAAAATCTAATTTAAGAATATTGTTAGAGATATAATGTTTAAGGGTTTGCCAGAAGAGGGTGACATGGATACTGAAATGTTTAGTTTGGGATCCAATTGTAAATGCCATCAGGGTATAGGTTTACCTACAGCCATAAGTTACAACATTAGACCAGCATCCACTTTGATGAATGTAGATGCTGGGAGTGACTCATAAAGAGTTTAAGAAGAATAAGGCATTGTCCAGTCATTGTGTGAGTTCTTGAATGTCCAAGTGTTTCTTCATTTGTGCTGTTTCAAGTTCATTTTGAGAAACTTCAGTCTGAACAGCAATGGTTTCTGTATGTCTTTTCGCCATTTGTGTTTATCTGAGTTGTTTTGTAATAACAAAACGAAAAGCTTTTTAATTACTTCCATTAAAAAGGACATTCCAGATGACTGCATCGATGAACGTTTATGAATCTTTACACTGTTTGTGAATGTATGTTAGAAGAAGGACAGGAATGTCTGGAATGAGCTGGGTGGGAAATGCAATGCCCCGGGTGGGAAAGAGGGCAAAGCCTTTCAAAAACAAAGGAAAACTCTGAAAAACATTCATAGTTACTCAGTGTTTGTGTACATATCCATGCAACTTGGGTTATTGTGACAGAAACTTATTTGTATGTGAGGGGATGGGTTTCAGACGTCCAGGGTTTAGCGCAGGCTGCCACACAAACATATTTTCTAGGCATGGAGCCTGCGGTCAGGAACAGCGTCACACTTTGTATAGCACTGCAGTGAACTAAGGACTACAGACTAGACCTGGACTACAAACTTTTGACCACTAGGATAAGGATAGGCTGATTTCTGACCGTCTCCGTCCCAGAACAGGTTATTTTCCTCGGCTAAACACCTCTGCAATGCCCGCCGCTGGAGCCTCAGAGTGAGTATAACTGCTGAGCTTTAGGTTTGAGTGTGTGTTTCTTTGTATATATTGAATATGTAAGATTCTTCAAAAAACTATTTTATTTTTTTGTTGTTAACCATTTAAGTGGTAGTTTACAGTATTACAGTGCTTGTCTCTTTTTCATAATATTCATAATAGTTTTAATAACACAAAAAGTCATGTGTATGTGTTTGTGTTTGTCTGAGTAGTTTGATCTCAGCAGTAGACATAACTTTGCTCTAAAAACAGACCAGTGTCACATGAAGAAACAGGAGACCAGACAGCAGTGTATGTGTGTGGGTTTATATTCACATTGGTGCAACAAGAACTTTCATGTTTCGTTCACATTAAAACTCACGGTTATGACTATAACATGGATTTTAAACTTTAATATGGCCTTATTTAAATGTACAGTTGAGGTCAAAAGTTTACATACACCTTGCAGAAACTGCAAAATGTTAATTATTTTACCAAAATAAGAGGGATCATACAAAATGCAAGTTATTTTTTATTTAGTACTGACCTGAATATTTCACATAAACAATGTTTACATATAGTCCACAAGATATTATAATAGCTGAATTTATAAAAATGACCCTGTTCGGAAGTTTACATATGCTTGATTCCTAATACCATGTTGTTACCTGAATAATCCACAGGTGTGTTTTTTGTTTAGTGATAGTCGTTCATGAGTCCCTTGTTTGTCCTGAACAGTTGAACTGCCCGCTGTTCTTCAGAAAAATCCTTCAGGTCCAACAAATTCTTTGGTTTTTCAACATTTTTGTATATTTGAACCCTTTCCAACAGTGACTGTATGATTTTTAGATCCATCTTCTCACTCTGAGGGACTCATATGTAACTTTTACAGAAGGTTCAAACGCTCACTGATGTCTCTCTCAGAAGGAAACGCAATGCATTAAGAGCTGGGGGTGAAAACTTTTCGAATTTGAAGATCAGGGTAAATGTAACTTATTTTGTCTTTTGGAAACATGTAAGCATCTTCTGTAGCTTCTGAAGGTCAGTACTAAATTAAAATATGATATTAAGGCAAAATGTAGAAATGTACACATCATCCTGTTCAAAAGCTTAAACCCTCGGCTTCTAAAGCATTGTTTTTCCTTCTGGAGCATCAGTGACTGTTTGAAGCTTCTGTAATAGTTGCATATGAGTCCCTCAATTGACCTCAGTGTGAAAAGATGGATCTCAAAATCATACAGTCATTGCTGGAACGAATTCAAATGAACAAAAATGCTGAAAGCCAAAGACTTTGTGGGACCTGAAGGATTTTTCTGAAGAACAGCAGGCAGTTTAACTGTTCAGGACAATTAACGTTAAGGGACTCATGAACAACTATCACTAAACAAAACACACACACACACACACACACACACATGTTGGGTTTCCATGTTTTATGGGGACATTCCATAGGTGTAATGGTTTTTATACTGTACAAACCGTATTTTCTATCGCCCTACACCTATCCTACACCTAACCCTAGCCCTCACAGGAGACTATGCACACTTTTACTTTCTCAAAAAAACTCATTCTGCATGATTTATAAGCCTGTTTTCTCATGGGGAACTCACAAATGTCCCCACAAGATCAAAATGTACTGGTATTACTATCCTTGTGGGGACATTTAGTCCCCATAACGTGATAAATACCAGGTACACACACACACACACACACACAGCTGTGGATCATTCAGGTAACAACACAGTATTAGGAATCAAGCATATGTAAACTTTTGAACAGGGTCATTTTTATAAATTCAGCTATTAGGGTTAGGTTGACTATATGTAAACATCTTTTATGTGAAATATTCAGGTCAGTACTAAAAAAAATAACATGCATTTTGTATGATCCCTCTTATTTTGGTAAAATGATTAACATTTTGCAGATTCTGCAAGGTAAACGCAAACTTTTGACCTCAACTATATATTAACTACTGATCTGTTAATGTGTGCTTCCTTAAATTCACTTTTGAATGTTTGTATGTCTGTTCATTTCTGGAACAGTTCATTAGAAGATAACTGTCAGCTAAAAATAAACATTATTTCTATCCACCTTATTTTTCAATGCGGAAGTAAGCTGTTTTCTGGCAATGTGTCAGACTTCCTGTTCGTAATCTGCCATAGAGAAATAAGGAGAAGAATATTGAAGTGCTGTAAACGGTAAAAGAGTTTGCACTACAAACTATTGTGTTCATAATTAAGATAATACATTAAAATAATATGGTAAGACACACCAATCTGCAATTTGAAGCAGCAAAACGAGCTGTTTTGTACAGATAAACATAGCTGGACGCCGATAAGACCGGAAGCCAGACACATTAAATTTACAAATGGCCGCTCCCACTCTTACGACAAAAATAAGGTGGATAAGTAATGCTTTATGCAGTCTAATGTAATCCTTCTGTGTTGTTTAGAGTAATATTTCTTTCCTGTCTATTTTGAAGGATGAAGCAAAACAATAGGGTTAGGCTTTAGCACACATGTGCTGACTTGGCCTTTATAAAGAACCATGCATGTACTTCACTGTGTATTATTAATGTTGTGGAAAATTGGATTGTGCACTGATATAATGTGTGTGTGTGTGGGTGTTGAACAGTCCTAAGTCGGAGGATCTCTCCACTGCTATTCTGAAGCAGAAGACTCGACCAAATCGACTTATTGTGGATGAAGCCAACAATGAGGACAACAGTATTGTGTGCTTGTCACAGGTAATCAGTTTTTGTCTGTGTAAGTGGTTGAGTGATGACGAAACTGCAGTGTGTAATTTAATTCCACAGTTGCAAAAATAAATGATTATCTTAAACAGATTTCTAAAACATGTGCATGTAAATCCCTGCATGAGTGTTACAGGTTAAAATGGAAGAACTGCAGCTGTTTCGTGGCGACACTGTGGTTTTACGTGGTCGTAAGAGAAGGCAGACGGTCTGCATCGTTCTCACAGATGACACGTGTGGCAACGAGCGTGTGCGCATGAACAGGGTTACCCGCAACAACCTGCGTGTGCGTCTCGGTGATGTCATCAGGTGTGCGGTGATGACATAAGGTTTTAACTGCTGTCTTACTTCCAAGCAAGATTATTAAGTCTATTTATTTAAAACTAGAGCCCTTATTTGCTGTTAGTGGTAATGAAAAAACACATCTGCAACATCTGCAGTGCTCACTCATATGTGTGTTTACAGTATCCACGCTTGTCCAGATGTGAAATATGGGAAGCGCATCCATGTTCTACCCATCGACGACACTATTGAGGGGCTTACAGGCAACCTGTTTGATGTTTTTCTTAAGCCGTATTTCCTGGAGGCCTACCGACCTGTTCACAAAGGTACACGTTTACACATACAGGACATTCAGTGTGCTAAATATGAGAACATAAGAGTTTGGTTTTGCATTTAGGTTAAGTTTAATGTCGTGCTGTCAAAATTAGGCCATTAATGTAGGCGATTAATTTTACTAGTTTAATGACATGAAAAATATTTAACGCACATGGCGGTGCGCGTTGTAGCTCATATCATTTCATATGAAAGCGCGAATGAAACTACGAGCATGTACGGGATGTCTGTTAATCAAAGAACAAAAGAAAAAAGACAAAAATCAAAAACTTTTGTAGCCTTAAGGATTCATCTTTATTTCATTTGGAATTCAGTTTTTGACAACTTTATTTAATTTCTGTATATTTCCTACTTGCTGAAGGGCACATGTAAATATGACATTTATTAAACTGTGTTTATGCGAAGATTATTTTAAGTTTACTTAAATTAGAAGTTGTTATTTTTTAAAGTCTAATAAATGTTACAATTTTAATATAATGTTGAATGGCTATAGTCAATGGTTAAATATTAGGAAAAAATACAATTTTCAAATACAAATTTTAAAAATATACTTTCTTTACGTTGTTTCTACATTAATTTGAATATTAAGTGCAAAATTATTGCAATATAAACGTTTAAAAACCTTAATGTTGGCGAGGGATTACTTGTAATTAATTTAATAAAAAATGTGCTTAATGTGTGATTAATTAGTAAAGTAGTTTTAGGTTTTAATCGATTGACAGCACTAGGTTTAGTGCTAAGTGTGGTTTTGTTATGTCTTCACTAAGATTTAGACTGGACTGCACATTTGGACATCTGGGGTTAGGATCTAAAGATAAGTCAGGATTTTATATTTTTGGTAATTTAGTAAAACACCCTAAAGAGGTAAAGAAGAAACAACCTTTTTGTGTCAAGTAATTGTATTAAACGAAAAAAAAGTTTGGGAAAAAAAGCTTAATCCATCGAATAGTATTGTGTTAATCAGGCAATCAGGCACAATTATCTTACAATACTGTCCAATTAATCTGCCAGTGGAATACAATATAGTACAAAAAAGGCTTATTTTACTTAGTATTGTTGTCTTGTTTAATTTTTTTGACTAGAAACAAGACAAAAATATTACGTAAGATAAGCCTTTTTTTGCAGCGGATTTTACTTATTTACTTATTATTTACATACTATATGCTATTTGAGTTGTTTATAAATATTTTTATATGATTAGTTTCTTCTTGATTTTTTTTTCTTTTGCTTAAGTTTAGATTTTTCACCTAATATTTATATTTCATTTTATGATTGCTTTATCTCAATTTAACAGAAACTATTACTAATAGATCTAGTTCTGCATAACATTGCCAACACTGCAACAGACAACAAGTACAAATTCACAGTGGAGTTTGTTTATCTTTATGCTTTTTGCAGGTGATATTTTCCTGGTTAGAGGAGGCATGAGAGCAGTGGAGTTTAAAGTAGTAGAAACAGACCCCAGCCCACACTGCATCGTAGCCCCAGATACTATTATCCACTGTGAGGGAGAACCAATCAAACGAGAGGTAAGTGTGATTTCATCATACCTGCACAGTGTCTCCATTTCAGTGTCTGCACCATGTCATGATGTCATTTGTTGACGGCCTCAGGATGAGGAGGAGAGCCTGAATGACATCGGGTATGATGACATCGGGGGTTGTCGCAAACAGCTGGCTCAGATTAAAGAGATGGTGGAGCTGCCTCTCAGGCACCCTGGCCTGTTCAAAGCCATCGGAGTGAAGGCAAGAATCACTACACACATCAAAAAATATATTTCTTCATTTTCTGACTTATCTAGACATTTGCATTTCTTACATTGATTTATAAATAAAGAGTACTCACGCATGCAAGTATTACACCCACTTACTGTTGTTCCTCAGCCTCCAAGAGGAATTCTACTTTACGGTCCACCCGGCACGGGCAAGACGTTGGTGGCTCGTGCTGTTGCTAATGAGACGGGAGCTTTCTTCTTTCTCATCAATGGTACAAACAAAAACTTGAAAGCCATAGTCTGAAATTGTTGTGACTGTTGGTTGCCCTGCAATAACAGATAAATGCTAAAACGCTACTACAGAATGCAACTGAAAGTTGACATTTTACAGCAACTTCTAAATCCATGTATTTACCCTTGAAAAGCCAAACAGATGATCCTTTGTGACGATCGATTTTGTTCTTGACAAAACAGGCAGATCGTATTGTAGCATTGTGCCAAATATCAAGTATCAGTAACATTGATGTATTTCCAGGCTTTATGCAATTTCCATATTGCATTTCTTGTGCTTCATGCTGTTGCTTTTGTATCCCAGGTCCTGAAATCATGAGTAAACTGGCAGGGGAGTCTGAGAGCAACCTGAGAAAAGCTTTTGAGGAAGCTGAAAAAAATGCCCCTGCTATCATCTTCATCGATGAGCTGGATGCAATCGCTCCCAAACGAGAGAAGGTAAGGAGAAGAGGAAGAGAAACAGGTTTATGTAACTGTGTACTGTCTGATCACTGGTTTGATGGTTATGCCATGTCTGTAGACTCATGGTGAGGTTGAGCGGAGGATCGTCTCTCAGCTGCTCACCCTGATGGACGGCCTGAAACAACGTGTTCATGTTGTGGTTATGGCAGCCACAAACAGACCCAACAGTGTGGATCCTGCTCTTCGGCGTTTTGGTGCGAACATACACATACGCACATTCATAACATTCATGCCGAGAGTGATTTGCATCTATAGATGAATGGACCATAATATACTTTCTACAAAAAGGTCAGTTGTAAATGCTGTGTTGTAGGTCGTTTTGATCGAGAGATTGACATTGGCATCCCTGATTCCACCGGCAGGCTGGAAATTTTACAAATTCACACCAAGAACATGAAACTATCGGACGATGTGGACCTGGAACAGGTGAGAATGCTGGAGAGTGATGGAAGGTCTGATTCATGTCAGATATTTTGTAACCGGATGTTTCTGTTTATGGTAGATCTCAACTGAAACACACGGGCACGTGGGAGCAGATTTGGCTGCTCTGTGTTCAGAGGCAGCACTGCAGGCCATCCGCAAAAAGATGACCTTGATTGATCTGGAGGATGACAGCATTGATGCAGACCTTCTCAACTCAATGGCTGTCACCATGGATGACTTCAAGGTCAGTCTCAACATTTTACATTTTCAACAGATTATGCTTCGATTTTTAGGTGCAGTATGTAATATTGACAGGCAGCTAGTGGTTGAAATGAGTACTGCAGCCCGAATTCAAAATATTGTTTTCTTCCACCATGTGGGTTGCCAGATTCAGGACAGGCAACAGGAATGAGCGCAGCTGACAATGGAAGGTGATGAGCCTTATTCCCAAAGTCTACTTCACTTTTTACGTGTACATGAGGGTCACTGTACAATGCACGTTACGCAAATTTCATCATCAGAATAGTACACGCAACACTCACATTTTGTACTTTGTACGTGCAGGTTTTGCAGTAATCAGTTGTTCCACAAGGTGGCAACACTGCCCCGGGCTATTGTTTCACAGTAGAAAACGAAACTAAAGAGATGGAACAACAACAAAATAAAGGAGACTGCAACAACAACAGACACTCACATTGACAAGCACTTGAGAGTTAAAGGGTACGAGACCAGCTTTGGTTCAAAAGAGTTCAAAAATATTTGTTATCTGTCATAGCTTATTCGGAAAAATAAAGCAGACACTGGACATGGATGAAGCTTTCTACAGTGCATATGTCGACCCATGTTGATGCACAACATCAAATGGAGTATACTCTGAAAGGCTACGTGTTTGACTGCACACATATGCTAGCGAAAAAAACAAAAAACAAAAAAAAACAAAGTATGCTTTAATAAGTTGATTTATCTGCATTTAATATGCCACTGGTCAATGAGCTTTTTAGATAGATGCAGAGGCTTTTTTAGGTCAGGTAGAATCTCTAATCTCTCACGCAGTTCGTTTGCGGGCTTCCATGGCTGCAATGCACTGTTTTCCACCAACTGGCAACCCAGAGTCTAAAAATGTATACAGCATCTTTAAATCTTTTCCATCCCAGAAGGGAAAATCTGTTACTCAGATACTGGGGTCTTTTTCTCAGTATAACAATCTGAGAAGCAATGCCCTTATGGATAAATCAAACTTTATTCTCATTCCTGTCTAGAAGAAACCATAGAAATAAGAGATCTCCATATGAGATTTTTCTTGCCTATGCAAATTGTATTAATTGTTTTCTGTCTCTACTAGTGGGCTCTAAGTCAGAGTAACCCATCAGCTCTGAGGGAGACTGTGGCGGAGGTTCCACAGGTCAACTGGGAGGACATTGGAGGACTTGATGAGGTGAAGCGAGAGTTACAAGAGCTTGTCCAGGTAAATCCACAAACATGCATACACATGCAAACAGATCTAAAACTCTGCTGTTACTCGCTCTCTTTGGCTCACTTTGTCTCACTTTGTCTCTCTCTGTTAAGTATCCTGTGGAGTATCCTGATAAATTTCTGAAGTTTGGAATGACTCCATCTCGAGGGGTTCTGTTCTATGGTCCTCCTGGTTGTGGCAAAACCCTGCTAGCCAAAGCTATTGCCAACGAGTGCCAGGCTAACTTTGTATCTATTAAAGGTATGAGTTTAAGAGAAACTGAAGTTGAAGAAAAGATAGGCTGTGCATATTTGTGTTTATAATCTCTTCTATACTTTGTATTGATTGCAGGCCCAGAGCTGCTCACCATGTGGTTTGGTGAATCAGAGGCAAACGTCAGAGATGTGTTTGATAAGGTGAACAAACTTACTTACTGCTTGCCAGTAACATGCATCTCAGATGTGCTTCCTGTGTGAATCGTCAATTTTCCAGATCTCATTTTGATATATATCACACATTGCTTTTTTGTGATATCAGGCGCGGCAGGCGGCCCCGTGCATTTTGTTCTTTGATGAGCTGGACTCTATTGCTAAAGCACGAGGTGGTGGGGCTGGAGATGCGGGAGGTGCGGCTGACAGGGTCATCAACCAGATCTTGACAGAAATGGATGGAATGACCAATAAGAAGAACGTCTTTATCATTGGCGCCACCAACAGGTGACAAAGGCTTGTTTGTGCTTGCATTTGATGGCAGTGGTTAAAGTAAGGATAAAGTGGATAATGTGAGGATGGGATGTCTCTCACTCTTAGGCCTGATATCATTGATCCTGCAATCCTGAGGCCTGGACGTTTGGATCAATTGATTTATATCCCTCTACCCGACATGCCTTCCCGCACTGCCATCCTACGCGCCAACCTCCGCAAGTCCCCTATAGCCAAGGTCATTCACACAAAACCTAACACATACATGTGTCTCCACATGAAACCAGCAGTTAACTGTGTTTCTTTGTGTTTTCC
The DNA here is from genome assembly GCA_036247105.1 of Cirrhinus mrigala. Lineage (NCBI taxonomy): Eukaryota > Metazoa > Chordata > Actinopteri > Cypriniformes > Cyprinidae > Cirrhinus > Cirrhinus mrigala. Next base: position 5,845,250 of record CM070007.1, read on the forward strand.
AGGATGTAGACCTGGCGTATCTTTCTCGGATAACAGATGGATTCTCAGGAGCAGACCTGACTGAGATCTGTCAGAGGGCCTGTAAGCTCGCTATAAGAGAAGCTATAGAAGCAGAGATCCGTGCCGAGAGACAGCGCCAAGCTAGGAAAGAGGCTGCTATGGTTAGTGCAAATGTGATTGAAAAAGCCACGGCACCATCATTCCTGAACACACATGCATAAAGAAGAATATGCTGAATATGCCAGTTGTAGAAAAGGAAATATCTCCTTTTAGTGTTTTTCGGTTTGTCTACCCCTACAGTATGCTTGTCCATTAACTGGCAGTCTAAAAAATATAGTTTTTGTGTGTGATTTGAGCTTGAGGCAAAATTTATGATAATACTGTTGTCAGATTTTATTACTGTTTTGAAAATATGTAACCCTGGACCTCAAAACCAGTCATAGGGTAATTTTTTTTTCATTGAAATTTGTACATAATTTAAAAGCAGAATAAATAGGCTTTCCATTGATGTATGATGTATGTATTGTTAGGATAAGACAATATTTAGCTGAGGTACAACTATTTGAATATCTGGAATCTGAGGGTGCAAAAAATTCAAAAATATTGAGAAAATCACCTTTGAGGTTGTCCAAATAAAGTTATTAGCAATGCATATTACTAATCAAAAATAACATTTTGATATATTTATGGTAGGACATTTACAAAATATCTTCATGGAACATGATCTTTACTTAATTTCCTAATGACTTTTGGCATAAAAGAAAAAAATATCATTTTGACCCATACAATGTATTGTTGGCTATTGCTACAAATATATCTGTGCTACTTATGACTGGTTTTGTGGTCCAGGGGACATCTTTTATTGAATGTTTTTTTTTTTTTTTTTCCCTCACTAAACAAAGGTCAGATGTTGTACAACTAGTCATAAATCCTTGTGTCGTTTATCTCATGTTGAACAAAGTTATCTTTTTCTAACATTTAGAACATCTTAATATTAGACTACCTAATATATAATAACATTTGGGTTAAACATTTAAACCAATAAAGATCATTCTATATTGTATATTGTGTATTCAAATAAAAACAAATCTTGACAAACTCATACCTGTTTCCAGGATGATGATTATGACCCGGTGCCTGAGATCAGGAAGGATCATTTTGAGGAAGCCATGAGATTTGCTCGTCGGTCTGTCAGTGATAATGACATACGGAAGTATGAGATGTTTGCTCAGACTCTTCAGCAAAGCCGTGGATTTGGGAACTTCAGGTACTTAAACACATAAACACACAAATCAGTAGTACCTCATACCACCTCATTTTGTCAGGTAAAACACCTCTCTTTCTTTCATTCTTTGGCTCATTGGCAGGTTTCCCACAGCTCCTCAGTCAGGTGGAGGTCAGGGGTCAGGCCAAGGCTCTGGGGGGCATTTCAGAGATGATGGAGATGATGATCTTTATCAGTAATCAAAGTCAGCTGTCTTCTACCAGCCCAACACCTGGTGTGTGCAACAGTGAGAGAAGATATGAAATTCACTTTCAACTGGAACTAAAAAATATTATTATTAATAGTGAAGAATAACCGCTATGTGTTATTTCTCATTCTGACAGGTTTTTATCTCTCACAGTCATGTTAGAAACTGACAAAACAATTAAATTGAATGTCTATTATTCTCATATTAAATTATAAGATGTTGTTAAATATGTGTTGATGTGAAATGTGTGCCTGACAGTAATAAAGCAAATTTAATGTCCCTTTTGCGATAGTAAAAATCTTCTCAAGCAAGTTCATCTTCAAACTTAGCCTAAAGGTTTAATTAATCTACCTATTTTTAAGTAAATCTGTCTAATTTACCACAAAACAAATTTGCAGATACATGAATCCAATTGTTAACATTCCTCTCGGTTCCTCACAGGCCTGACAATGTTATTAATCTTTTAAGCAGCATAAATACACGCAGTAATACATCAAATAAATGAAATTAATCAGAGCGAGCTGACTGACCGTTAGTTTTTGAATTTCTGTGGCGGGCTGTCACCTCTCACAAAGAAGCGAGAGGTGCGCGCGGATTTCAGCGGAAACAATTAAAAAGATGTCAATTTTGTTATACCATTTTGTTTGGAATATATGTAACTATTTTGGTGTGTAGTTTATTCAATGTGATATTTGATTCGCTTCATTAATTTTATTTATATGTTATTTGTACTATATGTCATGTTTAATGTTAACGTTATGTCTAATCTGTCTCTGACTACGAAATCAAATATTAATTTAACTGAATTGCGATTTTATTAACAAGAAAAACATAAAATATATATTATGTCGATATATATAAATTCAAATCTAAAGCGTGTAAAAATCTTGTAACGTGTGTTATGAAAGCAGCTATATCAGCAACTGATTTTACTGATTTTGAGTTTAAAACAAATGGACAGCCTTCAGAGACTCGAGGCGGAACGGAGTAATTAGTGTCGAGGACGTTCAGGAGTGTGTTGCTCGTTGCGCGTGTTTACTTCCGGCGCAGACCGGAAACACCAGAGGGGTTCTGGAGGTGACCGAATGGCAGTGTGCAGAATTGATTTGATTTCTGCATTATAACAGAAATAGTAATTGTCAGTGGTTAGACGTTAAACTATTTTTGCTGTTTGTGGTGATATACTGCGTTCAGAATGGGATCACATCTCGTGCGGAGTTACATCACTGAAAGGGACACGACGCCAGACCCGAGAAAACCGTCTGCATATGACCCGCATTTGGGCTTTCCTGAGCGGAAAGAGAGAGGTAATACAATACCGCTCACTAAACACCGTATAAGCGCATTTCAAATCATTCCTCACTTTCAGATTTGCTTAATTCTCTAAACATGAACCGCGAGTCCTTTGGCCCTCAGATTGACTTTGAACTTCAGGTCCAGTCCAGAGGCTTCTACAAAAACATGGCCCTAAATGTGTCTGTTTAGGTTTGTGTGTGTTAAGTTAAAAGTTACGATCTGTATTCCTGTCGGTTTGGTGTCCTAACTAATCATGTAACGTTAGAGTTTACTAAATTACCATTGTCAGTATGTTGGATAAACATAGCCACCATGTTAATACAAAAACTAGTTTGACCAACTAGCAGTAAATAAATCTTACTTTTCTACATTTTCTAAACGTCTGCGTTCTTTTTTTGCTTTTTCTTACTTTTACAAGCTACCTTTTTGTAACTGGCTTCAAGAAGGTATTACCAGTCTTCAGAGAAAATAAATAAATAAATAACTTTTTTTTTTAGGCTAGTCTAAACGGTTTATGCAACCGGTTCCTGAACTAATGTTGACTAATTACCAGAACGGTTCTCAATAAATAAATAAATAAATAAATAATAAATAAAATAAAGGCCTAAATCTAAGTTGTATATGTTTGAATAGCAAAAATTCCATTTGGACTGCAGTTTTAACAAATAAACGGGTAATGTTTATCAATTCAAAAAAATGAACTAAAACTTAGAAAATAACTCTATTTGCATCAATATGGTGTTGTTTAAATAATTGTACTGTCAAAAAAAAAAAAAAAAAAAAAAAAATATATATATATACATATATATTAAATTGCTTAGAATTGTCATAAATCTTTTAATTGTGAAAACAATTAAATTTAAGTTAGAAAAGTATGACGTGGTTAAAATGTGTGACCCTGGAACACAAAACCAGCCATAGGGCTTTTTTTAATTTCAAATGCATCATCTGAAAGCTGAATAAATAAGCTTTCCATTGATGTTTGTTATGATAGGACAATATTGGGATGAGATGCAACTATTTGAATATCTGGAATCTGAGGGTGCAAAAAAATCAAAATGTTGAGAAAATCGCCTTTAAAGTTGTCCAAATGAAGTTCTTAGCAATGCATATTACTTATCAAAAATGAACTTTTTTTAAATATTTATGGTAGGAAATTTACAAAATATCTTAATGGAACATGATCTTTACTCGGTGTCCTAATGATTTTTAGCATAAAAGAGAAATCTATAGTTTTGACCCATACATATGAGATTACACCTTGAATAATTGATGATAAATGTATAAAGCTGGTTACTGTGTGTTTTAAAACACATTCAGTTTATTACAGAAATATCACCCGTTTCATTTATATATGACTGACTGCATCACATAAGTTTCTTTTTATATGCAGTTCAAATCATTTATTTATTTGTCTTTAAATAAGACACCTTTTTTTTTTTTTTTACTCCTAATGCTCAAACCTGGCTAAAGCTGATCTGTTTTGTCTTGTTCGCTCTGTAATATAAAAGTACTCTAAGAATGAACATGATGTATCATGGTCTTCGGTCTTGAATTTTATTGTGAAACTCACATTCTTTGCTTTGTGTTAGAAATGGTGGCGACACAGGAGCAAATGAATCTGGCCATGCTGCCGGTGGAGCAGCGCGATTATTGCGCGCACTACCTGCTCAAACTCCTGAAGTGCAAGAGAGACAATTTCCCCAACTTCCTAGCTTGCCAACATGAGAGACACGACTGGGACTACTGCGAACATCAGGAGTAAGAAATGCTCTTATCAGTCGGCTTGAGCCAGCACTCATTCAGAAGAAACCACTCAAGATGTTTTTAAATTAATTTCATATCAGCAGCTTGAAAAAATCTGACTTTGAAAGCATATTTGATTGCAAAAGTAATTACATTAAATTCAGCTTGAAATAAATTGTAATTCCTGCTAGGTTAATTATTTAGATGAGCAAAGTTTTAGAGGGTTTTAACATTTCTCTAAATAAATATTCTTTTTTTTCATTACATAGCTTAATAGTTTATAAATTTTAATAATACAAATCAATGTGCCACATTACATTTGAATGTTTAATAATTAATATCAATTATTAAAACAATAAATTATTTGAAATGATTTATTATTACTAAAGTCCAGTTTTTCAAAGTGTAATTTTAAGTAGGCCCACAATGATAAAACAAATCATTATATATGAACCACGTTTCACACTGTGGTGATCAGCAGTTATACGAAGTAATTTTTGCATGCTTAATTTGTTTTGATGAATTTTGTCTTACCAAGTTTCTCCTCTTATTTGCAGTTATGTGATGAGGATGAAAGAATTTGAGAGGGAGAGAAGACTAAACTTGAGGAAAAAGAGGATCGAGGCAAATGCAGCATAAATATCCCATCCTCATCTTCATTTCTCAATTTCTCCTGCTTCTGTGTATATAAATGGCTCTCTCAGTAATAAAGATTATCTAGTGAGCTCTCAGAATGTGAATGGATTATTTTTTTTTTTTTTTTAAATGCACAGGGATGCATATGAGCAATGACTTTTATTCAGAAACTCACTGAACACAGTTATGTTGCACAACCAGTCTAACAGAATATAATAAAATGCTACAAACCTTTCTTGAATTACACACCAAATATCACAAATGCAAATATTTGGACAAAACACAAGCCAATGACAGTGTTTTTTTATTTTGTATAAATTGTTAAGTCAACAAAACAGTTCTGACATCTGCAGTCTGTACCAAGTTACTTTTAGCTTCACTAAGTAAACTTGTCTCTACAGTGCTGAATACAGTCGCTGGTCTTGGACCGGTTACTTCAGGTCCTCTCATTAGTGTTTTGGTTATTGAGCTCAGTATCACAAGCAGAACTACGCATCTTTACTGAAGTCACATCGTCAGTGCATATCAGAGATCTCAAAAACAAACACTTTAGCATGTAGTACACTCAAATACAGTATGATTTCCAGCAGCTGAGCACAAAGAAGATACCCGGGGAGGGGGGGAATACTGAAAATACATGTACACGTTGGACCAGTTTCCTTCAAAGCCTCTTGAAAGGTTAGTTCATCCAAAAAGAAAATTGTCATTTACTCAGGCTCAAATTTTTCTAAATTTCCAAATTTCTTTCTTCTGTTGAACCTATAAGGTATTTAGAAGAATTGTAATAAAACAGTTGTTGATGAACTCGCATAGGTTTGGAACAACTTGATATGAAATGACAGAATTTTCATTTTTGGGTGGACTGGCCCTTTAAGATGTTACATGACTAGATAGAAGGGTAATCTAATGATGAAACATCCATGTCTGGGGAAAATTATTTTGCTATAAGTACATGACCTATATTGACATTTCATTATCTTTTCAATTTTTTATTAATGCAGCAAAAAAATAAAATAAAATAAATCCTGACAAGGTGATTTTATTACAATCATCAGTTCAGAACAACAAACTTCATATTGTATACTTTTTGTACTGAAAATCAAGGCCATTTGATCATGAAAATAATGTCAAAAAACTTAATGGTCCTAAAATGTGCTCTATTTTCTTTGTGCAAAATACACGTTCTTATTTCTCTGACTGAATCATGATCTGGACATGCTCTAGATCATTTTCATGAGATTTCCCCAGATGACAGACATCATCCAACCCATAGAGGGCAATACTGAGCCATTAAAATGAAGCTTCTGGAGGTTCTGGATCTGAGCTGACTTTATTATTCAGAATGAGTCCTTTCCAAGAGATGAGCAAATGCAGGAACGACGCATGTGAAACGAATGGAGGAGGGACATGGACATAGTATAAAAGAGAGGATACAAGGAGGACGAGAGAAGAAGAAAAGGTTAAAAAGACGAGGAGAATACTGCATGACTCTGTCCTACAGGATGAAGGGCAGGATGGGGGAGCGGAGCGTGGGATAGTCGCGGAACTCCTTCAGGTAGCTGCGGTGCTTTCCTTTCGCCCACACGGTCATCTGAATGAAGCCCACCAGGGTGAAGAAAGCCACGGGCAGACACTGGGTCATCAGCGTGAAGCCCAGCCATGAGCCCAGCTGCATTTACACACAGAGAACAGAGGAAATTCAGTTCATGTGATAAAAACATACTTCAGCCACAACACATTTACACACACGCACATTTAGTGAGGACACTGCATATACTTTCACTGATTTTCAGGCTACATTTTCAGATCTGGTTAATGATATATCAGCTAACCCTTAAGCCTACCCATCACAGAAAAGTGTGCAGAACACTTACATCTTTTGGCTGATTTATAAGCCTTTTTAACTAGTGATATAATAATATAATTATTATTATTCTTCATTAGTGCAATACAGAAAAAAGTAGTACAATAAACAATTTTATAAATAATAAATAAATAACATTAAATAAATATTAAATAATATATATTTTTTTTCATATAACAGTAAGGTAACATTTTACTATAAACTTCCTTAGTTAACATTATTTACTACATTACTTAAGATTAACAATTAAAAATTCTTCTAAAGCATTAATCAATCATGTTAATTGCAACATATATAAATACTGTTTTTTTTTTTTAATCAAAACATTAAAAATCTCACATTGAACCGAAGCTAACATTAACTACTAATGAACGTGGATTTTCATTAAGTAAGACTCATAAATACAGTAACAAATGCATCGCTCATTGTTAGTTAATGCATTAACTAAGGTCAACTAAGAAAGTTTACTGTAAATTACCAACAGTAATGAATTTTGGGAGAGTGGGTTGTCATCATGATTAATTACGCATATAAAATACTTCAGATGATTTTTTTGCAATGCAAAATAAATACATAAACAAAAATAATAGTAGATTGCATTAAAGCATTTTTTCTTTTGATTTTGTGGTGTGTAATATGCATTTCCTGATGTATTTCATGAGCTTCACCCTTCAAAGGTTTGTCTTTTGATATACAATTTCAGACCTGTGACTGATTTAGAGCATCACTAACATTTAAAACAACATTGAGTTTTCTATCAAAACCAAACCAAAATTTCACTTGTGAAGTTACAATTACTCTGTAAATTCATCCAGGTCCTAAGATTAAATCTGTTCCAGAGCAGCTCATCAGAATACAAAAGAAAGCTGAAGCTAAATCAGCACTCAGAAAATCAGCTGTCAATCAAACAACATCCAGGTTGAATGTGGGCATCTGACCTCATACGTGTAGTTGGGGCAAGAGACCAGCAGGAAGATCCAAGTAAAGGGGTTTTTAGTCGGATATGGGATCTTCCTGGTCTTGGATCCTACGGAAAGAAAAAAAAAAAATCATTACTTGTGGCAGTCTAATCAAATGACAAGTCAAGAAACACATTTATTTAAAAAAAAAAAACAAAAAAAAAACAACATACTACACATACTATGTTAAGAATTCAGTAGGATCTTACCTGGTGGTCGTAGATTTCTCAGGGCGATGTGGATGGAGAAATTTCCGATCTGACAGAACTATGGCCATAAATAAATAATCAGACCAGTTAGTATAGAGCTCTGAGATCAGAGATCAGTTTGATCATTCAGCATCCTGTATAAAAACAGATCTTACCAGGAACACGATGAGGGCCAGTCTGATCTGCTGTTCTCCATAGGCTGCAACACAAACATGAGTGTGAGGAAAGACAGTGTAATTCATAAATGAATTACTGTTTTGTTAATTATGAAACACTATATTAAAACAAAACATACACATACTCTACTGTTCAAAAGTTTGTGGTTTTGTAAGATTATGTAATGTTTCTGAAAGTAGCTTTTTAGAATTGATCAAAAATACAATATAAAAAAAAAAAAAAAAAAAAAAGTGTGCGTGCAACGGTTTTCTATTTGAATATATTTTAAAATGTCATTTATTCCCAGTGTTGGGAAGGTTCAGGAAATGTAACAAGTAGTGTAACTATTTCAATTACTTCATTAAAATAAAGTAACTGATTACATTTGATCACTTTTTTACTACTTTTTTACATTTAAATTTCTAATTTTTTTTCTACATTTTTTCTAAACCAATTAATCCATTTCAAACATTTAAAGCAGGCAGGGTTAACCTTACGGTAGGACTCATCACTGATTACTGTCAGGCTTTCAATGTCCTTCATTACTTGAATATATTATAATAATTTAAAGCACAGCCACCACAAAATCAGACTACAGCACCTATTTTTACTTTGAGATTGTCTGAGGTTAAATACTGATTTAAAATCATAAAATATAGTTTAATAGATATGATACTGCTTTTGAAATCAACTCTTTGCAAAGCAATGACAGGAAACACTGGCATGTAACAATAGCTTGGGGAAAAAAATATATTTTAATGTTAATTTAAAAAATAAAGCATATACAAACCCAAAAAGTCTTGTAAACTCCCAAAACATTGGTGTCGCCAACCCGATCTCACAGCAATTTATACTTTTTACAACCTAGCTCATATGAATTTGTACTTTTCATAAAAAAAATTGGTGTCTCATATTTTAGAGCAGTCAATGTAATTTTGGAAAGAAATCAATCAAATCTGCATATGCATGAAAATATTCAGATGTAACCTGTGATTGTTTAATGTATGAATGCGTGTCGACTCACTGGGTGGCGTGTACAGCGGGTGGTTGATGTAATAAGCCATCCAAGCTGCAAATCCCCAGTAGTATGTGCAGTTCTGCCAAACACACAATGAAATGTTTTAATATTACTGTGAAGGTACAATAATATCAAAAAATATTACTCTGAACAGAAAGACCGAGTCAAAGTCAGTTCAAAAAGTTCCACTTAACAAACAGCATAAATTACACCCTAAAAGCCACTGGGTGGTAGAATATGAAATGTAAAATTTCTAGATTTCTGCTATATACAAAAAATATTTTCTCTCTGTACTAAAAGTCATGACTCAACATGCTCATGCTGCGATTTCACTCGTTTGTGCTCATGAATAATTGCCAGTTTCAGTAAGACTTCTTTCCAGCGGCAGCACTTTCTACAGTGATTGTTTCTTAGAAACATCCATCTATTCTTATTATTATTATGCTTAGCATAGGACCAGTTCGAGACGTGCAGCCTGTTATTATCTGGAACAAAAATCAGAGCAAATTTTACAAATAAAAGCACGTTTTGCATCAAGTGCAATTTCACAGGTCATTAATAATTCCCTCCGTTTATATTTGACAATGCGTAACAAATCTGAAGAAGGATGACATATTTTATCTCACCAATCCAGCATATGTCTCAATTTGCATGAACCTAGTATGCAAATGTGTTTACATCCACCAAAAGGAGACGTTTTTCTCACCTTGAAGATGTTGCGGAGAGGCATAGTCCCGTGTGAGAAGCGATGGACGAACAGTGTTTCCAGGAGTCTCTTCACGTAGTGGAAGGAGTGACACATACATGCCAAACTATAACAATACAAACACTGAATTACACATCAGCCTTCTGAAGCCATCTAATTGGTTATACTGTGTAAACTGTCACAGAAGCAGACACTAAACTTTATGATTAGCAGATAAGAGATCAAAGATGTTTCTTTACTGTCATAACACTGCTATAAACTGTACATGCTACAGTGTGAAAAGAAAAACATTTTTCTACTATTTCTGTACTTACTGTACAACCCAGTGTTTGCTGGTGGTAAAGTCATATTTAGGCGCATAAATAAATGGAACTCGGAAATAAAACATCAGATAGATGAGCAGAGGGCCGGCATACTCCGTCAGAAACACCTGAGAGAGACAGTAACAGAACAGAAGCGTTACAACGCGTTCATAAGCTTTCCTGCACTCAGTTCCTCTGCAGTAGGAAGCGCGTTCATGTTTCCTAGTTATAAATATCTCATGCTCTCACAGAGATAATGTGACAGTCAGACACTAAACGGACTGGTTAAGAGAGACAGATTAACACACAGCCGGATAAACACTGACATTAAGCACATATAATGCACATAATTGAATTAAACTATGACATCAAACACTGAACTCTTGATGAAATTCATCAAAGCAGTCAGGAAACAACACAGCACTTATTTCACATAGGCCTACCATATTTTCTGGAATATAAATAGTGTATTTTATATATATATTTATATTTTATTTTTATAACTTGTATTCCCATGCAACTTAATGCACTTAACATCAAGCACGCAAAACATGCACGAACATGCCGCTAGTTTCAGTTTCACTAGTTTAGGTTTGGCATTTATGATATGATATTCTTACAATGAATTCATTTATGTTTGATTCATATTGAAATTATTTGTTTCTGTTATAAAAGTGAAACTTAATATGTTGTGTAGTGTGAAGATTTAATTATATACATTTATAGTGTTTGTAATGTTGGTAAACATTTAGTTTTATCTGAATCATTAATTCTGAATGTAATAAAATGTGACAGCTGCCGCTTTTTCATTACCTTCAAAATCTGCATACGATTGTTTCATTTTGTACGGAATGTTCAAATCAGTCGTTAGGCAAATTGTCTATACACACAAAACAAATGAGCCCCAAAAATGGGTAAAACAAAAACATTATTATTATTAAAAAAAAAAAAAAAAAAAAAAAAAAATATAGTGTTTACAAAATAAGGTTAAAGTGGAAAAACACTGGTCACCAGGGTTGCCAGGTCTGGGAAACAAAACCATCCAAACTGCTAATCAAAACTAACCCAGTTGTGTTTTGTTGTTTTCCTCTCTGTCAGGGATTCCACTTCATCAAAATTGCATTTGCACAACTGCAAACGAAAACAACCTGTGGCAACAGTGTAAAAGTACCAGCCCAAATGAGCGGGAAAACCACAGACTTGGCAACACTGCTGGTAACTTTTGATTATAATACATAATATCAGGTTGCATACTATCTAGCTACAGAAGTTTAAGTATTTCAATGCGACCTAAGTTCAAACCGTATCCAAAATTTCTGCATACACGTACAATATGAAACCCACACCGCTTCTGTACTACTCTTCATTGGAAATAAAAGACTTCTGGTCTCTAGCTTGTCATTTGCCAGAGAAAGTGGAAAATGTATGAGGTTATTAGCTTACATGGTGTGTGTGTGTGTGTGTGTGTGTGTGTGTGTGTGTGAGGTCTCTCACCGTGACCCAGCTGATCTGGGCACCCAGGTCTCTGAAGTAGAAGGTTGCTGTTGTTCCCACGGGCAGGTGCTGCAGCACATCTTCGTCCTTTAAAGATTTTCCCTCTGCACAACAAGCCCATAACGCATCAGCAAATACCCACTATCAGAAACCGCCATCTACTGTACCACAGAAAACTAACAGAATGGCCTCTATCACATTTAAGCCCTTCCATTAGATTTATAATAACCTGACCACAAGAACGATGATGTATTGGTTTTGCTTTTGCTGCTAATCTTACAGCTCAAACAACTTATATTATCTTAAAGAAACAGCTGGAACTTCACAGCATGAATCTCTTATTATGCTGTCAAAAGATAATGTCCAGATAATGGACTCATATTAAACAAAAGTTTAGTACATACTGGGATCCAAACGAATGGATTGTCGGGCCGGGTACCACTGAGGGTCTGAAACAAAAAAGTGAAATACAAGAAAACAATTGCAATACCGTACACACACATGTACACATTTTAAACATACATTTCTATTCAAAAGTTTGGGGATGGTGAAATATGTTTTTTTGAAAGATGTCTTCTGCTCACCAAGGCTGCATTTATTTTGTTTAAAAATACAGTAAAAACAGTAATATTGTGAAATTTTTTTGCTATTTAAAATAACTGTTTTCTGTGTGAATATACTGTAAAAGGCTATTTATTCCTGTGATAAAAGCTGAATTTTCAGCATCATTACTCCAGTCTTCAGTGTCACATGATCTTTCAGAAATCATTCTAATATGTTGATTTGCTACCTAAGAAATATTTTTGATTATTATCAATGTTAAAAATAACTGTGTCCATTTCTGTACCATTACAAATTTTTCATTGTGATGTTTTTTTTTTCCCAAGACAATTTAACACATTTGTGACCCTGGACCACAAAACCAGTCTTAAGTAGCACGGGTATATTCGTAGCAATATCCAAAAATACACTGTATGGGCCAAAATGGTCGATTTTTCTTTTATGCCAAAAATCATTAGGATATGTAAAGATTATGTTTCATGAATATATTTTGTAAATTTCCTAACGTAAATATATCAAAACTTAATTTTTGATTAGTAATATGCATTGCTAAGAACTTTATTTGGACAAATGTAAAGACGATTTTCACAATATTTGGATTTTTTTGCACCCTCAGATTCCAGATTTTCAAGTAGTTGTATCTCAGTTAAATATTATTCTATCCTAACAAACCATACATCATTGGAAATCCTATTTATTAAAATCTCAATTTACCAATGTGCGTCATATTTACCCAAGAAACCCTCAATTGCTAAATGAATAATACAACATTTTGATACATTAGGCTCTTAAAAAGGCTTCAACATATCATATAAAACAGGTTAATTATCTGACTGAAGATCAGAGACTGATTTATACTCACGACTCTTGTGGAACATGGACTTGATTTCCCCGATAGTGGCATTGGGCTCAACCTGCCAATCAAACAAACACCAGTTTAGAGCGTGTGTGTATGTGAAATGAGGGGTAAATTTAGCCACAATCCCCAGGCAATGTGGCTTTAGTACAGCAGCTGTTCTGAGAGACACAAAACACCAAACAAACAAACCCACCAACACAAACACGGCCAACTGAGCAGATCTCCCAAAAGACCTAAAGTTCCCGTTTTGAGTTTGACGCACAGCTAGGAGATTTTAGACGTCTGCAGCCTTAAAAAAATCCTCCAAGAAACTGCTTTATCTGATGATTGGGTTTCTTTCATGAAAGCAATAGAACTAATGCTCTTACATGAAAGCATAACCGAAAACATAAACAATTGATTTAAATCCAATGTGTAAAAAAAAAAAAAATATATATATATATATATATATGATTATTTATTTGATAATTTAAAAACCTAACGAATAAACGCACACAAAACCAGCTGTTATTTAATGTTTAAACATTTATCATCATCAAAAAAAAAACAAAACAAAACAAAAAAAAAAAACAATAAAATGTCACTTTTTACTTGCTGAGAAGAAAATTCATTCATTCAAAAAGACAGCCAATTACAAACACACAGCAATATAACACTGAGTTATTTTGAAGCCACAAAACTAAGTGTTTTTTTGCAAAAGTAAAATCTTAGTTTTATACTTAAATAATCTTTTACAGCGCACCATAAAATGACCAATTGGCTACATTTTTTGAATACAATACACTTTGAAACATCTTGCACAATCATGAAGGCAATTTCTGTGAATTTTATTCAGTATAAATGAAAACCATTTATATTAAAGCTTAATTTCCAGCGATATTGTATACTATTTGAACTGAGCTGGATGACGACATCACTAAATTCAATGTTGAACTGCTTTTAACTGAAAATTGGGTGTTTACTCTTGTCCTTTTGCATTATTGACACACTATTTCCTATTTAATAATGTAAAGCTGCTTTGACACAATCTGTATTGTTAAAAGCGATATATAAATAAAGGTGACTTCACTTAACTAAAGCATAATTTCTTTCCCTCCAAAAACCTTTGTTTCATTATTTGGAACTACTCTATATGAATCTTTCATTCTATGTATGACATCATCATCGCAGGCTTCCATTTCTCTGTGACATCACAACACTAGTGGGGAGTGACATCACAGGGGAAGCGGCAGTTAATCCGAGGACATACGTGTGCAATCCTCGATAATCCCGCAGCATTGCTCCTGACATCCTAGAGGCCTCATTACAGGCACCTCCTTACAGGGACGACTACAGAAAGACCTCGAGCCACCAGACGCCCCACTCTGTGCAAGAGTACACCACTACCCTGAGCCCAGAGCAAACGGCCAGGACAGTTTCTATAGATAGCACCACTCTAGGGATGAGGATTTTACAGTGGTAAAACCATGTGCATTCATTTGAAAATAATCAAGAGTACTTAAAGCGAGAAGTGGCTGAAACTAATGGTCACAAGGTAGAATCTATAAAGGGGAAGTTGATAAATAATGATTTTAGGTTTAAATTCTTAACTGATTCTTACTTCTTAATGGACACCATTACTATTATAGTTATTATGTTATTAAAGTGATTCACATGTTTAATTAATTAATTTGGCTTTACTGCAGTTCAAAAATTGCTTGAAACTTTAAAAAAAAAAAAAAAAAAATTCTCAAAATAAATGTTAACTGACGTTGCATTTTATAAAAATGTATTTTATTTCACTTGGATGCTGAAACCACATTTCTAATTGTCATTTAGTTTAAGTTAAGAACTAAACTAATTATTAAAGACAAAAATTGAAGGCATCTGAATTACTGAAACTTCAAAAATAAAAAAAGCAGAAAACATAAAAACTCACTTTAAAAATTACAATAGCATATTAATGATACTAAAATAAGACTGCTGCAGTATCACATAAAAATTTTAAAGCACAAAATCCCATGAAGACCTATGAGGTTGTTACATAATTATACAGGGGAAAATGTTGTGCAAAACAGTTTCACATGTTTTAAGAGTTGAATAATGCACAGGGAATGTCAAATATCAAAAAAATGTGAACGTAAAAGCATTTTCTACCTTGTCCAGGAAGCAGAGCTTGTCCTTCGTCTTGGCGTCCAGAATCTCCACCTCGAAAAAGACCACAGCTTTCTTAGTTTTTTTAGCAGGTTTGCGTTTGGCAGGTGTGGGGGGTCCAGGCAATAGTGCCACGGCTCCATTCTGAGCCTTTTTGGGCTGTGTGGCCTCTAAAGCCAAGGTATCCATTTTTTCTGAGTTTTAAACTTCTTTCCTGTACAAGTCCCTCTTTCACCTCCAAAAACGTGTGTGGGACGGGAGCTTTACTGTCAGCTGTGGAAATAAATCTCTGTGTCTGTTCCCCCCACCCCTCTTTCTCTCTCTAACTCAACCCTCCCATTTCTCTGTTGTCACTCTCTTGTTCATCTATACAATTGGCCCCCGACCCCCCTAAATACACATGTTCGAACAAATCAACAAAACTTGCATCTCTTTTTCTCACTCACATGAACTTAATTCTCTTTTTTCCTTTTTCTCTTTTGAAGCTCCAAAGGAAATGCGACTCCTCACCAGTCATCCCAATATGAGCTAATTATAACTTGCCTTATGGATGCACACATACGTAACAGAGTCCAGGCATCTCCTCATTTAGAGACTAAAACCAATATTTACACAAACTCAACCACATCATACACAGGGTAGCTGACTGTTTTTAAGTTTGCACCCTTGTGCTGGGGTAGATCCACCAGTGAAGTCATAATGTAAACAGTATTCTCGCAAAAATATGTCTAGGTCATATTTCAACCCCGAATTTTTTTTTTTTTTTTAAACCAAATCTCTTATCCTCACTATTTGCAATAACTATTCTATAATACAATTTTAAACCGCATTTATGAGCAATAACGACGATAATTGCGCGCGCGTTTTAGGGTGGGGGGAGGGAGACAAAGATTATTAATAACTTAGAAAGGCATGAGCAGATGACACTAGAGGAAATACCCACTGCCTATGAGAGAAACTCCAGCTGAAAGAACTGCGTGGAATACAAAATGACTTTAAAGTTAACTTTAAAAACGAAATTATACTTCACTACACACGAGACACGTCAGGAGCTCCCCGTTCAACTCCTCAGTGTGTGAAGAAGCGGACGTGAGTCTCTTTCCCGCGCTTATTACATGGACATAACTAATATGAATTTATATATTGTTGTCTAGTATGTGTAATTATGTAAATTTTGTGTCCTTCTTAGTTTATTTCTTAATGTATTAGTTACTTATCTACGCTTAATTATATGGTGTTTGTCCCTGAGAGATCTTTAAAACTTCTTGGCGTCCTCTTGTGGTCATCATAAACATCGCTTGTGTCAATTTTATCAACAAAGACTTTGACCGAATCTGTTCCACATGTTCAGTGCAAGCAAAAAGTGTTACATCTGCATGTCATTGAAAACGACGTGTCTTCACTTGTCATATTTGATAAGCACTATTAAAACAGAATCCACCTACTTCCGGGTTTATGGAGAGCGGAGGTGTGACTTAATTCTGTTCAGTCAAAGTCTCCATGAACGTTGATTTAGTCACTACTCACCGTCATATTGCAGCAAATACCTTCGTTTTTGGTCAGAAAACAACTTGATTGTGCTTGCTGAAACACTGAAGGACTAGTGAACGTAACTGGGCGTTGAATCACTAGTTATTCAAGTGCACACGAGGTTGCCACTCAAAACACATCCACTTTGTGAAAGGCCATTGATGCTTTATACTTATCTTGAGGGTGAATTTAATTGTAGCAACCACCTCTTATGTTGCAAGCGATACTCCTTTTGCACATATTCTGTTGTAATGTGGGATAGGGGTTATTTAAGAGTCTGCTGGGATGCGCCATGACTCTCTAGGTCGAGGCGACCACTGGCTGCAAATCACTGCTCCAGGTCTAGTATTCATAATCTGTCATCTAACAGAGTGCTTCTGATTCTTCTCTGATTTATAATTCTACATACCGAGCAATTCCGTCCGATTAGGCCGAGGTGATTGTCACACTAGCGTGTGCTCTAATCTGACTCAATGGTGCCATTATAACGCGTGAAGTTCATTCATTTTCATACTGCACGATCATTTCTCGATCTCAAGTGCATCATGAAAAAAATCGTCTCTAAACGTTTATACAATTTCATGAAATCTGAAAATCAATAATAGCACCTTACCTCGTAATGCTTCATTTTTGCAGTTTGAATGACTTATCCCAGCCAGGTGAGAGACAATCACGAAGTCCAATCAAGAAGAACGGAAGATGCCGCACATCCAATGAGCAGAGAGTGGTGAGCGTTTGCCAACAAATGCAGAGACTTGCGCTCGATCTTGTCATTGGGTGAAACATAGCAGATACGCCTTTTTGGCCTAGTAACCAATCGGAGTCCGACTACTAGACGCAGGAAGCGTCGAACAAACATTATGAGCGCCGCCTAGTGGTGATGTGAGGCAAAAACATGCGGCTGAAAACACTCGATTGTTCTTAAAATGCTTCCGTGTGGTGGAAATGATGACAGCAGTAATTTGAGAACAACGATTCTTTGTTATAAGACAACGTGTGTTTAAACACCAAACTAATTGAAAATATTTTATATTTATAGAAAAAAGCCTTTTGTTTAACATGTTTTATCTATAAGAAATGTAAAAGAAAAATATAAATATAAATATATTTCAAGAAATGAAAAAGTCTTAACGATAATATATATATAACTCAGTAACTTAAAAAAAGGAGAAAAAAAGAAAAATCCTGCACACTACCAATACTTGCAAAAATACAAAAAAAAAAAATAAATAAATAAAAAAATAAATAAATAAATAAAAAATGTTTTAAAACGTTTGACGATACTTGAGATACGATACTTTTGCATTAGCACAAGTATTAGTAGTGTGTGTGATTTTTCTTTTTTATTTGGTTTTGACCTTTAGGTATTTGTCTCCTACGCACCCATCCATTGCCTTCAGGTGTGCGAGGATTGATTGTTAATTGATAACTCAGTAACTTAAAATCAAGTTACGTTACTGAACAATGATTATTTAACAAATTAACTTGACATTGTACATTTTCGGAAAATGTAAATTAAATAATAAATAAATACATACATTAAGTAATTATTAATTCTATGGACAGAAAAGTACACACTAAAGAATTAACCATATTTCTCTATAGAGTGGGTCACAAGAGTCAGAACTGTAAATATGCAAATATACAACGTTTTTATGTATGTATGTATGTATGTATGTATGTATTTATTTATTTATTTATTTAATTATTTTAGGAATCTAGAACAATTCCAGAAAAATTATATATTAAACAAGTACAGTCGTTCTTGCACAATGTCCACATAGATAGAAAAAACAAGGAAGGAGCGGGAAAGAAAAAGGAAGAAAAAAAAAACAAACAATCAGATCTCATATTTCTTTTTTAGTATTAATGATTTAGTATTAATAATGAGTGAATTGATTAAATGTTCTAGGCCTGCTTCACCTAAGAAATATATAAGCAAAGGTATTTTCCTAAGAAACCTTTGTGGAAATTTCTTTTAAAAAATCCCACACGGATAAGAAAGTTAGCAGTTGATACTTTAATGTGTAAATCACAGCTCTTAACCTTGGAAAACCAATAAGAACTCAAATCATTCAAGAAAAGTGATGAAACATTACATGAAATGAAATGAAATGACAGATGTCTTCACTTTCATTCTTACAAAAGGTGGACATACAAACTACATCCTAACTACATCATTTGGAAGAAAAAAAAAAAAAAAAAAAAAGTGTGTTACAAGGGTACACATTATGCAGAATCTTAAAATACAATTCTTTCATTTTATTGGGCATGCAGTATCTATATGTTAACAACCATGTTTTCCTTCATTAATTTCCTTCATATCTAGTCCCATTTTTTGGAGTAACTGAGTTTCGATATTGAGTGCGACTTATTAAAATGAGAAGCGTCTGTTATGACGTCACGCACACTTGTTTATTTTCATTGTTTCATTGATAAAGTGTTTTGTAAGAAACTTTAGTTTCGCTTTCATCAGTGTCCGGTAGCAGTTCTATGGGTGGAGCAGAGCAGCAGCACATCCACGTGGTTCGGGTGTGGAAACCACCAGTGACTTTGAGAAATTTCTCGAAGTTTCCTCACGGTTTCAAATAGGGCCGCACCAGAGCGAGGCAGGGCATAAAAAACCACAGGTGGATGGGACAACGCCTCTCCGATAAAATTACTCCAAGATCTACTTGCAAAGATTTGATTGAAATTGGAGTGAACTAAGCTGAGCTGAACTGATTAACCTCAGCGCAAGCAGGATTGATCTGACTGATCCACTATTCGACTTTTGGAGAATAGCTACTTAAAAATAAACGCTCGATGGTGAAGATGGGGAAGGATTATTACACTGTTTTGGGGATTCAGAAAGGCGCATCTGACGATGAGATCAAGAAAGCTTATCGCAAACAAGCGCTCAAATACCATCCGGACAAAAACAAGTCACCCGGTGCGGAGGAAAAGTTCAAAGAGATCGCGGAGGCTTACGACGTGTTGAGCGACCCGAAGAAGAAAGACATCTATGACAAATTTGGAGAAGAAGGTGAGTAAAATGATGCAACCTTGTTTCTAACTGTTGCCCTACCTGATGACGCAGAGAGAGACGGAGAAGAAATTAAGACACTTTTGACAATTCATGTTCAATCATATCGTTCAAATCTTAAACTGTCATGTTGGTATGTTGTTCAGAGATTATCCGACTAAAGATTACATTAACTCGCTGACTGTATCAGATGTTTAATCTGTATGTGATTCTGCACAGCGTTCGCGATATTGACAACGCAGTAGTTATATTCTTGACGGAGAGAAAATAATCTGGTGCAACTACTGTAATGTTAATACGTTTGTTTTGGACAGTTATGTTAAATAGACCCTATTTGTTATGCTGCGTTCTGATTGGCTACTTCAGTGGGGATTTCTGGAACGCCACGCCCTTGCTGGAAGATTCTGATGGTCACGTGGTAGAAAGAGGCGGAGCGTTTGCATGCTGTCAGCAGTTCTGTGCGTGTTTAGTGCCAGTTCGCCCTAGGGTTGTCCCATTCCAGAAATTCTGAAACAACCCTAGACTTGTTTTTTTTTTTTTTTTTCTTTTTCCCCCCCAAGAAAAAATGTTCGATATGAAGTATAATCTAAATGATAATGACTATTAAAGACATGATTTTCCATAAAAATGAACCTCTTAGTTCACCTGCTATTTGCAGTATTGACAAAAAGTAAATTTTGGACCCATGGTGTAGTGCTTAGTTGTCTGTGATCAATTCTGTAATATATGACCTCTTTGTTTGCCATATGCAGGACTGAAGGGAGGCATCCCCGGCGGTGGAGGCGGTGGTGGTAATTTCACCTACAGTTTCCAAGGCGATCCTCATGCAATGTTTGCAGAGTTTTTCGGAGGACGGAACCCTTTCGAACAGTTTTTCGGACGCAATGGCGGCATGGATGAGGATATGGAAACGGATGACCCGTTTGCCAGTTTTGGTATGGGTGGCATGGGCGGCATGGGTGGTTTCTCCCGCTCCTTTAACACACGCGGTCACGGCGGGAGGGTGGAGAAAAAGCAGGACCCTCCGGTGACCCACGACCTGAAGGTCAGTCTAGATGAAGTGCTTACTGGCTGCACCAAGAAGATGAAGATCTCACGCAAGCGCCTGAACCCCGACGGAAGAACAACGCGCACCGAGGACAAGATTCTTACGGTGGAGGTGAAGAAAGGCTGGAAGGAAGGAACCAAAATTACTTTCCCCAGGGAAGGCGATGAGACGCCAACAAATATCCCTGCAGATGTTGTGTTTGTGGTGAAAGATAAGCCACATCCCGTGTACAAACGAGATGGATCAGACATTATTTATCCTGCAAAAATTACACTACGAGAGGTACGGCAGGGCCTAATTTGAAAAGTTTGATTAGATGCTATTTTGTGGTCACATTGCATCTTACTAATCTTTTTTTCTTTGCTTTCTCAGGCACTTTGTGGTTGCTCGATCAACGTCCCAAAGCTGGATGGTCGCACAATCAACTTAACATCTCAGGAAATTATTCGTCCCGGGATGAAACGGCGTGTCAGCGGGGAAGGTCTTCCTCTTCCGAAATCCCCAGATCGCCGCGGAGACTTGGTTGTCGAATACGAGGTCAGGTTTCCCGAAAGATTGAGTCAGAGTGCCAAGGACACTATCGCAAACGTTTTGCCAGCTTCTTGAGCTGTGTACAGTACACTGGAGCCGCTGCCTTTGGGAATTTTTGGTTTTGTAGTATTTAAATGATGCATATTTGAGCTCAGCCCATTTGCTGCTGCAAAACAAAACTGTTATTCTGTAACATAGTGCCATTGAGAGACTATCTGAATCAAAACATAGCTGGACTGGTTTATTTGTCTGTGCCATGTGCATGAACCCATGTTTTCTTTGGGTCTAGTCCAGCAGAAAGTCTCCAGCTGTGACCTCTGGGCACTACACAAATCTAAGTTTACAATTTTTCCAAAGATGGACAGCTAAGGATGTTGTAATGTGTGGAAAAAGTGATATGGTTTCTTTTCAGCAGTCTGACTGACTTTGGATACCTCAGGAAAGTCTTTCTGTGAAAGCAACCTGTAGTCTGTCTTCTAATATGGTCTAATGGAGACGTTCAGTCAGGAAAAGTCATTCACAATGTAGTGGTGGCCCACAGTGATCCCTGCATGGATCGTCCCTCATCTAAATATGTGAATCAGCACATTTGCAACAGAAACATGATTTCTCATGATTATTTTTTAATAAAAGAGGAAAATTACTAATGTCAGTTCACTCCTTATACAAATTGACATTGGAATGTTTTTTTTTTTTTTGTTTCTGTACTTAAATGTTATGCATTGTTTTGTGTATCTGTGAAAATGAATTTATGTTGCTTCACACTGTTAATATTAAACAGTACATGGGAAACCTATTTTTTTTTCTCCCCCCCTTCCATAAGACTGCACTTTTTTTCATCTAAATATCTTGCGTAAGGGCAGTAGCTGAATATATATATTTATTTTTATAAAGTGTTTTTAAGTAGATTGCTTAACAGACAATAATAAATGTTACATTTGCACTGTTTCAATAAAACATTTTAAACAGAAAAAACATTACATTGGTACATATTTCAAGGCTCTAAAACAATAATGGCAGTCTCTTCACTGAAATATAATTTTATGTGTTTATATCAGAGTATTTACAGCTGTGTTTGAAAAGAAAAGAAAAAAAAAAAAGGCAGAAAAATGTATAGCTGAGACTCGTATACCATCTAAATTATGATAGAATCACTTTTTTTTTTTTTTTATAATAATGGCACTTCACTCATTTTCTGAATGTGATGCTACAGTCTTCATTGTTGTTTGGCACAACAAAGACATCTGAAGAACTTCCTGTACTGCTGCCTGACCTGGACAAGAATGAGATGAGATTGAATTTTAACCACTGGTTAAGAAAAAGAAATAAATATATAAATCAGAATGACCATGTTATATTTTAAAATCAAACAAAATCCAAAAGTAAAAAAAAAAAAAAAGTACTGCATGAACTAAACTTGAGAATGTTATAATTTTGAAAATTAATTTTGACTAAATAATATTGTGAATTGTTATTAACTGACTTAAACAGTTCTTAAAAATATATTGAAAAAGATTTATCTTCTGAATATAATTTTCGTCCAACTGGCTAATTTCAGACAATGAGAAAAACAAAATAGACTGAATATTCAGTAGGTAAATATAATTCTCTGGCAAGTGATGTCTGACCTCATTATTGAGGACACAATAGATCAGGAAGATGAAGGTTCCCTGCTGGGAATTCAAGATCAGGAAAAGGATCTCCAGCACCTTACTGCCATTAGTGAAGAAACCCAGAATCCAGGGGCAACCAAGAACCACAAACTGAGCCAGTGCTTTAAATGCCATAATCCTGGAGAAAAAAAAAAAGTAGAAGAGGTAATATATCTTTATTGACTATATGTGGTTTTCCTTAGAGTGATTACATTATAAGGTTTGTTACTTTGTTTGTTTCATCTGTGAAACTTCAGCATTCAGTTTTGTGAGAGTTAGGTTCAGAGTGATGATGATGCAGATAAAGAGAATTGTGTTTAACTGCAAAGTAGAAAAAACATATAAATAATGAATCACCCTTTTTTTCTTTTAATACAAATCAAAGTCATGAAATATACTTACTGCTAGTATGATGCAAACAGGTCCCAAAAAACTCCAGATAAAAGCTTTATCCATTTTAATCCAGCAACTGTTTGGAAGAAGATACAGTTTGAAGTTTATGAAGGATGATACAGTTTGAAAGAAAAAAAAAAAAAAAAAAAAGAGACTAAACTCACTGTTCACTGCCATAGCCTTCAGGAACCAGACTGACAGACACGCCCACCACAACCAGAGCAACCACATATCCAATCACACACAGAATTCCACTCTTCAGCACCGCCCTCTTTTTGGAGCTGATCTGTGATAGGTTCTTCACACATATGAAGAGCAGCACAGCTTCAATGAACATCCACACAAAGCCGGAGAGAAAGAGGAAGTGCAGAAGGCCTGAGATCACGGCACACAACACCTGGAGACCATGAGAGACGGTTATGATGATTCTCAGTGAGGCTGTGCTGAGCTGTAGGGCTCCTTCATCATTCTCACCTGATGAGGCCGTATGACGCTCAGGAACTGCTGTGTGAGCAGGAACAGAAGGTGAGCCAACAGAAGACTGATGCAGATGTTGATTCGAGCCACATTATTCACTCCAGGACTCCACTGACAAAGAGCAAAGGTCAACAGGGCCAAACTGAAGAACACCAGCCCCACGATCACACACACCAAATTCAACAGATCCAGCATTGAGTTGCTCTGAGAAAACATGACAGAGTACATGAGTGACAAATCTGTGCTGTTGTTCAGTGTTCACTAGAAATGTTCTCGTACCTCTAGTGTGCGGCTGGTTTGCATGATGAGAGCGAATGTTGACAGATGATCACAGGAACACACAGTGTGGCTGCTGTTGGTCTTTAAAACAGAACAACCATCAACAATCCACTCGCTGATATTCCAGTACACACATGACAGGGAACCGCTGGGATTAAACTCCTACAAACAGAAGAATGAACATAAAGAAAATATTTAAACATTAAATATTACATTTTCAGATGTTCGCCTGCTCTCAGTTTGGGCAAAACACATTTCAGTCTCTCACTCTGATGTGTTTGAAGGTGAAGTTGACTGGTTTGGTGAGTTTAGTGTTGGTGGTTTTGGGAAGAGTAGCTGAGATCACAGTGGACATCATGGTTTTAACCGTGTTATTTGATGTGCTGAAGAAGTCTGGCTTCAGTAGATTCTCCATCATGTTGTAGCTCATGAAAGCCACAGCAGCTGATCCTGTGTGACAGAAACAGAAATGCAAAAGAATGCAAAAACAACAACGAAAAATTGTAAGTGAATGTGATTTAGTGGTATGTCTTTCATTGACTTTTCTCTTTAAAGTTTTCTTTTTTCTTATTGATTCGCTAAAAATAAATAAATAAATAAGTTTCACATACTTGTTTCTTTGTTGTTCTTGGCGATCCCAATGAGATCAATGTCCACAGAAGAATTTGGCGTCTCAAGTTCAGAGATTTTATCTAAGGTGACCTGTGGTCCAACCATGAAGACTTGACCCTCTGTTTTAAAAACAAGCAATTATGTGCTATTTTGCTACATTTTTTTAAGTGTTTGCCAAATGTCATCTGAATGTTGATTGTTTTGTGTCAGTGAATATTTGCAAAATACAATGTGATCACTATGTGCTTTATGTAATCTGGGTCATATTTTGTTTATTTATGTTTTTGAGGATGAAGGTGTCACTTGACCTGGTCATGCTGATATTAATTTGATGGAACACTCTCAATACAATAAATGTTTTCTGCTCCCTGTTAAAAGTGATTATGATACACAATTATGTAGGTGCATTCAGCATAGCCTCTTTTCTGCCACCTGTGACCCACTGCTGCTCTCCAGACTATAGAAAGTCACTGACATTATGTATAATCTCAGTTTCATCATCAGTAATTATTGTGTATCCACTTACCAACAGCAGCAAGAGTAAAACTGACACTGTTAATTGTGTCTGTTGGCTTCACTAATGTAGAAATGAGTTTCTCGCTGGCTTTTAACACACGGTTTCCATAGGAGGCTAGATCAGTTGGGTTTGATAATAATGACGACTCTAAAATCTTCTCTGAAGTGTTGAAAACCACAGTCAAAATGTTCACCACAGTCTAATTCATGGATCAGAAAAACACAGTTCAATAGTTACTGTACATATGAATATCAACAGAGACAATCAGACTGCAATGCTATAACAATCATCTATTATCTAGATTTGAATTGATTATTTTTTTTATGATTTTTCTCTTGAACACTTACATTCAAAGGAAGCACTTGAGCTGTAATGTTCTCTATCTGCTCCAGAAGATTTTGAAGACATTCTAGAGAAATCTGTGTCTGAAATCACAATTGTGAAAGTGGAGTTTGATGATTTTTTTATCAGATTTTTATATTAATAGCCAACAAAACTTTGTGCACGTTCATGCACAAAATCATCAAGAATAAATAAAATGTTACATTCATACTTAAAATATTGACAGTGCACATCTTATTGCACTGCTCTTTGGACTATAGTTAATAAAAGACCTCAATATCAGAAACAACTTACGGTGCATCCTTCCTGCAGCGTTATATGTATATCTGGAATGAAAGACATTAACATAAAGATAATAACAAAGCTCAAACCACATTTTGAGCAATAACCTGCCAAAAGCAGCTACATATCAGTACAAATTCACTATGCCAAGCTTATATTAATAGATTAGTAGCAGTCAACTATTCTGCATTCTAAATCCTGTTCAGTTCTACAGATCCTTAAACACTTGTGTGACTGTTGTATGTTAGTAACAACCAAAAAAAAAAAAAAAAAAAAATGAAGATCAATGAACTGACAAAAACAAATAATACTGAAGTGCCCAAATGTAAATATAATTAGCAGCACAGTATTTGAAATAACAGCCAAATTCGCCTGATCAAGATTTACACTAGAAAATTGCCTATAGTTATGCTTTTATCTAGTTAAATTAGTTTTACACTTTGAAATTAAAAACAAAATAAGGCTCTAGAGAATTTCCTGCTTGAGCACCAAATAATTCAAAATTATTGACAAAATTAAACTAAATTCTAGTACTTCATGCTTGAATCCCATAACGTGAACTAGCTTGATAAATGCAGATCTAAGCTATATGAAGATGTTTGAATTCTTCCAATAAAAATGCTAAACACCTGCTAGTCCAAATGGATCTGTAAAACTGATCAGTGTCACAAAACATGACATTAAATTTGCATTACATTTAAATTCATTCTTTTTTTTTTTTTTCCCTGATGTATGTGTACAGTGTCTTTACCTGATTATTTTTTATACTCTAGAAACTGTAGAAAAATGGTATTAACCCTGAAATTAACTCTATTCTTCATCCCATACAGACACAGACATAGAGACACAAACATCATAAATATTCATAAAAGGCTCATGTGAATATAATTACCTGCACAGTATGCTGAATGACAGCGAGTTGGACTAACCAGCTCATAAACATAATAGTTGCCTGGACAGGCTTTGACTTTAATGGGGTAAGACCCAAAATAGCAGCAGTAACTGCTCCAGTGACCGCAGACATCTCGAGTGACGACTCCATCCTCAACTTTTGGGTGTCCACCACGAATCCACAGTGGGATATTGGTGCCACAGCTATAGATTTCAACACAAGTGTCTGGGATCTTAGCACTCAAACCGTTAATGAAAAGACGATACCAGCCGCTCCAGGTGACTGACGTGTCACACCTGGGGTTTGATGATTGACTGCTGTTTGCTCTCCATGGTTCATCCAGCACAGTGTAGTTGTAGCAGGGGTCAACAGAGGGATAAACTGTTAAAAATGTTGTTTAAAAAATGTAATAATAACATTATTATTATTATTATTATTATTACCAAAGAACATTCAGCCTAGAATTCTTTTAATTATTCTAATTTAATTATTTAAATTATTAATTGATTTTAATTACTAAATACAATTTAAATACAATTTAA
Organism: Cirrhinus mrigala; assembly: GCA_036247105.1. Classification (NCBI taxonomy): domain Eukaryota; kingdom Metazoa; phylum Chordata; class Actinopteri; order Cypriniformes; family Cyprinidae; genus Cirrhinus; species Cirrhinus mrigala. The sequence continues at coordinate 5,872,783 of CM070007.1, forward strand.
TAACTTTGTAACTACAGAAGATTTTAGTTTAGTTTAGTTTTAGATCAGTTTTAGTTTCCTTGAAGTTCCCTGCATTTGCTTATTTTTCTATGATCATTTTACATGGTCTTTTTGTGCAGTCAGAGACGGTGGTTTGCAAAGGAATTAGTTCCTACTACATTTCATAACTACATTTCTAACATCTTTAAGTACTGACACAAACACACTCACTCACACACATTCAACGGTACAGATTGTCACAGTCATCAGGCCAGAAAATAAGCCAACAGAGACACAGTGTGTTACATTACCAGTTGAGATGGTCACTGGTGTGGCGGCTGTAGAGCTGGTGTTAATGCTGCGAACATCTGAAAGTTTGCATTAATAGTGATTAATGAACAGAAACACAAACATCATGAATGTGTAGAAAGAGTTCATGTTAATATAATTACCTGCACAGTATGCATAATTGCAGGTAGTTGGTCTAACCAGCTCATAGACATAATAATTGCCTGGACAGGCTTTGACTTTAACGGGGTAAGACCCGATATAGCAGCAGTAATTGTTCCAGTCACCGCAGACATCTCGAGTGACGACTCCATCCTGTACTGTTGGGTGTCCACCACGAATCCACAGTGGGATACTGGTGCCACAGCTATACTGAGCAACACACGTGTCTGGGATCTGAGCGCTCAGATTATTAATGAAGAGACGATACCAGCCGCTCCAGGTGACTGACGTGTCACACTTTATGAATGATGCATGTGTATTATTGATGGCTCTCCATGGTTCGTCCAGTACAGTGTAGTTGTAGCAGGGTTCAGAAAGATCGGCTGCTGTGAAAATATTTAAGAAATAATAACATTTCTGAAAAACGTGTTGTTGTTGTTATAAAATCTCAGCAGAACTGCCAACCTTGAGTTATACAGTACAAATGAACATTACATATATAGTGTCCTTGAACTGGAAACAGTAGTAATAAAACCACCAGTAACTGATTTTCTAATACAGAAAAAGTCAAAATACTACACTGTACGCAGATATAAGCAGGGAAAAAAAAAAAAAAAAAATTGTATGGAAGTTCACCCCACCAATGTACAGATCAACAACACCACAGCACAATACATTACCAGCTGTGGTTGTCTCTTGCGTGACAGTTATACTGGCCAAGACATCTGAAAAAAACAAACAAACAAACAATATATAAATAAATAAATAATCATGAAAATATTAATTCTGAAAAGATAATCAATTACATTGTAGGATCATTAGATCTGTGCAGGCAAAAAATGAAAAATAACAGACGAAAATGTTCAGACCAGAAACATTTTTAATAAAAATTAGCTATAATATTTATTACACAAAACACTTTACGAGACCACATATGTGTTACATTCACAACAAAAAAAAAAAAAAAAAAAAAAAGCAGCAAGCAGAAAACACTGCTCAGACTTACACAGCATAACACAGATAATAGCTGGTGCTCTTGTGAAACCTGTCATGGAATATGCAGGGAAAATCAATAAAAACAAATGAAGATGAATTCGATTGAATTGCAAATTTGAGATTGTAACAACTATATTCATAATTTGACTGCAGTTCATGTCATAATAGTTTTTGGGGTAGTGAAAACCACTTTTTAAATACTCACCTTTATGAAAAGAGGAAGCCATCATCAATTTTGGCAGTCTGGTGTATTTAATTTCTTTATCTAAAATAATAATAATAATAAAAAATAATATAATCAGAGCACCACTTTCCATTGCCGTTAAAGAGGAAAAACAAACAAACAAATTAGCTTTGACACCGACGCATGACATTTATATCCTCATTTTAAATCCTATTTGTGACATCGCATGGAAAATCCAGCTGCATTTATGCATTTAAAGTAGGCTACAAGAGTAGGCAACAATTTAGACACACAAGGTGGCGCCATTAGGCTACTCTAGCTCGCTTTTGTTCGTAGAAAAGGGTTGTGTGTGTTTATCTACTTTATTTTGGTACACGATATCAATCAGGGAAAAAAATGAGTACTTAGTATCACTTAATGTAGGATCACTTAAAACCATTATAATTGCATTTATTGAGTTACTCAATCTACACATAAAATTATACACATAATTCCTTAACACAGCATGAAGAGTAGGAATATTATTATACACAAACATCTGACTTGCACTCGTCCACCTTGGGAGCCTAAGCAAAATTCTCAATGCATCGTTAAATGCCACCTGAAGCTTTCTCATTTTAGTTTTACTATAATTACACCACAAGTGCGCTGTATACAAAGAAGTACAATAAGCCCTAAAAGTGCTATTTTAACCTCATCTGTACACATAAAAAAATACGAACCAACATGTTTGTATGTCCATACAACTTAGAACATTGGCGCTCCACATCATCGTCATCATTCAAATCATTCGTATAATAATTTGTATAATGTTTTTTCCTGCTTGGACACTAAAATAGTATCAAAAAACATTTTCATTGTTTTTTAAATTTATGTATTTATTAAAAGTTGTTTGACTCAAGGCAACATCGTACCACAACAGACAAATATACTGTATGACTTTTCTTTTTTTTTTTTTTTCTTTGTATTAACGGTGTTTGTTCTTCTTCTACTGAGGTGCATCTAAACATTTTTTTCCGTTGTTCCTTTAAAAATGACAAAGATAATTCCTGTTCTATTCAGTTCTGTTCTATTCTATTCTATTGTCATTTTCATATGAACACTGATTTCTGTACTGTCAGCTATATATCAGTTTGATTTTGCCTCCTTGTTCTGTCTGTAAATGTTGCAGTTCTTTCATATTAAGAATATAACCATGACGAATTAAAATAGCACAGAAATTAGTTCAGTATGTATATATATATATATATATATATATATATATATATATATATATATGCAGTATACTTGTTTTGAAAAGGTTGATTGTGCATTATCATAATAAATATCAGAGATTAGATGATCCGTAGCTGAGGATTTCCTCAAAAACAGCTAATATTTTAGGTTAAGTATTTCAAGAGTGTCTTACCTGGTATGGGTTTATCTTGATATGATCCTCACCTGACTACATGTGAATCTTTTTTTTGAAGTTTATATGACAGTTATCAGCTGCTGTGCCCGAGGAAGCACATTTTGTAATCTCCTCCTGCTCAAATTCAAATTTGTATTCAAATTTATACACAAAGATAGAACACATGCCAGGATGCTTTTATACATATGAAACCAATACACAAATACACAAATACACAAATACACAAAAGGTCAACTTGGCTCATTTACTTTACAACAGCTTCACAACCATCTTCAGTGCCATCATCTGAAAAATGTGATCAAAAGCTGATATTCATTTTTTTTTTTTTCTTGGAAAACATCAAGAGAATCCAAACTCTTTGCAGATGATCACAGTATATATACAATTATTAATAGTCATTTATTTGATTTGAATGTTCACTCCATAATCCAAAGTGATCATACCTTGGACTGGAAAAGCACCTTATCACGTGATTTCTTTTCTGCTTTGAGAAAATAAACACAGATCTGCCCACTATACATCTTGCATCAAATATGCAAATCCACCTAGAAGAACGTTTGACGTCATTTGATCAAACATTTACTTTTTATGATTGAGCAAGAGTTTCTCAGTAATTAGAAATAAAGTATTTAGAGTAAAAGACCCCCTTGTGGCAGGGGCCCATGAAAAGACAGATACTGGACTGAAATGCCACTGAAGAGACTGCTGTGCGTCAGCAAGTCTAGACATTACAGATGAAAAACGAACAGTTTTTTGAGAGATTCTGGAAAAACATACTGTAGTTTATCACTCAGAAAAAAAAGAAGAAAAAAAAATTGAATAAAAAAAATAAATAAAAAAATCAGGACTTAAAAATAATTAAGCCAAACCCTTCACCAGCATCTTCCAAAAGTTTTTCTCCCAAACCAGAAAACAGCATGAGAATTTTGCCAAACAGCTTGAGATGTTAAAAGTTAACATTACCAAACAATTTTGCCATTAGGATTTCAGAAATATGAATGTGAACCAAAATAAATGTCTGTGATTACACACCATGTGGTCATGTTTGCCATCTTTGATATCATTCATTCAATGATAATATATCCAAAATATATCCACATGTTACATGATAATATGATCATCCTCATAATTAGGAATATTATCTCTGAAGTGCCTAGTAGTGCATGTTTTTGTATAAATTCTACAAATTTGATCAATAAACCTTACAAAAAAAAAAAAATAATAATAATAAAAAAAATAAAAAATAAAAAAATAAAATAAATAATAATAATAATAATACAAGGAAACATTGACAGAATTTGTACTGATCAATATCAATAACAAAATAATTACGGATTATCTGCCATCTTCACACTAGATATTCTTGCACAAAAATAGAGGCAATTAAAGGAAACATAAACCACTTGAGGGGTCTGAAGTACAATTAATCACACACAGTCTAAAAGAATGAGGCAACAAACCATCCATCAAGAAAAAAAAAGACAGCTATGAAATAAGACTTGAATAATTGATCATTTTTAGATAAAAGTGAAGACTGTCATGTAATATTTACAAGCAATGATAGTACTATTTTACTGTATATGATAATGGCACTCCACTCATTTCCTGAACATGACACTGTAGTCCTCAGTGGTGTTTACATCCACAGCAAAGACATCTGAAGAACTTCCTGTACTGCTGCCTGACCTGGACAAGAATGAGACGAGAGGAGCTGAGTGATTTCATGAATTCAGTTTAACTTCTGAAACTCATGAACCAGAATGGCATCCCACTGGGAAAAGCACTACACACACATGTCTTCATGCTCACTATCAGGGTTATGTTTAGTTTTTTGTCCTATAGTTTTCATTGTGTTTTTAGTTGTCTGTTTTCCCTGTGAACTAGTTTCCTGATTTGTTCATCTTGTTCACCTGTTTATGATTAATTAACTCATCATTTCCCTTGTTTGCACCACTACTTAAACCCTCAGTTCTCCCATAGTCTTGGTCCATTCTCAGTTATTATTAATTGTGTGTATACACTACCTGTCTACCTGCTTGTGCTGTTATTATTAAAATTGGATTGTTTAAAACTTGAGCCTTCACTCTTCGTCTTCCTGCCTGCTACACACCGTGACACTCACTTGAACACTTGGGCCAAATGCAGGAAATACGTCATGTAAATAGACAAGTGGTCAAATGCAAAAGAGGAAAACAAAGCAACATCAATTCTCAGAATGAAGCGCATTTGATGACATCACCATGCATTTCAGCTTCTTATCAAACTTTCTGTCCAATCAAATGCTCTCTAGAATCTGAAGCGTGCTGCCCCCTACATTATAAATAGACGCTGAAGCTGCGGCTGAAATTTGTCACTTGTTCACAGAATTAGTATTTTCTGTACAGTGAATGGGACATAGTGTGCTATAGGGGATAGGGAACGATTCAGTCTAATAGCACGGAGCGGATTATATGCATGAATTGGCGCAGATCACAAAACGTATTGGATCCATTTGAATTCTACACAGGGTATATATATAGATATATACTCATCTGATGAGATATATATATATATATATATATATATATATATGTGTGTGTGTGTGTGTGTGTGTGTGATGCGATCTGGGAAAACCTGTCGGATATGGCGCTGGGACGTTTTCAGGAAATTCGAAAAACAGGTCGAATGTCCTTTTTTTTTTTTTTTTTGTCAAAATTAGGTTTTCATTAAATTATTATTCTATAACATCTTCTCTATCATCTCTGAAGATATCCCGGAGAAATTCACTTGTTTAGTGCAGAAAAATAGCAAGTTATTGCAGCAAGCAGAACTGTGTCTTGACGCACTGCTGAGGTGCTTTAACACCACAAAAACAGTTAACCTATCAAAATAAACCACGTAACACATTTAGTAAAGAGGTATCAATTCACATTCTCCTTCACATTCTCCGCCAGTCCTGTCTAAACTATGGCACGCAAAGTTTTATTTATTTATTTATTTATTTTTTAAGATCGTGAGATGGTGGAGCGCAACAACGCCATCTAAAATACTGCAGCTGCTCACTTAACCGATCTTACTCGTCTCAGTCTGCTCATCTTGGTGATGTCAGTGCCCTAAATGATGTTATAATGGACTATTTCACATCCAGAGATGAAGGATCGGATGATGAAGTTACTAAAGAGGAGGAGTCCGATGACAGTCTGTGTTATGCACAGTGCGCGAACAACTGCGCTGCGCTCGCTTTTACTGCAAGGTAGGCTACATTATTCGTGCTATCTAAACATAAAATGGGTGATCCAAAAGTTTGGAGACTATGCACGATAAACAGAGCTACACAAACACACACACACTATATATATATATATATATATATATAGTGTGTGTGTGTGTGTGTAGCGTAGTTTATCGTGCATAGTCTCCAAACTTTTGGATCACCCATTTTATGTTTAGATATGTATATATATATATATATATATATATATATATATATATATACTAGAGAAGGATTGTATGGATAACTGGAAAGTTTATTCTATTCCTCTAGATAGTATTTTACCAGCCACTTGCTTTCTTGTCTTTGGGGAAAAGAGATGGTCCTCACTGCAGAACACAAGATCCAGGGGTGAGGTTGGATCCAGATAAGACATCTAATAAGAATAAGAACCTTACATATCCCTAAACCTACCCATCTTAACCCCCTGGGTTGTACATGCAGTGAGGGGCTACTGGTTGTAAATCCAACAGCTCGGGTTTTCTGTACTCATGTCACAAGTTTGATGAATACATTCTAAAATAACAGTTACCTTAAAAACACTGAGGGCCCAGTTAGAAAATGTTAAACTTTCAAAAGTTTTGAAAAGGTTTAAAGTTTGGAAATCAAAAGCATTCTTTCAGTGCTGAAATTTGAATGTTTGTCAGTTGGGGTTTGAAGATTCTTGGCTCATTTGAACATTTCACAGATTGAACAACTGTCTCTGACTTTTCTCTAAAATTACAGATGACCAAAATAAGAACAGGACCTCCATTAAAAAAAAAAAACAAAACAACTCTAATATTATTTGATATCCATATTTCTCATGTAAAATTAGTAATGTCTGACCTCTCTATTGAGGACACAATAGATCAGGAAGATGAAGGTTCCCTGCTGGGAGTTCACGATCAAGAAGAGGATCTCCAGCACCTTACTGTCATTAGAGAAGAAACCCAGAATCCAGGAGCAACCAAGAACCACAAACTGAACCATTGTTTTAAATGCCATAATCCTGGAAGAAAGGAGGAGAGATAATGTATCTTTATTGACTATATATTGTTTTCCTTAGAGCAATTACATTGTAATATTTGTTAACTGGTTTGTTTCATCTGTGAAACTTCAGCGTTCAGATTTGTGAGAGTTGAATTTAGAGTGATGACGATGCAGATGAACAGAATTGTGTTTAACTGCAAAGCAGAAAAAATATAAATAATTAATCACCCTTTTTTCTTTTAATACAAATCAAAGTCATGAAATATACTTACTGCTAGTATGATGCAAACAGGTCCCAAAAAACTCCAGATGAAACCTTTATCCATTTTAATCCAGCAGCTGTTTGGGAGAAGATACAGTTTGAAGTTTATGAAGGATGATACAGTTTGAAGGAAAAAAGAGAAAATACTACACGCACTGTTCACTGTCGTAGCCTTTAGGAACCAGACCGACAGACACGCCGACCACAACCAGAGCAACCACATATCCAATCACACACAGGAATCCACTGCTAAGCACCTCCCTCTTTCTGGAGCTGATCTTTGATAGGTTCTTCACACAGATGAAGAGCAGCACAGCTTCAATGAACATCCACACAAAGCCAGAGAGAAAGAGGAAGTGCAGAAGGCCTGAGATCACGGCACACAACACCTGGAGACCATGAGAGACGGTTATGATGATTCTCAGTGAGGCTGTGCTGAGCTGTAGGGCTCCTTCATCATTCTCACCTGATGAGGCCGTATGACGCTCAGGAACTGCTGTGTGAGCAGGAACAGAAGGTGAGCCAACAGAAGACTGATGCAGATGTTGATTCGAGCCACATTATTCACTCCAGGACTCCACTGACAAAGGGAAAAGCTCAACAGGGCCAAACTGAAGAACACCAGCCCCACGATCACACACACCAAATTCAACAGATCCAGCTGTGAGTCACTCTGAGAAAACATGTCAGAGTACATGAGTGACAAATCTGTACTGTTCTTCAGTGTTCACTAGAAATGTTCTCGTACCTCTAGTGTGCGGCTGGTTTGCATGATGAGAGCGAATGTTGACAGATGATCACAGGAACACAGAGTGTAGCTGCTGTTGGTCTTTAAAACAGAACAACCATCTACAATCCACTCACTGATATTCCAGTACACACATGACAGAGAACCACTGGGATTAAACTCCTACAAACAGAAGAATGAACATAAAGAAAATATTTTAACATTAAATATTACATTTTTAGATGCTTGCCTGCTCTCAGTTTGGGCAAAAAACACATTTCAGTCTCTCACTCTGATGTGTTTGAAGGTGAAGTTGACTGGTTTGGTGAGTTTAGTGTTGGTGGTTTTGGGAAGAGTAGCTGAGATCACAGTGGACATCATGGTTTTAACTGTGTCATTTGATGTGCTGAAGAATTCTGGCTTCAGTAGATTCTCCATCATGTTGTAGCTCATGAAAGCCACAGCAGCTGATTCTGAGTGACAGAAACAGAAATGCAAAAGAATGCAAAAACAACAATGAAAAACTGTAAGAGAATGTGATTTAGTGGTGTCTTTTGTCAACTTTTTACTTTAAAGTTTTCTTTTTTTATTAATTAAAAAAAAAAAAAAAAAAAAAAAAGGACACTTCACATACTTGTTTCATTGTTGTTCTTGGCGATCCCAATGAGATCGATGTCCACAGAAGAATTTTTCGTCTCAAGTTGAAAGACTTTTTCTAAGGTGACAGTTGGTCCAACCATGAAGACTTGACCCTCTGTGTAAAAAAACAAGCAGTTACGTGCTATTTTGCTACATTTTTTGAGTGTTGTGAATGTGAATGTTGGTTGTTTTGTGTCAGCGAATATTTGCAAAATACAATGTGATCACTATGTGCTTTATGTAATCTGGGTCATATTTTGTTTATTTATGTTTTTGAGGATGAAGGTGTCACTTGACCTGGTCATGCTGATATTAATTTGATGGAACACTCTCAATACAATAAATGTTTTCTGCTCCCTGTTAAAAGTGATTATGATACACAATTATGTAGGTGCATTCAGCATAGCCTCTTTTCTGCCACCTGTGACCCACTGCTGCTCTCCAGACTATAGAAAGTCACTGACATTATGTATAATCTCAGTTTCATCATCAATAATTATTGTGTATCCACTTACCAACAGCAGCAAGAGTAAAACTGACACTGTTAATTGTGTCTGTTGGCTTCACTAATGTAGAAATTAGTTTCTCGCTGGCTTTTAACACACGGTTTCCATAGGAGGCTAGTTCAGTTGGGTTTAATAATAATGACGACTCTAAAATCTTCTCTGAAGTGTTGAAAACCACAGTCAAAATGTTCACCACAGTCTAATTCATGGATCAGAAAAACACAGTTCAATAGTTACTGTACATATGAATATCAACAGAGACAATCAGACTGCAATGCTATAACAATCATCTATTATCTAGATTTGAATTGATTATTTATTTTATGATTTTTCTCTTGAACACTTACATTCAAAGGAAGCACTTGAGCTGTAATGTTCTCTATCTGCTCAAGAAGATTTTGAAGACATTCAAGAGAAATCTGTGTCTGAAATCACAATTGTGAAAGTGGAGTTTGATGATTTTTATATTAATAGCCAACAAAAGTTAGTTTGTGCACAAAATCATCAAGAATAAATAAAATGTTACATTCATACTTAAAATATTGACAGTGCACATCTTATTGCACTGCTCTTTGGACTATAGTTAATAAAAGACCTCAATATCAGAAACAACTTACGGTGCATCCTTCCTGCAGCGTTATATGTATATCTGGAATGAAAGACATTAACATAAAGACAATAACAAAGCTCAAACCACATTTTGAGCAATAACCCGCCAAAAACAGCTACATATCAGTACAAATTCACTATGCCAAGCTTATATTAATAGATTAGTAGCAGTCAACTATTCTACAATCTGAATTCTGTTCAGTTCTACAGATCCTCAAACACTTGTGTGACTGTTGCATGTTAGCAAAAAAAATAAAAATAATGAAGATCAATGAACTGTAAATATAATTACCAGCACAGTATGTGATATAAGAGCCAAATTCGCCTGATCAAGATTTACACATTAAAAATTTGCTATAGTCAGGCTTGTATCTAGTTACATTTGTTTTACACTTCGAAATCAAAAACAAAAAAAGGCTCTAGATAATTTTCTGCTTGAGCACCAAATAATTCAAAATTATTGACATAATTAAACTTATTAAACTAAATTCTAGTACTTCATGCTTGAATCAAGCATGAACTAGCTTGATAAATGCAGATCTAAGCTATATGAAGATGTTTGAATTCTTCCAATAAAAATGATAAACGCCTGCTAGTCCAAATGGAGCTGTAAAACTGATCAGTGGCACAAAACATTACATTAAATTTACATTACATTTCAATTCTTGTTTTTATTTTAATTCTGATATATGCATACAATGTCTTAACTACCTGATTAATTTTATACTCTGGAAACTGTAGAAAAATGGTATTAACCCCGAAATTAACTTTATTCTTCATCCCATACAGACACAAACATCATGAATATTCATAAAAGGCTCATGTAAATATAATTACCTGCACAGTATGCTGAATTGCACACAGTTGGTGTAACCAGCTCATAGACATAATAATTGCCTGGACAGGCTTTGACTTTAATGGGGTAAGACCCGTAATAGCAGCAGTAAATGTCCCAGTGACCGCAGACATCTCGAGTGACGACTCCATTCTCAATTTTTGGGTGTCCATCAGGTATCCACAGTGGGACATTAGTGCCACAGCTATACTTTGTAACACACGTGTCTGGGATCTGAGCGCTCACACCGTTAATGAAGAGACGATACCAGCCGCTCCAGGTGACTGACGTGTCACACCTGGGGTTTGATGATTGACTGCTGTTTGCTCTCCATGGTTCATTCAGCACAGTGTAGTTGTAGCAGGGGTCAACAGAGGGATAAACTGTTAAAATGTTGTTTAAAAGATGTAGCGATTTAGCTCAAAGGGAAATTTATATAAATAATTTCAATTAATTCTGATTAATTACAATTATTTATATCATCTTCCAGTAGTAACTGTAGCAGAATTCAGTTTCCATCAACTAATCTGTTCGTCCAGCGAACATTCAGTATTATTTTTATATCAACTCTAAGAAATGATATTTTCCTGGCCACAGAAAATAACTTTCTTCAAGTACTATTGCATTAGAGCATGTAGCTCGAAACAGAATCGTAAAGGGACATTAATTTGCAAGGCAGAATCAGAATCAAAACTCATGTAATTTGTGCACAAGAGTTTTATTAACGAAGGACTAACACATAACTAATCGAAACAAACAAACATAAAATCATTCATACATGGGAGAAGGGTCAGTGAGAAGCAGTTAGAGAGACCAGAGAATGTAGTTATGAAAAGAGTCAGTTAACCACCTGAGTGATACCATCAGTGCTGTCTACAGCTTGTACTAAACCTCTGTTTTGTTTAGTTAAATGTACGATACTTGCATTGCCTTGGTCGATGAACAAGTGTCCGAATGCAGTCTCGGGTGAAAGTCTTGATGGTTTGGAGCAGTGGTGGTTTTGGAATCGCGATCACGTTCTTCCGGGTCCAAAGAGTGATGAACCCCAAAGATGTTCTGACTCGATGGTGACTGGGAGTTTCTTCCCATGTGAAAATTGAAGAAGAACCAAGAGCTGAGAGGGACCCAGCTGAAGTCCTGTGGTCTTTGGGGAATGGAAAGACAAGGCCGCAAGGCCTGGCACAGCTTAAAGTCCCGATGAGTTCTAGATCATCCTCCTCATCCTCTTAGATTCTGAAAGAACTCACGTGAGACAAGTGAAGAAAGCTAAAAAAAAACGTGGAAGAGAGAAATGTCTGTTCGAGGACATTTCATGAGGATGGGCTCCAGGGTTGAGTGAAAGTGTCTGGCTCTTTGTGGTCGAGAGCCACAGCTCTAGATGTTGGGGCCTGTCGGGCCCGCCGGGCACGCCCTGTGCTGGCTCAGGCTCCCCGTGGGTTCCTCCACACGGGCAGCAATCGGAAGAGGAGAGCGAAAAGAGTGAAGAGAGGGAGGCGGTCAATCGTTTGATGCCTTTAAGCTCTCTGGAGGCTATGCCTCCAGGAGGTCCACAAACCAATGGTAACTTTCTCCTTTGGAGGGAAAGTTTACGACTCTTTGTCTGTGAGCTTGGTATTTTGCATATGTAATTTGACTGGGTGTTGATACAATACTACTAAGGTTTCTTAAAACACTAATATGCTACATAGGTATCAACATCTAATTTACACCATCTTTTAGATCATCAAAATATGAATACAAAGAGACCAAACATGGCATAGGTGGGTTATACAACTAGTCATCTATCATAACGCATGCATAAAACAGTAGAAAGACAAATACAATACAACAGACAAAATTAAAATACAATGCAGTAATACTGTACACAATGACCTGGGCTATGTGTGATAAGAAGGTCAAAGAAAGGTTTGTCTGTGAATGAATAGGAAAGAGTCTATTTCTATAGGCACTGTGTCTTTCCTATGGGCAAATGTAGCATGGACAAATGTGCATTCCTCTGGGCAATAAAACCTCTTATCAGAGGCAACTGAGCCCTTTTGGGGTGTTAGGTGCTTTGGAGGGTTGTCTCCAGAGCTTCAGCATGTAGCTGGCTTGTTGGGTTTAAAGACAATTTGTTAAATGTAACAAATAACTGTATGTATGATTGGTCCAGATGCTACAAAGATGTTATAATACTTTTCTTAAAAGTCTAACTAATTCTACTTCGCTGTGGCTAGAAATCTAAATCAGTACCAGTGGGCCTCAGCAAACTTCAAAGTGTGCCTTGAAACAACTTTCGAGGTTTTGAACAACTTGCAGGTGAGTAAATGATGTAAATGATGACAGAATTTTCATTTTTATGTGAACTATCCCTTTCAGATTACTTAGATTTAAAATAGGATTTAAGCTTCACCATAAGCTAAAACAAGTAACATCAGTCTGTCTTTCAAATATATCTGGATATATGAGGTAGCTTAAAGGAGAAGTCCACTTCCAAAACAAAGATTCACATATAATGTACTCACCCCCTTGTCATCCATGTAACGTTTGGGCCAATCAGACACACAATTGTTCATTTGATTTACTAAATCAATTATTCATTAAATTAACAAATAACCACAGACCCCCTCACCCAATCCACAACACTGGCTGCCGTGTCATCTCCAATGGCCCACCAGGCCCCTGGTTACCATGGCAACCAGAATACCTCGGCCGGATCAGATAAACTTTACAACCTACAAGTATGTAGACATAATCTTCCCCTACTTAAATCTCTCTAAAACAGAAACATACAGCTATAGGAAATGACTACCTTCCTATTCATTCACAGACAAACCTGTCCTTGACCTTCCTATCACGCATAGCCCCAGGTCATTGTGTATAGTTTTACTATCACTGCCTTGTAATTTTATGTGTTTTTCATTATCCACTGTTATATGCATTTTTGATGATAGATCTCTAGTGTAGTATAACTTACCTATGTTATGTGTGGTCTCTTTGAATTTGTATTTTGATGATCTAAATGATGGTGTATGTTATATGTTTGCAACATATTAGTGTTTTTAAAATCCTTAGTAGTTTTGCATCAACACCCAGTCGAATTACATATGCAAAATACCATGCTCACAGACAAAGAGTCGTAAACTTCCCCTTCAAAGGTGAAAGTTGCTATTGGTTCTCGGACCTCCTGGAGGTGTAGCTTCCAGAGAACTTAAATGGTCACACGAGTGATCCCCCTCTTTCTTCACTCTCTTTTAAAAAAATTTCCGATTGCTGCCCGTGTGGAGGAACCCACGGGGAGCCTGAGCCGGCACACGGCGTGACCGGCGGGCCCGACAGGCCCCAACATCTAGAGCTGTGGCTTTCGACCACAAAGAGCCAGACACTTTCACTCAACTCTGGAATTCATCCTCATGAAATGTCCTCGAACAGACATTTCTTTCTTCTGCATTTTTTAGCTTTCTTCACTTGTCTCACGAGTTCTTTCAGAACCTAAGAGGATGAGGAGGATGAGCTTGAACTCGTCTGGACTCTAAGCTGTGCCAGGCCTTGCGGCCTTGTCTTTCCATTCCCCAAAGACCACAGGACTTCAGCTGGGTCCCTCTCAGCTCTTGGTTCTTCTTCAATTTTCACATGGGAAGAAACTCCCAGTCACCATCGAGTCAGAACATCTTTGGGGTTCATCACTCTTCGGACCCGGAAGAAAGTGATTGCGATTCCAAAACCACCACTGCTCCAAACCATCAAGACTTTCACCCGAGACTGCATTCGGACACTTGTTCATCGACCAAGGCAATGCAAGTATCGTACATTTAACTATAACATTAACATTAACATTAACAAGCTGTAGACAGCACTGATGGTTTCACTCAGGTGGTTAACTGACTCTTTTCATAGCTACATTCTCTGGTCTCTCTAACTGCCTCTCACTGACTCTTCTCCCATGTATGAGTGATTTCATGTTTGTTTGTTTCGATTAGTTATGTGTTAGTTCTTTGTTAATAAAACTCTTGTGCACGAATTACATGAGTTTTGATTCTGATTCTGCCTTGCAAAATTAATGTCCCTTTACGATTCTGATTCGAGCTACATGCTCTAATGCAATAGTACTTTAAGAAAGTTATTTTCTGTGGCCAAAAAAATATAATTTCTCAGAGCTGATATAAACATTTTACTGAATGTTCGCTGGACGAACAGATTAGTTGTTGGAAAATGAATCCTGCTACAGTTACTGCTGGCAGCTGATATAAATAATTGTAATTAATCAGAATTAATTATAATTATTTATATACATTTCCTTTTGAGCTAAATCGCTACATCCAACATGCAGCGTTCATGCTTTTCTTTCTTCGGTCGTAAAAAAAATTATGTTTTTTTAAGGAAAACATTTCTGCATTTTTGTCTCTATATTGGACTGATATGGTGCCCCATTTTTGAACTTTCCAATTGCAGTTTAAATGCAGCTTCAAACGATCCCAAATGCAGTTGTTAATGATCCCAGTTGAGGAAGAAAGGTCTTATCTAGCAGAATGATCAGTTAGTTTCATTAAAAAAAAATACAATTTAAATACAACATCTATTTTAATCTCAAATGCTTGTCTTGTCTTTCTCTCCCTGAACTCTGTGTATTCTGACTCAAGACAGTTAGGGTATGTCAAAAAACTCCAATTGTACTTACTCCCTCAACTTCAAAAATCATTTCAAAAATCATCCTACATCGTTGCAGAAGTTCTGACCCAGTCTTTGCAATGTGAAAATGCAAAGAAGATCAAACACCCTAACAAAAAAGGTAAAACAGCGATATAGGATGATTTCGAAGTTGAGGGAGAACATGAGATGGGAGTTTTTCGACATACCCTAGCTGTCATGAACCGGCATTAAAAAGTATGTAAATTGTATTCTTTTTATTAAAATAACCAATCGTTATGCTAGATAAGACCCTTCTTTCTTACAACCGCATTTGGGATCATTTGAAGCCGCATTTAAACTGCATTTTGTACGTTCAAAATCAGGGCACCATATCAGTCCATTATATGAAGAAAAATGCTGAAATGTCTTCCTCAAAAAACAATTTCTTTACGACTGAAGAAAGAAAGACATGAACATCTTGGATGACAAGGGGGTGAGTAAATTATTTGTAAATTGTTCTGGAAGTGGATTTTTCCTTTAATAATTTTAAGTGTGTGATTTTCAGACCTGGAAAAGTCGTGTAAACGAATACATATGACTCTATTTTCGTAATGAATATTGATATGCCAAGCTCTAAAATGTTTTTAGGCCAAATGTCCAAAAACTTTTTGTGTTTTATTTGCTTGTAAGGTGCGCTTGAGTTTCATGAAAGGTGCCTGTAAATAAAATGCATTATTATTATTTATTTATTTATTTATTTGTTTGTTTGTTTGTTTGGTTGGTTTTTTTGTTTACTCTAGGTAAGTAAAATATATTTACAGTATTTACTGTTGTTATATGCAGTTCCTCTACAAATGAAACATGGACACCTGGATATCAGTATTTTAACACCTCCTGCATTTGCTTATTTTAAAATGACATGGTCTTTGTGAGCAGATGGTGATGGTAATTTGCAAAGGAAGTCATAAAACTACCTGTAAAACATCATCACCTGCTGACACAAACTCACTCACACATATTCAGTGGTACAGATCATCACATTCATCAGATCAGAGTATAAGCTAATAGAGTCACAGTGTGCTACATTACCAGTTGAGACCATTGCAGGTGTGATGGCAGTAGAGCTGGTGTTAATGCTACTAACATCTGAAAGTTTGGATGAATAGTAATTAATGAACAGAAACACAAATATCATGAATGTGCAGAAAGAGCTCATGTAATTACCTGCACAGTATGCTGACCAGTGCACAGTTGGACTAACCAGCTCATAGACATAATAATTGCCTGGACAGGCTTTGACTTTAATGGGGTAAGACCCGTAATAGCAGCAGTAATTGTAATCATGACCACAGACATCTCGAGTGACGACTCCATCCTGTACTGTTGGGTGTCCACCACGAATCCTCAAAGGCATTTCAGTGCCACAGCTATACTGAGCAACACACGTGTCTGGGATCTGAGCGCTCACACCGTTAATGAAGAGACGATACCAGCCGCTCCAAGTGATGGTAAAATCATACATTTTGACTAAAGCATTTATATTATTGATGTCTCTCCATGGTTCGTCCAGTACAGTGTAATTGTAGCAGGGGTCGGAAACATCGGCTGCTGTGAAAATATTTAAGAAATCATCACATTTCTGAAAAATGTGTTGTTGTTATAAAATCTCTCCATAAGTGAAGCTGAAGATATTTTTTTATTTAGAAACAACAAAATACTAAAACCAGAAATGGGCAGCAGAACTGCCAGCCTTGAGTTATACAGTACAAAGGAACATTACATATACATTATCCTTCAGAAATGTAGACAGTATTAATAAAATCACCAGTAACTGATTTGACTGACTACACTGTCCGCAAATATGACCGAAAAAAAACCAAAACAAAAAAAAAAACAATCTTGTCATTTGTACAGAAGCCCAACACACCAATCTGCAGATCAAAAACACTACAGCACAATACATTACCAGCTGTGGTTGTCTTTTGTCTGACAGTTACACTGGCCAAGACATCTGAATGAACAAACAAACAAACAAACAAACAAACAAACTTGTCATTTGTACAGAAGCTTATCATTTGTAATTAAGTAATTAATTAATTAATTAATACAGATTTTCCAAACAGAAAATTCTGTGTGAAATGTTAAACTGTTGGCTGTTTAGCCCAATAAAGCCACAGCTCAGGCATCTGAATGAAAGAAGTGCCACACATTAAGAGGGATTCGTTTAGTTTGTTATGCAAAATAAGCTCTTATTTAGCATCTTCTGTGTTGATTTTGGGAAGGATTTAACCCTCATTTACTGTTCAAAAACAGGTGACTTACTGTATGGTCCGGGTCAAACTGACCCGTATTAGACTCAATGTAACGCCACAAAAATTACAATATGAAAAAAAACAACAAAAAAACAACAACAACAAAAAAAAGATCAATATCAATACTTTTCACACATTACAAAGAATGAATAGTTGAATTTATAATATATAAAAATGTTTTAACCACTATTTTTGACTGCCCGTCCCCTACGCCTGTGGGATGTTTGCGATTACACATATTTTAATGATAAAATCGTAACCTAAGCCTAAAGTAATCATGACAAACTATATATCATTTGAGAGGTTTCAGACTCTAGTTTTCATATTTTTTTTTTCTTACTGTTTTTCAAAAAAATGACAGAGCAATAGATAAATAGCGATAGATTCTCCATTTGTGATATGGTGTCAAACGCACTCTTTTTCTATATGTATTTTCAAATCAAATATTAAAGTTACTGCCCAAAATATTTCTGAATAGGATATCTACTTCATAAATATTTAGAAAATTATGAAAATATATGGTTCAGAACACTCAAACAATAAATAGAAATATACCATCTAGTGGAAAAGTTTGGTACTGCATCCACAAAATCTTAATTAATTTTTTTTTTTTTTTTTGAGATATCAACCTAAAATTTGGCACAAAACTTGTTCAGATGACTGGCTTTGATTTACTTAAAGATTTGGAGGTAAACGTTTTGTAAAATGTGTATTATATATATATATATATATATATATATATATATATATATATATATATAACAATTTTAGCTGGAAAAGTCATTTTTATGTCTATTAACAAAAAGCCGAGAACACGCTGAGATGGCGTTCATGGATGGTTCATGCCCTCATTGTGAGTGCATGTCCATGGCGGCATTAAGGTTCCACCTCTCGTGCTCGAAGAGGCTCCCCTCTGCTCCTTCCCGGCCGGGTGCGTCGAGCTCTACGAGCTCGGCATCGACGCTGGTGAGGAAGAAAGGCAACCTGACGGTTACTGTTCGGAATGCTCCGACGGGCCAGCCCCCTCGGAGGTCCGACCCGTCATGCCGTCCCGTCGAGATGCCGAGCGAGGGCGCCGGTTCGTCATGTGGCGAGCCCAGCGTCTCCTTCGACGCTCCGGAGGAAGATCCGATGTCTATCGCGGCTTCAGAGGAGGGGATAACGCCAGATGAGGTGGAGGAATCCGCAGAGCAGCTCCCCCCCGTGGCAGCTGCTCAGTCGGAGGCCGACGCTGAACTGGCGGCCATGCTCCTCCGGGCGGCCAAGAGCATCGGGTTGGTTTGTGCGCCAGCCGCCTTCCCCCTCACGGCTCGATGATTGGTTCTTGGGGTCCCGACGTGACTCGAGTCAGCCGCGTCCGGCCCCAGTTCCTTTCTTTCTGGAGGTGCATGAAGAGCTCACTAAGACATGGAAAGCGCCTTACAGCGCCCGTACATGTCCGGGTTCTTCCCTCCTCACTACCCTTGACGATGGGGCAGCCAGGGGGTACGTGGATGTTCCCCAGGTGGAGTGTGCAGTTGCGGTGCACTTGTGCCCGCAAAATGCCGCCACCTGGAGGAATCATCCGCGTCTCCCGTCCAAAGCCTGTAAGATTTCGTCGGCTCTCGCTGCGAAGGCTTATAGTGCGGCGGGCCAGGCTGCCTCTGCGCTGCACGCCATGGCCATCCTGCAGGTCCACCAGGCCCAGGCGTTGAAACAGCTGCACGAGGGTAGGCCTGACAAAAGGGTTATGCAGGAGCTGCGTACGGCGACCGACTTCGCTCTCCGGGCAACGAAGGTCACAGTACGGTCCCTTGGTCAGGTGATGGCTACTTTTCAGCCATCTCTGGCTGAACCTGGCGCAGATGGCTGATGCCGACAAAGTTCGCTTTCTCGACGCCCCTATCTCCCAGGACGGCCTCTTCGGCGACACTGTCGAGGACTTTGCCCAGCAGTTCTCGGCAGTTCAAAAGCAGACGGAGGCGATCAAACACATCTTGCCCCGGCGTGAATCCACCAAGCTGCCGGCGGCCAAGCCCTCGTCTGCTCGTCGCCGAGGGCGCCCCCCCGCGGCTTCTACACCTGCTCCACCTCCGTCCTCGACAGTGTCAACGAAGAGGCGAGAACAACCCGCAAGGCAGCGAAGCGGCCCTGAGACGGGCGACCTGGAGATGGGAGAGATTGTTCTTCGGGGGACCTCAACATCTGCGCCCCTACCCCCGGGGGAGGGCCGGGGGCTGGTATCCTTGCTGCCGCCGCTGACCCCGCTGACCTTCCTCAGACTCGGACTCGGGTGGTTCTTTTTCAGGAAGACGAAACATCTCGGGGACAGAAGGTGCGTGCTGTTCCTCGCAGCCCGGCCTTTCAGTGGGATGCGCCGCCTCCCACATTGAGCCACCTTCCTCCCCATGGCTGCCCCTCCGTCGGTATGTCTCCTCCTCCGTTGATCCCACTAGCACGCAGGTTGGAGGCGTGGCTATCGCTGCCCAACCCGTCACGTTGGTTGATCCGGATGATCCAACACGGCTACGCGATTCAATTCGCGAGGCGCCCGCCCAGGTTCAGGGGCATCTTGTTCACATCTGTCCGCTCGGACACGGATGCCTCTGTCCTGCGTGCGGTGATTGCGGTTCTTCTGGCGAAGGACGCGATCAAGCCTGTCCCTCCAGCTGAGATGAAATTAGGTTTTTACAGTCCCTATTTTATCGTACCGAGAACGGTGGGTTACGGCCTATCCTGGATTTCTGAGTTTTGAACCGGTCTCTTCTCAAGATGCCGTTCAAAATTTTAACCCCGAAACGCATCATTTCTTGCATTCAGCACCAGGATTGGTTTGCAGCCATCAACCTGAAGGACGCGTACTTTCATGTCTCGATTCTACCTCGACACAGACCGTTTCTTCGGTTTGCTTTTGAGGGTCGGGCATATCAGTACAAAGTCCTCCCCTTCAGATTGGCCCTGTCTCCCCGCGTATTTACCAAGCTCGCGGAGGGTGCCCTCGCATCCGCATTCTCAACTATTTCGATGACTGGCTGATAATAGCTCACACGCGGGATTTGTTGTGCGAGCACAGGGACCAGGTGCTTCAGCATCTCAGTCTTTTGGGGCTTCAGGTCAACTGGGAGAAGAGCAAGCTCTCCCCTGTGCAGAGCATCTCTTTTCTCGGGATGGAGCTGGATTCGGTCAGCATGATGGCACGCCTCACGGAGGAGCGTGTGCTGTCGGTGCTCCGTTGTCTGAATTCAATCAGACACAGCACAGCGGTCCCTCTAAAGTTCTTTCAGAGGCTCCTGGGGCATATGGCAGCTGCAGCCGCGGTGACGCCGCTCGGCTTGCTTCATATGAGACCGCTTCAGCACTGGCTCCATGGCTGAATCCCGAGATGGGCATGGCACCGTGGCACGTTCCGGGTCGGCGTTACCCCGGAATGCCGCCTTCTATTGAGCCCGTGGTCAGACCCTATGTTCCTACAGGCAGGGGTGCCCCTAGGACAGGTTCCGAGGCATGTGATTGTCAACACGGATGCCTCCAGCACGGGCTGGGGTGCTGTATGCAACGGGCATGCAGCCTCGGGCTCCTGGACAGGACCTCGACTGCAGTGGCATATCAATTGCCTCGAGTTGCTGGCCGTGTTCCTCATGCTCCATCGGTTCCACCGGATGGTGCGAGGGGAGCATGTGCTGGTCTGTACGGACAACATGGCGATGGTCGCTTATATCAACCATCAAGGGGGTTTGCGTTCTCGCCGCATGTCGCAACTCGCCCGCCATCTCCTCCTTTGGAGTCTGAAGTGGCTCAAATCGCTACGTGCCGTTCATATTCCGGGGGTGCTGAACCGTGCAGCAGATGCGCTCTCATGCCAGCTTACTCTCCCTGGAGAATGGAGACTCCATCCCCAAGTGATCCAGCTGATTTGGAGCCGATTCGGAGAAGCTCAGATAGATCTGTTTGCTTCTCCGGAATCCGCCCATTGCCGGTTGTTTTATTCCCTGACCGAGGCTCCCATCGGCATGGACGCCCTGGCACACAGCTGGCCCCGGGGACTAATCAAGTACGCCTTTCCCCCAGTGAGCCTCCTTGCACAGACCCTGTGCAAGATCCGGGAGGACGAGGAGCAGGTCTTGCTGGTTGCACCATATTGGCCCACCCGGACCTGGTTCGCGGAACTCATGCTCCTTGCGACAGCCCCTCCCTGGAAGATTCCCCTGAGGAAGGACCTTCTTTCTCAGGGGATGGGCACCATCTGGCACCCGCGCCCCGATCTGTGGAACCTTCACGTTTGGCTTCTGGACGGGACGCGGCAGACCTCTCCGGCCTTCCCCAGGCTGTGATTAATACAATCACTCAGGCTAGAGCTCCCTCTACAAGACAGGCTTATGCGCTGAGGTGGGGTCTGTTCGCTGACTGGTATTCCTCTCGTCATGAGGACCCACAGAGATGTTCGATTGGTGTGGTGCTTTCCTTTTTATGAGAAAAGTTGGAGCGGAGGCTGTCCCCCTCCACCTTAAAAATCTATGTGGCAGCCATTGCGGCGTACCATGACGCTTTGGATGGTCTGTCCCTGGGAAGGCATCACCTGATCGTCAGGTTCCTGAGGGGTGCGAGGAGGCTGAACCCCCCTCGCTCGCACCTCATCCCCTCTTGGGATCTCTCTGTGGTTCTTACAGGCCTTCGGAGAGATCCCTTTGAGCCGCTTGTATCAGTTGAGCTTAAATATCTGTCGCTTAAGACCTCGCTCCTGATCGCGCTCACTTCCATCAAGAGGGTGGGGGACCTGCACCCTTTCTCTGTCAGTGAATCATGCCTTGAGTTTGGGCCGGCTGATTCTCACGTTCGCTTGAGACCCCGGCCTGGTTATGTGCCCAAGGTTCCCACCACTCATTTTCGAGATCAGGTGGTGAGCCTCCCTGGAGGAGGCAGACCCGGCCTTAGGGTTGCTGTGTCCCGTTCGGGCCCTTTGCATCTGCGTGGACTGCACCCGGAGCTTCAGACGCTCTGAGCAGCTCTTTGTCTGCTTTGGAGAACAGCAGAAGGGGAATGCTGTCTCCAAACAGAGGTTGGCTCATTGGGTGGTTGATGCCATCACCCTGGAGTACCGGTGCCAGGATGAGCCGTGCCCCCTGGGAGTTCGAGCCCACTCCACCCGGAGTGTTGCCTCCTCCTGGGCCCTAGCGCACGGCGCCTCTTTAGCGGGCATCTGCAGAGCTGCGGGCTGGGCGACACCTAACACCTTCGTGAGATTTTACAACCTCCGTGTAGAGCCAGTTTCCTCCCGAGTTTTAAGGTAGAACTCAGGTATTTGGGAGGACGGCTCGGTGTCGGCTTGCTGCGCCATTCCATTCGGATCAGTGCGCTTTTCCCTGCGGTTCCCCGTGGTGGACCCTGGGTCCTCCGTGCCCACCAGTTCGAACTAGGCGGAGTAGTTCGTTACTGTTCTGGTAGTGGGTTTCCTTCGCCCCCTCCAGATGTGGCTTGAATTTCTATTATCTCCACGATTTACCATTGTGTTCCTCTTTCCCTCAAGGGATTCTATATCTTTTACTTCACAGTACATTGTCACTGTCTCCGCCCCCCCACGGTATGCTTCATCCTATGGCATCCCTGTGGGGCCCCTTCTGCTGGCTTTGGGCAGGTTACGCATTGAGTACATTTGTTCCGACACGCTTGCCTGTTGGCAATTGTCCTCAATGGCGTAACGTGGTTCAGGATTGTGGCGTTTTCCATAGGGACCCCAAATACGTCAGTATTGACGTAATGTCGTAGAGAACGACTGAAGGGGAACGTCTCGGTTACAATTGTAACCCTCATTCCCTGAAGGAGGGAACGGAGACGTTACATCCCTCTTGCCACAATCCTGAACTACGCTGGAGATGCCGGTGTTCGGCTCCTCAGCAGAAACCTGAGTGAGTGGTTGCGCGCTGCCATTATATATACCCGTATGTACGGGGGAGTGGCGCGGCATGCAAATTCCACTCGCAAATTTTCATTGGCCTTTTCTTCTAGAGATCGGAGGTGATTGGGCTCCCAAGGGAGACCCCAAATACGTCAGTATTGACGTAACGTCTCTGTTCCCTCCTTCAGGGAACGAGGGTTACAGTTGTAACCAAGACGTTATTTTGTGTCTGTACAGTTGCCATTGAATGGCTACCTAAGTGGGTCAAATTGACACGTGAATATCACAAACGTATAAATGTTCTGTATGTACATTTCACAACACATCAGCGTGTTGAAACTGTGTATGCATGTTCATGACCCTAAATGAGAAAAAGTCAAAAAATTTAAAGAAAAACAACATGGGTTTAATAGTATTTCAGATAGATTGAAAAATAAATGATAGCTCATTTTTTACCATCTTTGGCTGACAAAATATTTTTATGTATTGAAATGAATGGGGGAAAACGTGTTGAAACTTTGCATGCATGTTCATGACTTTAAATGAGAAAAAGTCAGAAAACTTCAAGGAAAAAAAAAAAAAAACATAAGTTAACTGATATTTCCGACAACTCAAAAATCAAATCAGGTCCCCGGAACAGTACATAAGGGTTAAACATGTGAAATGTTCAGACCAGTAACACCTTAATCAAATCAGAAATTATATTTACTAAACAAAAACTTTGTGGGCCTGCTTATGTGTTACATTCACAACAACAATAAAAGCAACAAGCTGAAAACACTGCTCAGACTTACACAGCATAGCAAATATGATAGCTGATGCTCTTATAAAACCTGTCATGAAATATGAAGGAGAAAAAAAATAATAAAAACAAATGAAAATGTATTGGATTGAATAGCAATTTTGAGACTGCGACAAATATATTCATAAACTGACTGCAGTTCATGTCATAGTTTTTGGGGCAGTGAAAACCACTTACCTTTATGAAAAGAGGAAGCCATCGACAATCTCTTTATCTATAAAAATAAAAAAATAAAATAATCAGAGGACAACCTTCCATTGCAGCTGAGAGAAAACAAACAAACAAATTAGTTTTGGCACTGACACATTTATATCACATTAAAAATCCAGCTGCATTTATGTATTTAGAGTAGTCTACAGGAGTAGGCATCAATTTAGACACACAAGGTATCTGTCTTGCTTTTGTTTGTAGAAAAAAAAAAAAGAGGGTTCAATATTTTGTGATGGTTATATATATATATATATATATATATATATATATATATATATATATATATATATATATATATATATATTTATATATATATATATATTACCAATTTCTTTTACCAAACACTTGAACAACCAGATTGATGTAATTTTTGATGTATTACACATCTCATATTTAATAGAAGTTCATATGCAGCTGATGCTCTCAGGCAATATTGTATACCAACATGGATCATAAGTATAACTAAACCAATCATACCAAGTTATCATATCAAAACATTTCAATCAGTGTTTTAAGGTAAACCTAACCTTATTCTTATATTCACTTTATCCTTGCAAAAATGCAAATAAATTTAGATAATTCTAGTTCTTTTCCTTACAAATATCATATACTTAGTATGTCTGGTATGGCCTTGATTCCATTACAGTACAAAGTTGCCTCAAAGCAACTTGCAGTTTTTTGTTGTTGTTGTTGTTGTTGTTGTTGTAATTTCCTATGATACATTTGATTATGTATCATGTAAACCTTCTGAAAAAAACTTCTTTGAAATACTTGTTGGAAATTATATAGACACAAATGGATGATAAATGCACTGTTCATTGGATAAAATATGGAGTCATGTGATACATGCACATCTCCTGAAAGGAGGGGTATATAACTGCAGCTTGGAGATCTCCAAATGGGGGTGGGAACTCCAAAACAGGGTGGGCGCTCCCAAATAGGGCGTGGCTTCCTCCCTTTGACAGACAGGCACATGACACGCATGCACAATTTTCCCCCCAATCCACTTCAGCGCAAACTCCGCCCCACAGCTAATTCTAAAGATTTTATTGGTTGTATCAGTCGCAGTGTTGATTTCCTACACTATGCTACAGAAATGTTAACCCCTAAACCTACCCCACACCTTACCCTAACCTTAACCAGTGAAACTGACTGCACGTTGGAATTGGCACTGAATAGTGTGGCAGATAAACAGTTAATAAGATTATGCAATATGAGATCGTCGGGCCGTTTTGTAACTCCCAAACCGGACCTCACCGGAAATTTGGACCTTTTTAGTTACACCCAGCATCACTACCCCCTCCTACCCTGCGAATTTCAAAAACTGGGACGCCCCCGTTGCTTAAAACAAAGCGATAGAGTAAAACCTTTCCCCTGCGCTTCACTGGGACGGCTGGCGGGAGAGCTCGTGGGTGATTCCTGTTTATATCATTAACCACTGGCCACAAGCTTTTGGGCTTTGCTCTCACTGAGCATATTTATTTATATAGCATAGTTTATTATATTTGAGAACAACTACAAACTGTTTATTTTATAAACTTTAGTTTTAAAATGTAAGTCAATAACAATAGGCTAAAGCCAGAGCCAATGGGGAAAGTCTTTGCGCGACGAGACCCCCCCCCCATTTTGGAGGTTCTGTCCACTTTTGAAGTTCCCGCCCCATTTTGGAGATCTCTGGTCTGCAGTTTTATATACTTGGCTGAAAGTGGAAACAAAATGGGCTCCTGTGGGTCATGCGTCCAGTTTTTTTTTTTTTTTTGCATTTTCATTAATTAGTGTTTTGGTTCTCCTCCCCTGAGATAATATTTTGGAATTTTGGAAATATTCCAAGTTGGAAACTGTAACAGACTCGTGGGAAGCGTATAAGATCCAAGTGCGAGCTTTATTTGAACACAGCGTAGTCAAGACAGGCAGGGTAGATAACCAAACAAACAGTAATATCCTGGGCAAGGCGAGAGCGTAAATCCAATAAAATAGGCAACGGGTCAAAAATACCAGAGAGGGCAGTCCAAAGTAACAAATGAACAAGGCTATGAAACTAGGCAAAACTATGGCAAAGAAACAGAACTAAACAATGGCAAAACAATGACAAGAAACAAAAACCGTGGCAAAAACAAGGCAATGAAACAAGAGAAAACGCTTAGTAGAGTCCACACAGCAAAACAATACTTCACAGAGTTAGTTTGGCATGGCCTGCCTTTTATGGCTGCCAAACAGGAAGTCACTGTAGAAGCAGCAGAGGGAGCGGTAACAGATAGTCTATGGTTGAGGGCTCCCTCTGCTGGCGTGGAGTTACAGAAACTTAATAGGAATGTATGGGAATTTATGGGAATTAACTGGAATTTGGGGAAATTTATATAAACTATGTCATATACAAACATAAATATAAGTTAACAAACATAGATCAGACATAAATATAACTTAAACAGCATTTATTCAAAATAGAAATCTTTTCTAACAATGTAAGTCTTTATTATAACTTTTTATCAATTTAACACATCCTTGCTGAATGAAACTATTAATTTCTTTCAAAAAAAAAAGAAGAAAAAGAGTGACACCAAACTTTTGAACAGTAGAGTATTCTTCAAAAACGTTATTGATAGCAAAAGTAACAAAAAAGTTATTATAAGATATTTTTAATAAATGCTGTTGTTTTGTTTGTTTGTTTTTCAAGAATCCTGGTAAAAAAAAAAAAATAAATAAATAAAAAAATGAAAACTAACACAGGTTATAGAAAAATATTAAGCAGCACAACTGTTTCCAAATTTGATAATAAATCAGCATATTATAATGATTTCTGAAGGATCATGTGACATTGAACACTGGAGTAATGACTGATTTGACTGAGTTTTGTATATCAAAATGGAAAAACTTACTTTAAATAATAATTACTTTAAATTAAATAATTACTTTAAATTGCAATAATATGTCACAATATTACTGCTTTGATCAAATAAATGCAGGCTTAATAACATTGAAAATAGTAATGTGTCCACACTTTTGACCAGTACTGCAATATATGTTTTGAAGATGTTGATTGTTCATTATCAATAAATATCAGAGATCAGATGATCCGTAGCTGAGAATTTACTCAAAAACAGCTAATAAAGACCAGCTGAAAACAGGTAATAAAGTATTTTAGGTTAAGTATTTCAAGAACGTCTTACCTTGTATGGGTTTATCTTGATATGATCTTCACCTGACTACATGTAAATGTTTATTTTTAAGTTTAGATGACAGTTATGTGATGCTGTGCCTGAGGAAGCACATTTTATAATCTCCTCCTGCTGGTATTCAAATATTTTATACAACAAAGGTCAGCTTGGCTCATTTGCTTTACAACAGCTCCACAACATCTTCAGTGTCATCATCTGAAAAATGTGATATTGATAAAAAGAGAGAACCAATTTTTTTTTTTTTTCTTGGAAACACCAGGAGAGTCCAAACTGTTTGCAGATAATCACACGTGTAAGGTTTATAGAACCTCAGACACTTGGATCTTCTGACACGGACAATACACACACGGTGTATTAAGATACAGACATTTGTTTCCACATCTCACTGAGAGAAGATGTGAGAAAAGTCCCTTTTCACCTATTCCTTCCATCCACTTCCCCTCACCCATCTCCTCTCACTCAGCTCACTTAGAATGGTCAATAGCATAATAATATATTCTACATGAATATAAGTGATATCCATAGTCATGTTTGGTATCATTTAAACTGTCACTGTGTGTCTGGTACAATGGTCTCATTCTCACAAGAAGTAAACTAAAAGGTGAACAGATCCTAAGAGTTCTGAGATATTTTGCTCACTGTTGAGGGCATACTATTTCCTAGTGTCTTTCATGCAAATTACCATCTGTCCCAAAAGGTGCAAACGACCAAGTCTAGGACTTGATCAATGCAAATTCAAATTGTTAGTTCCTGTCTCCATTTCGGGGGATGTCGGTCTGAGTCTGAAGTACTTAAAGAAGTGTAGCAAGAAGATCAGGGCGCTTTCTGTAGCCAGAATGAGCCCATGGTATGAAGTGTGTTGACACACTTCATACTATGTATTTTTCTCAACTCAGGTATGCATCTTACTCCTAGATTCATCTTGGAGATTTCTTGTATTGATTTGATATCTTTGAATTGGCTGTATAATTGGCATAATACATATTTACCTGACTTCTAATAAATTGTTACATTTGATTTTATTCTGACTTACTCTGAAATTATTTTCTCAAGTAGATTAAGTGAAGGCGTATGTTACCGCAAATACGTGACCAGGGTTAAGTACATACTAGATCTCAGGTTAGATGGAGCATGGGGTACATCAGGTGAGATTCTAGATTTCTGACTAACTGCTTGACTTTAGTTAAGCTGTTATGCAGTTGCATTAACTATGGGGGGCTAGACAAAATACTATTGGAGTACTAGCATGGTTCGGGCATATATCATAGTACTAGCCATAACCTCTGGTTATTGTCTCAGCTTTATTCAAGTTGTTATATAGTTAGACTAACTATAGGGGGCTAGATCAAACACGATTGAAGTATTAGCATACTTCGTAGTGCTAGCCATAACCTCTGATATAGTTTGAGCTTTAGCTAAGTTGTTACATAGGTGACTGTAGGGGGCTAAACAGAACCACTATTTAAAACATGACAAGCATGAGGCGGTCTATTAAATAGTTAGCCATAACCTCTGACTAATGATCAGACTGGAGGGTTTGTGATCGTGGGGCCCATGTAAATCGGCCGACATGAGGTACCCTGAGCGACATAGATTCCTAATGAAAGAGTAAATACAAAGTAAAGAGTTAAACAGAATAAGCAAATGTTAGAATAATAACAATTACAAATGGAGAAACAACCAATTCGTATGACAACCTAAATTCGAGGTCATAATAAAGTGGAGTCAGATTGAATTTAACTTCAATTAAATAACTTTGCGCATTGGGAAGACCCAACACGCAAGAAACCCTTCGGCCACCGTTGGATACCTTCCTTGGGCCAATTGCGTGGACCTTACACACGACATTACACACAACATTTATGTTAAGCATAAAACCTTTGAACTCAGTAGATTTTCTCCTTGTAGTGGAGAAGCATCGTATCACTTTATGACTTTTCTGCTGTGACAAGATAAACACAGATCTGCCCACTACTTTACATCTTGCATAAAAGATGCAAATCCACCCAGGAGTAGAAAAACGTTTGTTGTCATTTGATCAAACATTTACTTTTTATGACTGATCATGAGTTTCTTAGTAATTAAAAAGAAAGTATTTAGAGTTACAAGCCCCCTTGTGGGAGGGGTCCATGAAAAGACAGATACTGGACTGAAATGAAAAGACTGCTGTGCGTCAGCAAGTCCATACATTACAGATGAAAGACCAACAATTTCTGAAGAGATTCTGGAAAATATACTATTTATCAGTCAGAAAAGAAAAAAAAAAAATTGCCATTAAAGTTTTAGAAAAATGAATGTGGACCAGAATAAATGTTTGTAATGTGATTATCATTGTTGGGCAAGTTACTCTGAAAAAGTAATTAAATTACTGATTACTCCTTTTAAAAGTAATCAAATTACTGTTCTGATTACTTTATTTCAAAAGTAATTAGTTCCATTACTAGTTCCATTACTTTTTTTCTGTACATCCACAAAAGGCTGCAAACACGTGTTAAAAACTCTGCCTATGCTTACGCGTGTTAATCATTTTTATTTTATATTAGTTGTTCTTGTTGCTTTTGTGCAATACATGAATAGCAGTTCATTTGTTTTAGATGTTTTATGTTTACATATTTCTATTTTGCGGTAGTCCTGCAAATCATTTTTTTTCTATTGCTTCACGCAGAGCGGTGCGGGACAAGACTCGATGGGCGAGTGCGGGCGCGGGCGGGCAGAGACTAATGCAAAGACAATAGAAGTTGATGCGTTGCCATCCGCACCCGGTACGTTCTCAAAAAGTTTTAATGTGCCGTGCTGCCCTTTCAGGTGATTAAAATTGGATACAGATTTTTTCACGGTTGAAAAGGTTTTCTTCCCCTCTAACTGACAACGCACGATAATGTTCTTGCCTTTGACAGAAATAAACTCAAAATAATGATTGTATTTCCAGTTACAGAACGCGTACTTTCCTCTCTCCATGCTGACTTTTTCATTGGTAGTATCCGCCTCACAGGCGCTTACCAGTCAAAGTAGGTCTCAGGTAGAGGACGTCGCGTGTGCTAGCCAACACCCACAATCAAGATGATAGTCGGCAATGATGTAACGCAGCGCTAACGCATGCTTGTAACTATACTCTAATTACTCATTTGGAAATTATATATATATATATATATATATATATATATATATGTATAAAAAAAAAAAAAAAAAAATCAAATTACAGTAACACGTTACAAAGTAATGCGTTACTGCCCAACACTGGTGAATATGATCATCTTCATAATTAAAAATATTACCTCTGAAGTGTCTAGTAGTGCATATAAAAAGTCAGTCAATGGCTTTTGAATAAATTCTACCATGTTTATTAATAAACCTGGAAAGGAAACACTGACAGAACTTTTACTAGTAACAAAATAATTACAAATCATTTGCCATTTTCACACTAAATATTCTTGTACGAGGCAATTAAAGGAAACACAAACCACTTGAGGGGTCTGAAGTACAATAAATCGCACACAGTCTAAAAGAAAGAGGCAACAAACCATCCACCAAGAAAAAAGCAAACTTAGTTAATATATTTACATCAAAATGAATGACAGCTATGAAATAAGACTTAAATAATTGATCATTTTTAGATAAAAGTGAAGACTGTCATGTAATAGCTAATGATAATGGCACTCCATTTCCTGAACATGACGCTGTAGTCCTCAGTGGTGTTTGCATCCACAGCAAAGACATCTGAAGAACTTCCTGTACTGCTGCCTGACCTGGACAAGAATGAGACGAGAGGAGCTGAGTGATTTATGAGATCAATTTAACCTCTGAAACTCATGAACCAGAATAGCGTTTATCAAATACAGGTAAGAAAAAAAGCCTTTTAGAGACTAGATCCACACTTTAAGAAGTAAATACTGATCTTTTACTTTACATTCTTATACTCTCTCTGGAGACACTGCAATGGTTTTCCTATAGAGCAGGATGATAAAACTTCAGTAGGCCTACTAAGAAGTATTGCTCCAGATTCTGTAGGCTACATGACTAACCTGTCATTACTTGCAAACTTTTACATTGAAATGACAGAACACTTTTGGCAGTGGTCTAGCATTCTTGAGTAATTCAGCCTGAGGGTGGCGCTCCTTCAAAAACAGCCAGAAACCTTGGAGTTGTAATTGATGATCAGCTGACTTTCTCAGACCACATTGCTAAAACTGCCCGGTCCTGCAGATTTTCTTCATTCAACATCAGGAAGATCAGGCCCTTTCGTTCAGAACATGCTTCACAACTCCTTGTTCAAGCTCTAGTTCTGTCCAGGCTGGACTATTGCAATGCTCTTTTGGCAGGTCTTCCAGCCAGTTCTATCAAACTTTTACAATAAATCCAGAATGCGACTGCATGATTAATTTTTAATGAGCCAAAAAGAACGCACGTCTCACCTCTCTTCAGCAATTTGTACTGGTTACCAATAGCTTCTTGCATAAAATTCATGGCATTAATGTTTGCCTACAAATCCACCACTGGCTCTGCACTCCTTTACCTAAATTCATTACTTTGTGCCCTCTAGAAGCTTGCGTTCTGCAAGTGAATGGTGCATTATTGTGCCATCCTAAAGAGGCACAAAATCACTTTTACAAACTTTCTCATTAAGTGTACCCTCCTGATGGAATGACCTGCCCAACTCAATACGAACAGCTGAGTCCTTAGCCATCTTCAAGAATCGGCTAATAACACATCTCTTCCATCTTTATTTGACCCTCTAACTCTAGCACTCTCTATTGTAATTCTATTCTTAAAAAAAAAAAAAAAAAAGGACAGAAAGAAGCCTTTTACACTTATACTCTTTATACTTACTGCTTGTTTTCTTAAAAAAAGCATCTCTGTTGTTTTTATATTCTACATATTTTTTTCTATTTATTTATTATACAATTAACAAAAAAAAAAGCCTCTATAGCTTGCTTTTTCTTTTATTTTCTATCTGTTTTCTTTTTATTTATTATATAATTATAAAAAACCTTGCTACATGTACTGCGTTAGGCTAACTGAGACGTAATATCACTTGCATGTTATTGCTCTGTTGTTGATTTTGATTGCTTCCATTGTCCTCTTTTGTAAGTCGCTTTGGATAAAAGCATCTGCTAAATGTCTAAATGTAATGTTGACTGGCAGACTCTACATACAAACTGTGTTTGAATATTGATTGTGGCCACTGTGAGAACATGTGCATGCAACAGGAAGTAAGTATTCAAGACTGTCCCAGGTGTCAAAAATACCAAAGTGCAGCGCCCGTAACGCACAGTACACCTATGCTTTGGGGCTAAGCATATCCCATCACACATTATGTTTTGGAAATAAATTGTACAACTTTTTTTTCCAAGATGGTGCAAGATGTCACAGAAACCTTTCCTGTGTAAATTAAATATTAAAAAAATAATTAGATATTACATTTAATTTGGCAGTTAGAACATAAGGTGTTGCACATTTTATTGGTGCAAGGATGAGTGCATTTTGTACAGCATTTGCAACTGGTTTTTATCACTTAAAAAGAAGCACCACTATTACAAAATTGTCTCCTCTTATATGGACTACTGAAGAGATATGTTTTAATTTTATTTTAATATGCAAAGTACTGAAAATTAAAATAAAGCTCTGTGATGTCTGACCTCTTTATTGAGGACACAATAGATCAGGAAGATGAAGGTTCCCTGCTGGGAGTTCAAGATCAGGAAGAGGATCTCCAGCACCTTACTGTCATTAGTAAAGAAACCCAGAATCCAGGGACAACCAAGAACCACAAACTGAGCCAGTGTTTTAAACACCATAACCCTGTAGAGAAACAGAGAAAGATTAGAGTTAATGTGTCTTTATGGATTGTATTGTTGAGTGGTAGAACTACAAACAATGCACATTACTTGGTTTGTTTCATCTGTGAAACTTCAGCATTGAGATTTTTGAGAGTTGAGTATAGAGTGATGACGATCTTGATGAAGATTATCATGTTTAACTGCAGAAAAAGAAGAGACTTAAATCTAAGATCACTTTAGTATTTTGGTCCATGTAAACAATGTCTGTGACTAGTACTTACTGCTAGTATGACACAAACAGGACCCAGGAAACTCCAGATAAAACCTTTATCTCTTTTAATCCAGCATCTGTTCAGAGGAAAACACAATATAATAACTGAATGAATGTATCAAAAATTTTATTTTAGGTGATGACTGAAACACTACTGGAAAGGTAACTATAAATAAAAATTAACTATACATTTATTTTAATCTCCTGATTTTGAAACAGTATAAAATGTATTTATTGTGTTCGACTTCATGCGGTGCTGCACAGACTGATCAGTGTCTGACTTGAAGCAGTGCATGCCAAGTTGTGTGACTTAAGATGACAAAACGTTGCTGTCAAAATACAGCAGGAGTGATTTGAGAGCACTGACTCATTTTGCACAGTTTCTTCAAAGCAACTGCATGAGTTCTGATGAGGACACAGCTGTTTCACGACTGACTGAATCATGTCCAAAATGTCCAAATCATCTGTGTATTTGACCAAAATTACATCTAATACACATATGTGACAAAGAACGCAAACACTATGTGACAAACAGTGCTGGAAGCAGAAAGTGTCTGACTTCACGTATCGACTTTCAGCTCCTCCCCTGACTGCAAGTGGCAAATATCAATTATTGGCTACATCCAGCCACAGCTAAAGTCAAACACACCTTTTGTCTTTATTTCATCTAACCAAACATTTTAAAAATGCAACTCACTGTTCGCTGCCGTAGCCTTCAGGAACCAGACCGAGAGACACACACACCACAACAAGAGCAACCACATATCCAATCACACACAGGAATCCACTGCTAAGCACCTCCCTCTTTTTGGAGCTGATCTGTGATAGGTTCTTCACACAGATGAAGAGCATCACAGCTTCAATGAACATCCACACAAAGCCGGAGAGAAAGAGGAAGTGCAGAAGGCCTGAGATCACGGCACACAACACCTGGAGACCATGAGAGACGGTTATGATGATTCTCAGTGAGGCTGTGCTGAGCTGTAGGGCTCCTTCATCATTCTCACCTGCTGAGGCCGTATGATGCTCAGGAACTGCTGTGTGAGCAGGAACAGAAGGTGAGCCAACAGAAGACTGATGCAGATGTTGATTCGAGCCACATTATTCACTCCAGGACTCCACCGACAAAGGGCAAAGGTCAACAGGGCCAAACTGAAGAACACCAGCCCCACGATCACACACACCAAATTCAAGAGATCCAGCTGTGAGTCGCTCTGAGAAAACATGACAGAGTGTCAAATCTGTGCTGTTCTTCAGTGTTCACTAGAAATGTTCTTGTACCTCTGGTGGGCGGTTGGTTTGCATGATGAGAGCAAATGTTGACAGATGATCACAGGAACACACAGTGTAGCTGCTGTTGGTCTTTAAAACAGAACAACCATCAACAATCCACTCACTGATATTCCAGTACACACAGGACAGAGAACCATTGGGATCAAACTCCTGCAAACAGAAGAATGAACATAAAGAAAATATTTGAACATTTTCAGATGTTTGCCCTCAGTTTGGACAAAAACACATTTCAGTCTCTCACTCTGATGTGTTTGAGGGTGAAGTTGACTGGTTTGGTGAGTTTACTGTTAGTGGTTTTGGGAAGAGTAGCTGAGATCACAGTGGACATCATGGTTTTAACCGTGTTATTTGATGTGTTGAAGAATTCTGGCTTCAGTAGATTCTCCATCATGTTGTAGCTCATGAAAGCAACAGCAGCTGATCCTGTGTGACAGAAACAGAAAAAGAAACTTACAATAAATACTATGTGTTACACTAACAACAACCAAAAAAGTAAGTAAATGTAGTTTAACTGTAATGGTATGATGCATATTCCTTTATTTATTTATTTATTTATTTATTTGCAAAGCAAATTAAAACATTTCACATACTAGTTTCATAGTTGTTCTTGGCGATCCCAATGAGATCGATGTCCACAGAAGAATTTGTCGTGCCAAGTTGAGCGATTTTATGTAAGGTGACCTGTGGTCCAACCATGAAGACTTGACCCTCTGAATAAACACAATTATATATATATATATATATATATATATATATATATATATATATATATATATAATTTAATATATAAAAAACAACACAAAAATAACTAGAATATATATAAATATATAATAAAATAAAAATATATAATATAGAAAACACACACATTACATATACAGATTATATATATTTCTCTTTCTTTCAGTGATTCTGTTTGTTAACAGCAGGTGTTCATTATTAATCTTAATTACTTATTAATCATTAACTTCAATACTGCTTAAGCTGGGCTCACACTACAGGATTTTTAAAATCCTAACCGATTATGAAATTTGCTTGTAGCGCACACATAAGGAGAATCTTTGCAGATTATCGTCCTTGAAATCTTAAACATGCACACACTACAAGATTTTACATGGCGCATCACACACTACAAGATATTAAGATTATCATGATGGAGGGAGCACCTCGCGTGATATTACACAACGATCGTAGGATCGAAAAGATCGTCATTTCAGCAACTAATGTTTACAAATGTTAGTTAGCATGCTAGCAGCTTTATGCACTCTTTATGTTGAAAACTGAGATGATTTCACTGCAGAGCTTTCCTTACTCCATGCGGTTGTGGTATGTTTTCAACATATTATACAGACAGTGTTACTACAAAAACATAAGAAGCAGTTTCCTCCATCTCCTCTATCCGAAGGACCGTACAGCAGCTGTTTTGCGGTCATGCATTGGCTGTTGTGAAAGTACTGACGTAATCATAGCCGTGATCATCCCAATTTAAAATCCTGAATATCAAACATGTTTGATATTATCGGGGCGGCCCCGATTTGTGTGAGAGCAGATCAGGAGGTGCAAGATTCGATCTGTGAACACACATTAGCAGATAATCCATGCCGAATATCGTGACCAGTTGAGCTGCTCGATAAGATTTTTGCTCCGATTCTCGGGAGGGGAAGATCGGGGCAAAATCGGGCTAAAAATCCTGTAGTGTGAACCCGGCTTTAGTATTACTTTTAAAATTCTACTGGTTGTTTCTATATGAACACATGATCAGTGCTAATTTAGCACCAGAGATTTTGCTGTGTCTTGTGACTCTTTATTGTTTTTTGCTCAAGGGACAACATTTAAAAAAAACATGCTGTGGTCTCCACAAACCATTAATTTCTTACTTTCTTTTTCATGATTTTGTGGTTTTTCAGGACATAGCTTATCCATGTCAGCATCTAATTTGATAAGATTTTGCCAAATGAAGGATACATTTGCATCAGAATACTGACCTTTGACATCTGTAATAAAAGATACAAGCAGTATTTTTTGCTCTCTTATAAAAGTTGGTAAGTCTACACAATTACTTAGTGTAGCTGCATTTGCTGTAGTCTGACCCACTGTTGCTCTAGACAATATAAAGTCACTGACATCATGTTTCATCATTGATAATAATTGTGTCTTACCTACAGAAGGAAGAGTAAAATTGACTCTGTCACTTGTGTCTGTCGGCTTCACTAATGTAGATATAAGTTTCTCGCTGGTTTTTAACATGCGGTTTCCATAGGAGGCTAGTTCAGTTGGGTTTGCTGATGATGATGATGCTAAAATCTTCTCTGAAGTGTTAAAGGCCACAGTCAGAATGTTTGTCACAGTCTAATTTATTGA
Organism: Cirrhinus mrigala; assembly: GCA_036247105.1. Taxonomy (NCBI): domain Eukaryota; kingdom Metazoa; phylum Chordata; class Actinopteri; order Cypriniformes; family Cyprinidae; genus Cirrhinus; species Cirrhinus mrigala. The sequence goes on from CM070007.1 coordinate 5,910,282, forward strand.
GCAGAAAAAAATACAGTTCAATAGAGTTACTGTACATGTAAATGTCAAGAAAGCCAGACAGCACTGCTATGTCAGTCACATATTATCGAAATTAAATTTGATGATTTTATTTGTTCTCTTGAAAATCCTTGATCAAACACTTACATTCAAAGGAAGCACTTGAGCTGTAATGTTCTCTATCTGCTTTAGAAGATTTTGAAAACATTCTCCAGAGGTCTGACTCTGAAATCACAATTGAGCGTACTATGGTAAATTTAAAACAAACAAACAAACAAAAAAAACAAAAAAAAAACAAATCCAAATCTAAAACTTCAATTTCAGAAAATTAACTTACGGTGCATCCTTCCGGCACAGTTATATTTATAACTGCAATGACAGAAATCAGCATTAAGACAATATTAAAACAAAACAGTAAATGATATAGATGTTATTTGTTAAATATTATAAAAGCATAGATCAAAAATGATCAATGATGTGACCATGAGTACGGATTTTTTATTTATTTATTTTATGTATTTATTGTATCTCTCAGATTTTTATCTTAAAAATTACAGATACACTGATCGATCAGCCCGGAATTGAAATTAGCTGGTTTTCCACATGATTGGTGACCGGCCGCTCAGTCTGCCAATTCCGAGCTGGCATATATATATTTAAATATGCTGTCAATTATACTTTGGAATCTGCAAAAATCTGTATCTGCAGGTCACACACAAAAAATCAGAATTGGCCAAAAAAATTGCAATCCGTGCATCTCTATTAAAATGTTTTGTCTTCTCCTAATTTTTTCTCTCTCCTAAACTTTGACTATTATTATTATCAGGGGCCAAGTGCGGAAGGTGCAAAGCACCTGTTGTATTCATTAGTTATTCTTATTCTTACTGTACTCAGGTAATAATACATGTACTTATAGAAATAAATGCCATAGGAAACACATGTAACCTGTAGGGACAGATTATGACGCAGCAGTGCCCTGTGCACGGGCGAGTTCAGTCTCACTTGAGTTCAGTCTAGCCAGAGTTCAAGCACTCTCAAAATATTATAATCACTCAAACAGTGTACGCTGTGAAATGAATATCTTACATCATATGCACATCTGCACTGTTTCTAATGAGAGAATTTGCCATAGAATTCAGTCAGAGAGCGAAAAAAAAAAACACAAAAGAAGATGGGCCATTGCATTCTTAAGCTCAACAGAAGCGTGTGAATGGTTAAGATGCACAGTACTGTAAAAACGCACTGTCTGTGGCTCAATGCCAGCCAAAGCGCAAACTCAAATTTGAATTTAGCAGCTGGTGATGTGCTGCACTGAACAATCTAATTGTACCGGTATGATCATATAAATATAATAAAATCAAATATACAGTATATGGTCAAATATAATATAATAATAAAAATACTTTAAAAAATGTTATTCGTCTATTTTTGTCTTTTGGACGCTGCATTCAAAATCTACTTGGCTCAAAAATCTGTTTGAATGGGCATGACGCCTCTGTCCCCCACAGTCGAAATCACATTCTGAGAGGACTGATTTCTGGTATTTTGGCTGGGCCTCCCTCGGGTCTAATGCTCTGATTTAAACATTTAGAGATCTGAAAGGATCTGAGATTTTTTTTTTTTTTTAAACGTGTAAATGAACAAAAAAGAAAGAAAGAAAGAAAGAAAGAAAGAAAGAAAAAGAAAGAAAGAAAGAAAGAAAGAAAAGAAAAAAAAGAAAAGAAAAGAAATCTAAAGGTGACTAATATCGCTACATCTCTTTGCAGCGTGTTCAGAATCTGTGAACAATCATACTCAAGCATTGCCCTGGAAAATGAAAATGTCTGCAATGATCTGCACTGTAAAAAAACAAAAAAAAAAACATAAAAAAACAGTGAAATGCATGGCAGCACAGGGTGCCAACCACTTACTATTAATGGAAATAATGGTTAAAGACCGTTTTTTAAAAAACGGTCAATGACTGGCAGAAGCAGTTTCCAAACAAAAACTGTAAAATTAAGGTAAAATATCCAAAATTTTCATAAATGTTTTCGGCTTTTTTTTTTTTTAAGTTGTTACTTTGCAGGTATTATCATGAAACACTCTTTATGAAATTAAAGGCATTTTTTTTTTTTTGCAGTTAACCAGTGGCTAGCATTATCCTAACTATCACTGCATTAGCATCTCCACAGTTACAGCCTCTAAATAAAATGACAGACAGCACAACATCAATACTTTACTGTCTTCTCCTGGACTAAAGCACACACTCTACTCTTCAGCACAATGGTAACCCACAAAACTCAACAACAGAAACCCTTTAAATCCCAAAAGAACGTGAAACACTAACAGATCTCTCTAGATCACAGCATCTTCACTTAATACAAACCAGTCTGACTTTGTTTCTTTTATACAAAACTTCTTACTGAGAATTAACTGAGGTTTAAATGTTGATGTTTTCATGTTCTGTTCAGTCATGTGATGTTTAAGTAATTAATTAGTTAATGAGTTAATTTCACAGTGAAGGTGTTTGTTTGTAATAATTTAGGAAATGCCTGTAAATTAACAGTGTTGTTAACTTATTTATATAAAGAGATTTGACTTTAAGTTTAAGGTTTTTGTTTGGGACCCTGTGCTGCCAGTCACCTGACCCTTTTTTTGCCTTTTGTTTTAAGGTCAAGGTGCTTGATCATTAAATTCAGGAAATACCTGTAAAATAAGAGTGTTTGTCAGCTTATTTAAATAAGGAGATTTTACTTTACTGCCAGTAATTTGACCGTTTTATCATATAACGGATTTGTTATTGTATTAATTTTTTTTTGTAATTTTACATATAGTTGTTTGTAATTTAAGAAAACAGAAAACATACTGTATAAAAATACATCAGTTTTTCTGTATAAAGATTGTGAATTACTGTAATTTGTCATTAATGTCATAATACTTAAAATAACAGCCACGTTTTTAATTTAGAGATAATTTACAGAGTTTTGACTGCAATTCAAAATAAAAGAAAACAACCTGAAAAAAATCAGTTATTTTCCGTAAAATTATTATTATTATTTATTTATTTATTTATTTATTTTTTACAGTGTGCACCTGCACATTTCACACATTATTTTATACCCAGTCTTCACACAGAACCACTTATTAAATTCTACAGATTCACAAACATTCACTCAAAACATTCAGACTACATTACCAGATGAGCTCGGCTCTGGTGTGAATGTTGTATCAGTGCTGCTGATGTTAGTAACAGCTGAAAAATATAATGACTGATGAATATTAATGAATCAGCAATAACACAATTAATACAAAAGGCTCATGTGAATATAATTACCTGCACAGTATGCTAAATTGCAGAGAGTTGGACTAACCAGCTCATAGACATAATAATTGCCCGGACAGGCTTTGACTTTAATGGGAAAAGATCCGTAATAGCAGCAGTAATTGCCATCGTTACCACAGACATCTCGAGTGACGACTCCACTTGTTACTGTTGGGTGTCCACCATGAATCCATAGTCCGATATTAGTGCCACAGCTACTCCATGCCACACACGTGTCTGGGATCTGAGCGCTCATGTTGTTAATGAAGAGACGATACAAGCCGCTCCAGGTGACTGACTGGTCACACTTTATGAATGATGCATGTGTATTATTGATGGCTCTCCATGGTTCGTCCAGTACAGTGTAGTTGTAGCAGGGGTCAACAGAGGTATACACTGCAAAAATAAAAATAAAACAAATGTAAAAATACCATTAAAAAAAACTCAAATTTTCTAGCATTAGAGGAAAATGTCTGTTAAATAGAAAAGTACTGTTGAATTAAAAGCATATACAATCTGAATTAAAATAATTTCACTGTAAATTGCCTTAAACCATAAAGAAAAATAAAAACATAATATTTATGCTGTTAATAATGTGAACTTCATTTGAGTCAACTAAACAAAGAATATTTCTTAACATAAAATGAAACTAAACACTGCTGTACTGAATTAAGTAAAATAATTAAACATAAAAACTCAAATTTAACTAAAACCTTTCTGAGTTCATCACAGCATCAGCAGCTACACAGTTACTGACTTTTAAAATTAAGCAACATGCAGCATTTTATTAAACATCTCCTCTCACAAGCAGAAACGATGTCTCTTTGGGTCTGTCCTGTAAAGGAATAAACTGAAGTGTACAGGTTTGCCTCCGAGGATAATTGAGATGAGTGTGAATGCGGCTTTCACATACTCTGCATATGATAGGAAATGAAGTGTGTTTAAGCTATGGGGAGCACAGAGGCAAATAGTTCCTTTTCACTGTTCAGTGAGAACTTTTTCAATAAGGGCAAAGCCTTTTCTACCATTAATATTTATCTTGCAATTTCTGCATGTGGGGATTGACAGAAACACTACAGGTCAGCACCCGCTTGCATACAGGTTAATGAGAGGTGCGCAGTGTCTGAACAGGGTTTCAACAGAATTCAAAAGAAATTCAATAGAATTTATATACATTTCTAACATTTTCAGCTGACAGAATGATCAAATAACGGAGAGAGAAAAAATCTGAACAGAGCTGAAGTAATGACACTACACTGCATCTCTATTGTACAAAGCGTGACTTGACTAGACTCCCTTACACATCTGGGCCTGTATTCACAAACCATTTTATCTTAGCACTAAGAGTTCTAAATAGCAGTAAAGGTTTTTAGCTAAAAGTTTTCTCTTTAAATCTATTCACAATGTTGCTGAGACAAACTTTTACTAAGGAATAGAAATAAGTCTTTAGCTCAGAGTAACGGCGGGGTTGACCTCATTGCAATGGATGATGTCAGCATGCTTATTAACTATGCACACAGTGATTGGCTGATAGGGGAGGGGCTCTGTCACAGATTTATTCATAGAAATATTGTAGAGCGTGATATTATGTTGCCATATTCAAATAAAGGTTTAAATATAAAAATATTGCCACACTCAAATAAAGATTTTAAAATACAATCTAAGTGTCACTAGCTTCTTGCCCAACTTGTTAATGAAAACAAGGATGTAATCAAGGAACATTTAGAGTTGGGTTAACCTCCAAACCAAAAAAAAAAAAAAAAAAAGGAGAAAAAAAGAAACGTGTGCAAATAAATGCAGGTTGTTTCTAAAATGTTTGCATTCCAAGGCAGGTTGCCGGTAACAGCCATTTTAGCCCTGCTGGAAAAAGAACTATAGAAACCATCACAGATTTTTTAATGGCTTTAATGATTATAATGGGAATTTTACTGGTTTTAAAGGAAACTGTAATGGTGCCTGTTGGTCTCTACTGATAATTGGTCATCTTCTATTGGTGGCTTGTTAAAACCACTAAATCCTAATTTAGTTTCCCAAAATAAAATAATTTCCCCCAACACACTACAAGAAATATTTTTTTAATCAGTTTTAATTGTTTGCAATGTTTGTAATGGTATTTGTAGTGGAAACCACTACAAAAGGGCCCAGGGATCGTATTCACAAAACATCTTAAGGCTAAAAGTAGCTCATAACTTGCTGATTTAGGAGAAAATCTTAAAAATAATGGGCATGTCAATGCTAAATTTAGGACTCCTAAATTTTTGCTCTAAGAGTATTTCACAAAGCGTTTTAGCGCTAAAACTAGCTCCTAAATCTGTGAAACGTTAGGAGTAGTGAAGAGGACTTTTAAGTCACTAAGACAAAATCACAAAATATCCTCCCTGCTGAAAAAACAATACAAACATCATGGGAAATTCTAACGGTTTCCACTACAAATACCATCACAAATATGAAAAGCATCAACATTTAACCATTAAAACCATTGAAAAATGGTTACCTGTAGTGTGTTTTGCGACACGTTCCATTAGAATTTTGGCGACCAGTCACCAGTAGAGATCAACAGGCACCATTACAGTTACAACTAAAACCAGTACAATTTCCATTATAACCAGTAAAACAATTACAAATTCTGTAATGATTTCTATTTATTTATTTATTTATTATTTTCAGCAGTGCAAATGGCTGTTGTCTGCAATCTGCCTTGGAATGTTTTCCCACACATCTTTTTTTGAGTTTTGGAGGTTATCCCAGCTCCAGTTTTTCCTTTGATTATATCCTTGTTTTCCTTAACAGGTTGGGAAAGAAGCTGTTCTTGCATCCAGTTTGGTTTTCTTTGGTTTACGTTTGCATGTCTTACTATCAGCTATGATTATTCAATTCTGTTAATTAAAAGACTGTTTATTTGTGTATCCGCTAACTGTTTATGAGAAGCACACATGTAAGAGGCTAACAATTATCTGAACATATACTGGTTTAATTAGTGACACTTAGCCTGCATTTTAAAATTTTTATTTGAATGTGGCAACATTTTTATTTTTTAACCTTTATAACACAATATTGCACTCTACAATATTTCTATTAATAAATCTCTGAAAGAGACCCCTCCCCTATCAGCCAATCACTGTGTGCATAGTTAGCAAGTATGCTGACAACATCCATAGCAACAAGGTCAACCCCATCCTTACTTTTAGCGTGAGACTTCTCTATGTTCCTTAGTCAAATTTTGTCTCAGTAGCTTTGTGAATAGGTTTTAAGAGAAAACTTTTACTGCTATGGAGAACTCTTAGTGGTAAGATAAAATGCTTTGTGAATGCAGGCCTAGCTTGTTCTATAGTGCAGACCAGCACATAAATCTGGGCAGAAAATAAGCCAATAGAGAAACAGTGTACATTACCAGTTGAGATGGTCGCTGGTGTGACGGCTGTAGAGCTGGTGTTAATGCTGCTAACATCTGAAAGTTTGGATGAATAGTGGTTAGAAAGCAGAAAGACAAACATCATAAATGTGTAGAAAGAGCTCATGTGAATATAATCACCTGCACAGTATGCTGAATTGCAGACAGTTGGTGTAACCAGCTCATAGACATAATAATTGCCTGGACAGGCTTTGACTTTAATTGGGTAAGAGCCGTAATAGCAGCAGTAATTGCTCCAGTGACCACAGACATCTCGAGTGACAACTCCATCCGTTACTGTTGGGTGTCCACTACGAATCCACAGTGGGATAGCAGTGCCACAGCTATACTGAGAAACACATGTCTCTGGAATGTGAGCGCTCACACCGTTAATGAAGAGACGATACCAGCCGCTCCAGGTGACTGAGGTGTCACAATTGTAATAGTTGTAGTTGTAGTTGTAGTTGTAGTTATAGTTATAGTAATAATATTGTATGCTGTTGGTTCTCCATGGATTGTCCAGCACAGTGTAGGTGTAGCAGGGGTCAGGATAATTAGAATCTGTTATGAAAACATTTAAACAACAACAACAACAATAATAATAATAATAATAATAATAATAATAATAATAAAAGTAAAAAAAGAACATGTTGCTGTAATAATAATGTTTCTATATACATATATATATATATATATATATTTTTTTTTTTTTTTTTTTTACAAAATACAGTTTTGTTTGGTTTCTTTCCTGGTGTCATTCAGACACTTTTGATGAAGAATCACCAGCTGTGTCTGTGTAGTAGACAATGAAAGGAGTTCATTAAACTGTCACTGTGATTTGATTGCTGTGTGGTTTCTTACTGGCCTGAGCCCTCATGTCTCTGAAATATACTGCTTTCTAGCTTTTAATCGTCTGCTCATAAAAAAAAAAAAAAAAAGTCAAATACAATCAGTCAACAAGATGCTTGTGTAGATAAAATGCATTGTCACAGCAGCATTTTGTTGATGTATTTTATCATTTGTAATTCCGTATTTTATTATTTTATATTTATACATTCATAATTTCTCTATGAATTATATTCTTTATTTCATAATCACATTTATGCTGTCTCTCTGCACTGCAATATTCATCCTCCAGGGTTTTTGCGATCACTGAACATGACGCATATGAAACCTAAGGGATATGTGTGTGTGTATATAGAACACAACAGAGATATTCACTCCCGCGAAGAAAGGACATGCATACTTTTGGGGGCTTATAAGTATAGTATTTTAATTAAACTTGATTTCTCCTAATATCACGAATTGGCATTTGAACTATGACTCTGAGATAAGTATAGCATAAAACACAGTGAAGCTATACACAGCAAAAAGCCCAGTGTTAAATTAACTCTCCTGGGAGTTTATTTGGCTCCACACTCAAGAGTGTTAAAAGTAACACTGAAGAGTGTCAAATTAACACTGAAGCAGAGTTAAAGTTAATGAGATAATTAGTGATTAATTAAGTGATGATTGATCATTATTGAAGACACCTGATGTTAACAAGCAGATTCACCAAAGGAGAAAATTACTATTTTATGTCACCATTATAGTGGTCAGTGTTTGCATTAGTTGGGCTCTTGACACTTACTTATTTAATCTTAGATTTTGTTTGGCTGCTAAAAATAGCCAAACAAGCCAAGAGCACAAGTCATGTGGTGGTGATTATTATTATTATGTTTCAACATAATTGTTGAGCTCTTTTGGAGTCTAATCTCTGCAGTGGTATTTCCTTTATTGGAAATATAACTCACAGATTACACTCCAAACAGATTCAGATCAAATAATGATTATCTTGAATAATTAACATCAGCCTTGTTTTTCCACAACAAAAGATCCTGTCTTTCTTATATATCTAGGAATTTCTTACAAGCTGTTGTGATTTACAAAAAAAAAAAAAAAAAAGCGTATGAATCTCATCTACGATGACAAACTGCTTATTCGGATGAATAGATCAACTCTGAACATCACAAAACAAGCTATAAAAAATGGATGAGTTCTGACTGGCTACAACATGCTTTTTTGATCGTCACCGTTGTTGTGATTCTCACGCTGATTCTTCATTTCTGTGTGTCTTAATTAAACATGTTTAACAAAGTTTGTAATGAAAATAAGTTTAGAAAACATTTGTTTAAATATAGGTATTATGTTGTTCACAAGGCTGATATAATCATTAAAGAACAATTAACTCAGCTTTTCAGGTTACTACATGAAGGTTATGGCAAAACATAATCACACAACTGCCTTTTCTTTGTCTGGCTGTTTTAACTCAGTTACAGCAAACAAACAAATTCTAATGTTAAAAATGTATGTGTCAAGAGCCCAACTAATGCAAACACTGACCACTGTAATGGTCGCTTTAAAAAATGTGATTTTCTCTTTTGGTGATTCTGCTTGTTAATATCAGGTGTCTTCAATAATGGTCAATCATCACTTAATTAATCACTAATTATCTCAATAACTTTAACTCTGCTTCAGTGTTAATTTGACACTCTTCAATGTTTTTAACACTCTTGAGTGTGGAGCCAAATAAACTCCAGGGAGAGTTAATTTAACACTGGGGTTTTTGCTGTGTAGGTTACATGCCTCATTTGAAGTCTGCCACATATATGTCATTGAGGATGTCTCATTTCAGAATAATAACCCTTATAAAATTTTGCATTGTAGGTGTTGTAAATTATTGTAATGTTTTTCTTACTTTGGAATTTATTGGTTCTAAAATGAGGCCGCCTCAGTGAGACCAGTGTAGACTGGTGTACTGTACAACGGTTGAACTTTTCTGGATGTATTAAGTTTATTGTTTTACATTTAGCTAGCACGGTATGCTACGCTAGTACTCTTAAGTGGTTACAGTCAGAAGTACTTCATTTGACAAACTATGGCTTATTTAATTTGCAATTCTACATCATATAAAAGTAATTAGTGGTTGTATTTATAGTTAAGACGACATAAATCAAATTTGAATGTTTTTAACAGGTTGCGTCTGAGTCCAGTGTCGAGTCCTAGTTTTTAATCAATTGAGCAGAGGTGGGACTTTCAAAAAGATAAACTAATAAGATAATTACATGTCTAATTAAATGATGATTGCACATTAATGGTGAACAGCTATTACTGAAAAAAAAAAAAAAAAAAAAAAGGTTTATTAAAATCTATTATAATGCTTTAACATTGAAAAAAAAGAAAACTGCAGTGGCTCAGGCTTTTAGACAAATACATCACATGAGTGCATTGATGGGAGTTTTTACTATGGTTTTACCCAGCATGCATTGCAGCATGAAGCATTTTGTTGATTGTCACCATTGTTGAGATTCATATGTTGGTTCTTGATGTCTGTGTGCGTCCAAGTTGATTTGGAGTTCTATTGCATAACATAGATTAAAGGTTTATTCACTATAACTGTTAGAGCAACACTTGATATGCTTGTTGTAGTTTCACAGGATTGACTATGCAAAACCTTTAAAAAAAAAAAAAAACAAATGTATTCTTCCAGCTCATGATGATTATCTCATTCTATGAAAATAGTTAGCAGCCGTTCATTGAAAAGCACTGATCTCTCTGCTTCACAACACCACATACATTACTAAATAGAGATCTGACACAGGAAGTCAAAGGTCAAGAGCCCAACTAAAGCAAATACTGATCTCCCTGATGGTGGCATCATTTTAACCAAGAAAACATCAACATCTGATCCTCTGTAATTCTCAATAACAGCAGGTGTTCATCACTAATGCACAATCATCATTTAAACAGACACATTATTATCTTATTAACTTTAACTCTTTAAAAAGTCCCACCTCTGCTGAACTGATTTAAAAACAGGACTCGACACTGGACTCGGACACAACACTAGCAGCAACAGAACAGAATTAGGCATCCCTGTGATAGGGTATATTGAACAAAATTGCGTTCATATTCTGGGTTCATCTGCTTGCCTGTACATAGTATAATTTATTAAAAAACTATATACAGAATTTGTTCTCTTTTGATACCACTTATCATTTTAAGGATAAAGCCACTTTATCTTGGCAGCAGATAGAGACAATAAAATTGTGATGGATGTGTTTACAGTACACAGCCAAAATGCCAGCAAATAAAACAAGACACGACGAAAACATTACCAGCTGTGGTTGTCTCTTGTGCAGCAGTTGTTAAGAAAAAGTTAAGTATTACGATATCTGGGAAAAACAAACAATGAATACAAATAAATCAGCTAAATAAAAACAGCATAATATTTGAAACAGGAATCAGTTGGTCTAAGAAAGACATAAAAATTGCCTTGTAGGCGGCCGCATGTATTGAAAAAAAAAAAAAAAAAAACCTAACCCTAAAAAAATTCTAACAAAAGGTTTCTCAGCTGTTTTTTTTTTTTTTTTTTTTTTTTTTGTAGTATTAGGTGTCCTTAATAACCTACTAAAAGTTTACCAAAGTTTGACCACTAGAAAGGTGTAATTTTCAAGATGGTGTCCAAGATGGGCAGGAAACCCTTAAGATATCCCAACTCTTTCATTATTTGACCTATAGCCAAGTAATCTTGGTGTCTAACCCCATGTTTTCTGAGTCTATGAATCCACTGGACTTGTCTAAATTGTACTGACATGATTACATACTTATGGAATACATGATTTTGTAAGATTACTGTAAGGTTTTATCTTTGTTTGGGGTGAACCAAAGATGTAAACGATTTAGCCTATGTCATGTAACTCCTACTCAGTACGTGTTTTTGGACACATACCCTTTTTTTGCTGAAACACGGACTTGACATTCAATGTAAAAGTTACTGCACCCAAAATTAACTTAAATTGGAGTTTTAACTTTGATCAAAAACAACTCTGAATTAGCCCGAACAGAGGCCTGTGTGTGCACCCTCTAAAATGGTCACTCGTGCAATGGTGCAGTTGCAGGACATATGGACTACCATGCATGCCTGCTTGTGGACCATGTCAAATTGGGAATTGTGAGAATCACTATAATCAACCTCTATGGGAGGAAGAGTGTGACGACACAGTGCAAAAAAAGTATAAAAACTAAACCAGAATAAGAGGAAACAACTGAAGATAGAAAAAGATATGTATAAATAAGGAAAGTATTAAAAAAAAAAAACAAAAAAAAAAACAGTATAAAAAATATAAAAATATGTATACAAAAATAAAACACACACACAAAAAAAAGGGGTTAGCGGTACTGAGCCTTCATGTGCAGCTCTGTTTTGACTAATTTTACAGTACCACACAGTTGTAATGAATTTATTCTTTACTGGAATTTAAAAGAATGGTTATGAACCACAGAAACCACCAACACTATAGGCAAAACGATATGAGAAAGGAGAAATATGCAAATACTTAAGGGAAATTGTACTTATTTTTCGCATAAATATGCTTGTAACCAACTGCTTTAATATAACTGAACTTGTAATCACTTATCTATCATGCAAATATGCTAATTAGAATATTACATGACCAAAACATGTATCAGGCACCAGTATTCCTGGTCTAGGAGGAATACAAAGGAGTAATGGTCATTTTAAGGACCTGACGGCCGCCATTTTGAAAATAGGGCCTTTCTTGGAGTCAAACTTTGGTAAACTTTTAGCATGTTTTTAAGTACATCTGATACTACTGTAAACCACTGAGAAACCTTTTGTTAAAATTTTTTTAGGGTCAAGCCGTATTTGCAGCTGACTATTGCCATGCTATGACCATAAGAATAGTGAATAACGAAAAAAGCACCAAGAAAGCACTTTTCTTATGTCATTTTCTTTGTACAAGAACAGACTGAAATTTAAGTTGTTTTTTACTCAGCATAAATTCCTCTCCTCCAGTGTTCTGAGATGGACTATAAAAGCGGCCGCTATGGGGAACGATGGGGAGCGATCAAAGTCTTACGCATACATCTAAACACAACAATAACATTGGCTGGCAAAAGCCTATGACGTCACTACCGGTGCGACCACAGTATAAAAGGGCGCCGGGAGAACATGTCATCCTTTTCTTCGTCTACACTGACCATTTGTTTATGTTAGCAGAAGCTAAGCATGACTAGGAGTGCATGTTCTCTTGCCGGAGACTTTGCTCTGGTACCCGCAGTTTCACATGGCTCGTGTGTTGTGTGTATGTGTGAAGAGCAAGCATATTTAGCTCTCGAGGGAGTTGAATATGCTTGTTGCATTCATTGCTCATTTCTTTGTGCGGGATAAGCATGCTCTGATTCCCACAGTTTCACACGGCTCGCGTATTATGTGTAAGAGCAAGCGCGTTCAGCTCTCGAGGGAGTTAAATGCGCTGTTTGCATTCCTTGCTTATTTCTCGTAAGGGACACGCATGAATTATATGTCCTCGACTCACGAGGACAGGGCTTGTGCTCATTGTGATGCATTCGCTGGACTGCTGAGTGGGAAGGTGAGTACCTCACCATTTACCTGAGTTGTAATACCCGAGTTTGCATGCATGTGTTCGTCTCTCGTGAAAATAGTGACACATTTGCGGTAGCGGCTCCACTCTTGCTTGATTTCCGAGGTAATCTAGTGCATGGGCAGAGTGTGTTTAGCTCCCGTGGGAGTTGAATACATGCTGCCTGTTCGGTTGCAGTGACAGTTATCTGTGATTTGCGGTTCATGGGGAGAACATGGAAAGGACCTGACGGGAAATTTCTTCCCTATCAGTAATTTTCTGAGGAACTTTATGATCTAAGTATCTATCTGCAGTTATTTGACAGATGATTTATATCATGTTCTTATCAGATAACCACTTTATACAGCACTCCGGAAACTCAATTTTCTGCGAAAAACCTTCAGTTTCATTCAAAGGCTGTATGACTCTCCATGCTCAAGTTTTGGCTTGAGAGCCTCCTTGATGGTTGGCTCTGAAGCCACCACCCTTTCTGTCTGACCGAGTTTAGGCAGAAGCCTCCTGCGCTTACATTGCAGTCTCTCATGCTGGACCTTGGAGCCTCAGGTTGTTGGGCCTCTTTCTGCCTCCCTGTTGAGCTCCTCTTTTTGTTGGTTGAGCTTTGCGGTGCTCCCCTCACCATAGAGGGTCACCTATGAGAACACCGCTTCCAAGTTATTCCGCTATTCTGAGAGTTGAGCCTCCACTCTCTAGAGCACCAGTTAGCGGTCATGCTAGGTTGTCGGGCTGCCTTTTGCCTCCCTGATAGGCCGTTCTTTGGTCAAGCTAGCAGTGCTCCCCTCACCATAGAGGGTCACCTATGAGCATGCCGCTCCCTTGTGGGCGTCTGAGTTTCTCTCTTATCCTGAGAGTTGAATTCTCCACTCTCTGGGGCTCTGTTGGTCAGCCATATTTGGGGGTTAGGCCTTACTTTGCCCTCCTTAGGCTGCTCTCATGATGAACTCAGTACGCTCCCCTCACTTCAGAGGGTCACCTATGAGCATGCGGCTCCCTCCGAGTGTTTGAGTCTCCACCTCATCCCGAGTGTTGAATTCTCCACTCCCCAGAGCTTGTAGAGCTCCCCTAACCCTAGAGGGCCATCTATGACCATACTGCTCTCAATTCGAGCATTGTGTCCCCCCTTTCTGTTTAAGAGCTGGGTTCTATGCTCCTGCAGTTATGTACGAGCATGATGTACCAGAGCCTGTCCTTTGACTGTTATGAATGAGTTGGCGATGCTCCCCTCATATGGAGAGTCTTTATCTATGAGATACGCCATTTCCAATTTTCATTAAGTTGAGCATGTCACAGTCATATAGGGTTCCTAGGCCTGTCTAGGAAACAGCCCCAGTAACCCCGTAGCAACGGTGATACTGAAATCTGAAATACTGAAATGTTATGGTAAGTGCACATGCTGAGGTTCTGTCAATTTTCAAAAATCTACATCAGGGTAAGTGTGCATGCTAGGGACCTTGCACACTTTTCTAAAATCCTGTATGGTATGGGTTATGCGCTGCCAGCCTCGTACCCTTTCTCTGAGTTGGTTCAGCTCAGGCCTTTGGCCAAAGGTAACAGTGTCACTGACAGCCATCAGAGAGTCCCAGGGGCAACTCCCTTAGCTTACTCTCTTGTGTTTGGGATGCACTCCCCTCAGCATGGCAGCATGGGTAAACCATTCCCCATAGTGACCACTAGAGGACGCAGTTCGATGTTCCCTCGAAAGGGAATGTCTCAAGTTGCGTATGTAACTATCATTTCCTGATAAGGAAATGAGACACTGTGTCCTCTAGAAGTATGCTGGATGTATGCTTCAGACACTGGTCGCACCGAAGGCATTCCCCATAGTGACCACTAGAGGATGCAGTGTCTCGTTCCCTTCTCAGGGAACTATGTTTACATGTGTAACCTGAGACGTTTACCATTTTTGTGTCCAAACAACTTTCCTATTCCACTTCAGAGTGCCATGAAAAGAAAATGTCTTACATTTTCAGTGTTCCTCACACAAAGAGTTGAAATACACAAGTATTTGGGGGTAGAATGCTTTAATGGTTTTGGGATTTTAAAGCTAGATAGAGCGTCAGAATCTTACGGGTTTATATGAGGGTGAGCAAATGATGGCAGAATTTGAATTTTTAAGAGAACTGTTAAACGTTTTGGAGTTCACCACATAAGTGCTTTGGGTCCTGGAATAAAAGAATGACAATTAACACGAATAATTCATTTTGACTTGTTTCTCTCCAAAGACCATCAATCACAGTTTAGTTGAAACAGGAGTCAACAGAGAGATTCTCTTTTATCAAAATAAATGAATGCATTTCTGATGAATATGGGCAAGAATTCTAGATCTGTAGATTTCTGCACAAGCAATTTAAATGCTGAAACTCTTATTGTCAGCTGCGAGCATTATCAAATTTGTTCAGATATTTAATCCACACTCGTGGGTCTGTTTGTTATATTCATTTACAACAGCAAAAAAAGTGGCATGCAAAAACACTGCTCAAACTTACACAGCATTAGTAAGATAGTAGTTGGTGCTTTTATAAAACCTGTCATGAAATATGAAGGAAAAACAACATTAAAAAACAAATGAAATTTTATTGTATTTCTAAGTCTATATATTCTTGAGACAATTTCTTAAATTGCAATTTTGAGTTTGTGATAACTGTGTTCAGCATGTTCATTTCATAAACATTTCTACACAGAGAGTGATACTAGACATTTAAATACATACTGTTATTAAGGGAAGAAGCCATTGTCGATGTTGACAGCGTGGTGTATTTCTCTTTATCCACAAATTAGTTTTAAAGAAGAGTTTCCTTTATAGTTACAGAATAAACAAATTAGCCATTGTACTGACACATGATTTACAATGAATGATTTTCATGTTACATAAGTTGAATTACCTAGAATCACAACTAAAAATTGGTGTGCAAAAAGAAATGCACATAATCACACATCAAGACTTGCTGCAGTTTGTTTGATTTACAGACACTTATGAGGATGATTTTAGCAGTAAGATGATCTTACCTGATATAAGCTGATTCAGTGACCCTCACCAACACAACTGACTAACTAAAACATATTTCTGTGCTGTGATGCATGTAGATATGTTATCTGTTTATCATCTTAAAAAGGAAATATGAGCCCAAGTCCACTACTTCCTCCTCAAATTCAAATACAAATGTGTGTGTGTGTGTATATGTTATGTTACATATATATATATGTAACACATATCCAGTTCAGAAAAAAAAAAAAAAGTTGTGTGTTAACGTACCCTATAACATTACAACTTTTCAAATTTGATTACATACATTCTAAAAAGGCTGTGATATTTTGAAATATTACTTGTAAATGCTTAAGTTTTGTTATTTTGATTTGTTGAGGACATGCACTGTAATGGAGTTACTGCACTGCTACGGTCTCTGGAGGTTTATTGGTTTATCTGTCCAATTAGAAATGAGCTACAGGGGTATAAATACTATTATTAATTATTAATACATAATAAAAATAGAACACAACCAGCACCCTTCTGCTTCCCACTTATTAAGAGTCTTCAATTCAACACACAATAAGTGTGCCAACCATATCTGGACTGCAAGATTTACACATTTTCCTTCATGGGAGTGATTAAAACACTTACATACACTTTCTTTTGTGAGCCTACATGTATAGATTTGTTTGCTATACTAAATAAAATAAAAATAACTATATATATATATATATACATATATATATATATATGCAGTGAATTACAAGGAAATATAAAGTAACACTGATTTTAGTTCTACTTAATCTCACCGTTCTGTCTGTAAACGCTTTCACCATCTCCCACAACCTTGAGCAGCCCTCAGCCTTTTGTTAATGCTTTTATTACACATAAATCACACCACAGGACACATGAATCACATAAGTACATTTGTTTCGAAAAGGCTAATAGTTCATCCTCAGGATGAATATCAGAGATTTAGATGACTTAAAAATCTTTTTTAATGTTTACTCTAAAGAGCATGAAACATGTAGAGCATCAAGAACAGCTATTAAAGACAAAACAGTAACACTAAACCCAGCAGGCACCGGAAGTCAGTATTACATCAGGTTGACACTGAACTCCAATGTCGGACAGGCATTGCTTTTTGGTTGAGAATCAAAATTGGGCTGAACTCAGTATTTGATGCTGACTTAGCATTGGATTTTGGTTACACAACCTAATAACAAGATCATCAGCTGACATCCGTCGACATTAGTCATTGAATTGAAATTAATTCTTTGTCACCCGACGTCGCAACCAAAATTTAACCGAATATCGATGTGCTTATGTGTGCCTGCTAGGAAGCATTTACTTCTTATTCAAGCATCTAAAGAGGGTCTTACCTGATATGAGTTTACATATACACTGGAAAAAGTGCATATGCCTTGTCGCTACTCTAAAGAACATTTTACACTTGATCCAACTTAATAAATGTGCTTTTCTGTCTTGATATTGAGCTAAAGTAATACATTTACTTGATTAAGGTGTTGGTATAATTCAAAGTATTTGCTTCAAATCAAATGACAATGGTAAGAGAGCACACACCTTGCGTTGATGCTGGTGAGTGTGGAGGTAAGTATCACACATGAAACACAAACACACAATGAAGACAGGAAGATGAGGAGAACGGGAACTCGGAGTATACACAGGAGGAGATGCTGGAACGTGGAGCACAGGTAAGCAGACACGGACTGAAGGTGAGGTATGTACTGAAGTAGTGATAATCTGTCTCAGGTGTTGGTAATTGTAAAGGGAGTGCTGGCGAGTGACAGGAGGGATGACAGGAAGTGTATTGTAAAGGTGACTGAGCTGGTGACTGTGAACATCCAAACCTCTGTTAATTCTTAATAAGAAGTTTTGTATGAAAGAAATAAAGTCAGACTGGTTTGTAAGCAAGAATGCTGAGATGTAGAGAGATCTGTTTCATGCTCTGCTGGGATTTGGGGTCACCGATGTGCTAAAAAGGTAGACCCTTTGATCAGTCTAGCAGAAGACCAAGAATCATCGATGTTATGCAGAATTTTGATTTATTTAAAGGCAGTAAAAGTGCATGCACGCCATACTGTAATTATGAAATACCATTAGTAAAAAGTGTTCATGTCTTTCTAGAACTCAACTACAGCTTAAGAACTGGGTGTTTTTTTGATCACTGCACCTATTGGAAAGGAATTTGTGTGTGTGTGTGTGTGTGTGTGTGTGTTCACAATAAATAATCTCTTTACTTTGTGTGAATGTAAATTTTTGCTTTTGGGAAAATTAATACTTTTAAGTAATATCAAATCAAAATTTAAGATTTGAACCAAATCATAAATAGAATTTGAGAAAAACTATATATAGAGAAATGTAAGTAATTTTTTTTTTTTTTTAAGTTTCAATTTTTTTCAGTGTAGTCATCTTCAACCAACTAGACTGACTACACAGAGATAATTGTGTATAGATATTTGTTTATACGACAATTATCTGCTCATCTAATGAGGAAACATATTTTGTCAGTCCTTCCTGCCGAAATTCAAATTCATATTCAAATGTATACACAAAAACGGAAAACTGGCCAAGATCCACTTACAAAAAAAAAAAAAAAGACATAAGTATGTATAAATAAACAACCATATTAGCCATGGAACACGTTTAAATTGCTCCTATTATGCCATTTTAAAGGTTGCTAATATAGTTTTATGAGTCTCCTGAAACATGTTACATGTATGCAAGGTCAAAAAAACTTTATTTTTCTCCAAAAATAGATTTAATTTTACCTCATTTCTAAATGATTCATTAACGACTCGTGCGAAGCAGTTCGAAGAATCAGTCTCTCTAAACCCCTCCTTTTCATGAACCCCTTTCTATATACTAGAAAATGGGCCAATTTAGTCCCAAGGAGTATTAAAATAGTACACTTAAAAGTATACTACTAGTACACTGACATTTGTATACTTACTAAATAAAGTATACTTAAAAATATACTTGAACTTTACTGAAGTATACTTAATAAAATAAACTTGAAGTATACTTCTTTTTGGTAAGGGTAACCAGCTCATAGACATAATAATTGCCTGGACAGGCTTTGACTTTAATGGGGTAAGACCCGAAATAGCAGCAGTAACTGCCCCAGTGAGCGCAGACATCTCGAGTGACGACTCCATCCTGTACTGTTGGGTGTCCACTACGAATCCACAGCACAAAATTACTACCACAGCCATACTGAGCAACACACGTGTCTGGGACGTGAGCGCTCAAGCCGTTAATAAAGAGACGATACCAGCCGATCCAAGTGATTGACCTGTCACAATTTCTGACTGAAGCATATGTATTATTGATGTATCTCCATGGCTTGTCCAGCACAGTGTGGTTGTAGCAGGAATCGGAAATATCGGCTGTTATGAAAATATTTAAGAAATCATCACATTTCTGAAAAATGTGTTGCTGTTATAAAATCTCTCCATAGGTGAAGCTGAAGTTACTTCTCTCTCTTTTTATTTAGAATTAACAAAATATTAACACCATAAATGGGAGGCAGAACTGACAACCTTAAGTTATACAATACAAATTAATATTACTCATAGAGTGTCCTTCAGAAATGTAGACAGCATTAATAAAATCACCAGTAACTGTAGTCAAAATACTACACTGTTTGCAGATACAAGCAAAAAAAAAAAAAAAATTGTCATTTGTACGGAAGCTCAACCCACCAATGTACAGACCAAAGACAAGACAGCACAATATATTACCAGCTGTGTTTGTCTCTTGTGTGACAGTTACACTGGCCAAGACATCTGAAAAAAAAAAAAAAAATAATAATAATAATAAAATAAATTAAAAAATAAATAAATAAATTAAATTAAACATAAGCTCTTATTTAGCTTCTTCTGTGTTGAATTTTTGGGATAATTTAAGCAGAGTGAAATGTTTAGATAAAATTAGCCATTATTTTTATTAAACAAATTCTGGGGACCTGCAATAAGCAAGCAGAAAACACTGCTCAGACTTACACAGCATAACAAAGATGGTAACTGGTGCTCTTATAAAACCTGCCATGAAATATGAAGGGAAAAAATCTGTGAAAACTTCCAGAGAAAAGCACCTGTCATGGCCTGCCCTCCCAGAGCAAGTTCACAAGATGGCCGCCATCCCTACGCCAGTTCAGACCCATCTGAGTCCCTGGCCAAGATGGCCACCACGCCTGAGTCTCGCCATGCCAAGGTCATCCTACCAGAATCTCATCCCGACATGGCTGCCATACCCAAAGCAAGACAAGTGATAACTGATCTTCTGGTATCAAGTCAAGTTACAGCTGTGTTTCCTAAGTCAAGTCAAGTTACAGCTGTTGTTCCTGAGTCAAGCAAAGTCAGAACTGTTGTTCAAGAGCCAAGTCAAGCCACAGCTGGTCTTCACGAGCCAAGGCAAGTGTCAGTTGACCTACATGAGTCAAGTCAAGCTACAGCTGGTCTTCATGAGTCTCGTCACGTCA
The DNA here is from genome assembly GCA_036247105.1 of Cirrhinus mrigala. NCBI lineage: Eukaryota > Metazoa > Chordata > Actinopteri > Cypriniformes > Cyprinidae > Cirrhinus > Cirrhinus mrigala. The sequence goes on from CM070007.1 coordinate 5,930,886, forward strand.
CGTCACAGCTGACCTTCCAAAGCCACGTCACGTCTCAGCTGATCGTCGAGAGCCTCATAACATCTCAGTTGCCCGTCATGTCACGGCAAAGGAGGCCATTCATGAATTCTCTGCTTGCTCCGTCACGGCCAAGGAAATTGTCCATGAACTCTCTGCTCTGCTGTGGGGATTCCTGCTTTCCTCTGTTGTGGTGGTCATCTGCTTCACTGTGGAGATCTTCGGACTCGTCTGTTCCATTGTGGGGATCTTTGCTCCTGTCTGCTCTGCTGTACTGGTCGCCAGCTCCACCCGGACTCCCTGCTCTGCCAGCCCCGCCATGGCTCCAGGCTCCACAGGATCTAACATGGTGGACTTCTGCTCCAGTGTTTCACTGTCTGCCACTGCTCCACAGCCCAGGTCTACTTCTTCTGCATGGACCTGGCCCTCCATCCCACCCCCTGTTTTGCCTCTGTTCCCCCACCCTCCTGGACTGTTGTTTCTTGAGCGCTCCTAGTATTTTGACCTTCTACCTGTTTTTTTGGATTATGCTTTTGTCTTGCCCTTGGATGTTACTGTTTGCTGGTGTCTGACCCTGCCTGTCTTGACCACGGTCTGTACAATAAAACTCGCACTTGGATCTATCCACGCTGTTTGTTGAGTCCCGTTATAGAGTTTCACCTAAATGTTTGCTTAGTCAGTATATTTCTTTTTACAATGGCATAAGTAGCTTGCAGCTTACACACAGCACACAAAGTTTTAACATAAATTCATTTACATTGTGTTTCTCTGTTCACAATTTTCCTTATTAATTATATACAGTATTTACAATGTTTGTTATTCTTCTATTGAAGAGCATCTAAACGATTTTTTCTTCATTGTTCCTTTAACAATGACAAGAATACAGATCACTTCTATTTTATTTTATTTTATTTTATTTTATTCTATTTTCATATGGACACTGATCTCTGTACTGTCAGCTATATATTAATTTGATTTTGCCTCCTTATTCTGTCTGTTTGTTGCAGTTCTTTCATATTAAGAATATAACCATGGCGAAGTAAAATAACAGAAATTAGTTCAGTATACAGGAAACATTGACAGAATTTTTACTGATTAAAACCAATAACAAAATAATTACAAATCATCTGCCATCTTCACACTAAATATTCTTGTACAAAAATAGAGGCAATAAAAGGAAACACAAACCACTTGATGGGTCTGAAGTACAATAAATCACACACAGTCTAAAATAATGAGTCAAAAATCCATCAAGGGAAAAAAAAAAAAGTTAATACATCAAAATGAATGACAGAATGAAATAACTGATCATTTTTAGATAAAAGCAGAGACTGTCATGTAATATCTAAAAGCAATGATAGTGGTATTTTACTGTAAATAATAATGGCACTCCACTCATTTCCTGAACATGACGCTGTAGTCCTCAGCGTTCTTTGCATCCACAGCAAAGACATCTGAAGAACTTCCTGTACTGCTGCCTGACCTGGACATAAATGAGACAAGAGGAGCTGATTGATTTCATGAGATCAATTTAACCTCTGAAACTCATGAACCAGAATGGCATTTATCCAAACCAGGTAAGAAAAAGAGGCTTTTAGAGACTAGATTTACACTTTCAGAAGAAAATACTGATGTTTTACTTTACTTTCTTATACTGTCTCTGGAGAGACCCAAATGGTTTTCCTATAGAGCAGGATGATAAAACTTCAGTAGGCCTAAGCAGTATGGGCTCCTGACCTGAAATTTCAGTGGGACAGATTCTGTAGGCTACATGACTAACTCATTGCTTGCAAACTTTTACATTAAAATGACAGAACTTTTAGGTCTAGCGTCCCTGAGTAATTCAGCCTGAGGGTGGCGTTCTAATGTTGCCTGGCAGACTCTACATACAGACTGTGTTTGAGTATCGATTGTGGCCATTTGAGAACACGTGCATACAACAGGAAGTAAGTACGCAAGACTGTCCCAGGTTTCAAAATCCAAAGTACAGTGCCCTTAACACACACTAAATCTATGCTTTGGGGCTAAGCGTATCCCATGATGCATTATGTTTTGGAAATAAATTGTATGATTTTTTTTGCCGAGATGCTGCAAGATCTCACAGAAACCTTTCATGTGTAAATAAATAGTAATTAGATATCATATTTCATTTGGTAGTTAAGACAAGGTGTTGCACAATTTATTGGTGCAAAGATGAGTGCATTTTGCACATTTGCAACTGCTTTTTATCACTTAGATAGAAGCACCAGAATTACTAATTTGTCATCTCTTACAGGGACTACTGAAGAGATATGTTTTAACTTTATTTTAAAATGCAAAGTCCTGAAAATTAAAATAAAGCTCTGTAAAGACTTGCATTTTTACAACACTATAAGTGTGTCCCATTGGGAAAAGTACTACACACACTTGTGTCTTCATGCTCACTTGAACACTTGGGCCAAATACAGGAAATACATCATGTGAAGAGACAAGTGGACAAGTGGGAGTATTTGAACAAGCTCTGAGAAATTCAGAGAGGAAAACAAAGCAACATCGATTCTCTGAATGAACTAAGTAACCAAGAGTGCATGGGGGAACTGGGTTATTTAACAAAACAAACACAAACAAACTATTCTCAGGCTATTTTTATTTATTTGGTTTGTTTTTACCATCATCTTCAATTGGTTGTTCTTTTGCGACTATTTTACTTTCATACTTTTCGGTTTTGTGCTGTGTCACATGAACCGCCGCAGCGCACACACAGTCTGCTCCGATCCAGAGACATGATAGCACGGAGTGGATCATTTGCGGTTTTCTGCACTCACGTCACAAGTTTGATGAATTCATTCTAAAATAACAGTCACCTTAAAAACACTGAGGGCTCAGCTAGAATATTTTAAACTTAAACTTGAAACTCAAAGTTTGGAAATCAAAAGCACTTTCTCTGTGTTGACATTTGAATGTTTGACAGTTGAAATTTGAAGATTCCTGGCTCATTTGAACATTCTACAGGTTAAATACTATATGTAAACAACAACGTAATATTATTTCATATCCAGATTTCAGATGTAAATTGAGTGATGTCTGACCTCATTATTGAGGACACAATAGATCAGGAAGATGAAGGTTCCCTGCTGGGAGTTCAAGATCAGGAAGAGGATCTCCAGCACCTTACTGCCATTAGTGAAGAAACCCAGAATCCAGGGGCAACCAAGAACCACAAACTGAGCCAGTATTTTAAATGTCATAATCCTTGAGAGAAACCGAGAAAGATTAGAGTTAATGTGTCTTTATGGATTATATTGTTGAGTGGTAGAACTACAAACAATGCACATTACTTGGTTTGTTTCATCTGTGAAACTTCAGCATTGAGATTTTTGAGAGTTGAGTTCAGAGTGATGACAATTCTTATGAAGATAATTATGTTTAACTGCAGAAAAAGAAGAGAGTTAAATCTACGATCACATTAGTATTTTGTTTCAACAGTCCACGTGAAGAATGTCTCTAACCAGAACTTACTGCTAGTATGACACAAACAGGACCCAGAAAACTCCATATAAAACCTTTATTTCTTTTAATCCAGCATCTGTTCAGAGGAAAACACAATATAATAACTGAATGAATGTATCGAAAATATTATTTCAGGTGATGACTGGTGAAATACTACTGAAAAATAACTATACATTTATTTAAATCTTTTTTATTTTATTTTTTTAATTTTAAGCAGCACTGTTTCAAAATATCTGTGAGCTGTCAGTCATGAACTAAAAAGTGTGTTCAACTTCATGTGGTTCTGCACAGACCGATCAGTGTCCGACTTGAAGCAGTGCATGCCAGTTAGACATTTTGTGTTCACTTACTGTTCGCTGCCGTAGCCTTCAGGAACCAGACCAACAGACACGCACACCACAACCAGAGCAACCACATATCCAATCACACACAGGAATCCACTGCCAAGCACCTCCCTCTTTTTGGAGCTGATCTGTGATAGGTTCTTCACACAGATGAAGAGCATCACAGCTTCAATGAACATCCACACAAAGCCAGAGAGAAAGAGGAAGTGCAGAAGGCCTGAGATCACGGCACACAACACCTGGAGACCATGAGAGACGGTTATGATGATTCTCAGTGAGGCTGTGCTGAGCTGTAGGGCTCCTTCATCATTCTCACCTGCTGAAGCCGTATGACGCTCAGGAACTGCTGTGTGAGCAGAAACAGAAGGTGAGCCAACAGAAGACTGATGCAGATGTTGATTCGAGCCACATTATTCACTCCAGGACTCCACTGACAAAGGGAAAAGCTCAACAGGGCCAAACTGAAGAACACCAGCCCCACGATCACACACACCAAATTCAACAGATCCAGCTGTGAGTCGCTCTGAGAAAACATGACAGAGTACATGAGTGACAAATGTGTGCTGTTCTTCAGTGTTCACTAGAAAAGTTCTCGTACCTCTGGGCGGCTGGTTTGCATGATGAGAGCGAATGTCGACAGATGATCACAGGAACACAGAGTGTAGCTGCTGTTGGTCTCTAAAACAGAACAACCATCTACAATCCACTTGCTGATATTCCAGTACACACAGGACAGAGAACCGCTGGGATCAAACTCCTGCAAAACAAATTAGAAAATATCAGAACACTGAATATTAGATGTTGATCATCAGCTCTCAGTTTGGACAAAACCACCTTTTCACTCACTCTGATGTGTTTGAGGGTGAAGTTGACTGGTTTTGTGAGTTTAGTGTTGGTGGTTTTGGGAAGAGTAGCTGAGATCACAGTGGACATCATAGTTTTAACCGTGTCATTTGATGTGTTGAAAAAGTCTGGCTTCAGTAGATTCTCCATAGTGTTGTAGCTCATGAAAGCCACAGCAGCTGATCCTGTGGAACATAGAAATGCTATATTAAAACAACAACAATCAAAAAGGTAAGTGAATGTGGTTTAGTGGTAATAGTAGGGCTGGGTTATTTTTCTGATTTTATCGATTAATTCGAATTTAAATAGATTTTTAATTGTGATTTTAAATAGAAATATTACCAAACGTTAGAATTTAAACTCTTAGACAATATGCCAATGATAACAGTCAAGAGAAAAGAATGATCCAATCGCATGTCGGCGCACATGATTAACTGCTCACGTGCAATGTGCTAGATGCACGATGGGAGTGAACTTCTTTTAACTTGAGCGTCACATTTTTATAATGCCATTTCATGCATGAGATGCTGCAAGAGTGCAACAGTCAAACGCTTCCATGTTTACAGAAAAACTGTGGAAAAGCAGTGCAATCAAATAAATAAACCTGTGAAGAACTATTAATTTATGTCTGTTATTTCATGTTTGCATCATGGTGAGAGGCTGAAAGCTGCTGTTCATTGTTTTTACAGAACATTTATAATTAATAATAGTCTACTGGTGTTATACCTTCAGTCATTTTGAATTTGAATTACCTTGACTTTTGAGATTTATTTAAAAGCATTTTCCTCTTATTATTTTTTAAAATTCCTCTCATTATTTCTTAACATAAAGTTTGTACAAGATGTAGTTCATGCATCTTTTCTGCAAAAATATTTAACAAGTGAATTGTTTAACATTCACATAATGTTGACAACTTAACGTGTGGTGGACTTGGGATAGAAATTTCTTTAACTAGAGGGTTAATAAAGAAAAATTAGCTTGAATCATGTTGTAGTTACATTTTCAAATTAACTATTCAAAAATCAGAAAAATAAAATCGAGAATCGGTCAAACATTCTGAAAAAAATCAAGATTTTTTTTTTCATATCGCCCAGCCCTAGGTAATGCTATAACATCTATTTCTATGATTTTTAATCACACTGAAACGTTTGACATACTTTCATTATTGTTCTTGGCGATCCCAATGAGATCAATGTCCACAGAAGCATTTGTCGTGGCAAGTCGAGGGATTTTATCTAAGGTGACCTGTGGTCCAACCATGAAGACTTGACCCTCTGATTAAACACAAACAAGCATTGGCTGTAGTAATTTATTTACAATTTTTATAATTTTACTTTTTTTGAATCAGTGAATTTGCACAAAGGACAAAACAACTATTCACTATTGTTGGGTTTTCATCTCTGATGTAGTTTGAGACCCCTCCGGTCAACTTTAAAATAGTGTTTTCTTTAATATGCTAAATAAATAAATATAAATGTAAGCACTATTAACTCCTACATCTTTCTGGAGGTCAAATATTAGATCTCACAGTTGTTACAGGTGGCTGTGGTATAATACACAAGTGCACGGAGATCAAATCAAAAACCATGACAACTAACAAGACTGAAAACTGTGCAAACAGAAAGTCCAAACTAACAGAACTGTGACAGATCATCCCCCTCCTGGAAGGCGTGACCTTGTGCCACAGAGAGGGAAAAGTCAGAGACGGTGGAGGGATGGCAAAATTTGATGATGAAGGGCTAGCACAGACAGGCAGAAGGGTTACTAGAAAGAAGGGCTGACAACTCCAGGGGGCCGCTTGACAGAGGTGGAGCCGGTGGAGATGGAGAGCCGCAGAGCCAGGGTGACGGAGAAGATTCAGAGGGCCAAGGTGGAGCAGATAGCTTAGGAAACTGAGGTGCAGGTGGGGATCCGGAAGGCTGCGGTGGAACCGGAGTGACAGAGGACCAAGGTGAAACTGGAGGGAGGGAGGGACAAGACAAAGCCGGGGGAGTGTAGTCCCGAGGCGAGGGCAGGTCGACGACTGTCCAAAGCGGAGCCAAAGGGATCAGGGAGCTTGGTGGAGTGGACTGATGGGCCACGGTGGAGACGAGGGAGCTATTCGCCATGGTGGAGCCGCTGGGTCAACAGGCCAGGCAGAGTCCGGGTCTCGGAGGTTGGAGGCGGAGACCGGGGACCCTCTGACCATGGTGGAGCTGGACACTGACAGGCCTGAAGCGAAAATGCTCCATAGATGAGCTGAGAATGAGCTGAGGGACTGGAAGGATGCAGCGGCAGTGGGGCAGAAGATGGTAGACTGCTCATGAGAGGAGGTGGGAGAGGGTGGCTGGGTGGGAGTTCAAGACAGCTGGGGGGGTTTTCAGGGATGGTGTATGCTGCCCACACACACCAAATAGCAACTCCCAGAAAAGGGAGCGCGGTGGATAGGGTTACGACCTCCATGATTGTAACAGGAGTGACAGAAAGTTCAAGATAGACAAAACAGTTAATTGCAGACCACCAGTAGACTGCTCATTAGAGGAGGTGGAAGAGGGAGGCTGAGGGATGCTGTATGCTGCCCACATACTGTACACCAAATAGCAACTCCCAGAAAAGGGAGCACGGTGTACTGGGGAATGATCTCTGTTCATTGCAGACCTCCATGGTCGTGATGGGACAGACAGGTATTCCAAGACAGGCTGACTGTTCAGGATAGACATACAGAAATGCCTCCTTGGCCATAACAGAACAGACAAAGAGTTCAGGTGATGATGGAAGAAGTTGGGTATATTAGAAATAGCCCATTAAGTCCTCTGAGTACTGCCTCAGCTAATCCTCAGCGGTGACACAGTGGGAGGGGCTTTTCTACGTGCCCTCGTGCTCCACTGTCTCATCCACTGTTGCATGCATTGTTGCTGGCTCACGCACCTGGTCAGATGTTGGTTGAGGTTCTGGCTCAGGGGTGTTCCTCGGTGTTGTCACTCTTATTGGCAATGGCTCGTTGGTCGATGTGGGCTCTGGCTGATGCTCCAAGAAAGCGGGGTAGCGTTTGGCTGGGCTCTTGGTCTGGAGTGGCGCTGGTGTCGTGGTCTACTGATCTGACGGTCATGGCACCCACCCAGCACTCACTCGACATAGTCCTCGAGAACCCTCTCTGGACAACTGTGCACGAGTGGCGTTGTTGGGGCCAGCGTGTAAGAATGTGAAAATAAAGCACACACACTTTCACTTAATTGATCCAGTCTTCTGTCACAGGTGGCTGCGGTATCATACATGAGAAGGTAATCTTTAATAAATCCAAAGGGCTATAATCCACAAAAAAATAAAAACACGTCCACACTATCAACGTTTAATACCAGACAATAATGAACTAAAAGAGAGCAACACAGGCCAAACTGGACACACCTGGACTGAATGACGAAATCAAATCAAAAAACCATGACAAATAAAAAGACCTTGAAATCGGTGCAAACAGAAAGTTCTGTTGTGCTTGTTGCTTCTATCAAATGATGAATGAATTTGCACAAAAACCTGACCTTTGAGATAAACAACAAAATACACTTTTTCTTCTTCTTCTTTTTTTTTTTCATTCATAACTGTTCATTTATTTCATTTACAAGTTCATAACTTTAATCAATTACAGTATATAGCAGGGGTGGCAAACTCCGGTCCTGGAGAGCTGCAGCCCTGCAGAGTTCAGCTCCAACCCTAATTAAAACTCACCTGCCTGTAGCTTTTTAGTAACCCTCCAGACCTTGATTAGCTTGTTCAGGTGTGTTTGATTAGGGTTGAAGCAAAACTCGACATTCGCCGACATTCGCCACCCCTGCTCTAGACTACATAAAGTCCATTAAATTATATCTGAATAAAATTATAATTATATCTGAATTTCATCATCAATAATAATTGTGTCTCCACTTACCCACAGCAGCAAGAGTAAAACTGACAGTCACTTGTGTCTGTCGGCTTCACTAATGTAGAAATTAATTTCTCACTGGTTTTTAACACACGGTTTCCATAGGAGGCTAGTTCAGTTGGTTTTGCTGCTGCCACTGTCACTAAAATCTTGTCTGAAGCATTGAAGGTCGTAGTCAAAATGCTGGTCACAGTCTAATTCATTGATCAGATAATTAGTTACTCTACGTGTAAATGTCAACAGATCCAATAAGACACTGCTGTGTCAGTCATCCATTATAAACATTTGATTTATTTGATCATTTTTCTCTTGAAGACTTACAGTGACAGGAAGCTCTTGAACTGTAATGTTTTCTATTTGGTCAAGGACATTTTGAAGACATCCTTCTGAGGTCTGACTCTGAAATCACAACTGAGAATTACAAATAAAACTTAAAGACTGTGCATTGTGTTAATTGAAATATTCAGCTTACCCTGCATTGATCCGACAGTGTGATATTTGGAACTGAAATAAGGGAATTCACCAAAACAACATAAATATAGTTAAATCAAACACCATATTTAAGTAAAGAAATATGCTCACCTACAGTAGTTGGTCTGAGTGTGGTTGAGGTGGAGATGTTATACTCGCAGAAGCAGGAGGACAAAGTGCTAATAGAGCATGTACAGGTGTCCCTATTACCAACACAGTCACAGTTATTATTCCGGCATTGGTACTGGTATAGGTTTGAGTTTCTATATCTCTTGTAGAAGAAATCGTGTATTGTTGTATTGCAGTACATGCGGCACTGAGCACCAGTGCAGATGTATGTGTCGTTATAAAGTGCACAGTCATAGACTGGACTAACTGCTGCAGGGATCATGATGCTATTGCTGTAGTTTGTACAGAAGCAGGAGGATGACATATTAGAGTGGCATGTACAGGTGTCCTTATTACCAATGCAGTCACAGTTATAATTGAAACAGTGGTAATGGTATCTATCGTAATGGAAATCATGTATACTTATGTTGCAGTACATGCGGTACTGAGCACCAGTGCAGATGTATGACGTGTCATAGAGCACACAGTCATAGACTGGACTAACTGCTGCAACTGCAGCAGTGGTGCATATGAAACCTTAGGACGAGAAAAATTAGATCAAAGTCAGAATACACAAATACCAAAGCAGGTGAATTTATCTCCAGCAGGTTTAGCACATTTAATTTGAACCCCCCCCCCCCCTCCCCCCTTTCAACAGTTTGTAAAACTTTATGTTCAGTGGACTATACTGTTTATTTTTTGATACATCGTATTCTTCCTTTAAAATGTATGAAATATTTTGTAAATATTTTGCATGCTTATATAGACTGCTGCATAGAGTTTTGACATTGATCAAGAAATAGATGTTACCAATTGTATTAAAAAATAAAGCATAGAAATATAAAAATACTGGTTTACACTTAAACAGGGTTAAGAGGATGACAGTCAGCAGTGACCACACAACACCTGCCATAAAAAAGAGGACAAATAATCAATTATACCTTGACTTCACTCACACATAGATATGAATTGTTTTTCAAACCATATTTTTAAGGACTGATTTTTAAGTTTCAAATTACTTATCTGGTGCCATAATGGCTTAGCCAACAGAATGATGCCATGAGAGTCATATAAAGAAGGTTTTTTTTTTTTTTTTTTTTTTTTTTTTTTATGAACAAACAAATAAATAAATTAAATACGTACAGTACCTTGCGAAAGTATTCATACCCTTTAATTTTTTTCACATTTTGTTATGTTGTTGCCATATGTTAAACTGCTTTAAAATACTATTTTCCACATCAGTCTACACTCCATACACCATAATGACAAAGCAAAAAAAAAAAAACATCATTGCACATTTATTAAAAATAAAAATAAAAAAACTTTAATCATTCCATTACATAGGTATTCATACCCTTATCTGGGACAGCTCAGCATTCAGCTAAGTATTCATGTTGCTTGTATATGTTGCTACACTCCAAGTGAACTTAACCTGTGGCAAATTCAGTTGAATGGGTATGATTTGGAAAGGCACACACTTCTCAATAAAAAGGTCTAACAGCTGAAAATGCATATCCGAGCAAAAACCAAGCCCTGAGGTCAAAATAATTGCCTGTAGAGCTTAAAGACAGGAATGCATCAAGGCACAGATCTGGGGAAATGTGCATAAAAAAAAATCTGCTGCATTGAAGGTTCACAGAAGCATATTGTCTCTGTTACCCTTAAAGGAAGACGTTTGGAACAACCAGAACTCTTCCTAAAGCTGGCCTCCTGGCCAAACTCAGCAATTGATGGAGAAGTGCTTTGGTTAGAGTGGTGACCAAGAATCTGATGGTCACTCTAGTTGAGCTCCATGATCATATGTGGAGACAGGAGAAAACTACAGAAGGACTAACATCACTGCAACACTCCACTGATCTGGGCTTTATGGTGGTGTGGCCAAACTCAATCCTGAAGACACATGAAAACCACTTGGAATTTGCAAGAAAGCACCTAAAGGACCCTCAGACTGTGAAAAACATGATTTTTTGGTCTGATGATCCTCAATTTCAAGCATCATGTTTGGAGAAAACTAGGCACTTATCACCTGCAGAGTACCATCCCAAAAATAAAAAATGGGGTGGTAGCAGCCTCATGCTGTGGGGCAGTTTTTCAGCGACAGAGACTGAAGGACTCATCAGAGGAAAGCTCAACACAGCAAAATATAGAGATAGCCTTAACGAAAACCCAGTCCAGAGCATTCAGAACCTCAGACTGGGCAGAAGGTTTACCTTCCAACTGGACAATGACCCTAAGCACACAGCAAGAGTGGCTTATAGACAAACTTTGTGAATGTCTTTAAGTGGTCAAATATTTCTGGAGAAACCTGAAAATGTATGTCTGCCCCATCCAACCTGACAGAACATGAGAGGTGAAGAGGTAAGGAGAAGAATGGCAGATAATTGCCAAATGCTGATGTGCAAAACTTGTCGTATCATACCCATTAAAACTTGAAGCTGTGAAGGTGCTTCAGTGAAATACTGGCTACAGGTATGAATACTTATTCAATGTACTTATTTCATTTTTTTTTTTATTTTTTTTTTTATACATTTACATAGTTGGTGACAATTCTGTTTTTGCTTTGACATTATGGTGTATGGAGTATAGATTTATGTGGGAAAAAAGTAATTTAAAGCAGTTTAACATAAGGCAGCAAAATAAAATGTGAAGAAAAAAATGAATACTTTTGCAAGGCACTGTATTGCTGCATGTCTAAACAAAGCCAAATTCAATATACTTTCCATTTTCTGACCGGATCAGATCACTGAAACGATGAGCTCAAATTATGAAAGAGTGGCTCAATGTTTTTTTCTCACATACATTGACCTCCATAGTCCTGACCTTGACCTTAACTAAAATAAATGTTTAAAATAATTGCACATGGCTGTCAAAACAATGCCAAACAAATGTGTGCTGTAATCACATTAAATGCATGTAAAACACAGGCACATTTCTATTAAAAATGTACAAATAAAATAATTTATTGTTTTAGTCAAAGCTTAGTCAGTTGGCATATATTTAATTATCAATCAGTACCCAGTATATGCAACACTATTTTTCTAAATCCAAACAGGAAAAACACTTACTTTTAAAAACAATGAACATCATTATGGAGTCTGATGGTCCACTGTGTTTAATATTTATGCAACAAACCAGATCAGGCATTGATTTCTGAAATAAATGAAGAGACATAAAAGCATATTGACTGTGGAGATGACAGCAGGGAATGTAGAAAGAGTGAGGGTGAAACACTGTCATTTTAACCAATTAGAAATGAGCTACAGGGGTGTAAATACTATTCTCCTTCACTGAGCCAACCATTCTCATGTTTGTTAATCCACCAGAGATCTTCAACACAGACTGAAAAAAAAGTTCCAACCAACCCTAGATCAGTTGTGGGAGTGATTAAAACACTTACATATGCCAACATTTATATATTTGTTTACTGTACTAAAAAAAAAAAAAAAGGTGTAGAAACAGTTTTCACTCGGAAATTACTAGTAAATTTTGCAGTAAATTACACAGAAATAGGAAGTAACACACTGAATTCAGTTATCTTTTTCCTCCCTTTGTCTGTAAACCCTTTAACCCTCTCTCGCAAACCTTGAACAGGCCTCTGATTTTGTTAATGCCCTTATTACACATACATTTCACCTCATGACACTTGATGAAGTATATTTGTTTTGAAAAGGTTAATAGTTCATCATGAATGAATTTGTTACTTATTGATAAGAAAATACTAAAGCATTTCATTCTTATTTAAACAGGTAAAGAGGGTCTTACCTGATAAGAGTTTACATGTAGTCATCTTCACCCACCCATGAGTGCGCAGAGAGAGATATTTGTATCAGATGTTTATATGACAATTCTCTGCTCATATAATGAGCAAACATATTTCGTCATCATTTCCTGCTGAAATTCAAATTCATATTCAAATGTATTCACAAAGAAAACTCACCAAGATGCACTTACAAAACATATCAACCAAATACGAAGATACATACAGTATATTTAAATACACATTTCTAAAAAAAAAAAAAAAAAAAAAAAAAGGTTTATAAAATGATTACCATCTTAGGCATCCATATTAGCCATGGCACATATTTTCGAAGTTGTTTAAAAAGCAGACCGTGCAGAGACAACAAGAGCGCCACATCCATCTTCAATGCCAGAAACCCAGCAAAAGTGACCAAAAGCTCATTAAAGTGGTCTTCATCAGTGTAATTAGATAGGAATCCATTGTTTCCATATAATGCCATAATCCTGCAGAAAAATAAATAGATTTCATGTGTCTATACTAAATATATATGTGGTTTTCTATAGAGTGATTAAATCATACTTTTACTTGGTTTGTTTCATCTGTGAAACTTCAGCATTGAGATTTTTGATAGTTGAGTTCAGACTAATGATAACTGCATTTACTGCTAGTATAAGGCAAAAAAGACCCAGAAAACTCCAGATAAAGCCTTTATCCATTTCATTCCAGCAGCTATTTGGAGAAAAACAAAATCACTGAATAAACTTGTCAGAAATTCTATCTGAAGTGCTGACTGGTGCAGTACTAGAGATTTCAATTTTGTGCCTGACATTGACACAGCCTGTGTCAAAGATTTTATCTGACAGCAGAAATGTCACAAAAAAACCCAAGCTGCTTTACTTCCTTCTAACCAAATGATAACTTATTAACAAAAACAACTCACTGTTCATTGCCATAGCCTTCAGGAACCAGACTGTCAGACACGCACACCACAACCAGTGCAACCACATATCCAATCACACACATCAATCCACTGCTAAGCACCTCCCTCTTTTTGGAGCTGAACTATAGGTTCTTCACACAGATGAAGAGCATCACAGCTTCAATGAACATCCACATAAAGTCGGAGAGAAAGAGGAAGTGCAGAAAGCCTGAGATCACAACACACAACACTTCATGGCATTCAACAGATCCAGCTGTGAGTTGCTCTGAGAAAACATGTCAGAATACATGAGTGCCAAATCTGTGCTGTTCTTCAGTGTTCAGCTGGTTTGCATGATGAGAGCAAAACTTGACAGATGAACACAGGAACACACAGTGTAGCTACTGTTGGTCTCTAAAACAGAACAACCATCTACAATCCACTTGCTGATATTCCAGTACACACAGGACATAGAACCGCTGGGATCAAACTCCTGCAAAACAAAGAATAAAATATCAAAACACTTCAGATGTGCATCAGTGCTCAGGTTGGGCAAACAGATTTCAGCCTCTCACTCTGTGCAAGAAAGGTGAAGTTGACTGGTCTTGAGTTTAGTGTTGGCGGTTTTGGGAAGAGTAGCTGAGATCACAGAGGACATCATGGTTTTAACCATGTTATTAGATGTATTGAAGAAGTCTGGTTTAAGTAGATTCTCCATCGTGGTGTAGTCGGGCTTAACTTAACACTGTTGCCATAAGTAGTTTTTGATGTCCGCGGGTTGAATTGACCCGAAAAATGTCATATTTAGCCACTGAAATGTGAATTTACCAGGGGAACCCCGAATAAAAATGTGTATTTTATCCCGCAGAATGCAATTTTTTTGCATTCGAGATCGAACTAGTATTAAGTAGCAATTGGGCGGGTTTTGTTGTGAAAACCTGCCGTTCAGCCAGTGGTCTGTGGGTGTAATGTATGAGTCTAACGCTGCATCGGATTTGTCATCAAAGGTAGGAAATTCTGAGCTCTGTGTCAGGTTCCTTCCTGAGTTCCTTCTTGGGAACTTCGTCTGCCTCATCTCAATTCATGCTACATGAAAAGTAAGTCAAAGCTATAAATAATATAATATTTATAGAGCTTCTGTTTTACGCCCATGTCATTACTGAGTCACTCATTACTGCCTCACCACTATCTGGGTCATTCTATAATTAGGGGTACATTTAGAATTTTACAATGTGAAGAAAAAAGTTTCCTGTTTCCCAAAAACCCAAACATAACCTTACATAGCTGCTTTGAAACAATCCATATCATAAAAAGTAAAGGTGATATGTGCATAGACATACCATCTATGTTTGCTGCTGTCCACCATGTTACCTTTACTGTTAGACATTTCAAAGGGTTTTTTACAGTAACTTACTGGCAACACTGTTGCCAGTATCCACTTTGTTAGTGACAGAAATGTCTTCTCTGAAAAACAAGTAGAAGAAATGGCACACTTTTAAAAGGCAAACCCCACACAGAATACACAAACATCTCAAAACCATAGTTGTTCTCTTACCATGAACTATCAGTCTCAGTGTGGTTGGCATGCTCGTCTTTCTTGATGCTTGCAGTTGCCTTTAAAACACAAACACAACAAAATGCAGTAAATCTTAAATTCCATTAATAATTATAACAAACTAATTCTAAAACTAGAAAGGCAGCTAACAGTTAGCCATATAACTTGTCTAACCTAGCTAACATTCGATTTTTTTTTCTCAATAGGCAACTGGCCGACATTATACTAACACCTGAACAAAATTTCACATTAGTTAACCTAATGTTAAAGGTGCAGTGTGTAATATTTAGGAGAATTTATTGGCAGAAATGCAATATAACATACAAAACTATGTTTTCAGAGGTGTGTAAAGACCTTACATAATAAGCCGTTATGATTTTATCCACCTTATTTTTCCCATAAGAGTGGGTGCAGCCATTTGTAATTTTTTTGTGTCTGGCTTCCGGTCTCATCCACTGCCAGCTATTTTAAACTGCACAAAAAACTCGTTTTGCTGCTTGATATTGCAAACTGGTGTGTCTTTCCATATTATTTTAATGTATTATCTCAGTTATGAACACACTGGTTTGTAGTGCAAACTGTTTTACCGTTTACTGCGCTTCGATATTCTTCTCGTTATTTCCCTATGGCGGATTATGAACCGGACGTCTAACACATTACCAGAAAACAGCTTACTTCCGCATTGAAAAATAAGGTGGATAACCTTACAACGAGCAATTTATATCTACATACACCGCGGGTCCCTTTACATGGAAGTCGCCATTTAGTGCCGCCATGTTTCTACAGTAGCCCTAAACCAGGGGTGTCAAACTCAGTTCCTAGAGGGCCACAGTACTGCACAGTTTAGATACAACCCTAATTAAAACACACCTGATCCAGCTAATCAAGTCAATCAGGCTTGTATGACAACTACATGGTTTGTGTGTTAGAGCAGGGTTGGAACTAAACTCTGCAGGGCTGCGGCCCTCCAGGACCGGAGTTCGACACCCCTGCCCTAAACGGACAAACTTCTACAGAGCGCGTTTCGTCAGTACGTTGTTCTGGGCGTTGTGTCTGGTGCGTTTGTGCGGGCGCAGGCGCATCATCAAATATATTTCAAAGCAAGCCGGCACCACGGTCTTGACCGTATCATCACTGTCTTTATTGGGGCTTTATTTAGCGAATATTTACATTTATTCACATATGACTGGATGTGGTAGACTATCATAATTTTGGCTAATGCATGACGCAACTGTATGATGCGCATCAGAGGCGATTTATAAGTGGGTATACTCAAAGCCGACTGATAAAGAAGTGGGTACCACTGGTTGGGCTGACAGACATAACGATGTTGAGCCGGCATCGTGATCCCATCGCACCCCCTCCTCCCTTCCCCTCCCGCAAGCCACCGCATCCCAATGCCGTGTTCGGAAAGAAAGTTGTGTTTTAAAGGCAATAAACATTAGATGGAAAAATATATATATATATATATATATATATTTCATTACTTTCTCTCGCAGTTATATCGTGAAGTAATTATACTGTATATAAATTGCGGGCATGGCATTGAAACTGATTTCGTATGCACGATCGCATTTCACTTTCACTTTTCATCATGATATTTCACTGTAGACTTCGTCCGATGCCAATTTGGTAGACGTCGCCCAACCCTACTAACTGCCATACAAAAAATCTAACTAAAGTCAGCGAATAAACCTGAGACAATGATCAATGAGTAACAATAATATTCGCAATAACATATTGGTTTACTGAATAATTCGCTTGATTGGCTACTGTCAGGTGTAACAGACGACGACATTTTTGTCCTGTGTCAGCTTCCGTAGCTTCTCTATGCGTTTCGAAAGGGCGGGGTGAGCGGGGGACTTAGCCGTTGGTTGAAATTCAAATCCTCACCGCTAGATGCCGCTAAAAATTACACACTGCACCTTTAATATAAGAAAGGCGTTGCTCGTTGAAAATTATTTTAATTCAGTAACTTAAATCAATTAGCTGACAAAAGCCGTTTGAAACGACATTGCAGTTTACTATGGTAAAGTTTGTAACCGCCATGTTGACGGGTAAATATTACTAGGTTAAACTGGTGTGGAAAAATCTGACAAACACTAAGACAAACGTATATATATTTTTACCTTACTTGCTGGTCTTAATCTCTCGTAAATTGCATCGACAAACAGCGCGGATGTTCTCCGGAACTCTTCTGCTCTTGCAGGTTCATCCCCGGGCAAACGCCGCGGCGCTGCCCGCTGCCTCGGCGTCTTCCTCGGACACGAGTGGCGCGGCGCAGCGCGACTCGACAAAAGAAGACAATAAAGAACTCATGAAATATACTATCTACAGTGGATGCTTATAGTAAAGTAGTGATGGTGAAATGAAGCTTTCCGAAGCACCAAAGCTTTCCCTTCAAATGTATTGTAAAAAGGTTCATTACTCGAAGCTTTCCATCACTGTGCACACTAATGACATCTTGTGGTCAAAAGGTGAAGGTGTTGCATGTTTCAGAGGACCCGTTATTATTATTATTATTAGGCATTATTATTATATTTTGTATTGTTTCATGTAATAAAACACTTTGTGCTCTGAAAACAGTTTTTCTGTGTGTATGTAGTACACAATAGCCTATTAATGAATTTATGAAAGAATGAATAAATGGGACAAACTAACTTGTACATTTTTTTTTTATATAAATCTGCCTTGATCAACACATGCAGCCTTATTCACACAAACAAAAAAACCTTAGTCCTATACCTATGAGTTCATAGGTAAGGCTCATGTATATATAATAAAAAGAAAAGAACATTATTGTAGAATTGTGAAGTGCTTGTGAACTGGGTAGTGAAAGTGCTTGTGAACTGGGGAATTGACATTTTATTTTGTGAGTAATAGAAGAAATTACAAATTTCTAAAGCTCTAAAATGTCTCAACATTGAGGATGTGTTGTTATTATAAGAAAGCTGTTGAGAACAAATTAGGCAGTCAACCTACAGAAGGAGGTCACATGTATTAATATTAGTATTAACATATTGTAATTATTTTCATAAACAGGCATAAAATACACATGTAAATATTTATTCATATTATAATTCATTCTTATAGATATTTGTTAATTTAAAATACCATTCTTAATAATAATAACTATTGTTATTCATATTATTATTATCTTACTTTATTTGTTGATACAACTTGAAAATGCTGCCAGACTTCCGAACGGCCTCTTTTCTTAGCTGGTTCCATGCTGAAGATTCAAATAAACTCAGTCTCAGTTCAATACCGATTACAGAGGTGTATGACACTCGAAACCTGCGCAAGGGGATCGCGCTATTTTTGAATCAGATTACGAAGCAGTCACGTGGTTGTAGAGGAAAATGAAGCTTCGGACGTCACTGATCACGTGTTTATGGCAAAACGAATCAAGCTCCGGTACACTGCTTCACTGCCAGATGTTTCGTTTTTTTGATACCAGCTTCGAAGCCTCGGCGCAGAACGTCACTTCACTATAGTAAAGTAATGCCCCGGTATATTTCTGACTTACAGATGTACTTTAAGCGCTCGCGCTGTGTCTGACATGAAGGACAAACGGATTTTCCAGTCATTACAAACCATGCAACACATCCAGTGTAGTCTGTCCCAAGCTGTTGCGGCGTTGTAGAGACGGTTTAAGGCAAATCTTGTCAATCCAAATATAATAAATGAGGAGAATAAAACGACCTCAATAGAACGCCGCTAATGAGGCCGTTACAGCAAATACAGTAGTATCGGTCTTTGTCAGTCACGTGCGTTTATTATGTGTGACGTCACCGAGGCGCCATTTTGAAGGTATCGTTGTATTGAGCAGTGAACTTAAAGTATACAGAGCCGTGAAGTAAAGACTGTTTAAATCATCATACTGGAGAAACAGAAGCAAACCAAGTAGATATGGGACCGAGATAATCTCAGCATAAGTTTTAGGAACCGTAATTTATATAATTTGTCATTAACAATTAACACTGATCCATATTAACGTTACCTGACCGCAAAAAGTTGAGTACTGCCGGTGTTCAACCTCGTTGGAAATATGACTTGCTCTTGTTTACGGTATAAAAACGTATATTATTTACGTATATTTCTTGATTATAATATGTTCTGTTTTTGTCTATCATTGATTTGTACACAATTTGCACAATTGCAATTACGCAATTGAGTCGATAACATTAAACTTTACCCTATTTGTTCAACATTTTCCGTTCTTCATTTGGCTGATAAGTACTGATAAGGAGACAATCAAAAACACATTTATGAAAATGTCATTATACATACTTTATTATAAATGCAACATTGGTAAAAAATCAGCTTCAAAATACATAACAGAAGATGTGACAAGCATGATGAACATCAACATACTGTTTTCTTAAGTGGACACAGTACTAAAAATAAAGTTGGATAAATTAATAATAATAATAATAATAATAATAATAATATGATGATGATGATGATGATTTGATGCTTCTGCCAAACATTTCTAATGACCATTTCTACATGGATTCTTAAGAGTGCTAGATGATCTGTCAAATAAATAACAGTTTGTAGGTAGAACACTTTCTGGCACACACTTTTACACTAAATGGTTTCTCTGTCAAAATCTCAAAGCAGTCAATCATTGCTATACTGTGTCCAAAGGACTCCAAAAACTAATGAATTTTGTGCCTGTAACAGTATAAAACATTGTTTGTGCAGGCAGATCCAATCTGAGGTGCACGAAGTTAACAGAAGTATTTAAAATGAAGTGAGAATTCCCCTTATGTCTGACATGAAAAGCAGTCAGTTTTCTTCTGTGTACATACAAGTTACATTAAGTTTGTGGCACCGAGTGGTGTCTTGTGAAGTCGACCATCTCCTCCAGCCTTCAGTGTGTAGCTGACCATCTCCTCCAGCCTGGTGGGTCATCATCTCAGCTAGCTGCAATGTGTTTTTTTTTTTTTTAAACTGCTCCCACTTACAGTTTAGTCACACCAACCTATATGAAATATAGAAATATTAAAAATGTATTTTAGTTAGGCATTCAGTTAAGTATTTAGTTAAGAATTTCAGTAGTGAAATAAAATAAATCTCTACACCTATGCATAAAACGACTGCGTGACATTTCATAGTACATGACGTGTTTCTGCTCCCTGGCTGTCTGATTAGTGCTGCCCTGGCACCACTAACCGGTTCACCGGTTTGAGAACCTGCTTTTCATTTTTAAGGTATTGTTTTCGTTATAATGTACTGATTCAAATTAGTTATCAATAATAATAATTTTACTAGTAAGCGCGCCTCCCTGACATGCTCTGGTGTATGGACAGACAACACCTGGGGTGAGGGGACGGCGCCGGCGCAACCATCAAACATATTTCAAAGAAATCCGGCGCCACGTCCTGACCGCACTGTCTTTACTGGGTGCTTTTAGAGAATATTTGCATTTATCCAAACGTGTTATTACGTCGTATACCTGCACTACACCACTGAATAGCATTGATAACCCAAAACAACATGTGGACAAAACGTTAGGTACTAAAGAAGATGGAAAATAAGCACATCCTAAAAAATCTCTTACTTACCTTTATGAGAATGTCGAGGGTAAACGAACATAAACGGAGATATATTAGCAAATATGATGATTTTGCGTATCACCGCTGCTATCCAGGCTATCCAGGCCATCCGACGCTTCTTGGTTATTTCCGCTGCATGTTGTCTAGTGTTTCTTTCAAGTGGGAGACCTAAAACATCTTTCCTCGTGGTCAGTTTTTAACCTTTTCTATCGTGTAATTTACCATCTGCGACTTTGACGCAACAAAAACGTACCACTTTGAAGCTAATCAAAAAGACAAGTCTGCAACTACAGAACACCTCGGCTTTGATACCTTACAAATGGCGGCAATACCCAAAATGCAGTTCGATTCTCGTGAGTGTGACGTCACCTGACAAAGACCGATACAGCAATTTTAAAAACTACAGTAAGTCTCTGTATTTGGGGTCTGACGTCACAGAAAATTCCCATAATGCAATGGTTATTACAGTTATTTACTGCAAAGGGAATTTGCAGTATTATACTGGGTGATATACAGTTAATAACTGGAGAAATTACAGAAATGTCTAACAGTGCAGTTGACAGGTAACTTAGTTGACATTTTTAGTGTGTTGGGCCTATACTCATTACGGAAACCTACAACTACTGAGGATATGGTATGTTTAGAAATATATTTTCATAAACAAAACATAAGTTTTAGTTAATTTGTCTTGTTAAAATTTGCAACAATAATACTTGTGTAACACCGTTGACAGTCAATGAATCCACTCCTGCCATTGGTTTGCTAGTTTAATCAATATTAGGGGAAAGAGGGAGAACATAACTTCTAGTGTTTCATCCATGTGCTTCTAGAGGAAATATCATCATACTGTGCAAATTATGTGAGAATGGGACAAACCATTGAGGGGAGTCAAATGAGTAACTTAGTTGACAAAGTTTTTTCGAACACAAATAAAACAAGTTATATCACAATAAACACTTATTATTTTTGAAGCACACACCCAAATGTCTTGATAACCTAATCTAACTGAAGGAACTAAACTATAAATTAATTTATATTTGAGGTAATTTTCATGCTTAAATACAGAGTAGAATGAGCAACTTTATGTTGAATATCAGGGTTTTATGTGATATGAACATCATTTTTGAACAAAAGATATGGCTTTTTCAACATAGTAGTGTGATTGGGAAAATAGAATTCTGTATTAAATTAAGCTTTGGGGCTTTATGTTGATAAAAATATATGAAAATATATACTTCACAGACATGAGATGTACCCACAATTATAGAATGACCCATCTGTGAATAATTGCTGTACTGTATGTATGTATGTATTTTTGCTAATACTGCTAATGCTAACATGAGTGAACTCCATTATTTTTTTCTCATGGCTTCTCTACTGGAACACGGTCCACTTGGGTGTGATGTCATTCCTAGCTCTTATCTGAATTCCTAGGAAAATCGAATGCAGTCGGCGCCGATAGCCTTGTGGTTTGTGTGCCGACATGGCGCCCCAAGTTTGATTCCCTTTTCGTGGTCCTTTGCCGATCCCACCCCACTCTCTCCACTTAATACTTTCCTGTCTGCTCTCTATTGTCCTATTTAATTAAAAAGCCATAAAAGGCAAAAAAAAAAAAAAAAACATAAGTTTGTTCCAGCTCTGCATGTCCTTGTGCATTTGTTTTGGTTTGTATTCTATTTTGTTCATCAAATGTATCTGCATGTGGATCTCATCTCTCCTTTGTCCAAACAAGCATTACACACTGTACGCATATCACATTGCAGAGTTATCTACTAAGTTGCAAATTTAACTTTTAAAATGGAATATCACATAAAATACATTCCATTCCATGTGATGAGAACATCACTTCCTAGGAAGCTAATGCAAAGCATTGTAAACACAATTGCGTGAGACAGATCTGGAAGTTAATTATACTGAATCATTTTGATGACAGACTTTGGCTCAGGTATTTCAGAATGGCTAGAACAATATTCGAGATGGTGTGCAATGAGGTTGTTCTGTTGAGGCAAAATCATGTTAATAGACATGAAGAGAAAACAACAGATTAACAAGATACATCATATGTGTAATAGATATTCTTAGTGAACATTTAGTGAGCCTGGTGAGAGGGGAGATGAGAGAAGTATGGGCATGTGGTCTTATGTGCCTTTTCTTTTTTTTTTTTTTTTGAAAGTTTATTGTTTTGTTGCATTGCATCTGGGCGTGGCTCAGTTCTCAGACCATTTCTGTTCTCCATCTACATGTTATCAGTATGATTTGTAATTCAGAAACAGGCATGGCTCTTTTGGCATGTTCTATGAAAACTCTGCAACTGATCCAGAATGCATCAGTAAGAGCGGTCTTCAAGAGCCAAAGAGAGTGCATGTCACACCTCTTTTCATCACTGTCAGAATCAGAATCAGCATCAGAATTCGCTTTATTCGCCAAGTGTGCGCAAACACATGAGGAATTTGTTGTGGTTTTTTAAAGTGCTCCTGGTACATACATACATACATATCTGACATGAGAACAGAGAAAAAAACATTTAAATAAAATAAAAACTTAAAAATAAATAATAATGTATGAATCTGGAACAGAAGATTTATGTACAGATTTGTGCATTATTCCTCTATATACAGCTATATAAATAAGAGATGTGCATGTGTATTTACATAAAAAATACTACAGAAGTTTACATAATAATACTACAGAAAGAGACAATAATTAGAAATGGAGAAGGAAATACAGAAATGAATTGTAGAACCCAGGTAATGATTCATGTTTATCTGTTTAAGATGGAGATGGCATTTGGGAAAAAGCTATTTTTATGTCTAGATGTTTTAGTGCTCAGGGATCTGTAGCATTTGTCTGAGGGGAGAAGTGCAAACAGGTTGTGTCTGGGGTGAGAAGGGTCTTTGATGATGTTTCCTGTACAAGTCCTGAAGGTTGGGCAGGTGCACACCAATGATTCTTTCTGCTGTTCTAACAGTCCGTTGCTGTCTTCTTATATCTGAGTTACTGGCTGCCCCAAACCAGACAGTTATAGAAGAGCACAGAACTGACTCAATCACAGTGGAGTAAAACTGTGTCATTAGTGCCTGTGGTAGATTGAACTTTTTCATTTGACGAAGAAAGTACAACTTCTGCTGGGCTTTTTTCACAATGGAGTCAATGTGAATGTCCCACTTCAGGTCCTGGGAGATGTTAGTTCCTAGGAACTTGAATGAGGCCACTGCAGCCACAGTGCTGTTCATGATGGTGAGAGGGGGGATTGCAGGGGGCTTTCTCCGGAAGTCCACTGTCATCGCTACAGTTTTGAGCGTGTTAAGCTCCAGGTTGTTGTGACTGCACCAGAGAGACAGCTGCTCAACCTCCTGTCTGTAAGCAGATTCGTTGCCATCCCGGATGAGACCGATGACTGTGGTGTCATCTGCAAACTTCAGAAGTTTGACAGAGGGTTCTTTAGAGGTGCAGTCATTTGTGTAGAGGGAGAAGAGCAGTGGGGAGAGAATGCAGCCCTGGGGAGCTCCAGTGCTGATGGTGCGGGTGCCGGATGTGAGTTTTCCCAGCCTCACTAGCTGCTGCCTGTCTGTCAGGAAGCTGGTGATCCACTGACAGATGGAGGTGGGTACAGAAAGCTGTGACAGTTTATTCTGAAGGATATCTGGAATGATGGTGTTGAAAGCAGAGCTGAAGTCCACAAACAAGATCCTTGCATAGGTCGGTGGTTTGTCCAGATGTTGAAGGATGTAGTGCAATCCCATATTGACTGCAGGGGGTCCAGCAAGGGTCCTTCAAGTAGGCCAACACCAGTCTCTCAAATGACTTCATGACCACAGATGTTAAAGCAACAGGTCTGTAGTCATTAAGTCCTGTGGTTTTTGGTTTTTTTTGGGTACAGGGATGATGGTGGAACATTTAAAGCAGGATGCGACTATACACAGCTCCAGGGATCTGTTGAAGATCAATGTGAAGATGGATGATAGCTGGGCAGCACACACTTTAAGGCAGGCTGGAGAGACACCATCTGGGCCTTTGGCTTTCCTTATCTTCTGCTTCCTGAAGACTTTGCAAACATCACCTTCACTGATCTTAAGGGCAGGTTGAGAAACAGTAGGGGGGATGGAGGGGCAGGGTGTTGATGGCTGTGTTGTGGGACAGCTGGGGGGGTGCAGGGTGTCAGACCAGTCTTTTGTTTTTCAAACCTGCAGTAAAACTCATTCAGGTCATCAGCCAGTTGTTGATTGGCCTCAGTGCTAGGGGATGGGCTCTTGTAGCTGGTGATGGCATTCAGGCTGTTCCATACTGATTTGGGGTCTTGGATTCTTGAAAGCTGTTTTTTTTTTAGCTTTCCCGAGTAGTTTAACTTTGCCACTCTTATCTCCCTATTCAGTGTGTATTTGGCCTGTTTGTACAAGGCTTTGTCCCCACTCCTGTAGGCGTCTGCTTTGGCCTGGCGAAGCTGTTTGAGTTTTCCACTGGTTGGCGCTCACGTCAAATTCAAGACAATGATATTTGCCTACAGAACAACCGCTGGCTCTGCACCCTATACCTAAACTTACTATGTCAGAATTATGTGCCCTTTCAGAAGCTTGTGTTCTGCAAGTGAACAGCACATTATATTCCCATCCCAAAGAGGCACTAAATAACTTGACCTTTACCTTGACTGTTCCCTGTGCTGATCTCAAGGTCAATCAAGCATTTTTTTTTAAACTGATCAGTACTGGCTCTCCTAAGCCTGGTCCTTATTTTATGTCAGCTGTCATGTGGTTGATGTGCAGTAGGTGGCAGCATTCACCTTCCAGTATATTTGCCAACCGTAATTAAAAAGAAAAGAAAATTCTCAAATGTGTGTGGTCAGCCAACTTTAAAATCAAAAGAAGAAATTTGCATGCGTGAACCATTGAGGTCTTTTCTAGTGTGTCACACACATTTGAGCTTCCATGTTCAATGTATTTGATGCATACTTTTGTAAATGTCTTTCTTGACTTATGGGTCCCTACAGCACAAATAATGAAGTGTGAGCCTTCTGATCTTGGCAAACAAACAAACAAACAACAAACAATAAATAAATAAATAAATGTGCAAGTTTAACAATTTTATTATTCAATATATTTCAAAACTTGCATCTAAAATTTTCTTCAATGTAATTTATTTACTTAGTTTTTTTTTTTTTTTACAGGGTAGTACAGTTTTAATATTAAGACACTGGTAACATAACAAAAAATAGCTGAGACTAACATTGAAAAACATTGATTCTGTTACATATTTTTACTGTAAACATAACAACCTATATAATAATGGCACTTCAGCAGTACTTTTTTCTTGAACATGATGTTGTAGTCCTTAGTGCTGTTTTCATCCACAGCAAAGACGTTTGAAGAACTTCCTGTACTGCTGCCTGACCTGGACAAGAATGAGACGACTTCATGAGATCAATTTAACCTCTGAAACTCATGAACCAGAATGTTTGTTTATAATAAACAGGTAAAAAACAGAAAAAATTGAAAAAATGTCTGACCTCATTATTGAGGAAACAGTAGATCAGGAAGATGAAGGTTCCCTGCTGGGAGTTCAAGACCAGGAAAAGGATCTCCAGCACCTTACTGCCATTAGTGAAGAAACCCAGAATCCAGGAGCAACCAAGAACCACAAACTGAGCCAGTGTTTTAAACACTATAATCCTGCAGAGAAACAGAGAGGGTTAATGTGTCTTTATTGACTGCATGTTCATTTTATAGAGTAATTAAATCATGTGAGTCATAATGTTTGTTACTTGGTTTGTTTAATCTGTGAAACTTCAGTGTTGAGATTTTTGAGAGTTGAGTTCAGAGTGATGACAGTCTTGATGAAGAGAATCATGTTTGACTGTGAAGTAAAAAAAAAAAAAAAAAAAAAAAAAGTAGTAATTATTTCAATTTCTTGCCTTTTAGTACAAGAAAAATTAAATGATAAATATGTTTACTGTTAGTATCATGCAAACAGGTCCCAGAAAACTCGACATGAAGCCTTTATCTACTTTTATCCAGCACCTGTTTAGAGGAAGATGCAGTCAAATAATCAATAAACAAACATGGATGAAGATGTTGAGCAAAGAGTCACTGCAACTAAACTCACATTTCACTTCCGTAGCTTTTAGGATCCACCACAGCAGACACGCCCACCACAACCAGAGCAACCAAATATCCAATCACACACAGAAATTCTCTGCTAAGCACCTCCCTATTAATGGGGCTGATCTGTGATAGGTTCGCCACACATATGAAGAGCAGGACAGCTTCAATGAACATCCACATAAAGCCGGAGAGAAAGAGGAATTGCAGCAGGCCTGAGATCACGGCACACAACACCTGGAGACCATGAGAGACGGTTATGATGATTCTCAGTGAGGCTGTGCTGAGCTGTAGGGCTCCTTCATCATTCTCACCTGCTGAGGTTGTATGAGACTCAGGAACTGCTGTGTGAGCAGGAACAGAAGGTGAGCCAACAGTAGACTGATGCAGATGTTGATTCGAGCCAAATTATTCACTCTAGGACTCCACTGACAAAAGACAAAGCTCAACAGGGCCAAACTGAAGAACACCAGCCCCACGATCACACACACCAAATTCAACAGCTCCAGCAGTGAGTCGCTCTGAGAAAACATGACAGAGTACATGAGTGTTGAATCTGTGCTGTTCTTCAGTGTTCACTAGAAATGTTCTCGTACCTCTGGTGGGCGGCTGGTTTGCATGATGAGAGCGAATGTTGACATACGATCACAGGAACACACAGTGTAGTTGCTGCTGGTCTTTAAAACAGAACAACCATCTACAATCCACTCGCTGATATTCCAGTGCACACAGGACAGAGAACCGTTGGGATCAAACTCCTGCAAAATGAAGAACAAACAAACTGAAAATATCAGAACACTGAATATTGGGTGTTTTCAGATGTTCATCAGTGCTCAGGTTGGACAAAAACACATTTCAGTCTCTCACTCTGACGTGTTTGAGGGTGACGTTGACTGGTTTGGTGAGTTTAGTGTTGGTGGTTTTGGGAAGAGTAACTGAGATCACAGTGGACATCATGGTTTTAACCGTGTCATCTGATGTACTAAAGAAGTCTGGTTTCAATAGATTATCCATTGTGTTGTAGCTCATGAAAGCAACAGTAGCTGATCCTGTGGGACAGAAACAAATAAATTCCAATTTAACAAAACAACAACAACAACAACAATAATAATAATACCCTAATTAAATGTGGTTTAGTGGTATTATGCGTCCCTCTTTTTGTTTGTTTGTTTGTTGATAAAATCACATCACAAAGACATTTCACATACTTTCATTGTTGTTCCTGGCGATCCCAATGAGATCGATGTCCACAGAAGCATTTGTAGTATTAAGTCGAGGGATTTTCTCTAAGGTGGTATGTGGTCCAACCATGAAGATTTCTACCTCTGATTAAAAATGCAGTTATGTTTATGAAACCATATTAACAATGAAGCCATGTAAAAAACTCAAAAATATTTTCACAGGTTTTTTAGACTTGAGCACGTTAAGTCAAATAATTTCACAGTTTATTCATAGTTTGGTTTTAACTTACCCACAGAGTCAAGAGTAAAATTGACATAGTCACTTGTGTTTGTCGGTTTTACCAACATGGACACGAGTTTCTCGCTGCCTTTTAACAGACGGTTTACATGCAACACCAGTTTATTTGGGTCAGCTGATGATGAGTCTAAAACCATCTCTGAAGCGTTGAGGACCACATCCAAAAATTGTATCACATCCTATTTTTGGTGATCATATAAACAGGATTATTTGTAAAATTGGTACAAAATAATAAAAGCAGTGCTACAGTATCGTCTATGTCACAAGTAATGATGATTTTGTCTTTTTTTCTCTTACTATCAAAGGAAGCACTTGAGTTGTCGTGCTCTCTATCTGGTCAAGAAGATTTTGTACACATCGTCCTGTGGTCTGAAATCACAAATAAGCTTTATAAGTAAAAAGGTACTTTCTTTCTTTCTTTCTTTCTTTGTATGGTTAATTACTGGTTTTCTCCAAGTTAAAGAAACAAATCAATCAACATATTATATACACCGATCAGGCGTAACATTATGACCAGCTTCCTAATATTGTGTTAGTCTCCCTTTTGCTGCCAAAATAGCCCTGACCTATTGAGGCATGGACCCCATTAGGCACCAAGATGTTAGCAGCAGATCCTTTAAGTCCTGTATGTTGCAGTGTTGAGCCTACATGAATCGGAGTTCGATTGGATTGAGATCTGGGGAATTTGGAAGCTATGTGAACACCTCAAACTCATTGTTGTGCTCCTCAAACCATTCCTGAAACAATTTTTCCTTTGTGGCAGAGCAAATTATCCTGCTGAAAGAGGCAGAAATGCGCTCCCCACGTGCAACAATGAGCCTCGGCCGCACATGACCCTGTCGCCACTTCACTACTGTTACTTCCTTGGATGAGTTTTGAACACCCCACAAGAGCTGCAGTTTTGGACATGCTCTGATCAAGTCATCTAGCCATTACAATTTGGCCCTTGTCAAACTCGTTCAAATAATTACGCTTGTGTAACAGAGGCCAGTGGTTAGGTGCTGTGCAGGTAAACCTCACTCCCCTGATCTCATGAGGGGCAACAGTGACAGTCTTTAGCCTCCTTGTTAATACACCTGCCTCCCATGCTGGAGACCCAGGTTCGAGTAGCGCTCAGGGGTTCTTTTCCCAAAAGCATCGTTAGCCAACTGTGGTCGCAAGTTCCGTCGTTACCAACATCGTTCAACGATTCAGTGTTTCCCGAAACCATAGTTCAAACGAACATTCGCAAACAGCGTTGCAAACTTGCAAACGTGGTTGGACTACAGTTCTCGACCTGTGGTTAGAAGAATAGTTCCTTATTAGTGAGACATATGGGCTCATTAAATTATGCTCTTTGGCAAAATAAGCAAGCTAACATGCAATACAATCTATATCTTCCATTTTGTTTAAATATAAATGTATTTTAATCTATGCACCTCATCTATAAGTGCTGTTTTTGAATGGGAAACCCGGAGTATGACGTAAGAGGGAACCCGTGATGAACCAAACATCAAATAAAGCGAAATGACAAGGAACAAAAAATAGTAAATTAGTCATCATGTGCCATTCTCAATACAGATGCATTTTAGAGATCTCTATTCAGTTAAATAGCAGAAGTTATTACTTCACCACAGCGTGTGACGTCATTGTTGAACTAATGTGGTTCAAACAACGGAGATGAGACCATGTTCGGGAAACAGTCGTGACTAGCTAGTTCATTTCCACAACAATGCATCGTACTATGGAGGATAATTAGCAAGTTACGTCCTTATACAGGAAATGCACCCCTGAGCGTGTGCGAGTAGGACCTGGGGGGGGTTACACTGGTGTCATGACCTGGATGGGAATGAGGTTTAGGGGGGTGAGTGTAATGGAGGCCAGTGGGTAGGTGCTGTGCAGGTAAACCTTACTCCCCTGATCTCAAGAGACATGTTAGTGGCTGCAGTCTTTAGCCTTAATGTTAGTGCACCCACCTGCCACGCCGGAGACCCAGGTTTGAGTACCACTCAGAGTGGGTGTGAGTAGGACCAGGGGGGTTATACTTGCCCATTTTTCCTGCTTCTGACACATCACTTTGAGTACAAAATATTCACTTGCTGCCTAATTTATCCCACCCACTAACAGGTGCTGTGATGAAGAGAAAATTAGTGTTATTGTGACAGATGGAAATATATGTATGTACAATTATATTGAGAAATTCATAAATCTGTAAAACATTAAAAGAATTCAATATTCAGGTTATTTTGAATCCATTTAAAAAGGTTCATCAAATGTAAATGCGTTATTTAAGTAGCGTTGGTTAATCTGTGATCAATTAGTTTAGTCCAATAAGTTGTGCAATTGATTACTGGTGCCTTGTCAAACACTAGGGGGAGAACTCGCGGCGTTTCTCCATTATGCATAAAGTTCGCAGTGGAGACGCATCGTGGAGTGTGATTGATTAATTCTCTCCCCTTTTCCAGGTTTGCCTTTTTAATTATTCGTTAAAATAATGTGAGTAGATGTTTTGAAATGTTTAAGAGTGTGCAGATGTCAGTAATATAGGAAGTGAATGTTGATTAAAATGCTTAAAAATGTGATTGGTTCGGTGATGCAGGAGTTTGGACGGCGCAAGGCCACATGTTTGAGACATCTAAGCATTTTATAGAGATATTAATTATTTGGAACTAATATTTATATGTTCAAATTGTTTGTACTAGTTAATGGGTATGTCTTGCTAAAAAAAACAACAACTAGGTTTTCAGATAATTCTGAAATGCCTTGAAATATGTATTAATTTACTGAGGTATTGTTGATTTCTGGATAACTGAAGATTATATTTCATCAACAGCTTATCTTACCAATTGTGAATTAAGAAGAAAATGCAAACACTGTTTTGAAAATTTGTTTATGGTTAACTGTTGTCAAAAGACATTATGCATAAAGTTCTCAGTGGAGAAGAATCGTGGAGTGTGACTGATTGATTCTCTCCCCTTTTCCGGGGTATAACATTATTCACTTTACCTGTCAGTGGTCATAATATTATGCCTGATCCGTGTATCCACTGTATGCAAAGAACCAACAACACTGACAAAAACACAAAACTGTGTACTTTGCATTATTGCGTTGTTGTTGTTGTTGTTGTTGTTTCAAGTTGGTATGAGTCCAACCCCCTAATCACAATATCATCTCAACTTACCTTACAATTTTCCAGCATTGTGATATTCAGACCTAGAATGAGAAAAAAAACAAAAAAAAAACAACAACAACTCTACATTAACTAAATAAGTACATTTCAAAAGTATAACTTTATTGATATTAGACAGCATATGACTATGATCAGACTGCTGAATTTGTCATCATGAGATCTGCAACAATGGCTGTCGATGGCTGAATTAATGTGTCAGGTTTCTGAGTGAGAGAGAAGCGCCAAACACAGGATAAATGGTGACAAGGTTTACTAATAGGGTGGTAGGCAAGGCACAAGAAGGTAAGAAGGGCAAGACACACAACAGTGAAGTCTGATTCTTGAACGCATCGCTCTTTTGAGTCAGTTTTCAGGAAGCAACCAGTTGAGCCGGTTCACAAATTGAACTGAATTGAACTTTAGTTCTGGGTTGATGCAAGATGCACAGCTTAAAATATGCTTATGACTAGTTAAATAACCTCTAAATAAACTGCAACGTTAACAAGAAATTGTCACCAAAACAGAAATGGATGAAAGGAAGCCTGGCATCATCCTCACCTGTAGATGTAGATGTTGTAGAACTGACTGGTCGTAGAGAAACTGAAACAATAACAGGTATAAACAGATGTTAAATCAGACTCAGATAATTTTAAGTGTTCTTCATAAGGGAGATAACTATGAGGCCACATTCAGTCCACTCCCCTATAATGACCAGTAATATTTACAAGATGGAATAAGATGCCAGTTCAGATTTAGAAGAAGTACTGTGTTCTTCATGAAGGCACTAATAATTATGGAGGGTTGTGTTTCAATATTACAGTCCATTCAAACACTATCCTCACCTGTAGATCCTGAACTCGTAGATGTTGTGGAAGTGACTGGCTTTAAAGAGACTGAACAAAATAAATGAAAACAGATGATAAATCACACTCAAGTGCTGAACTACTGTGTTCTTCATGATGAAAATCACCATTAGGGAGTTCACTTTAAATTTTTGCATCCTCCTCCTCACCTGTAGAAGTAGAACTAGTAGATGTTGTGGAAGAGACTAAAACAAAAACAGATAGAAACAGGTTAAGTCAGAGTCAGATGTTGAATTGCTGTGTTTTTCATGAAAACAATAATAATTATGAACAGCTGTGCTTCAATATTACAGTCCAGTGCAGCATCATCCTCACCTGTAGTAGAAGTGGTAGATGTTGTGGAAGTGATCGGTTTTGAAGATACTAAAAATATAAATGAAAACAGATGATAAATCAGACTCGGGTGCTGAAGTATGTGCATGTGTTCTTCTTGAAGGAGTCATAAGGGAGTTCTTTTAATAGACCACATTAAACTTTACATCCTCCTCCTCACCTGTAGCAGTATAACTAGTAGATGTTGTGGAAGTGACTGGCTTTAAAATGACTGAACCAATAACAGATGAAAACAGATGTTAAATCAGATCCTGAAGAATGAACTAATAAGTTCTTCATAAAGAAGATTATTATTATAAATCTTCAGTCAAGCCCGGTCTCATGAAAATGCGTATTAATAGCAATAGACGTTTTTATTTATTGATTGATTTTTATTTTTTGCATACTATATTCACATGTGTGATGTGCATATAATATGCAGTTTTTTCATGCATATGATACACACTTTGGTGTACATATAATATGGATCTAACCCACACCCCTAAACCTAACCACTGCGTATGATATGCCCACCAGTCCAAATAGAAACAGAAAATTGTGGCACTGAAACACACTTTCATGAGATTGGGTTAGTTCAGTCTAGCATCATGCTCATTTGTAGTAGTGGGACTGGTAGATGTTGTGGAAATGACTGTAGGTAAATTACCTGTAATATTTACAAAATGAAACAGATGACAGTTCAGATTTAGATGAAGTACTGTGTTCTTCATTGACAAAAGAAAATCACCATGAGGGAAAGGTCACATGAATTTCATCATCCTCACCTGTAGAAGTAGAACTGGTAGATGTTGTAGAAGTGACCGGCCATAAAGGAACTGAAACAATAACAGATGAAAACAGTGCTCAATTATTGTGTTCTTCACGAAGAAAATCATCATGAGGGCGTTCTTTTAAAATACCACATTAAATTTTGCATCCTCCTCCTTACCTGTAGCAGTAGAATTAGTAGATGTTGTGGAAGTGACTGGCTGTAAAGAAACTGAAACAACACACAGAAACTGATGTTAAATCAGACTCAGATGATGATGAACAAATTAGTTCTTCATGAAGAAAAGAAAAATCGCAATGAGGGGAAGGTCACATTAAAATTTAAAAGGCCACATGAAATTTTGCATCATCCTCACCTGTAGAAGTAAAACTGGTAGATGTTGTGGAAATGTCCGACTGTAAATTAACTGAAAGAGAAACAGATGGAAACATGTTAAATCAGATTCAGATGTTAAATTTATGTGTTTTTCATGAAGACAATAATAATTCTGAACAGCTGTGCTTCAATATTACAGTCCGGTCCAGAATCATCCTCATCTGTAGTAGCAGAACTGGTAGATGTTGTGGAAGTGACTGGTGGTAAAGGGACTGAAAAAAAAAAATGATGATTTAGACTCTGATGCTGAATTACTGTGTTCTTCGTGAAAAAAAAAAAAAAAAAAAAAAAAAAATTATCTTTTACAAGGTTATATTCAGTCTTGCATCATCCTCACCTGTAGATGTTGAACTGGTAGATGTTGTGGAAGTGACTGGTGGTAAAGGGACTAAAAAATAAATGAAAACAGATGATGATTCAGATGCTGAATTACTGTGTTCTTCATGAAAAATAAACAAACAAACAAAAAACATTATGAGGGGTTTCTTTTACAAGGTTACATTCACTCTTGCAGTCCAGCATCATCCTCACCTGTGGAAGCAGAACCGCTAAATGTTGTGGAAGTAACCGGCAGTAAAGAAACTGAAAGAATAACAGTTGGAAACAGATATTAAATCAGACTCGTGTGCTGAATTACTGTGTTCTTCATGAAAAATCATCATGATGGAGTTATTTTAAAAGGCCAAATAAAATTTTGCATCATCCTCCTCACATGTAGAAGTAGAACTAGTAGATGTTGTGGAAGTAACCGGCTGTAAAGCGACTAAAACAAAAACAGAAAGAAACATGTTAAATCAGAGTTAGGCGCTGAATTGCTGTGTTTTTCATGAAGACAATAATGATTATGAACAGCTGTGCTTCAGTCAATTGCAATTACAGTCAATTGCAACATCATCCTCACCTGTAGTAGTAGAACTGGTGGATGTTGTGGAAGTGATTGGCGGTAAAGGGACTGAAAAAATAAATGAAAACATGATAATTCAGACTCAGATGCAGAATTGAATTACTGTGTTCTTCAAAATAAATAAATAAATAAATAAATACATAATTATGAGGAGTTTCTTTTACAAGGTTATATTCAGTCTTGCATCATCCTCACCTGTAGTAGCTAAACTTGTAGATGTTGTGGAAGTGACTGGTTGTAAAGGGACTGAAAAAAATAAATTAAAACAGATAATGATTCATTCTCAGATGCTGAATTACTGTGTTAAAAAAAAATGATGAGCTTCTTTTACAAGGTTATATTCAGTTTTGCATCATCCTCACCTGTAGATGTTGAACTGGTAGATGTTGTGGAAGTTACTGGCGGTAAAGTGACTGAAAAAAAAATATCATTTAGACTCAGATGCTGAATTACTGTGTAAAAAAAATCATTATGAGGGGTTTCTTTTACAAGGTTATATTCAGTTTTGCATCATCCTCACCTGTAGATGTTGAACTGGTAGATGTTGTGGAAGTGACTGGCGGTGAAGTGACTGAAAAAAAAAATAAATAAATAACATGATGATTCAGACTCTGATGCTGAATTACTGTGTTCTTCATGAAAAAAAAAAAAAGAACAAATCACTGTGAGGGGTTTCTTTAACAAGGTTATATTCAGTCTTACAGTACATCATCCTCACCTGTAGATGTTGAACTGGTAGATGTTGTGGAAGTGACTGGTAGTAAAGGTACTGAAAAAAAAAAGAAAAAAAGATGATTTAGACTCGAATGCTGAATTGCTGTGTAAAACAAAAAAAAAAAAAATATTACGAGGAGTTTCTTTTACAAGGTTATATTCAGTCTTGCATCATCCTCACCTGTAGATGTTGAACTGGTAGATGTTGTGGAAGTTATTGGTAGTAAAGGGACTGAAAAAAAAAAAGATGATTTAGACACAGATGCTCAATTACTGTGTTCTTTGTGGAAAAACAAACAAACAAAAAAACAAAAAAACATCATTACGAGGAGTTTCTTTTACTAAATTATATTCAGTCTTGCATCATCCTCACCTGTAGATGTTAAACTGGTAGATGTTGTGGAAGTGATTGGTGGTGAAGTGACTGAAAAAAAAAAAGATGATTTAGACTCAGATGCTGAATTACTGTGTAAAAAACAAACAAACAAACAAAAAAAAAATCATTATGAGGGGTTTCTTTTACAAGGTTATATTCAGTCTTGCATCATCCTCACCTGTAGATGTTGAACTGGTAGATGTTGTGGAAGTGATTGGCGGTGAAGTGACTGAAAAAAAAATAAATAAACATATGATGAGTTAGATTCTGACGCTGAATTGTTGTGTTCTTCATGAAAAAAAAAAAGAACAAATCACTATGAGGGGTTTCTTTTACAAGGTTATTTTCAGTCTTGCATCATCCTCACCTGTAGATGTTGAACTGGTAGATGTTGTGGAAGTGATTGGCGGTAAAGTGACTGAAAAAAAATAAAAGATCATTCAGACTCTGATGCTGAATTACTGTGTTCTTCGTGGAAAAAAAAAAAAAAAAAAAACATTATGAGGGGTTTCTTTTACAAGGTTATATTCAGTCTTGCATCATCCTCACCTGTAGATGTTGAACTGGTAGATGTTGTGGAAGTGATTGGCGGTGAAGTGACTGAAAAAAAATAAATAACCATATGATGATTCAGACTCTGACGCAGAATTACTGTGTTCTTCATGAAAAAAAAAAAAGAACAAATCACTTTGAGGGGTTTCTTTTAGAAGGTTGTATTCAGTCTTAAAGTACATCATCCTCACCTGTAGATGTTAAACTGTTAAATGTTGTGGAAGTGATTGGCGGTGAAGTGACTGAAAAAATAAATAAATAAATAAATAAATAAATAAACATATGATGATTCAGACTCTGACACGGAATTACTGTGTTCTTCGTGGTAAAAAACAAAAACAAAAAAAATCAGGATGAGGGGTTTCTTTCACAAGGTTATATTCAGTCTTGCATCATCCTCACCTGTAGATGTTGAACTGGTAGATGTTGTGGAAGTGATTGGCGGTGAAGTGACTGAAAAAAAAAAAAAAAAAAATAAATAAATAAACATATGATGATTCAGACTCTGACACGGAATTACTGTGTTCTTCGTGGGAAAAAAAAAAAAAAAAAAACTCAGGATGAGGGGTTTCTAATATAAGGTTATATTTAGTCTTGCATCATCCTCACCTGTAGATGTTGAACTGGTAGATGTTGTGGAAGTGATTGGCGGTGAAGTGACTGAAAAAAAAAAAAAAAAAAGATCATTCAGACTCTGATGCTGAATTACTGTGTTCTTCGTGGAAAGAAAAAGAAAAAGAAAAAAAAAAACATTATGAGGGGTTTCTTTTACAAGGTTATATTCAGTCTTGCATCATCCTCACCTGTAGATGTTAAACTGGTAGATGTTGTGGAAGTGATTTGCGGTGAAGTGACTGAAAAAAAATAAATAAACATATGATGATTCAGACTCTGACGCGGAATTACTGTGTTCTTCATGAAAAAAAAAAAAAAAAGAACAAATCACTTTGAGGGGTTTCTTTTAGAAGGTTGCATTCAGTCTTAAAGTACATCATCCTCACCTGTAGATGTTAAACTGGTAGATGTTGTGGAAGTGATTGGCGGTGAAGTGACTGAAAAAAAAAATAAAAATAAATAAATAAATAAACATATGATGATTCAGACTCTGACACGGAATTACTGTGTTCTTCGTGGGAAAAAAAAAAAAAAAAATCAGGATGAGGGGTTTCTAATATAAGGTTATATTTAGTCTTGCATCATCCTCACCTGTAGTTGTTGAACTGGTAGATGTTGTGGAAGTGATCGGCGGTGAAGAGACTGAAAAAAAAAAAAAAAATCATTATGAGGGGTTTCTTTCACAAGGTTATATTCAGTCTTGCATCATCCTCACCTGTAGATGTTGAACTGGTAGATGTTGTGGAAGTGATTGGCGGTGAAGTGACTGAAAAAAAAAAAAAAAAAGATCATTCAGACTCTGATGCTGAATTACTGTGTTCTTCGTGGAAAGAAAAAGAAAAAAAAAAAAAAAAACATTATGAGGGGTTTCTTTTACAAGGTTATATTCAGTCTTGCATCATCCTCACCTGTAGATGTTAAACTGGTAGATGTTGTGGAAGTGATTGGCGGTGAAGTGACTGAAAAAAAATAAATAAACATATGATGATTCAGACTCTGACGCGGAATTACTGTGTTCTTCATGAAAAAAAAAAAAGAACAAATCACTTTGAGGGGTTTCTTTTAGAAGGTTGTATTCAGTCTTAAAGTACATCATCCTCACCTGTAGATGTTGAACTGGTAGATGTTGTGGAAGTGATTGGCGGTAAAGTGACTGAAAAAAAAATAATAAACATGATGATTCAGACTCTGAATTACTGTGTTTTTCGTGAAAAAAAAAAAAAAAGAAATCAGGATGAGGGGTTTCTATTATAAGGTTATATTTAGTCTTGCATCATCCTCACCTGTAGATGTTAAACTGGTAGATGTTGTGGAAGTGATTGGCGGTGAAGTGACTGAAAAAATAAATAAATAAATAAATAAATAAACATATGATGATTCAGACTCTGACGCGGAATTATTGTGTTCTTCGTGGAAAAAAAAAAAATCAGGATGAGGGGTTTCTATTATAAGGTTATATTTAGTCTTGCATCATCCTCACCTGTAGATGTTGAACTGGTAGATGTTGTGGAAGTGATCGGCGGTGAAATGACTGAAAAAAAACAAACAAAAAAAAACAATATGATTTAGACTCAAATGCTGAATTACCGTGTTTTCTTGTTATCACAACTTAATTTTCTGGTTATCTCACATAACGAGTTGTTTTCTCGTTATCACGACTTAATTTTCTCTGCGTATCCGACATAAGAACATAAGACAGCATCATTGCATCATCATGGATGATCGTATTTGCTTTTATTCTGATCAGGGACTCACTCAAACTGAAATAGGGCTGTGTCTGTCAGTCATTGACAACTTACACATAAGTGTTCCACACTTGAGAAGAAGGATAGCCGGTCAGTACGGAAGTTCTAAGCGGCCATGCATTATAATTTTTTTTCCGTCTTGTTATCACGACTTAATTTTCTCGTTATCTCGACATAACAAAAGTTGTGTTCTCGTTATCACGACTTAATTTTCTCGTTATCTCGACATAACAAAAGTTGTTTTCTCGTTATCACGACTTAATTTTCTCTGCGTATCCGACAGCATCATTGCATCATCATGGATGATCGTATTCGCTTTTATTTTGATCAGGGACTCACTCAAACTGAAATAGCGCTGTGTCTGTCAGTCATTGACAACTTACACAAGTGTTCGACACTTGAGAAGAAGGCTGGCCGGTCTTGTCGAAGACAATATAGCAACCCTGAACCTGCAGTTAATTTCATTGCCAGTCAGCTTGATGGATCGTGTTAGTTTAAATGCATTTTAATGTAATGGTTTCAATTGTAGACCATTGTGTCTACAATATCATGCTATCCAATAACTGCACTCAAACCCAGAGGATATGACTCGTTTAAGATGATCAGATCAAAACGGTTATTGAATAGTCGATTCAAATCGAAATACGAACAGAAAGAAATAGAAATGACAAAAAATAGTTTGATTGTATTATTATTATTATTTTTATTATTATTATTATTATTCGTTCAGTTTGAAAAATGGACAAACGAAAATTAAGCTAGATTTGTGAAAGAGCGCTTTATTTGCGCGTGGGCGGCCCTGTAAATCCAATTTTTTGGATTCTGTCTTTACTGTCTGTCCCATCGTGCAGAATAAGAGTTCTTCCAATGTACCCCTTTGCAAATTAGTCACAATTAAGTTAATTAATGTTTGGCTGTTGCATAGGCTATTTCTTGCAAATATGTCATAAACGCAACACTGCACTTCTCGGGTCGGCGGCGTCGGCGCGATGCCTTTACATTGAGATAACAGAGGAACGAAATATAAATGTCTGCTTTATTTTGTGTACTCCCACAATAACAACAAAACGTTGCAAATCATTTTTTGAGTATATATATATATATATATATATATATATATATATATATATATATATATATATATATATATATATATACGTTAATGGTTTTAACTGTAGCGGTATGCTTATTAGGATTCATCTCCAATCTGTCCACAATATACTGCTATCCAATAACCCAGAGGACATGACTCGTTTAAGATGATCAGATCAAAACAGTTTTTTTTTTTGAATAATCGACTCTGGGCTTCGAATATTTCTTTATTTGAGGGACCGAACTATGATTTAAAAGGAAATCGAAATAGGAAAAGAAAGAAATCAATCGATTTTGTAATAATAATAATAATAATAATGTAGCCTTTTATTATTATTATTATTATTATTATTATTATTATTATTATTATTATTTCGTTGTATTTGAGAAACGGAAAAACGAAAATTAAGCTAGATTTTTGTTCGTGGGTAAAAACAAATTAGCTTATTGCTTTAATATTTGTTTCACATATGTTGGGGGCCTTGATATTTTACTCCTATTAGGAATAGGTTGCGCTGCGCCTGGGAGTGAGCACAGTAGTACAGATAATGAGCTCACATGGGGAAGACTGTAGCTACACTACCTCTTGTTGGATTTATACGAATTAAATAAACACAAATTTTGTTTTCGATTCCTAGTTATTTTGCAAAAGCAATTTGCAACGTTTTGTTGTTATTGTGGAAGTACACAAAATAAAGCAGACATTTATATTTCGTTCCTCTGTTATCTCAATGTAAGGGATCGCGCCGGCGCCGCCGACCCGAGAAGTGCAGTGTTGCGTTTATGACATATGCAAGAAATAGCCTATGCAACAGCCAAACATTAAGAAACTTAATTGTGACTAATTTGCAAAGGGGTACATCGGATGAACTCTTATTCTGCACGATGGGACAGACAGTAAAGACAGAATCCAAAAAATTGGATTTACAGGGCCGCCCACGCGCAAATAAAGCGCTCTTTCACAAACCTAGCTTAATTTTCGTTTGTCCATTTTTCAAACTGAACGAAATAATAATAATAATAATACAATCAAACTATTTTTTGTCATTTCTATTTCTGTCTGTTCGTATTTCGATTTGAATCAACTATTCAACAATAACCGTTTTGATCTCATCATCTTAAACGAGTCATATCCTCTGGGTTTGAGTGCAGTTATTGGATAGCATCATATTGTAGACAGAATGGTCTACAATTGAAACCATTACATTAAAAATGCATTTAAAACAACACGATCCATCAAGCTGACTGGCAATGAAATTGACTACGCGTTCAGGGTCGCTATATTGTCTTCGACAATAAAGTTGCAGACCTGCCAGCCTTCTTCTCAAGTGTCTAACACTTGTGTAAGTTGTCAATGACTGACAGACACAGCGCTATTTCAGTTTGAGTGAGTCCCTGATCAAAATAAAAGCGAATACGATCATCTATGATGATGCAATGATGCTGTCTGATGTTCTTACGTCGGAAACGCAGAGCAAATTAAGTCGTGATAACGAGAAAACAACTCTTGTTATGTCGAGATAACGAGAAAATTAAGTCGTGATAACGAGAAAACAAGACGGAAAAAAATTATAATGCATGGCCGCTTAAAACTTCCGTATGATTCAGATTCTAACGCTGAATTATTGTGTTCTTCATGAAAAAAAAAAAAAAAAAAAAAAAAAAAAAAAATCACTGTGAGGGGTTTCTTTAACAAGGTTATATTCAGTCTTAAAGTACATCATCCTCACCTGTAGATGTTGAACTGGTAGATGTTGTGGAAGTGATCGGCGGTGAAGTGACTGAAAAAATAAATAAATAAATAAACATGATGATTCAGACTCTGACGCGGAATTACTGTGTTCTTCGTGGAAAACAACAACAACAACAACAACAACAAAAAAAATCAGGATGAGGGGTTTCTATTATAAGGTTATATTTAGTTTTGCATCATCCTCACCTGTAGATGTTAAACTGGTAGATGTTGTGGAAGTGATTGGCGGTGAAGTGACTGAAAAAAAAAAATAAAAATAAACATGATGATTCAGACTCTGACGCGGAATTACTGTGTTCTTCGTGGAAAACAACAACAACAACAAAAAAAAATCAGTATGAGGGGTTTCTTTTACAAGGTTATATTTAGTCTTGGATCATCCTCACCTGTAGATGTTGAACTGGTAGATGTTGTGGAAGTGATCGGCGGTGAAGTGACTGAAAAAAAAATAAGATGATTTAGACTCAAATGCTGAATTACTGTGTAAAAAAAAAAAAAAAAAAAAAATCTGGATGAGGGGTTTCTGTTACAAGGTTATATTCAGTCTTGCATCATCCTCACCTGTAGATGTTGAACTGGTAGATGTTGTGGAAGTTATTGATGGTAAAGTGACTGAAAAAAAAAAAAAAAAAAGATTATTCAGACTCTGATGCTGAATTACTGTGTTCTTTGTGAAAGAAAAAACAAAAAAAAGAAAAAACAAAACAAAAACAAAAAAACAACCATTATGAGGGGTTTCTTTTACAAGGTTATATTCAGTCTTAAAGTACATCATCCTCACATGTAGATGTTGAACTGGTAGATGTTGTGGAAGTGATCGGCGGTGAAGTGACTGAAAAAAAAAATAAACATGATGATTCAGGCTCTGATACTGAATTACTGTGTTCTTCGTGGGGAAAAAAAGAAAAAAAAAATCAGGATGAGGGGTTTCTATTATAAGGTTATATTCAGTCTTGCATCATCCTCACCTGTAGATGTTAAACTGGTAGATGTTGTGGAAGTGATTGGCGGTGAAGTGACTGAAAAAAAAATAAAATAAACATATGATGATTCAGATTCTAACGCTGAATTATTGTGTTCTTCATGGAAAAAAAAAAAAAAGAACAAATCACTTTGAGGGGTTTCTTTTAGAAGGTTATATTCAGTCTTAAAGTACATCATCCTCACCTGTAGATGTTGAACTGGTAGATGTTGTGGAAGTGATCGGCGGTGAAGTGACTAAAAAAAAAAAATAAACATGATGATTCAGACTCTGATACTGAATTACTGTGTTCTTTGTGGAAAAAAAATAAATAAATAAAATCAGGATGAGGGGTTTCTATTATAAGGTTATATTTAGTCTTGCATCATCCTCACCTGTAGATGTTAAACTGGTAGATGTTGTGGAAGTGATTGGCGGTGAAGTGACTGAAAAAAACAAAAAAAAAACAAACATATGATGATTCAGACTCTGATGCTAAATTACTGTGTTCTTTGTGGAAAAAAAACATCATTATCAAGAGTTTCTTTTACTAGGTTATATTCAGTCCTGCATCATCCTCACCTGTAGATGTTAAATTGGTAGATGTTGTCGAAGTGATTGACGGTGAAGGGACTGAAAAAAAACATGATGATTTAGACTCAGATGCTGAATAACTGTGTAAAAAAAAATAAAATCAAATAAAAAAATAAAAATAAAAAATCATTATGAGGAGTTTCTTTCACAAGGTTATATTCAGTATTGCATCATCCTCACCTGTAGATGTTGAACTGGTAGATATTGTGGAAGTTATTGGTAGTAAAGTGACTGAAAAAAAAAAAAAAATGAATTAGACACAGATGCTCAATTACTGTGTTCTTCATGGAAAAAACAAACAAACAAACAAACAAACAAACAAACAAACAAAAAAACATAATTACGAGGAGTTTCTTTTACTAAGTTATATTCAGTCTTGGATCATCCTCACCTGTAGATGTTAAACTGGTAGATGTTGTGGAAGTGATTGGCGGTAAAGTGACTGAAAAAAAATAATAAACATGATGATTCAGACTCTGATACTGAATTACTGTGTTCTTTGTGGAAAAAAAAAAAAAAAAAAAAATCAGGATGAGGGGTTTCTATCATAAGGTTATATTTAGTATATTTAGTCTTGCATCATCCTCACCTGTAGATGTTAAACTGGTAGATGTTGTGGAAGTGATTGGTGGTGAAGTGACTGAAAAAAAAAAGATGATTTAGACTCAGATGCTGAATTACTGTGTAAAAAACAAACAAAAAAAAATCATTATGAGGGGTTTCTTTTACAAGGTTATATTCAGTCTTGGATCATCCTCACCTGTAGATGTTGAACTGGTAGATGTTGTGGAAGTGATTGGTGGTGAAGTGACTGAAAAAAAAAAAAAAAGATGATTTAGACTCAGATGCTGAATTACTGTGTAAAAAACGAACAAACAAACAAACAAAAATCATTATGAGGGGTTTCTATTATAAGGTTATATTCAGTCTTGCATAATCCTCACCTGTAGATGTTGAACTGGTAGATGTTGTGGAAGTGATCGGCGGTGAAGTGACTGAAAAAAAAAAAAAAAAGATGATTTAGACTCAAATGCTGAATTACTGTGTGAAAAAAAAAAAAAAAAAAGAAAAATCATTATGAGGGGTTTCTTTTACAAGGTTATATTCAGTCTTGGATCATCCTCACCTGTAGATGTTGAACTGGTAGATGTTGTGGAAGTGATTGGCGGTGAAGTGACTGAAAAAAAAATAAAATAAACATATGATGATTCAGATTCTAACGCTGAATTATTGTGTTCTTCATGGA
Organism: Cirrhinus mrigala; assembly: GCA_036247105.1. Lineage (NCBI taxonomy): Eukaryota > Metazoa > Chordata > Actinopteri > Cypriniformes > Cyprinidae > Cirrhinus > Cirrhinus mrigala. The sequence goes on from CM070007.1 coordinate 5,975,421, forward strand.
AAAAAAAAAAAAAGAACAAATCACTTTGAGGGGTTTCTTTTAGAAGGTTATATTCAGTCTTAAAGTACATCATCCTCACCTGTAGATGTTGAACTGGTAGATGTTGTGGAAGTGATCGGCGGTGAAGTGACTAAAAAAAAAAATAAACATGATGATTCAGACTCTGATACTGAATTACTGTGTTCTTTGTGGAAAAAAAAAAAATAAATAAAATCAGGATGAGGGGTTTCTATTATAAGGTTATATTTAGTCTTGCATCATCCTCACCTGTAGATGTTAAACTGGTAGATGTTGTGGAAGTGATTGGCGGTGAAGTGACTGAAAAAAAACAAAAAAAAAACAAACATATGATGATTCAGACTCTGATGCTAAATTACTGTGTTCTTTGTGGAAAAAAAACATCATTATCAAGAGTTTCTTTTACTAGGTTATATTCAGTCCTGCATCATCCTCACCTGTAGATGTTAAATTGGTAGATGTTGTCGAAGTGATTGACGGTGAAGGGACTGAAAAAAAACATGATGATTTAGACTCAGATGCTGAATAACTGTGTAAAAAAAAATAAAATCAAATAAAAAAATAAAAATAAAAAATCATTATGAGGAGTTTCTTTCACAAGGTTATATTCAGTATTGCATCATCCTCACCTGTAGATGTTGAACTGGTAGATATTGTGGAAGTTATTGGTAGTAAAGTGACTGAAAAAAAAAAAAAAAATGAATTAGACACAGATGCTCAATTACTGTGTTCTTCATGGAAAAAACAAACAAACAAACAAACAAACAAACAAACAAAAAAACATAATTACGAGGAGTTTCTTTTACTAAGTTATATTCAGTCTTGGATCATCCTCACCTGTAGATGTTAAACTGGTAGATGTTGTGGAAGTGATTGGCGGTAAAGTGACTGAAAAAAAATAATAAACATGATGATTCAGACTCTGATACTGAATTACTGTGTTCTTTGTGGAAAAAAAAAAAAAAAAAAAAATCAGGATGAGGGGTTTCTATCATAAGGTTATATTTAGTCTTGCATCATCCTCACCTGTAGATGTTAAACTGGTAGATGTTGTGGAAGTGATTGGTGGTGAAGTGACTGAAAAAAAAAAGATGATTTAGACTCAGATGCTGAATTACTGTGTAAAAAACAAACAAAAAAAAAATCATTATGAGGGGTTTCTTTTACAAGGTTATATTCAGTCTTGGATCATCCTCACCTGTAGATGTTGAACTGGTAGATGTTGTGGAAGTGATTGGTGGTGAAGTGACTGAAAAAAAAAAAAAAGATGATTTAGACTCAGATGCTGAATTACTGTGTAAAAAACGAACAAACAAACAAACAAAAATCATTATGAGGGGTTTCTATTATAAGGTTATATTCAGTCTTGCATAATCCTCACCTGTAGATGTTGAACTGGTAGATGTTGTGGAAGTGATCGGCGGTGAAGTGACTGAAAAAAAAAAAAAAAGATGATTTAGACTCAAATGCTGAATTACTGTGTGAAAAAAAAAAAAAAAAAGAAAAATCATTATGAGGGGTTTCTTTTACAAGGTTATATTCAGTCTTGCATCATCCTCACCTGTAGATGTTAAACTGGTAGATGTTGTGGAATTAATTAATTAATTAATTTATGGCAAGCTACAGTAACAAACTGACTGGTAGAATTAAGACTCGGAGATGTTCGTAGTGACATTTATTTGTGTAATTAGTGCAAAAGCATTAAAAATAGCATTTGTCCAAAAGAAAAAAAAAAAAAAAAAAACATGTCTGGAAACTATTGAGGCTATTGAGATCAACATATAGCCTCCATTAACTTTGATAACTCAGATTACCTTTTCACATGGTCATTAGAGAACACAGTGTTACATTACCAGTTGAGATGGTCTACAACTGAACATTTAATATTCTCTTATATGCCTCATCTCTATTTACAGACACTCACTCACTCACATGCCTGTTTAGTTCTACAGATCCACAAACATTCAGCCAAAACAATCAACGGAGGAAACATCAGACTACATTACCAGTTGAGCCCATATCTGGTATGAATGTTGTATCAGTGCTGCTGATGTTAGTAAGAGCTGAAAAAAACATGATGGATGAATATCAATGAATTAATGATAAAAAGTAAAAACAAACAATAAAAAGGGCTCATGTAAATATAATCAGCTGCACAGAATGCAAAATAACAGTGAGTTATGATTAACCAAATGACATAATCCCTGTTTTTTGTTTTGTTTTGTTTAAATTAGACTTGATTTCTCGTGATGGTGTGCATGTTTCCCTGTGTGCACCGGTGTCATGAAAAAATGGACCCGGTTATAACCCTGTTTCCACCACTGAATAAACAATAAAAGGGTTATGGCAACTTTTCATCTCAATTCTGATTTTACTTCTTGCAGTTCTGAGTTTATGTTTTACACTTTTGAGTTAACATCTCACAGCTGTTACTTTCGTCCTTGTGGCTGTATGTTTATGTTGTAATTCAGTCTTTGTCTTTATTTATCACAGTTTGTGAGAGTCCTGCTGCTCTCATGCACTTTCTTTAACACACACAGGAGAGCAACGGCCAATATTTTTAAATGAATAATGTCGCAGCCAAGACACAATCCAACAGAGGAAACATCAGACTACATTACCAGCTGAGCTCATCTCTTGTGATACTGATGTGTCTGTGCTGCTGATGTTAGGAACAGCTGAAAAATAAATAAATAAATAAATAAAATGACTGAAATATATATATTAATGAAAAAGACACCAGTAATACAAAAAAAACAAACAAAAAAAAACATTAGCACATAATTACCTGCACAGTACCATGAGTAATGGAAAGTTATAACTAACCAATTCATAGACATGCACTCTGATATGATCATGTGAAAGGAAAAGCATTAATTTCACGCATGATTCAGATTTGTTATTTTTTTAAATGGATTAAGAACTAAATTAAATACTGAAGTCAAATGATTTAAGATGCTTGTGAATCAGACATCACTATCACTTGCCCACATTCAGCTTACTGTACATTTCCTGTTATTTTCTGCAGTTTGCAGAAACTGGAAAAAATTTTTTCTGGTCTGGAGCAATTTAGCAAAATGAATGTATCAATCTACATGTCAAAACTCTGCACAGAATGACATCACTTCATGACTTTATAGATCTGAAGGTCATACAGCTTTTTTATTTTCTTTAGTTTTATTTTCCAGTGAAGTTACATACTTCTGTCTGGTGGCGTATGCTGGATTCTCTCAATCATTTAGTTTGCTTAAATTCTGCCCCTGAATGCTCACAATTCTTCATTGAGAATGAAGTCCTTTCCCTGCATTTTATTTATTTTCCAATAATTGGTTACACCTTGATGTGTAATTGTTCCTGACATTGGCATTAACAGCTACAGGCCAGAAAATAACCCGAATAGAGACACAGTGTGTTACATTACCAGTTGAGATGGTAGTGACAATGGTAGAGCTGGTGGTAATGCTGCTAACATCTGAAAATTTGGATGAACAGTTTTTAATTAATAAGCAAATTTCTCTTACTATATCTTGTACATTGGCACTTAAAATGCAAAGAATGTCTGCAATGATCTACAACTGAACATTTCACATTCTTTTTTATTCTCCATGTCTGTTTACAGACACAAACACACTCACACACCTGTTTAATTCTACAGATCCACAAACATTTAGCTAAAACAAAATCAACAGAGAAACATCAGGCTATATTACCAGCTGAGCTCATCTCTGGTGTGACTGTTGTATCAGTGCTGCTGATGTTAGTAACAGCTGAAAAACAAACAAACAAAAAACAACATAATGATGGATGAATATCGATGAATTAATGATAAAAAGTAAAAACAAACAATAAAAAGGGCTCATGTAAATATAATCAGCTGCACAGAATGCAGCATAACAGTGAGTTATGATTAACCAAATGACATAATCCCTGTTTTTGTTTTGTTTTGTTTAAATTAATCTTGATTTCTTGTGATGGTGTTTTCCTGTGTGCAACAGTGTCATGAAAAAATGGACCCGATTATAACTCCGTTTCCACCACTGAATAAACAATAAAAGGGTTATGACAACTTTTCATCTCAATTCTGATTTTACTTATTTTACTTTATTAATCACAGTTTGTGAGAGGCCTGCTGCTCTCATGCACTTTCTTTAAAACACACAGGAGAGCAATGGTCAATATTTTTTAATTAATAATGTCGCAGCCAAGACACAATCCAACAGAGGAAACATCAGACTACATTACCAGCTGAGCTCATCTCTGGTGTTGTGTTGGTGCTGCTGATTTTTTCAGCTGAAAAAAATAATGACTGATGAATGTTAATGAAAAAAAGATACAAAGAACACATTAAAATATAATTACCTGCACAGTACCATGAATAACAAAAAGTTATAACTAATCAATTCATAGACATGCACTCTGATATGATCATGTGAAAGGAGAAGCATTAATTTCACGCATGATTCAGATTTGTGATTTATCAAATAGATTCAGAACTAACTGAAATACTGAAATCAAATGATTTAAGATGCTTGTGAATCAGACATCACTATCACTGGCCCACTTTCAGCTTACTGTACATTTCCTGTATTTTCTGCAGTTTGCAGTAACAAATTTAGCAAAGTAAAAGTATTAATCTAAAAAAAAAAAGTATTAAAAAAACCAACCTAAAAAAAGTGTTTGTGCTGCCTTAAAATTTTAAGTTTAGTCAGCATGGCGTTAAGTTGTACTACATGAAAACGTTGATATTTGAGTTGAGTAAACGTAAAATATTAGCGTGGACACTTACTTTTTTTAAGTGTTTTTTTTTTTTTTTTACGGTGTACTTGTAATCTACTTGTCACAATTCTTGGGTGAGAACCAAGTCCCTTCCCTGCACTTTTTATTTTCCAATAATTGGTTACAGTTTGATGTGTAACTGTTCCTGACATTGGCATTAACAGCTACAGGCCAGAAAATAAGCCAATAGAGACACAGTGTGGTACATTACCAGTTGAGATGGTAGTGACAGTGGTAGAGCTGGTGGTAATGCTGCTAACATCTGAAAGTTTGGATGAATAGTGGTTAATGAACAGAAACACAAACATCATGAATGTGTAGAAAGATCTCATGTAAATATAATCACCTGCACAGTATGCTGAACTGCATAAGGTTGGTCTAACCAGCTCATAGACATAATAATTTCCTGGACAGGCTTTGACTTTAATGGTAATAGACTGGTAATAGCAGCAGTCATTGCTCCAGTGACTACAAACATTTCGAGTGACGACTCCATCCTCAACTGTTGGGTGTTCACCCTGAAGCCACAGTGGGGCAGCAGTGCCACATCTGTATGTTGTAATACACTTCTCTGGGATCTGAGCATTAAGGTGGTAAATGAAGAGACGATACCAGCCACGCCAGGTGACTGAGGTGTCACACATGTAGGAGTAATCTAAAAAACTGGTGGCTCTCCATGGATTATCCAGCACAGTGTAGTTGTAGCAAGGGTTAAAAGAGACATCATCTGTATTGAAAATATTAGAAAACAAGAAAGAATAAAGAACATATTGCCTAAAATTGTGAAAAAAAAGAAGAAAAAAGTATCAAGTTATGCAGGTTTCATCAAATCACACATGAGTAGAAGTTACAGTTCATTTAATTGTCAGTTTTCCTGTTTAGGTCTCCTCATTTGCAAAAGCATAAACTTAAATGTAAGGTTCGTTCAAAAATGATATATATGTTATTTGTTATACAGTATGTGTGTTAATAACATGTTTGCTGTTCACCTCCATTAAAATGACTGTGATTGCCGTAATTGATTACTAGTGTTTAATATGTAGCAGACAGGTACAAATGTGTTTTGTAACTGTACGTACACTGTAGTACATTTAGATTCACGTCAGCCAAGAGACTGAATGGCTGCAGGGAAACATGCATGTAACTGCTGAACTGATCAGGCAATCCTGTTATACATATAAAAGGAACACAACAGAGATATTCACTTTCAACAGAGATGCAGTATGTTACATTACCAGTTGAGTGGATCACTGGTGTGACAGCTGTAGCACTGGTGTTAATGCTGCCAACATCTGAAAGTTCGGATGAATAGTGATTAATATAAGAAACACAAACATCATGAATGTGTAGATAGAGCTCATGTAAATATAATTACCTGCACAGTATGCTGAATTGCAGACAGTTGGACTAACCAGCTCATAGACATAATAATTGCCTGGACAGGCTTTGACTTTAATGGGAAAAGACTCATAATAGCAGCAGTAATTGTTACAGTCACCGCAGACATCTCGAGTGACAATCCCATCCTCAACTGTTGGATGTCCACCACGAATCCACAGTGAGATACGAGTGCCACAGGTATAATGAGCATCACACGTGTCTGGGATATGAGCACTCTTATCATTAATAAAGAGACGATACCAGCCGCTCCAGGTGACTGAGGTGTCACACCTGTATTCGTAGTAGTATCCGTTGTAGGCTCTCCATGAATCATCCAACACAGTGTAGTTGTAGCAGGGGTCAGCAGAATAGTAATCTGTTATGAAAACAAACAAAAAAAAAGAATGAAAATGTTGCTTTAATGATACTGTCTTTAAAAATAATTCTAGCATGGTGTGGTGAGAAATTTCATGTCACAATATCATAGCACTGTTTATTTAGAAGACATTGATTGTCTTTATATATAAAGGTAACTCATATAAATCACATTTGTATGTTTTTGATCAGTCACTAAAGAGTGAATATGCTTATGAGTGAATTGGCTTATGAAATCAGCTAGTGAAATCAGGAGGACACACCACCAACAGCTGCTGCTCACATGCACTCACAGAAAAGCTGGTCAAGATTTTTATTTATTTATTTATTTTTTACATTAAGAATCACATTTTGGGTTGTTTTGGTAGTTCCTTAAAGCAGCAAACTACTTTAACCATACTGACACAAGTTTACTAGTATCTAGTGGTACAGGTCATTATATTTGTCAGTCCAGAAAATAAGCCAGTTGATTCACAGTTAATGGAATCAGGTGGACATGGCTGTTCCTGATATCGGAAAACTGCTGCTGAACTGCTACATGTCAAAAAATAAGCTAATAGAGATACAGTGTGTTACATTACCAGTTAAGAGGGTCGGTGGTATGACGGCTATAGAGCTGGTGTTAATACTGCTAATATCTGAAAGTTTGGACGAATAGTGATTAGGCAGAAACACAAATCTGATGAACATGTACAAATGGCTCATGTGAATATAATCACCTGCACAGTATGCTGAATTGCATAAAGTTGGTGTAACCAGCTCATAGACATAATAATTGCCTGGACATGCTTTGACTTTAATGGGGTAAGAGCCGTAATAGCAGCAGTAATTTTCCCATTGTGCACAGACATCTCGTGTGACGATTCCATCCTCAACTGTTGGGTGTCCACCATGAATCCACAGTGGGAAATTAGTGCTACAGCGATACTTCCTCACACAAGTGTCTGAGATTTGAACATTCAAGCCATAAAGGAAGAGACGATACCAGTTTCTCAAGGTGAATTTGTCACATCTGCGGTCGTAAGATTGTCTGTTACTGGCTCTCCATGGATCATCCAGCACAATGTAGTTGTAGCAGGGGTCAACATAATAATAACCTGTTAAGAAAATACTAAAAATTATTATATTTGCAGGTGCAGTCATTTATTTATTAAGCCTTAACAAAACATTCAAAAAGAGTTTTGTGGCTTTTAACATAAATATGTTATCCCGTAAACTCTTAAACACAAGTTTTTCAAGATGGTTGCATGCTTGTTTCTCTGTTGCATAAGATCTATAGGCAGAACACCGAGTGCTCCCACTCTCATACTGTGATACTCATAGTGTGAGTAATATGTGAGCTTGTTGTGAATTAAAAATGTTGAGCAAGTTGAGAGGAGGCATTACTAAATAAATAAATAAATAAATTAATTAATTAATTAATAAATTAATTAATTAATTAATCCTTTTTTTTTTAAATATTATTTTATTTTATTTTATTTTATTTTAATTAATTAATTAATTAATTAAAATAAAATAAAATAAAATAAACTAATATTTAAAAAAAAGGAAGAAGTCCACTTCCAGAACAAAAATTTTCAGAAAATGTACTCACCCCCTTGTCATCCAAGATGTTCATGTCTTTCTTTCTTCAGTCGTAAAGAAATTATGTTTTTTGAGGAAAACATTTTAGGATTTTTCTCCATATAACGGACTGCTATGGTGCCCCGAGTTTGAACCTCCAAAATGCATTTTAAATGCGGCTTCAAATGATCCCAAATGCGGTTGTAAATGATCCACAGTCAAGGAAGAAGGGTCTTATCTAGAGACACGATCAGTTATATTCTTAAAAAAAAAAAAATACAATTTAAATACTTTTTCATCTCAAACGTGCTTCTTGTCTTGTTCTGCTTGAACTCTGTGTATTCTGGTTTAAGACAGTTAGGGTATGTCCAAAAACTCCAATTGTATTTTCTCCCTCAACTTCAAAAATAATTTCAAAATCATCCTACGTCACTGCAGAAGTACTGACACAGTGTTTGCAGTGAACATACAAAGAAGATCAAACATCCTTACCAAAAAAGGTAAAACAGCGATATAGGATGACAGCTGGCAGTTTTTCAACATGCCCTAACTGTCATGAACGCTGTCATGTCTGGCAGAGCAAGACAAGATGAGCATTTGACATTTAAAAATATATAAATTGTATTATTTTTATGAAAATAACCAATCGTTTCGCTAGATAAGACCCTTCTTCCTCGACTGGGATCGTTTACAACCGCATTTGGGATCATTTGAAGCCGCATTTAAACAGCATTTTGGAAGTTTAAACTCAGGGAACTTATCAGTCTGTTATATGGAGAAAAATCCTGAAATGTTTTCCTCAAAAAACATAATTTCTTTATGACTGAAGAAAGAAAGACATGCTCATCTTGGATGACAAGGGGGTAAGTACATTATCTGTAAATTTTTGTTCTGAAAGTGGACTTCTCCTTTAATGATAATAGCTCTGTGATTATACAGTATAGGATCCAGCTGTATTACAGTATTTTTTGAAGGATTTTAAAAGCAAGATAACTCACAAACATTCTGAACTACTGTGTCAGTCAAAAAAAATAAAAATAAATAAATAAATAAATAAAAGAGAGAGAGACATCAAGAAACAGTGTATGAATCTCAACAATGATGACAATCAGAAGCTTCATACTGCAATGCATCCTTTGTATCTAGTTTTTGTGCACTAAGCACACTTTGACCTCACATTGTGACCGTAGTACGAGCACACATTGAAGGCGCTGTGAGGTTACACTTTTAGCTCGCTTTGACCTCACATTGTGACCACATCACAAGTATCCTGGGAGCTCATGGTGAGATCAGTGTGAGATCAGACTGTTGACTGGGAGTGGTACAGATCATAACATTCATCAGGCCAGAAAATAAGCCAGTAGAGATACAATGTGTTACATTACCAGTTAAGAGCTTCGCTGGTATGATGGCTGTAGAGCTGGTGTTAATGCTGCTAACATCTGAAAGTTTGGATAAATAGTAATTAGGCAGAAAGACAGAAATGATGAACATGTACAAATGGCTCATGTAAATATAATCACCTGCACAGTAGGCTGCATCACAGAACGTTGGACTGACCAGCTCATAGACATAATAATTGCCTGGACAGGCTTTGACTTTAATGGGAAAAGACCCATAATAGCAGTAATTGTCCCGTTGACCGCAGACATCTCGAGTGACGACTCCATCCATTACTGTTGGGTGTCCACCACGGATCCACAGTGGGATCTTAGTGCCACAGCGATACTGAGCAACACATGTGTCTGGTATGTGAGCGCTCACACCGTTAATGAAGAGACGATACCAGCCAATCCAGGTGAAAAAGGTGTCACAGTTGGAGGAATATGTGTTACTGATGGCTCTCCATGGTTCATCCAGCACAGTGTAGTTGTAGCAGGGGTCAGCAGAATGGTAATCTGGTATTAAATAAATAAATAAATAAACAAACAAATTGTTGCTTTAAAAAATACGATTTCTAAAAATAATTCTAGCAAAGTGTAAAAAACTGTTACTTTCACAATCTTACAGCTCTGTTTATTGAAACGACATTAATGAGGTTTTTTTTAATGTTGTAAAAGCAACATATCAAATCAAATTTGTATTTTTTTTTTTTTTTAATCTGCTGAAAAGAGTAAACATAAAGAGCCGTTCAGCTAATGGAATCAGTGGGTACGATTATTCATGTCACTAGCAGCTGCTGCATTCACAGAACAGCAACAGCTCAAGTCAAGATTTTTTTTAAATAATAAAAATCATGTTTTGATTTGATTTGGTAGTTAAACTACCACACTATCAAAACTACTGACAACTACTTTCAACTTACTGACACAAGCACACTTGCATATAGTGGTACAGATCATCACATTCATCAGGTCAGAAAATAAGCCAATGGAGATACAGTGTAGTACATTACCAGTTAAGAGCATTTCTGGTATAACTGCTGTAGAGCTGGAGTTAATGCTGTCAACATCTGAAATTTTGGATGAACAGTGATTAATGAACAGAGACACAAATATCATGAGGTTGTATAAAGAGCTTGTGTAAATATAATTACCTGCACAGTATGCTGAACTGCAGACAACTGGACTAACCAGCTCATAGACATAATAATTGCCTGGACAGGCTTTGACTTTAATGGGGTAAGACCCGTAATAGCAGCAGTAATTGTCCCAGTGACCGCAGACATCTCGAGTGACGACTCCATCCTCAACTGTAGGGTGTCCACCACGAATCCACAGTGGAATATCAGTGCCACAGCGATACTTCCTCACACAAGTGTCTGAGATTCGGACATTTAAGCCATAAAGGAAGAGACGATACCAGCCTCTCCAAGTGTTGGATGTGTCACACCTGTGGTCGTAAGATTGTCTGTTATTGGCTCTCCATGGATTATCCAGCACAGTGTAGTTGTAGCAGGGGTCAACAGATAGATAATCTGTTAGAAAACATTAAACATAATTATAACTTGCATCTGAAGTCATTTGTTTATTAAGCATTGATGAAACACTCAAACTGGAGTTTAGTGGCTTTTAGTATGAATATGTTATTGTAAGCAAAATTTGTATGTAGATTACATGATTTCAATATTTACAGTTTTTCTTCTTAACCAATAAGGATTATAAATTTGATGACTCATTCTCAAGGTCGGCCTGATCTATAGCCAGAGTAGGTAATTGCCTAGGGCAGTGTCCCAAACCTGGTCCACAACAGTAAACATTTTGGATGTCTCTCTCATCTGACACAACCATTTCCAACCCAGACTCCTTGGAAATACGTGCCTCTACATACATTTATGCAACACCGTAATTACGTAGCTTACTGCACGTTTCACGGCAGTTTCAAAGTAAAATGTCCAGAGAGTGGCGCTAAAACACACGTTCAATGCGTGACCTTGGCACGTTTTTATTACGTTGGTACAGACATGTATTGCTGCATTTTTTTATGCTGCTTGAGGTACGTATTCCAGCTGTTCAGAATTCAAATTTTCGGGGTGTATCGCTAAAGGTCAATGCTCTGTCTTATACCCTACACCAAAACTGATTAAAAATGCGTTTTGTGACGCAGCCGTGCTATTTTTACTTGCTCACTCAGATTTGAGCTGTTTTGTTGAACCGTACCTTCACGGGGTTTGAACCGGTGCTCTTCATCACCCAAGTGCAACGCCATATCACGTGACAACGTTCAAAAGTATCAATTTTCAAATTGCGCAGGATGTTAAAATTGTTTTAAAACCGTAATATAATATTCAGCAGTAGTAATGGTCTGAAAATTAGGCTTTATTAATTCAAACTGTGTGTAAACTATAATCAACTTTCAATTTTATGAAAGAGATTCCACTACTCAGAGAACTTCCACTACTCACTAGCAGAACGTTCAATAGCAGTTGATCATTTGTTATTTGAAAGTAAAGCAATGTGTTCATATTCTGGGTTGATCTGCTTGCCTGCACATAGTATAATTTATTACTAAACTGTATATAGAATTTGCTGTTTTGATGTACAAAAAATTGTGGGGATGGAGCTTATAGTGTTGTTATCTTGGCAGCAGATAGTCACAATGATATTATGATGGAGGTGTTTACAGTACACAGCAAAAATGACAAGGCGTGACAAAAACATTACCAGCTGTGGTTGTCTCTTGTGCACCAGTTGTTAAGACCAAATTAAGTGTTGAGACATCTGGAAAAAAAATGAATACATATAAATTAGAAAAATAAAACTAAATAAAAAACAGTATAATATCTGAAACAGAAATCAGTTGGTCTAACAAAGACATAAAATGGCCTTGCTATGCTGTGACCATAGACATAGTGAATAATGAAATTAAATGGGGCTGAAAAACTGTCAAGCTTTTTTTTTGTCCCAAATTACAAAACGACACAATTACAAACATAATTAAATGGGATTGCAGCTATCAGGCCTTTTTTTTTTTTTTTGGTAGAGTTGTGTAGAGTTGACTATAAAAATGTGACTAAGAGAGGAAAATGTCTTACATTTTCAGTGTTTCTCACAAAAAGATTTTAAATACACAAGTCATAAGGACTAGAATCCTTTAATGATTATGGGATTTTAGAGCTAGATAGAGCTTCAGAGTCTTACAGGTTTACATGAGGGTGGTTAAATGATGGTAGAATTAAAATTTTTGGGTGAACTGTTAAACGCTTTGGAGTTCACCACATTAGTGAAAATAAACATGAATGATTAATTTTGATATGTTTCCCTCCAAAGATCATTAATCACATTTTAGTCAAAGCAGGATTCAATATATATGAATTCATATATATAAAATAAATAAATGCATTTCTGATGAATGTGGGCACCTGATTCAAGAATTCTAGCTCTGCAGATTTCTGCATATATTGCAAAATTCTGACACTCTTATTGACAGCTTTAAGCATAATCAAATTTGTCAAGGTATTTAATAAACACATGTGGGTCTGTTTTTTATATTAATTTACAACCACAACAAGATAGCATGCAAAAACACTGCTCAGACTTACACAGCATTAGTACGACAGTAGTTGCTGCTCTTATAAAACCTGTCATGAAATATGAAGAAAAAAAATATTAGAAAAAAAAAATATTTTCTATGTAAGTCTATATAATCTTGAGACCATTTCTTGAATTGTAATTCTGAGTTTGTGATAACTGTGTTCATCATATTAATTTCATTAAAAATATATATAATAACAACAACAATAACAATAATAATAACAAGAAGAAGAAAAAGAAGAATAAAATAATAAAATGAAATTTTACACAGAGTGATGCAACCTTTGCATAAAGCAAATCTTTACAAGACATTTAAATACATACTTTTATTAATAGAAGAATCCATTGTCAGTGTTGACAGCCTGGTGTACTTCTCTTTATCCACAAATGAGTTCAAAACAAGAGTTTCCTTTACAGTTACAGAATAAACAAATTAGCCTGACACATGACTTACAATGAATGATTTACCTCTTACATGAGTTAAAACTGAGGCAAGTTTTAAACATTTACTGTCTAAGCACATAGCAATAAAGGATGAAATGATGCTTTAAAAAACTTATGCAGTTCATGGTAATTGTATAAAAATTTCTAAAAGCCTAAAGAGATCTCAGAAATTATACATGAATCACCTTAGAATCACAGCTAAAAACTGGTGTGCTTTGAAGAAAAGAAACACATATGATCACACATCAACACATGCTGCAGTTTGATGATTTACAGACACTGATGAGGATCTTTTGAGCAAAAAAATCAAGTGCAGGTCAGTTTCATCTAGGCTACTGTAGTTTTGAAACATAATGAAGTTAACCATTTAGAGACACAAAGTTGAACTATTCTTCTAACTAGTTTTTGTTTTTATAATTTCAGGAAATCTAAACACTGGCACTGATATCACTTGAGTTTGGCTTGCTGAAAATAATGGTAAGTTTTTTGTTTGTTTGTTTGTTTGTTTTTTTTCTCTGCAATGTTGTTATAATTGAAAATACTGAATGCTGTTGTTGAAAATACTATTCCAAATAGTAATAAATATGAATAAATAATAAAAAAAATTGTACATAAGCAGCACCCTTCTGAGGTGTTAGAAAAAGTTAAGTCTGTTTGATGTTTCCCACTTATTAAAATCTTTAATTCAACACAGCAAAGTATTTTTATTCAGCACAGGAAAAGTGTGCCAGCCATCTCTGGGCTGCAAGATTTATACATTATCCTCAACTGAGGGAGTGATTAAAATACTTACATATGCTTGCTTTTGTGAGCCTACATGCATGGATTTATTTGCTACACTAAAAAGAATTTCACTTGGAAATGACACTCATTTCAGTTCCATGTTACCTCACTGTTCTGTCTGTAAACCCTTTAACCATGTCCTGCAACCTTGAGCAGCCCTTTGATTTTGTAATGTTCCTATTACACATAAATCACACCTCAGGACACATGAATCATAAAGTATATTTGTTTTGAAAAGGCTAATAGTTCATCCTCAAGATGAATACCATATATTTACATGACTTAATTTTAATGACATAAACTTAATGTTTACCCTATAGAGCATGAAACTTGTACAGTATCACAAACAGCTACTGAAGACAAAACTGCAAAAAAATTATTGACTGATTGATAGTAACACTAAAGCATTTAATTCTTATTTAAGCAAGTAAAGAGGGTCTTACCTGATATGAGTTTACATGTAGTCATCTTCCCCCAGCTAGGCTGACTACACAGAGATATTTGTGTCAGATGTTTATATGACAGTTATCTGCTGATCCTATGAGGAAACTAACCTATTTTGTCAGTCCTTCCTGCTGAAATTCAAATTCATATTTAAATGTATACACAAAAAGAGAACATTCACCGAGATCCACTTACAAAAACAAACAAATACAAAGATAACATTTCGGTTTATTTACACATATTTATGCATACCATCTAAGTCATCCATATTAGCCATGGCACATATTTTGGATGTTGTGCTCAAAGTGACTAAAATGTGGCTAAAATGACTAAAGTGATTAAAATTAAAATCTACCAACCATTCTTTGTATTTACTAATGATTTATTTTTAACGATTAATATCAATGAAAAAAATAATTACAAATCACACTAAATATTCTTCTACAACGATAGAGAAAGTTAAAGCAAACCACTTGAGGAGTCTGAAGTAGAGGATTAATCAAGGACCTCTACCAAGAAAGAAAAAGAAGAAGAAGAAAGGAAAAGACCATCTAAAACACAGTTGATTTACATAAAAATCGATGACCACTATAAATTAATGTTAAGATAATGACTATTATTTAGATAGGAGCAGAGACTTGCATCTTATATGTGTAATCATTGATTCTACTATAGTTGTATTTTACTGTATACTAATAGCACATCAGTCATTTCAATGGATGCTGTAGTCCTCAGTGGTGCTTGCATCCACAGCAAAGACATCTGAAGAACTTTCTGTACTGCTGCCTGACCTGGACAAGAATGAGACGAGAGGAGATGAGTGACTTCATGAAAGCCATTTAACCTCTGAAACGCATGAATCTCAATGGAATAAGAAAATATGCAGTAAATACTGATGTTTTCCTTTTCTTTTATATACTGTCTCTGGAGACAGTCAAATGGTTTACATGTGGAGTGTTATGTTAAAATGGATACAACTCATTACTAAGGACAAGAAAAGAAAGCTGGGCCTAAAAGTTTTAAAAGTAAAAGCTTTTTCAGTTTAAACTTATTGGAGTTTAAATACGTTTGGCTCATTTGAACAATGGAAGAGTAACAGATTAAACAACTGCCTGGCATTCCTCTCTAAAAGTCACAGATTACCAATATAAGAATCTCTATTAAAAACAACTGTAATGTTCCATAATATCCAGAATTCACATGGTATTTCATGGTAAATTGGATAAAAGTCTGACCTCATTATTGAGGACACAATAGATCAGGAAGATGAAGGTTCCCTGCTGGGAGTTCAAGATCAGGAAGAGGATCTCCAGCACCTTACTGCCATTAGTGAAGAAACCCAGAATCCAGGAGCAACCAAGAACCACAAACTGAGCCAGTGTTTTAAATGCCATAATCCTACAGAAAAATAGATTTCATGTGTCTATACTAAATATATATGTGGTTTTCTGTAGAGTGATTAAATCATACTGTTACTTGGTTTGTTTCATGTGTGAAACTTCAGCATTGAGATTTCTGAGAGTTGAGCTCAAACTGATGACGATCTTGATGAAGAGAATCATGTTTAACTGCAATGTAGTAGAGTAATCAAACACCTTGTTTTCCTTTTAATACACTTCAAAGTCATGAGAGATAAGAAATGTGTTTACCCCTAGTATAATGCAAAAAGCACCCAGAAAACTCCAAATGAAGCCTTTATCCTTTTTAATCCAGCATCTTTTTAGAGAAAAACAAAAAAACTAACAAAAAAAAAAAAAAAAAAAAAAAAAAAAAAACATAACTGAATGAATTTGTCAGAAATACTATCTCAGGTGTTGACTGGTGAAATATTACAGATTTTAATCTTGTGCATGATACTGATACAGCCTGTGTTTTATAAGATAACAGACATGTCACAAAATTCCAGAGCTGCTTTATTTCCTTCTAATCAAATGAACTTAGAAAACAACAACAACTCACTGTTCGCTGCCGTAGCCTTCAGGAACAAGACCAACAGACCAAACACCAACATCCAGGGGAACCACATATCCAATCACACACAGGAATCCACTGCTAAGCACCTCCCTCTTTCTGGAGCTGATCTGTGATAGGTTCTTCACACAGATGAAGAGCATCACAGCTTCAATGAACATCCACACAAAGCCGGAGAGAAAGAGGAAGTGCAGAAGGCCTGAGATCACGGCACACGACACCTGGAGACCATGAGAGACGGTTATGATGATTCTCAGTGAGGCTGTGCTGAGCTGTAGGGCTCCTTCATCATTCTCACCTGATGAGGCCGTATGACGCTCAGGAACTGCTGTGTGAGCAGGAACAGAAGGTGAGCCAACAGAAGACTGATGCAGATGTTGATTCGAGCCACATTATTCACTCCAGGACTCCACCGACAAAGGGAAAAGCTCAACAGGGCCAAACTGAAGAACACCAGCCCCAAGATCACACACACCATATTCAACAGCTCCAGCAGTGAGTCGCTCTGAGAAAACATGACAGAGTACATGAGTGTCGAATCTGTGCTGTTCTTCAGTGCTCACTAGAAATGTTCTCGTACCTCTGGTGTGCGGCTGGTTTGCATGATGAGAGCAAATGTTGACAGATGATCGCAGGAACACACAGTGTAGCTACTGTTGGTCTTTAAAACCGAACAACCATCTACAATCCACTCGCTGATATTCCAGTACACACAGAACAGAGAACCATAGGGATCAAACCCCTGCAAACAGAAAAATGAAAATGCAGAAAATATTAGAACATTAAACATTTTCAGATGTTCATCAGTGCTCAGGTTAGACAAAAACATATTTCAGTCTCTCACTCTGATGTGTTTGAAGGTGAAGTTGACTGGTTTGGTGAGTTTAGTGTTGCTGGTTTTGGGAAGAGTAACTGAGATCACAGTGGACATCATGGTTTTAACCGTGTCATTTGGTGTGTTGAAGAAGTCTGGCTTCAGTAGATTCTCCATCTTGTTGTAGCTCATGAAAGCCACAGCAGCTGATCCTGTGTGACAGAAACAGAAAACTTTTAGTGAACGTGATTTAGTGGTAATTCTTTCTTCTACTTTTTTCTGTTTTTTGTTTGTTTGTTTGTTTTGTTTGTTTTGTTTTGTTTGTTTGTTTGTTTGTTTGTTTTTGTATTCATTCACACAAAAATATTTCACATACATTATGTGCTATTTTGCTACATTTCTTTTTCTGTCTTTTTTGCTTGTTTGCTGAACAAAAGTAAACAAAGATGTCACTGTCACAAAGACACATTGTCACTGATTATAAACTGTACCGACTATTGCTTTTTATCATTGGAGTGTTTGCTAAGTGTCTTGAGAACATTTATTGTTTTGTGCAACAAATTTACAAATATTTGCAAAATACAGTGTGATCACAATGTGTTTTATGTATCTGGGTCATATTTTGTTCATGTTTTTGAGGATGAAGATGTCACTTTTGACCCTGCTGCTCTCTAAATTACATAAATTTCTGACATCATGTATAATCTCAGTTTCATCATCAATAACAACTGTCTTTACTTACCTACAGCAACAAGAGTAAAATTGACACTGTCTTTTGTGTCTGTTGGCTTCACTAATGTAGAAATGAGTTTCTCGCTGGCTTTTAACACACGGTTTCCATAGAAGGCTAGTTCAGTTGGGTTTGATAATAATGATGACTCTAAAATCTTCTCTGAGCACTTTAAAAGCACTTTAGCTCTAATGTTCTCTATCTGCTCTAGAAGATTTTGAAGACATTGTAGAGAAATTTCTCTCTGAAATCACAATTGTGAAGGCAGAGTTTGATGATTTTTATTGGGTTGTGTATTAATAGCCAACAAAATTTAGTTTGTGCACAAAATATTCAGGAATAAATAGAAATATTTAAAATATTTAAAATATTCACAATGCACATCTTATTGCACTGCTGTCTCTACAATAATAGCTGTGAATCCAACTCTGAAAAACCTCAAACCTCAATTTCATAAACTCAACTTACGGTGCATCCTTCCTGCAGTGTTATATGTATATCTGCAATGACAGAAATCATCATGAGGATAATAATAGAAATAATAGTTTTCAAAAAAACAGCTAGATTTCAGTAAAAATTCGCCATGTTAAACTTATATTAAAGTGCTCCTATTATGTCTTTTCAAATATGACCTTTCAAGCAGTGTGTCATGTAGTCATCTGCAATGTTGTGAAGCCGATAGTGCATGATAAATAAAGTTATTGTCTATCAAAAAAAAAGAGTCGGTTCACAATTGCTCAAACAAGTCGTCAGGAAATCGAAACTTTTTCTGTTACGGCCACACGTCATGAAGTAACACATTTGCATAATGTCCGCCCATGTTCTACGCCGCAAACAACTTGCCCGCCCACAAACAGTAAAATTTCCATGTGGTTTACGTCATGTCGAGAAGACGCTGTATCCTAAGTACAATGCGGGATTCACCAAAGGCTTGCTCTTAAAAGATGGATCAGTGCCCAGTTTATATTTGGACTGGCTTGCTTCTCTGAACCTCTAATGGTAAGTGTGATTAATAATTGATGGTTGTATTTTCTAGCGATCGTTCAAAATACGTAGTTGTGTGTTATGTTGTGTAACATATTGGATGAGATAAGAGTGAGTAAATTATCAGGACATTTTTATTCTGAAAGTGGAGTAATCATTTAAAATGTGTTGCTCTCACGTAACGTTACTCTTTATCATGCAAAATACGTATTTAGTTGTGTGTGTGTGTTGTTTGCTCTGCGCAGCTCGTAGGTCTCTGGCTAACCGGCTGACAGCTTTATCTGTTCACACGCTATTGTCTAGAAATGTGTCGATGAATAGTGAATGTTTGTCGTTTTTGTTAGTTGAAGTTCTGACAAAGAATAGAACTATACGTTGGTATACAAGCTGCAGTGCTTTATCAATACGTTTCTGCATTGGGTTGACGCATTGGCATATGGCATATGGCTGTTTGGGTGTTGTTTACCACAGAGTTGTGGGCTAGAGTAACGGTGATGGGCGTTCTGTGTTTGAAATTCGCTGCACGCAGTAACGTTAAACCAATCACAAAAGACTGGGTCATCGGACCAATCACCGCAGATTAGTGTCACACAAAGGAGTGGTTTGGACAAATGATTCATTTTAACGAACCGTTTGGGAGTCGTTGAGCAAATAAGGTAAAAATAAATGCATATTATAAGACAATAAAAGTGTTTTTTGACCTTGCATGCATGTCAACTTGTTGTTGGGGACTCACAAAACCAAAATATGAACCTTTTATAATCCATAATAGGGGCACTTTAATAGATAAGAAGTCTACAATTCTACATTTTAAATCTGTTCAATTTTACAGATCCTCAAACATTTAGTCAAGCACACAATCCAACAGAGAAAACATCAGACCACATTACCACTGAGCTAAATAAATGTATTCTTTTTTTTTAATTCTGATGTGTGCATATAATGTCCCAACCTGACTATTTTTTTTTCAGAAAATGGTGTTAACCCTGAAATTGACTCTTCAGTATTGTTCAATTAAATTCTTTCCTTAAATACAGACACAGACATGGAGACACAAACATCATGAATATTCATAAAAGGCTCATGTGAATATCATTACCTGCACAGTATGCTGAACTGCACACAGTTGGTCTAACCGGCTCATAGACATAATAATTGCCTGGACAGGCTTTGACTTTAATGGGGTAAGACCCGTAATAGCAGCAGTTATTGTCCCAGTGACTGCAGACATCTCGAGTGACGACTCCATTCTCAACTCTTGGGTGTCCGTCAGGTATCCACAGTGGGATATCAGCGCCACAGCTATAGATTTCAACACACGTGTCTGGGATCTGAGCGCTCAGACCGTTAATGAAAAGATGATACCAGCCACTCCAGGTGAGATCTCTGTCACACTTGGGGTTTGACGGCTGACTGTTGTTTGCTCTCCATGGTTCGTCCAGTACAGTGTAATTGTAGCATGGGTCAACAGAGGGATAAACTGTTAAAAAATGTTATAAAACTTTTTCTTAAGACTAATTCTACTTCACTGTGGCTAGAAATCTAAAACAGTATGTCTCAACCAGGAAGCCTTGGAACAACTTTTTAGGTTGAGTACTGATCATTTCACATGGTTTTTATGTGTAGTCAGAGATGGTGGTTTGTAAAGGAAGCAGTTCCTTCACTATATTTCTAACATCTTTACAAACTGACACAAACACACTTACTCACACATATTCAACAGGCCAGAGAATAAGCCAATAGAGTCACAGTGTGTTACATTACCAGTCAAGATGGTCGCTGGTATGACGGCTGTAGAGCTGGTGTTAATGCTGCCAACATCTGAAAGTTTGGATGAATAGTGATTAATGAAGAGAAACCACAAACATCATGAATGGGTAGAAAGATCTCATGTAAATGTAATCACCTGCACAGTATGCTGACCAGTACACAGTTGGTCTAACCAGCTCACAGACATAATAACTGCCTGGACAGGCTTTGACTTTAATGGGGTAAGACCCGTAATAGCAGCAGTAATTGTCCCAGTGACTGCAGACATCTCGAGTGATGACTCCATCCTCAACTTTTGGGTGTCCATCAGGTATCCACAACGTGACATGAGTGCCGCAGCTATACGGTGTAATACACGTCTCTGGGATATGAGCACTCAGGCCGTTAATGAAGAGACGATACCAGCTGCTCCAAGTGACAGTGGTGTCACACTTGTGATACTCATGCATGTAATGTGTATTACTGGTGTCTCTCCATGGTTCGTTCAGCACAGTGTAGTTGTAGCAGGGGTTAGACATATTAGCTGTTATGAAAATATTTGAAGAAATCATCACATTTATGAAAAATGTCCATAAGTGCAGCTAAAGACATTTCTATATTTTGCATTAACAAAATATTACATTTACATTAAAAGGGGGAGCAGAACTGCTTCCATTGAGTTAGAAAAAAAATACAGTACATTACCAACTGAGGCTGTCTCTTGTGTGACCATTACACAGGATGGAACACCTGGGAAATAAATTATAACGAACACAAATTCATTAAAAACAAAATTCTGGATGAAATATTCAGCACATTAAAGCCACAGCTCAGGCATCTGAATGAAACAAGTGTGTCACATTTTAAGATAATTTTATTTTTTTTGTTGCTCCCCAAAAGATCATCAATTACACTGTAGGATCATTAGATACGTGCAGGCCTAAATGAAAAATAAACTCTTATTTACCATATTCTGTGTTGATTTTGGGAAGGATTTAAACAGTAAAATGTTTAGATCAGAAACACTATATTCAAATTAGCCACTATATTTGTTACGCAAACACTTTGTGGGCCTGCTTATGTGTTACATTCACAACAAAAAAAGCAATAAGCAGAAAACACTGCTCAGACTTACACAGCATAACAAAGATAATAGCTGGTGCTCTTGAAAAACCTGTCATGAATAATGGAAGGGGAAAAAATCAACAAC
Source organism: Cirrhinus mrigala (assembly GCA_036247105.1). NCBI lineage: Eukaryota > Metazoa > Chordata > Actinopteri > Cypriniformes > Cyprinidae > Cirrhinus > Cirrhinus mrigala. The sequence goes on from CM070007.1 coordinate 5,997,635, forward strand.
AACAAAAGAAAATCCATTGGACTGAACTGCAATTTAGAGAATGTGACAACTATATTCATAATTTGACTGCAGTTCATGTCATCATAGTTTTGAAGGACAGAGAAACATTTTTTTTTTTTTTAAATATACTTATCTTTATGAAAGAAGGAAGCTATTGCCAATTTTCTTAGTATCTTCATCTAGTTTAAAAAAAAGCAAATTCAGAGAACAAGTTCCCATTACAATTCAAATAGAAAAACTGAACAAACAAATTAGATTTAGCGTTGACATAAAACTTTTTGCTTGTTTTTTATACCACATGTCCAAATCAAAGTCTAGCTTTAGGCACACACACAGACGTCAAGAACCAGCGCATGAATCTCAACAACGGTGACAAACAGCATATTCAGATAAACAAATCAAGCTAATAAAAAGTCACATAAAAACACCAAAAACAAAAGAAAATAGTACGAATAAAAGAAATTACAAAGACAATTCAGCTCGTAATTTATTCATGCCCCAAGTTCTGATTGGTTATAACATGCTTTTTTGATGGTTACCGTTGTTTTTCATTTTTGTGCTTTAATTAAATATATTTTTAACAAAATAGGTTTTAAAAAATGTTTCCTTTTCTTTATCTTGCTGTTATGATTTCATTACAACCGCCAAACAAAACCTAACATTAAAAATGTAAGTGTCAAGAACCCAACCAATGCAAACAATGACCACTATAATGGTTGCTTAAAAATTTACATTTTCTCCTTTGGTGATTCTGCTTGTTAACAATTGTAAAACTTCCTTACAATTGTACAATTTCTAGTCACACAATTCCTACAACTGGAATTGATCAAGCATGACATTTAAAACAAATAATAAATTCATATCCTACACTGTAAAAATAAATAAATAAATAAATAAAAATAAAAAAAATGTAACTTTAAGAAAAATAACTGATTTTTTTCAGGTTGTTTTCTTTTATTTTGAACTGCAGTCAAAACTCTGTAAAACTATCTCTAAATTAAAAACGTGGCTGTTATTTTAAGTATTATGACATTTTAGTAATTACAGTAATTCACATTTTTTACACAGAAAAACTGCTGTGTTTTTATTCAGTATGTTTTCTGTTTTCTTAAATTACAAACAAATAATGTAAAATGACAAAAAAAAATCTGTAATGAATACAATAACAAATCCATTAGATGATAAAACAGTAAAATGACTGGCAGTAAAGTAAAATCTCCTTATTTAAATAAGCTGACAAACACTGTTATTTTACAGGTATTCCCCGAATTTAATGATCAAGCACCTTGACGGTAAAACAAAAGGCAAAAAAAAAAAAAAAAAACTCAAATAACTGGCAGCACAAGGTGCCAAACAAAAACTTTAAAATTAAAGTCAAATCTCTTTATATAAATAAGTTAACAACACTGTTAATTTACAGGCATTTCCTAAATTATTACAAACAAACACCTTCACTGTAAAATTAACGCATTAACTAATTAATTAATTACTTAAACCTCACATGACTGACAGCACCAGAACATGAAACACTAACAGATCTCTCTAGATCTCAGCATCCAGTCTGACTTTATTTCTTTCATACAAAACTTCTTATTGAGAATTAACGGATGTTTATATGTTAATGTTTTTATTGAAAATAAAGTTTAAAGTCATCATTGTGGAGATAAACATTTGCTTTAGTTGGGCTCTTGACCCTTGAAGCATTTGAAAGCACGTTTATTAAGGTAAAAAGGTCATTGTTTTTAGATTTTGCATCACAAGAAGTTACTTTTTTTATCAGATCTTTTTATGAATGCTTAATGGAGGGTTTTTGATGCACACAAACATCAAGAATCAGAACATGAATCTCAACAATGGTGACAATCAACAAAAGGCTTGTTCTGTGATGATCAGGGCTAATATGAATATTTAGTCGATTGTCACCATTGTTGAGATTCATATCCAGATTCTTAATGTCTGTGACTCTGCATATTCCTGTCTAAATAACTTTTTTCAATATACAAAGCTTTAAAAGTAACAAAACCGGATTGAGTTTGGATTGTAAGACAGCAAAAATAAATAGCCTTAATTAACATGCTCAGATGCTAAGTTTGATGAGGTTAGTGGGTCAAGCCACTATACAATGATAAGATCACCCACAGTACATAACCAGATTTGTCTGATTAGACTTTTTTTTTTTTTTTTTTTTTTTTTCCACAACAGGTGTGCTTTAGAAACACAGTTACAACAACAACAATAAAAAAAAACTACTAAGAAAATCAAGGGTCAAGAGCCAAAATATAGCAAATGCTTATTTCCACAACGGTGACTTCAAACTTTATTAATTTCAATTAAACATCAACATCTAAACCTCAGCTAATTCTCAATAAGAAGTTTTGTATAAAAGAAACAAAGTCAGACTGGTTTGTATTAAGATGCTGTGATCTAGAGAGATCTGTTAGTGTTTAATGTTCTTTTGGGATTTAAAGGATTTCTGTTGTCTGAGTTTTGTGGGTTACCATTGTGCTGAAGAGTAGAGCATGAGATTTAGTCCAGGAGAAGGAAACAAACAGTTGAGGTTAAGCTGTATGTTGTGTTATTTAAAGGTTGTAATTCTGGAGATACCGATGCTGTGATAGTTTGCATAGTTTTTGTATGTGTGCTGTTGCTGGCTAGTGGTTAACTGCAAAAAAAAAAACTTCAGAGAATGTTTCATGATGATAATCTAGGCAACACCTGTAAAGTAACAATTTTAAAATAGAAAAAAAAAACATTTAAGAAAATTTAGGATATTTGACCTTAATTTTCTTACTTTTAATTTTTTTTTACAGTGTAATATTCATTAGAGTGACGCTATAAAAAGTTATTTAGTTTACATTTGAACACTGATGTCTGTTTTATCTGCCACCTGTCAGTTTGATTTTGCCTCCGTGTTCTCTGTCTGTCTGTCTGTCTGTACCTGTTGCAGTCTTACAACATTGGTATTAAGAATATTAATACTACCTTTGATATTAAAAATATAGCCCTAACACATATATCACAATTCAGTACATATGATGCAGTGCATTTGTTTTGAAAAGAATGATAGTTCATCACCATAATGAATACCAGAGATTAGATGATCTGTAGCTGAGGATTTCCTCTCAAACAGCTAATAAAAAGCAAAACTAAAAGTATTTTAGCTTAAGCATTTCAAGAGTGTCTTACCTGGTATGGGTTTATCTTGATATGATCCTCACCCGACTACATGTAAATGTTTGTATTGAAGTTTATATAACAGTTATCTGCTGCTGTGCCTGAGAAAGCACATTTTCTAATCTCCTCCTGCTCAAATTTAAATTTGTATGCAAATCCCAGCGGGCACCTTGATGTCAATTTGACGTCAAATATTAGTCAAGATTTGACCAAGATGCTTTATAGCATAATTTTAATTTCAGCTTGGATGCCAATTTCTTCTGGTGGTTAATTATGTAAAAATAGGAGGTTATCCTGCACTGAAATTGGCTTAATATATATGTAGGCCAATATGTTTGACGTTCAATGTACGTCAATTCAACGTCAAGTTTTAAACGTTTAATTGATGTCATATCGACGTCATATTGACATCAATGATTAGTATGTTTAATCAGAATTTATGTAAAGTTAAGGTGTACTATGAATTTGTCATTAGCTTGATTAAGTTTAAATAGAATTATTTTTTTCGTTAAATGAGGTTTTGAAACACATCCATGTCATCTTTTGAACCATGATGTGTTGGATTTGTGCATGGAACACAACTGCTGTTTGTGGACTTGTAACTTCAACTAGAAATTTATTGTTATTATTATTTTTTTTATTTTTATTTTTATTTATTTATTTTTTTTTTTTACTCATGCTGAAATTGAAGGTAAACAGTCGAGTGATTATTAAATTTACCAAAAATACTTATTTATTTATTTTTTTTTATTGATAGTGCTATCATAATACTGTATACTGGCAAATACAGCATTATAGATGTGACATTTTGTGTTAAGGATGTGACATAAATTCTTGAATATGTATGTGTTACCAATATACTAAACCATCTGCTTATATTTTAATAAACCCTTGTTGATAGAGTTTAAACATCAGAAAAATATCAGTCTATATAGTTTTCTATGTTAAAAAAGAGAAATAATCATGTGTTATGGATGTGACAAAAAAGGACACCGTTTTTGAAAGAATAGGTCTATACTTTGTAGGATTTCTTCAAATTAAAATGCACAAACCAGATGCAATAATACCCAACAAATAGAGAAGCGATGGCTCTTCAAAGAATAATGTTATTTTAATTTTGATAAATATGTACTGTTATGGATGTGACAAGCCTGAAAATAGCAATTACCAGACTATGGAAAATCATGCACTACAAAAAAAAAAAAAAAAAATTAAAAATAAATAAAAAAATGCTTTAAGAGAGACCTGGGTCATGGCTATTTGTACCACCAAATGTTCACATCTGTGCTGTCAGTATAGAAAAAAACTTTGGTAAAAACGTTATTTTTTCATGGTAAGGTTGACTTTTGCATGGAATTACCATTTGCTGTTATTACGATATAATTGTAAAACCAGCATTTACAGTATTACAACAACAATTATTAATTATTGTAAAATTTACATTAGGCCTAATTTTTCACAGTGAAATTTTTCACTTTGACATTTCATGTCTGGTGAACAAAAACAGGCTTCCCTTCAGATTTTAAAATTATTCAGATTTCCTTAATTGACCAAGATGAAATGTATGACCCTATAAAATCAATTTTATTTTTTCCATTTTTTTTTCTTTTTAATTTTTCTTGACTCCAACAGACAAATAAAAAATATATATTAATAATAAAAAGTATGTCTAATTAATTGAAATCATGAAAAAAGTAATTTAACGGTAATTTATTAAAAAAGTTATTAAAAGTTTAACAAAAAATAAAAAAATTTTTGGCTCTATGAAACGTGCATTTTATTTTCTCAAATTCAGTTTGTGTTTTCCAATAATTTTCTGGAATTATGAAAAATGTAGGGCCATAATGGACATTTATTGAGAAAGCATTCTCTGGTGTTAACACACCTGTAGATGGTGCTCTTTTACTCATTTCCGAGTTTCCGTTGAAACGCGTCATCACTGCCTTGTGAAAATTGGTCCATTCTGAAGTCGAAGCTTCCAGAAAGCGGATCTCTGACACGTTTTATCAGGTGAGTAAATGTGTTATCTTATGAAATATAAAACAAGTTATACTGGGTAACTGTTAACACTTAGAAGGTTGTGTTAGAATGAACTATGACTTGCAATGCAACAGCAACGTGCAATGATTTTGTGTGTGTGTGTGTGTGTGTGTGTGTGTATTCGAATTTCCCGCCAGTATGTGGCCTGTATATTAACGTTACCAGTGTGGTTGAAGCTTTGGCTATGTGAACATATAGCCGGTTCGCTAGATGTAAACATACTGGTCCCGATATACACTTCCTGTTTCTTTTTTTTTTTTACTTTACACAAACATCACAAAAAAATACAACCAACATAACATTTGACGGATGAAAATGTTACATTAGCACCTTTAAGATGTATTTGTATATGTGGAAAAAAAAAAAAAAAACAGGAAGCTTCTGGACCAGTGTTGTTTACATCTAGCGAAATGGTCTATAAAATATGACTATAAGCATTGTATTGTAAGTCTAACATTAATGATTTTGAAATGATTTTGAAATGTCAAGGGGATGATGCGTTAACCGTTTGTGTTCAGACTAGAGCTCCGCGTTAATTATTTGAATCTTAACGAACATCTCCCTGCTTTCACGGGGGTCCGTGTATTTGTGAGTCCATTCATTTTTTCGTTATTTATCCCAGAAATTAAATAAGGAAAATGCGGTTTCTTCTTGTTCAAACTGATTAATAAGCAGAAACATACCTTTTCACTATTATTTCATTAAAATAAGAGATTGTTTCATTAGAAAGAATGCTCCCCTTATGTAGATTGCATGCAACACATTCAGAGAATGATTAAGTTATCTTAAGTAAGTTGTTGCAGTTGCCAGAGTCCCAAACTGAAATAACACTTCTCTAAAAGTAGGCTTTTGAGTATGGATGAGATGTACTTAAGCAAGTGTTCATACTGGAATTATCAGAGAATATAGAACACACACCTTGCAAAATATGTGAATTCTATTTTGTGTAGCACCAATTTTAGTCGAATCGGGTCAAGTAACACTTGTCAGTTCAATTTTGCATCTGAAAAATAGGACATTTTAAAATTGGACTATGTTGACTTTGTCCTGCTGGTGCAGCTTACTTGGAAATAATAGTGAGGATCACTGAGCCACTAGTTGGTTATCCATGCTTATTTAAAGAGTTTTAATTACTTTGTGGATTGTTATGTTAGTACGAGTGATGGTTAGTTGAAAATGTATACTGTATTTTAAAATGAGTGATACAAGTGTCTCTATCTTCATTCAGGTGCTGTACAGCAGTCAAAACCATCATCGTCAGAGGCTGACATTAAAAAATTCATGCGGAATTATCTCCGGTCTGCTCCCGACAGATGTGGGGGTATGGGACGCCGAAAGGGCCAGACAGCGATTGATCTGTGTTCTGATTCTGAATAGGTACAAGCTAGCATTTACACTACCAGTCAAAAGTTTATGAACCGGAAGATTTTTAATGTTTTTTTTAAGAATTTCTACTATTTACGAATTGTACTATTTTAAAATGTAATTTATTCCTGTGATTAAAGCTGAATTTTCAGCATTATTACTCCAGTCTTCAGTGTTGCATGATCTTTCAGAAATTATTCTGAAAATACTGATTTTCTGTTCAAGAAACATTTATTATTATTATTATTATTATTATTATTATTATTATCAATATCAAAAACAGTTGAGTACTTTTTTTCTGGATTTTCTGTTTAATAGAAAGATCCAAAGATCTGAAATATAATTTATGTAAAATAAAAAGCTTTTGTAACATTATACACTACACCATTCAAAAGCTTGGAGTCATATATATATATATATATATATATATATATATATATATATATATATATATATATATTATATTATATTATATTATATTATATTATAGAAAATAATACTTTTATTTAGCAAGGATGCATTAAATTGATCCAAAGTGATGACAAAGACATAATGTTACAAAAGATTATTTCTATTTTAGATAAATGCTTTTCTTCTGAACTTTCTATTCATCAAAGAAACCTGAAAAAATACTACTTTGCTGTTTTCAGCATAATATAATAATAATAATAATATGTTTTTGAGCAGCAAATCATAAAATTAGAATGATTTCTGAAGGATAATGTGACACTTAAGACTGGAGTAATGATGCTAAAAATTAAGCTTTGAAATCACAGAAATAAATTACATTTTAAAATATATTCAAAGAGAAAACAGCTATTTTAAATAGTGCAAATATTTGAAAATTTTATTGTGTTTGCTGTACTTGGATCAAATAAATGCAGGCTTAGTGAGCAGAAGAAAATTATTTAAAAAAACATTAAAAATCTTACTATTCAAAACCATTTGATTGGTAGTGTATCTACATAGTCTATCTACAGTATGTTGTTAATTGGCCTTTTTTATGCTTTTGATTTACATTGTTACATTTACTGTAGTCCCTTCACGAGATAAAATCCAGTTCACATTTGTATTTTGGAATTGTATCTTGATAAATAAAATAGTTATTACATTTATTACTGCTGTGTCATTATTTTGGTTGTCTAGAATAGGACATAAATGTGTGGAAGTAATTGACGTTAATTTTTGATGTCAATTTGATTTACGTTTTTGACCTGTTTTTTGACGTCAATGTTTGATGTCAATTTGACATTAAGTTTTTGACGTCAATTTGGCGTCAAGTTTTTGACGTCAATTTGATTTACGTTTTTGACCTGTTTTTTGACGTCAATTTGACATTAACTTTTGACGTCAATTTGACATCAAGTTTTTGACGTCAATTTGACATCAAGTTTTTGACGTCAATTTGATTTACGTTTTTGACATGTTTTTTGACGTCAATGTTTGATGTCAATTTGACGTCAGTTTGATATCAATTGCCCACTGGGATCTACACACAAAAACAGAATACATGCAAGATGCCTTTATACATATGAAACCAACACAAATACAAAGGTCAGCTTGGCACATTTGTTAGTCCTGTGTGTGGACTTCAGTTCGGCCTTCAACACCATCATTCCTACACTCCTCCAGACCAAACTAAATCAGCTCTCTGTTCTTAGCTCTATCTGTCAGTGGATCATCAGCTTTCTGACAGATAGGCAACAACTAGTGAGAATGGGGACATTAATGTCAAGTAGCCACACCTTGAACACTGGCACCCCTCAGGGATGTGTTCTCTCCCCACTGCTCTTCTCCTTGTACACCAACGACTGCACCTCTAAAGACTTCTCTGTCAAGCTCCTGAAGTTTGCAGACAACACCACACTCATCGGCCTCATTCAGGATGGTGAAGAGTCTGCTTACAGACAAGAGGTTGAGCAGCTCGCTGTCTGATGCAGTCTTAACAACCTGGAGCTCAACACGCTCAAAACAGTGGAGATGATCATAGACTTCAGGAGAAACCCCCCCTGCACTCCCCCCTCTCAGCATCATGGACAGTACTGTGGCTGCAGTGGAGACATTTTCTAGGCTCCATCATCTCCCGGGACCTGAAGTGGGACACTCACATCGACTCCATTGCAAAAAAGGCCCAACAAAGCTTGTACTTCTTTGACAGCTGAGGAAGTTCAACCTGCCGCAGGAGCTGCTGAAACAGTTCTACTCAGCCGTTATTGAATCTGTTCTTTGCACATCAATAACTGTCTGGTTTGGCTCAGTTACAGAACTGTATACATCCAGAGTGAGGAAAAGGGCTCAGAAAATCACTCTGGATCCCTCACACCCATGTCATCCCCCTTTTCAAACTTTTGCCATCTGGTCGGTGCTACAGAGCCACAAATACCAGGACAGCCAGACATAAGAACAGTTTCTTCCCTCGGGCAATATACCTTATGAACAGCTATGAACCCCCCCCATTTGTGCAAAATGGATATGTGCAATAACCTTATATTTATTTGTTACCACATACATCTAAGAACATCCCGACATCTCATTCTATTCTATTCTATTCTATTCTGTTCTTTTTGTATCATCTGTAGCACAACTGTATATACAATTTATTTATTTTCTTAAATCTTATATTGCAATTTTTTTTCTATTTATATTTACATCTGCATCTTTTTTTTAATTCTCAACTTATATTATTTTCTCTGTGTTGTTGTTGTCGTCTCTGTGCACTGGAAGCCTGTGACACCAAAACAAATTCCTTGTATGCATAAGCATACTTGGCAATAAAGCTGTTCTGATTCTGTTTCTGATAAGCTCCATAGCCATCAGCTGGAAAAGGTGAAACAGATCTGCCCACTACTTTACATTTTGCATCAAAGATGCAAATCCACCCAGGAGTAAAGAGATGGACTGTTGAAGCAGAGCGGGATTTACAAGCCTGCTTCGAACTTACTGATTGGAGTGTTTTTGAGGCTGCAGCTACTGATCTGGATGAGCTCACTGACACTGTGACATCCTACATCAGTTTCTGTGAGGACATGTGTGTACCCACCAGGACTTATTTGACATTTAACAATGACAAACCTTGGTTCAGTGCAAAACTCAAACAGCTTCGCCAGGCCAAAGAGGACGCCCACAGGAGTGGGGACAAAGCCTTGTACAAACAGGCCAAATACACACTGAATAGGGAAATAAGAGTGGCAAAGTTAAACTACTCGGGAAAGCTAAAAAAACAGCTTTCAAGAAGTGACTCTAAATCAGTGTGGAATGGCCTGAAAGCCATCACCAGCTACAAGAGCCCGTCCCCCAGCCCTGAGGCCAATCAACAACTGGCTGATGACCTGAATGAGTTTTACTGCAGGTTTGAAAAACAAAAGACTGGTCTGACACCCTGTACCCCCCCCAACTGTCCCACAGCACAGCCATCAACACCCTGCCCCTCCATCCCCCCTACTGTTTCTCAACCTGCCCTTAAGATCTGTGAAGGTGATGTTTGCAAAGTCTTCAGGAAGCAGAAGATAAGGAAAGCCAAAGGCCCAGACGGTGTCTCTCCAGCCTGCCTTAAAGCCTGTGCTGTCCAGCTATCATCCATCTTCACATTGATCTTCAACAGATCCCTGGAGCTGTGTATAGTCCCATCCTGCTTTAAATGTTCCACCATCATCCCTGTACCCAAGAAACCAAAAACCACAGGACTTAATGACTACAGACCTGTTGCTTTAACATCTGTGGTCATGAAGTCATTTGAGAGACTGGTGTTGGCCTTCTTGAAGGACATTACTGGACCCTTGCTGGACCCCCTGCAGTTTGCTTACCGAGCAAACAGGTCTGTGGATGATGCAGTCAATATGGGATTGCACTACATCCTTCAACATCTGGACAAACCAGGGACCTATGCAAGGATCTTGTTTGTGGACTTCAGCTCTGCTTTCAACACCATCATTCCAGATATCCTTCAGAATAAACTGTCACAGCTCTCTGTACCCACCTCCATTTGTCAGTGGATCACCAGCTTCCTGACAGATAGGCAGCAGCTAGTGAGGCTGGGAAAACTCACATCCGGCACCCGCACCATCAGCACTGGAGCTCCCCAGGGTTGTGTTCTCTCCCCACTGCTCTTCTCCCTCTATACAAATGACTGCACCTCTAAAGACCCCTCTGTCAAACTTCTGAAGTTTGCAGATGACACCACTGTCATCGGTCTCATCCGGGATGGCGATGAATCTGCTTACAGACAGGAGGTTGAGCAGCTGTCTCTCTGGTGCAGTCGCAACAATCTGGAGCTCAACACGCTCAAAACTGTAGAGATGACGGTGGACTTCCGGAGAAAGCCCCCTGCACTCACCCCTCTCACCATCATGAACAGCACTGTGGCTCTAGTGGACTCATTTAAGTTCCTAGGAACTAACATCTCCCAGGACCTGAAGTGGGACATTCACATTGACTCAATTGTGAAAAAAGCCCAGCAGAGGTTGTACTTTCTTCGTCAACTGAAAAAGTTCAATCTACCACAGGCACTGATGACACAGTTTTACTCCGCTGTCATTGAGTCAGTTCTGTGCTCTTCTATAACTGTCTGGTTTGGGGCAGCCAGTAAATCAGATATAAGAAGACTGCAACGGACTGTTAGGACAGCAGAGAGAATCATTGGTGTGCACCTGCCCAACCTTCAGGACTTATACATCTCCAGAGTGAAGAAACGGGCAGGAAACATCATCCAAGACCCTTCTCACCCCGGACACAACCTGTTTGCACTTCTCCCCTCAGGCAGACGCTACAGATCCCTGAGCACTAAAACATCTAGACATAAAAATAGCCTTTTTCCCCAATGCCATCTCCAGTTTAAACAGATAAACATGAACATTACCTGGGTTCTACAATTCATTTCTGTATTTCTTTCTCCATTTCTAATTATTGTCTCTTTCTGTAGTATCATTATGTAAATACTCATGCACATCTCTTATTTATATAGCTGTATATAGAGAAAATAATGCACAAATCTGTACATAAATCATCTGTTCCAGATTCATACATTATTATTTATTTTTAAGTTTTTTATTTTTTATTTAAATGTTGTATGTATGTATGTATGTACCAGGAGCACCTTAAAAAACCACAACAAATTCCTCGTGTGTTTGCTCACACTTGGCGAATAAAGCTAATTCTGATTCTGATTCTGATTCTGAGTAGAAGAACATTTGACTTCATTTGATCAAACATTTACTTTTATGATGTATCAATAGTTTCTCAGTAATTAAAGACAAAGTATTTGGAGTAAAAAAGCCCCCTTGTGGCAGGGGCCTATGGAAAGACAGATACTTGAATGAAATGCCACACTCTAAAAAAAGGTATTTTGGTAGCCCAACGCTGGGTTGTTTTAATAACTCAAATGTTGAATGAAGATTATTATTGCTGACTTAAAATGAACTAAAAATTTAATTTTAATTTAAATGAAATGAAATTTAAAAGCAGACACAGAATTAATAGAGGCAACAGTAATAATAAAACATGAACATTAATAATAAGTAAAAAAAACAAACAAAAAAAAAAAACATGGACAAAAATATAAGACAAACTAAATTATGCAGCATAGTTTACATTTAAACTTGTTTAACAAGCATTTTAGAGATAAAAATATAACATTTAAAAGCAATATTTTAATTCAAGTGTATTAAATGGTTCTCTGTTATCCAGAGGTCGCGTTAACCTAAAATTGTCCGTCACTGACAGAATTTTTGATCAGTGACGGAAAAATCTGAAGGCCGTCCATCACTTTGACAGATTACACTGAGGGTGATTTATTGTAACTTGTAACTGTAATTCCCACCCCTGTCCAGTTGGTGGCGAGAGTGCTCCAGTGTAGCAGCAGAGCACTGGATCCAAGACAAACAACCAAACTGTCACAAATCTTTTGCTATGTGTCCGATTATGCACAGGCGAGTACACAGAAGCTACAACGATCTATCACACCACATTAAAGAGCGCCAAAACGGTATTTATTGGTTTCCTAATGAAATGGACAGAATTTGAAATCTGAGACTTTGTTTAATATCAAAAGTAACACAAGGCTTAGCCTGTTGTGATTTTTTTTGGATGGGAGGTAACTATGTACCGTTCATTCATCAACCGAAAACAGCATAGGATTTACGAATCAATAGTGATTCATAAAAATGAGAATATATTAAAATCGCTGTCACTGCGGGGTGTGGTGCTGAACATGAAAAGTTACGCAGTCTCATCTGTTCTTTTCAAAATAAATGCATAAGCCTATGTCGTCCTTTATAACTAAAAATGAAAATGTGAACAAAAACAAAAGCAATTAAATGTGCTATTATAATTAAAACCAGACACTTACATTGACAGCTAATAATCGATTATGATGGAATTGTTACGAGAATTTTAAAGTCTACCGCAACCTCTGCTGTTATCCTTTTTAAACGAAATAGTGCAGATTTTCGGTGTGTCGCTGAAATCTTAGCTGGCAATGAGCTGCTATTCCCCGGCGAACCTGCGTACTTCAGACCGCCGCGTCGCATTTCACTTGTAGCTAAAAGATAACGTGACTGAACTTTCTCCCAAACTAGAAAACAGTGTGAGAATCTTGTCAAACAGCTTAAGATGTTAAAAGTTGACATTACTGAATACAGCAATTTTGCCACATTAGTGTTTCAGAAAAAATGAATATGGACCAAAATGTGATTATACACCGTGTGGGTCATTATAAGATGTTCTGCGGCTGGCACTTGTAGTTGTGCTTATTTGGCTGGGCATTGGTTAAAGGGGTCATCAGATGCTAAAATCACTTTTACATGTTGTTTGAACATAAATTTGTGTTAGCAGTGTGTGTATACAACCACCCTATAATGATTAAAATTCACCCAGTGTTTTTTTTTTTTTTTTTTTTTTTTAAATCCCCATAAATCATTACCACTTTCTAAGATTAAGCTGTTGTGAGATTCTTGTCAAAGTGATGTATTTCTGCACAGGCCCCTCCCATGATTGTTGACTGACAAGGCTGTTTTATCATAGACCTGCCCTGAGTGAGCTGTAAACTGTCCGCCATTGTTTTGACGCAGGAGCAGGAGTAGACAAGAATGTCTCCTAAGAATGTCTTGTTGGACGTAATAATGTAATAATGAACATAGCAGTTGTTACTCCTGGCATCTGAGCCGCTGAAGATGCAGAGGATTACTTTTGTTTTTGAAGGGAATGTGCCCCCCGATCTACCTAAATGCATCTATGTTCGCATGAATCATTCGTGATCCAGCTTCACCTGCAAAAGTGAGTATAAGCTTTGTTTTTTGTTTGTTTTGTTTTATGAATCTTTGCCAATTGCCTTTCCTAATAATGTGCTAGTTAGCAAGTTCTGCGGCTAAAGTTAACAGCCTCAGAGAACCGCACATCACCCCACAGAAGAGAGGGGTGGGGTCAGCAATGCTAATTAGCATTTAAAGGGGCATGCACCGAAAACGAGGTGCTGTGAACAGAGCTGTTTTTGACAAGGTAAAGGGGGTGTTGTTTTACACTACCATTGAGAAATTTTAACCAAAGTATGTTATAGACTTTTCATTAAGACCCTTAAGGATTATATCAATTTACTGACAATGGGTGTTTAATGACCCCTTTAATCTGAAGTAAGTCATACTGTATATCAGCAGGTTTGTTGTCTTATTCTGTTATTTGCATAAAAAAAAAAAAATAAAATAAATAATGAAAAAAAAAACTTACAGGGCTTCACTGTTGTGAAATTAATATTAGAAATATATCATCCCTCTGTTACTCTATAACTAGTGATGCTTGTCAAAGTATGTAAAGTTGATTCTAAACACAGAGATATACTGATAGCTGTCAGCTCTACCATGTTTGCCATCTTTGATATCATTCATTCAATTAAAATATATCCATTAGTCATCTAATTGCTTTTAAATAAATTCTACTAAATATATATATTATATATATATATATATATATATATATATATATATATATATATATATATATATATATATATATATATATATAATAACCCTTAAAAAAATTACAGGGAAACATTCACAGATTATTTACTGATTAATATCAACAACAAAATAATTACAAATCATCTGCAATCTTTACACTAAATATTCTTGTACAATAATAGAGGCAATTAAAGAAATCATAAACCATCTGATGGGTCTGAAGTCACACACAGTCTAAAAGAATGAGGCAACAAACCATCCATCAAGAAAAAAGAAACTAACCATTAAAGTAAGTTAATATATTTACATCAAAATGAATGACAGCTATTAAATAAGACTTGAATAATTGCAAATGTTTAGATAAAAGCAGAGAATGGCATTGAATATCTAAAAGCACTGATTCTGTTGTAGTGGTATTTTGTATGTGTATGATAATGGCACTCCACTCATTTCCTGAACATGATACTGAAGTTCTCAGTGTTTTTTGCGTCCAGAACAAAGACATCTGAAGATCTTCCTGTACTGCTGCCAGACCTGGACAGAAATGAGACGAGAGGAGCTGAGTGACTTCATTAAAGCAATTTAACCTTTGAAACTCATGAAACTCAATGGAATGGAATTTGTTGTTTGGAGTTTCAGTGGGACAGATTATGTAGGCTACATGACTAGCCTATACCTTGAGTAATTCAGCCTGAGGTTGGTGCTCTAATGCTAACTGGCAGACTCTACATACACACAGTACAGTGTTTATGAATATTTATTGAGGGCCTGTTTAGTTTTTTGTGGTCTTGGTCACTTGAGAATACATGCATGCAACAAGAAGTAAATACGCAAGTCTCGAAAACCAAAAGTGCAGTGCCCTTAACGCACACTAAACAAGAGTATTTTGTACAACATTTGCAACTGTTTTTTTTTTTTTTTTTTTAATCACTTAAATAGAAGCACCACAATTACTAAGTTGTCATCTCTTATAGGGACTACTGAACAGACATGTACACTTTTATTTTAAATGCAAAGTATTGAAAATAAAGATCTGTAAACACTTGCATTTTTTACAACACTATAAGTGTGTCCCATTGGGAAAAGTACTACACACACTGTTTTCATGCTTACTTGAACGCTTGAGCCAAATACAGGAAATATGTCATGTAAATAGACAAGTGGTCAAGTGCCACTATGGGGGAGCTGGGTTATTTAAGAAAAGAAACACAAACAAACTATTTACAGACTATTTTTTTTATTTATTTGATTTGTTTTTATCATCATTATCTTCTACTGGTTGTCTTTTGCGATTATTTTTCTTTCTGCAAAGTTGATAGTTTGTATTTCTGTTTATTTACAGGCTATTCTTCACAGGAGCACACTTTCACTAATTTAATGGCGATTTATTTAAGAAGTTGTTTTATATCAGCAAAAGTTTTGATGACCGATTTGTTGGCCTTGGTGATCTAGTGTTAAATGCTTTTCAATCAAACATTAAGCTGTTCCTGGAACATAATGTTTCTAAGAAATGTTTTCATTTCAACAGTCTGATAAATTTGCTGAACTGATGCAGACCGATATACACTTTGCTGACCCGAATTGGTATGGCATTGTTCGAACTACGTTCACATAACTTAAAAACAACCGGTCTGTCTCAAATTCACCCATGTCATTCTCATTTAGGTAGCACTGCATTTCCATTTATTTATTTATTTTTTTTTAAACTTAAGTGTGAAAGGGTTTAAAGTTTGGAAATCAAAAGCACTCTCTCTGTGTTGAAATTTGAATGTTTGACAGATTTTGAAGATTCGTGGCTCATTTGAACATTCTACAGATTACCAAAATAAGAACAGGACCTCAAAACAACTGTAACATTATTTCATACCCAGATATCAGATGCAAATTGAGTGATGTCTGACCTCTTTATTGAGGACACAATAGATCAGGAAGATGAAGGTTCCCTGCTGGGAGTTCAAGATCAGGAAGAGGATCTCCAGCTCCTTACTGTCATTAGTGAAGAAACCAAGAATCCAGGGGCAACCAAGAACCACAAACTGAGCCAGTGTTTTAAACACCATACTCCTGCAGATAAAGAGAGAAAGAACGAGAGTTAATGTGTCTTCATTGACTACACTGTTTTATTAAGAGTAGCAGAACTACAAATCATGCACATTACTTGGTTTGTTTCATCCGTGAAACTTTAGCATTGAGATTTTTTAGTGTTGAGTTCAGAGTGATGACGATCTTGATGAAGAGAATCATGTTTAACTGCAGAAGAAAAAGAGACTTCAATCTAAGATCACTTTAGTATTTTGGACCATGTGAAGAATGTCTGTAACTAGAACTTACTGCTAGTATGACACAAACAGGACCCAGAAAACTCCATATAAAACCTGTCTCCATTTTAATCCAGCAGCTGTTCAAAGGAAAACACAATATAATAACTGAATTAATTTAATACCATAAAATCTTCTTTCATGTAATTTTAATCTTATGTTGTGACGTTTATCAAAATACACAAATAAAAAATATAAACCACACTTTATTGGTATTTTAATAGTATTGGCTTATGTTAAACATTGTTCCTGTATATACAGGAAGTGTAACAAGCAGTATCCACCTTATTTTTCCCATAAGAGTGGGTGCAGCCATTTGTACATTTTTTTGTGTCTGGCTTCCGGTCTCATCCACTTCCAGCTATTTTTAGCTGCACAAAAAGCTTGTTTTGCTGCTTGATATTGTAAACTGGTGTGTCTTACCATATTATTTTAATGTATTATTTTAATTATGAACACACCGGTTTGTAGTGCAAACTGTTTTACTGTTTACTGCACTTCGATATTCTTTTCGTTATTTCCCTATGGCAGATTATGAACCGGACGTCTAACACATTACCAGAAAACAGCTTACTTCCGCATTGAAAAATAAGGTGGATATAAAGTATTGAATGAAACGTCTTTCTGTTGCTATGTAAAAATTTGACAAACATTGCATCTAATATACTTCTTCTGTGACAAAGAATGAAAACACTACATGAGCACCAGTGTCCGCCTTCACATCTCTATTTTCAGCTCCTCCCCTGACTGCAAGTGGCAAATGTCACTGATCAGTTACATCCAGCTACAGCTGAAGTTTAATACACCTACTGTATTTATATCATCTACACTCTCAGAAAAAAAGGTACAGTTCTGTCGCTGGGGCGGTACCCTAAGGAACAGAAGTGAAAAGGTACATCTTTGTACCTTACCTACCCCTAAACAGTACATATTAGTACCTTAAAAGTACATTTTAATATTTTGAAAGTACATATTGGTACCTTAAAGATACACATTGGTACCTTAAAGGTACATATTAGTACTTTAAAAGTACATATTTGTACCTTTTCACTTTGTACCTTAGGGTACCACCCCAGCGACAGAACTGTACCTTTTTTTCTGACAGTGTAATTAAATCAATTTTTAAAAAAGCAACTCACTGTTCGCTGCCGTAGCCTCCAGGAACCAGACTGACAGACACACACACCACAACCAGAGCAACCACATATCCAATCACACACAGGAATCCACTGCTAAGCGCCTCCCTCTTTTTGGAGCTGATCTGTGATAGGTTCTTCACACAGATGAAGAGCATCACAGCTTCAATGAACATCCACACAAAGCCAGAGAGAAAGAGGAATTGCAGAAGGCCTGAGATCACGGCACACAACACCTGGAGACCATGAGAGACGGTTATGATGATTCTCAGTGAGGCTGTGCTGAGCTGTAGGGCTCCTCCATCATTCTCACCTGCTGAGGCCGTATGACGCTCAAGAACTGCTGTGTGAGCAGGAACAGAAGGTGAGCCAATAGAAGACTGATGCAGATGTTGATTCGAGCCACATTATTCACTCCAGGACTCCACTGACAAAGGGCAAAGCTTAACAGGGCCAAACTGAAGAACACCAGCCCCACGATCACACACACCAAATTCAACAGATCCATCAGCGAGTTGCTCTGAGAAAACATGACAGAGTACATGAGTGACAAATCTGTGCTGTTCTTCAGTGTTCACTAGAAGTGTTCTCGTACCTCTGGTGTGTGGCTGGTTTGCATGATGAGACCAAATGTTGACAGATGATCACAGGAACACACAGTGTGGCTGCTGTTGGTCTTTAAAACAGAACAACCATCAACAATCCACTCGCTGATATTCCAGTACACACAGGACAGAGAACCGTTGGGATCAAACTCCTGCAAAAAGATGAAAAAACACGCAGAAAATATTACAATACAATATATTCAATAGTGTTTAGGACAAAAACATGTTTCAGTCTCTCACTCTTATGTGTTTGAGGGTGAAGTTGACTGGTTTGGTAAGTGTAGTATTGGTGGTTTTGGGAAGAGTAGCTGAGATCACAGTGGACATCATGGTTTTAACTGTGTCATTTGGTGTGTTGAAGAAGTCTGGCTTCAGTAGATTCTCCATCGTGTTGTAGCTCATGAAAGCCACAGCAGCTGATCCTGTGTGTCAGAAGCAGAAATGCAAAAGCATGAAAAAACAACAACAAAACAATCAAAAAAGTAACTGTGGTTTAGTGGTGATGGTATGATGTCTCTTTCTACGATTTTTAATCACACAGGCACATTTAACATACCTTCATTGTTGTTCTTGGCAATCCCAATGAGATCAATATCCACAGAAGAATTTGTTGTGTCAAGTCGAGGGATTTTCTCTAAGGTGACTTTTGGTCCAACCATGAAGACTTGACCCTCTGATTAAACACAAACAAGAACGTGCAATAGTAAGTTATTTTAAATATTAATATTAAAATTAAATATTAAATAATAATAATAATAATTATTATTATTATTATTATTATTAAAGTCCAGTTCAATTATTATTTTGCGCATAAGAGAAAACTATTCACTTGGGTTTTCATCTTAGACGTAGTTTATAACCTTCAGGTCAACTTTAAAAGAGTTCTTTAATCTCGGTAAATATATATGTAAGCACTATTGTCATGCTACGCTGTCTCAGGAAACACACTGGAAGCATGAATAAACGTCAATCGTCTTTTGATAGGTAAACACAAGGGATAATCCAAACAGAGTAAACCTGACAAATTATATATGAACAGACAGGAACTTGAATACACAGGGTAATTAGGGAAACACAGGTGCATGAGATGATCAATTAAACTAAACAAAGACAGGAAAATGACCAAATGAGGCAAACAGGAACAGAGACATAGGCAAAACAAAACAGGTACATAGTCCTGACAAAAATATACCGGCCCCCTCCCGGAAGGTGCGTCCTCGCGCCGTGAACGGTAACAACAGAGGGGCGAGGCATAGCAACTTAGGAGGAGGCTCGAAAGGAGGACAACAAACAGGGTCCTGGGTGGAGACTATGAAAGGAGGAAACAGGAGGAGCCAAGGAGATGACAGCGAAGACCAGGGCGGACCAGACAGAAACATGAGGGACTTGGAGCAGGAGGAGTCAGGTGGGAACCAGAGTTGGAGACGGAGAGCTGATGAACCAGGGGGATGAGGAGGATCCAGAGGGCTGAGGTGGGATGGAGGAGCCTGACGGAGTCAGAGGGATGAGGCGAAGCCGGATGAGTGTAGTCTCGAGGCGTAGGATGGACGAGGACAGCCCAAGGCGGAGCCGGAGGGCGAGGGAGCCCGGTGGAACAGTGGACTGCCGGGCCACGGTGGAGAGGAGGGAACTAGGTGGAGCTGCTGGGTCGACGGGCCAAGGCAGAGTCCTGGACTCTGAGGCTGGTGGCGGAGACAAGGGATCCTCCAGCCATAATGCTGATGGAGACTGGCAGACCCGCGGCAAGCCCACTGTACAGATGGAGGGCTGAGGGTGAGCAGAGGGGCTGCCAGACAACAGCGTTGTCATTTGTGAGGCTTCTCTAGGCTGAGCTCTGGCAAGGAAGCCCTCTCAGGGCTGAACTCAGACCGTGTCGTCCGGGTAGCTGCACTCTCAGAAAAAAAGGTACAGTTCTGTCGCTGGGGCAGTACCCTAAGGTACAGAAGTGAAAAGGTACATCTTTGTACCTTACCTACCCCTAAACAGTACATATTAGTACCTTAAAGGTACATTTTAGTACTTTGAAAGTACTTATTGGTACCTTAAAGATACACATTGGTACCTTAAAGGTACATATTAGTACTTTAAAAGTACATATTTGTACCTTTTCACTTTGTACCTTAGGGTACCACCCCAGCGACAGAACTGTACCTTTTTTTCTGACAGTGTGGTGTGATTAGCTAAAGCCAGAAACAGTCTGGTGTGGTCCTAAAGAGATCGATCCCCCTGCTCCAGCAAGAGGAATTCGGGATGGGAGAAGGGGTCAAACCCAACGGAAATAAAAACACTGTGAAAACGAGAAACAGAAACGGAGGGTATACAAGGGGGTAACTGTTTTGGGTCGGGTCTTCTGTCATGTTCTGTCTCAGGTAACAAGCTGGAAGCACGAATAAACATCAGTCGTCTTTTAATAGGTGAACGCAAGGGATAATCCAAACACAGGCTTAAGCAGACACACGTGAATAATGAGTAAACCTGACAAATAATAAATGAACAAACAGGAACTTAAATACACAAGGCAATTAGGGAAACACAGGTGCATTGGATAATCAATTAAACTAAACAAAGACAGGAAAATGACCAAATGAGGCAAAACAGGAACAGACACAGGGGCAAAACAAGACAAAACAGGTCCATAGTCCTGAAAGCTATGAAATATTAGATGAAATATTAGATCTCATAGGATAGTCAAATAAATAAAGTCAATGAATTAGCAAAAAAATACTGACCTTTGACGTCAACAACAAAATATACTTTTTGCTTCCAATTTACAAATTCTGTACAATCACATAGTGATGTAGCTGCGTTTATCATTGCTGCTGTTTGACCCACCGCTGCTTTCTAGACTAAATAAAGTCACTGACATCATATATAATCTTAGTTTCATCATCAATAATAATTGTGTCTCCACTTACCTACAGTTGGAAGAGTAAAATTGACATTGTCACTTGTGTCTGTCGGCTTCACTAATGTAGAAATGAGTTTCTCACTGGTTTTTAACACACGGTTTCCATAGGAGGCTAGTTCAGTTGGGTTTGCTGATGATGATGTCTCTAAAATCTTCTCTGAAGTGTTGAAAGCCACATTCAAAATGCTCATCACAGTCTAATTCATTGATCAGATAATTAGAGTTACTGTGCACGTAAATGTCAATAAAGCCAACAAGACTGCACTGCTATGTTAATCATTATCTAATTTCATCTGTTTATTTTATAATTTTTCTCTTAAAGACTTACAGTCACAGGAAGCTCTTGAGCTGTAATGTTGTCTATCTGGTCAAGAACTTTTTGAAGACATCCTTCTGAGTTCTGACTCTAAAATCACAATTGAGGTTTCTAAGTAAAAACAGAAAGACTCTGTGTACTGTGGTAATAGAAATATTCAGCTTACCCTGCATTGATCCGGCAGTGTGATATTCGGAACTGAAATGAGGGAATTCATCAATACAACATGAATACAGTAAAATCAAACAAAATTCCGGTCTAGAAACATGCTCACCTGCAGTAGTTGAGGTGGAGATGCTATACTTGCAGAAGCAGGACGACGAAGTGCTACTAGAGCATGTACAGGTGTCCTTATTACCAGTGCAGTTACAGTTGTTATTCCAACATTGGTATTCATATTGGTTTTGGTTCTGGTATCTCCGGTGGTAGAAATTATGCATTCTGGTGTCACAGAACATGCGATACTGTGCACCAGTGCAGATGTATGTGTCATTATAAAGCACACATTGAGAGACTCTCAATGGACTAACTGCTGTTGGGATGGTGATATTATTGCCATATGTCTCACAAAAGCAGGAGGAAAAAGTGCTACTAGAACAGGTACAAGTATCCTTATTACCTACACAGTTGCAGTTATTCTTCACACACTGGTATTGGTCTTGGTTTTGGTTCTGATATTCCCAGTAATAGAAATCATGCATTCTTGTATTGCAGTACATGCGATACTGAGCACCAGTGCAGATGTACGTGTCATTATAAAGCACACAGCCATAATCTGGACTAACTTCTCTAGTGAGAGCAATGCTATTGCCGCAAGTCTCACAAAAGCAGGTGGACAAAGTGCTACTTGAGCATGTACAGGTGTCCTTATTACCGGTGCAGTTACAGCTATTATTCCAGCACTGGTACTGATATGTCTGGTAGCTGAAACCATGCATTGTTGTGTTACAGTACATGCGATACTGAGTACCAGTGCAGATATAAGTGTCATTATAAAGCACACAGCCAAAAGCTGGACTAACTTCTCTAGTGACAGCAATGATATTGCCATAAGTCTCACAAAAGCAGGAGGACAAAGTGTTACTTAAGCATGTACAGGTGTCCTTATTTCCACGACAGTCACAGTTATTATTCCAGCACTGGTACTGATATGTCTGGTAGCTGAATCTATGCATTCTTGTATTGCAGTACATGCGGTACTGAGCACCAGTGCAGATGTATGTGTCGTTATAAAGCCCACAGTCATAGATTGGACTAACTGCTGTAGTAAGAGCAATGCTATTGCCATAAGCCTCACAGAAGCAGGAAGACAAACTGTTAGTAGAGCAGGTACAGGAGTCCTTGCTACCAACGCAGTTACAGTTATTATTCACACACTGGTATCGGTCCTGGTATCCATATCTCTGGTAGTAGAATTCATGAATTCTTGTGTTGCAGTACATGCGGTACTGAGCACCAGTGCAAATGTATGTGGCATTATAAAGCTCACACTGAGAGACTTTCAGTGGACCTACTGCTGTAGGGACAGTGATGTTATTGCTGTATGTATCACAAAAGCAGGAAGATAAAGTGCTACTAGAGCACGTACAGGTGTCCTTATTACCTACACAGTTGCAGTTATTATTCACACACTGGTATTGGTCTTGGTTTTGGTTCTGATATCTCCGATAGTAGAAATCATGAATTCTTGTATTGCAGTACATGCGGTACTGAGCACCAGTGCAGATGTACGTGTCATTATAAAGCACACAGCCATGAGCTGGACTAAGTTCTCTAGTGAGAGCAATGCTGTTGCCATAAGCCTCACAGAAGCAGGAGGACAAAATGCTTCTAGAGCATATACAGGTTTCCTTATTACCAACACAGTTACAGTTATTATTCCAGCACTGGTACTGATATGTCTGGTAGCTGAAACTATGCATTCTTGTATTGCAGTACATGCGGTACTGAGCACCAGTGCAGACGTATGTGTCATTATAAAGCACACAGCCATAAGCTGGAATAAGTTCTCTAGTGAGAGCAATGTTGTTGCCATAAGCCTCACAGAAGCAGGAGGACAAACTGTTAGTAGAGCATGTACAGGTGTCATTATTACCAATACAGTTACAGTTATTATTCACACACTGGTGTTGGTCTTGGTACTGATATCTCCGCAAGGAGAAATCATGCATTCTTGTGTTGCAGTACATGCGATACTGAGCACCAGTGCAGATATATGTGTCATTATGTACCACACAGTCAGGGTCTATGACTGCACTAACTGTGGTAGGGATGGTGATGTTATTGTTGTAATTTGTACAGAAGCAAGAGGACAAAGTACTACTGTAGCATGTACAGGTGTCCATATTTCCACGACAGTCACAATTATTCCAGCATTGGTACAGGTTTTGGTTTTGGTTCTGATACCTCCAGTAGCTAAAATAATGTACAGTTGTGTTGCAGTACATGCGGTATCGAGCACCAGTGCAGATGTACGTGTCATTATAAAGCACACAGCCATAAGCTGGAGTAACTACTGTAAAGAGAGCAATGATATTGCCATAAATTTCACAGAAGCATGAGAACAAAATGCTAGTAGAGCATGTACAG
The DNA here is from genome assembly GCA_036247105.1 of Cirrhinus mrigala. Lineage (NCBI taxonomy): Eukaryota > Metazoa > Chordata > Actinopteri > Cypriniformes > Cyprinidae > Cirrhinus > Cirrhinus mrigala. The sequence continues at coordinate 6,022,032 of CM070007.1, forward strand.
GTGTCCTTGTTACCAACGCAGTTACAATTATTATTCATGCACTGGTATTGGTCTTGGTTTTGGTACTGATATCTCCGATAGTAGAAATCATGCATTCTTGTATTGCAGTACATGCGATACTGAGCACCAGTGCAGATGTATGTGTCATTATAAAGCTCACATTGAGGGACTCTCAATGGAGTTACTGCTGTAGGGACAGTGATGTTATTGTCATATGTCTCACAAAAGCAGGAAGATAAAGTGCTACTGTAGCATGTACAGCTATCCTTATTACCTACACAGTTGCAATTATTATTCCAGCACTGGGATTCATATTGGATTTGGTTTTGATATCCCCGATAGTAGAAATCATTCATTCTTGTGTTGCAGTACATGCGGTACTGAGCACCAGTGCAGATGTACGTGTCATTATAAAGAACACAGCCATAAGCTGGACTAACTTCTCTAGTGAGAGCAATGCTACTACCGTATGTCTCACAAAAGCAGGAGGATAAAATGCTACTGTAGCATGTACAGGTGTCCTTATTACCAATGCAGTTACAGTTATTATTACTGCATCGGTACTGATATGTCTGGTAGCTCAAACTATGCATTCTTGTATTGCAGTACATGCGGTACTGAGCACCAGTGCAGATGTACGTGTCATTATAAAGCACACATCCATAAGCTGGACTAACTTCTCTAGTGGCAGCAATGCTATTGCCGTAAGCCTCACAGAAGCAGGAGGACAAAGTGTTACTGTAGCATGTACAGCTGTCATTATTACCAATGCAGTTACAGTTATTATTCACACACTGGTATTGGTCTTGGTACTGATATCTCCGCAAGGAGAAAACATGCATTCTTGTGTTGCAGTACATGCGATACTGAGCACCAGTGCAGATATATGTGTCATTATGAACCACACAGTCAGGGTCTATGACTGGACTAACTGCGGTAGGGATGGTGATGTTATTGTTGTAATTTGTACAGAAGCAAGAGGACAAAGTACTACTGTAGCATGTACAGGTGTCCATATTTCCACGACAGTCACAATTATTCCAGCATTGGTATGGGTTTTGGTTTTGGTTCTGATACCTCCAGTAGCTAAAATAATGTACGGTTGTGTTGCAGTACATGCGGTACCGAGCACCAGTGCAGATGTACGTGTCATTATAAAGCACACAGCCATAAGCTGGAGTAACTACTGTAAAGAGAGCAATGATATTGCCGTAAACCTCACAGAAGCAGGAAGACAAAGTGCTACTGTAGCATGTACAGGTGTCCTTATTACCAACACAGTTACAATTGTTATTCATGCACTGGTATTGGTCTTGGTTTTGGTACTGATATCTCAGATAGGAGAAATCATGCATTTTCGTGTTGCAGTACATGCGATACTGAGCACCAGTGCAGATGTATGTGTCATTATAAAGCTCACATTGAGGGACTCTCAGTGGACTTACTGCTGTAGGGAAAGTGATGTTATTGTCATATTTCTCACAAAAGCAGGAAGATAAAGTGCTACTGTAGCATGTACAGCTGTCCTTATTACCAACACAGTTGCAGTTATTATTCCAGCATTGGGTTTCATACTGGATTTGGTTTTGATATCTCCGATAGTAGAAATCATTCATTCTTGTATTGCAGTACATGCGGTACTGAGCACCAGTGCAGATGTACGTGTCATTATAAAGAATACAGCCATAAGATGGACTAACTTCTCTAGTGAGAGCAATGTTATTGCCATAAGTCTCACAAAAACAAGAGGACAAAGTGCTACTGTGGCACGTACAGGTGTCCTTATTTCCTCTGCAGTTACAGTTGTTATTCCAGCATTGGTATTGGTCCTGGTTTTGGTTTCTGTATCTCTGGTAGTAGAAATTATGCATTCTTGTATTGCAGTACATGCGGTACTGAGCACCAGTGCAGATGTATGTGTCGTTATAAAGCCCCAAGGTATAGACTGGACTTACTGTTGCAGGGATGCTATTGGCATAATTTGTACAGAAGCAGGAGGATGAAGTACTACCATAGCATGTACAGGTGTCCTTATTACCACGACAGTCACAGATATTGCTTGCACAGTGGTGCTCATTTCTATTGTAATAGAAATCATGTATACTTGTGTTGCAGTACATGCGGTACTGAGCACCAGTGCAGATGTATGTGTCATTGTAAAGCCCACAGTCATAGACTGGATTAATTGCTGTAGTGAGAGCAATGATATTGCTGTAAGTCTCACAGAAACAGGAGGACAAAGTCTTACTATAGCATGTACAGGTGTCCTTATTACCAATGCAGTTACAGTTATTATTCACACACTGGTATTGGTATTTGTACTGAAATCTCTGGTAGTTGAAATCATGCATTCTTGTGTTACAGTACATGCGGTACTGAGCACCAGTGCAAATGTAGATATCATTATGAAGAACACAGTCAGGGTCTGTGACTGGACTAACTGCAGTAGTGAGAGCAATGTTGTAAGTCTCACAGAAGCAGGAGGACAAACTGCTACTAGAGCATGTACAGGTGTCTTTGTTACCAAAGCAGTTACAATTATTCCAGCACTGGTATTCATTTTGGTTTTGATTTCTCCGGTAGTAGAAATGATGCATTCTTGTGTTGCAGTACAAGCGATACTGAGCACCAGTGCAGATGTATGTGTCATTATAAAGCTCACAGCCAGGCACTGGATTACGTGATGAAGAGATTCTATAGCCATAATTTGTACAGGAGCAGGATGAAGTATAACTGTAGCACCAACAGTAGTCCTTATTAAAACGGCAGTCACAGTTATTAGACCAGCAATTGTAGTAGTATTGGTTTTGGTAGTGATATTTGTAGAAGCTAAAATAATGGACTGCTGTGTTGCAGTGCATGCGGTGTTGGGCACCAGTGCAAACGTACGCGTCATTATTAAGCTCGCATTCAAAAACTGGCTTAACTGCTGTGGGGACAGTAATGCTATTGCTAAAGATCTCACAGAAGCAGGATGAAGTATTATAGTAGCATGCACAGGTGTCCTTATTACCAACACAGATACAGTCATTACTCATGCAGTGGTACTGGTATTGGTCTTGGTATCTCTGGTAGTAGAAATGGTACATTGTTGTGTTGCAGTACATGCGGTACTGAGCACCAGTGCAGATGTACTTTTCATTATCAAGCTCACAGTCCGGAACTGGACTAACTGCTGCTTTTGATTCAGCAGCAGCGATGGCTATGAAACCTGAGAATGAGAAAGGTGTGATCACTGAGGGTTTTTTTTTTTCTTTTCTTTTCTTTTCTTTTTTTTTTTTTTTCTTTCAGTAGACTATACTGTTTATTTTGCATTGCATTCTTCCTTTAAAATATTTGAAATATTTTGTAAATCCATTCTGAAATTGAGAATAACTTATCTGTTGCATTTCATCCTTACATAGCTGAATTTTGACACTGACTACTGAGAAATTAATGTAACCAATTGTATTTTAAAAAAGCAATCAAACACTACTGGCTTACACTTACACTGTATGAAAGAGAGGACAGTCAGCAGTGACCACACAACACCTGCCATAAAAAAGGACAAATATTAAAATTGTCTGC
>CM070007.1:6026098-6351553 GCA_036247105.1 Cirrhinus mrigala
TGCTTTCATCAGTTTTCACTTACACTGTACACAAATATGAACTGTTTTTCAAATCAGATCTTTAGGAGTGACTGTTAAGTTTCAAACAATATCTGGTGGCATATAGTAGTGGCTTAACTAATAGAATGATGCCATGAGTTTTAAAATATTTATTTATTTAGCTTGCTGTTTAGACCAGGAAAAGATTTTTAAAAAATAAACATATTTGCTGCCTGTCTGAACAAAGCCAAACTGAATTCAATAAACTTTCTATTTTTTGATCGAATCAGATCACTACAACAATGAGCTCTGATAGCAGAAGAATGTTTCAATGTTATTTTCACATATACATTGACCACCATAGAGTCCTGACTATAACCATATTAAAATTTGTTGGTATATGCCACAACAAATGTACTCCTTAATCAAAGCTAAAGATTACTGCACATGCGTTCAACAATATTGTGCCATTTTTGTCACGCTGAACAACCTGCCCATCATTTTTTACTACTTGCTTGTAAGGTATGTTCGTGACTATTTCTGGCAATGTCAAATCATTCTGTTCATTTTATAGCTAATGTAGGGCAATCTGATTAGGTATGTTGCACTGTAAAATCATCCTACCACTGCCTAATAAGAATTTTCAGCTAAGTTACACTGAATCATTTTAAGCTTTATGTAGACGCAAAGCGTTTTGATGTGGTAGGATGTATCAATTCGATCTTACATGTATCTTACATGTAACTGTAAAATAGTTCATTACAACAAAGAAAACAATTGAGTCTGCAACAATAGAGTGATTATATTATATTATATATCCTGAACTTCTAGACATCTATCAAAAGTTTTTTGTCCACCATAACATACAGCGAAGTACCCAAGGATCACATACCGTCGTAACCATTTAGAAACACAAGGTGGCACCATTTAACTACTCTTCTAACTTGCTTTCACTTGTGGAAAGGAATTGGTGAGCATTGTCATTGATATCACTTGAGTTTAACTTGCTGAGGATAATGGAAATGTAATGTTGTGCAATACTGTTGTTGGAACCGACTGCATGACATTTAAATCAAACTATTATGAACTATAACATTCATATGGTTTCAACAATCTGATCTATAAATGCACATAAAATACAAATACCAAATTCCCATTGAGAAAATGAATAATGTATTGTTTTAACCATAGCTTAGTCAGTCAGCATATATTTAATTATCAGTCAGTAATATATGCAATGCAATATTTTTTTTTTAAATCAAACCAGGAAAATTAAAACACTTACTTTTACAAACAATGAATGTCATTATGAAAGTCTGGTAGTCCACTGTGCTTAGTATTTATTCAGCAAACCAGATCAGACATTGATTTCTGAAATAAATTAAGAGACAAAACAAAACTTAGCTATGATAAGGAGAGCAGAGAATGTAGTAACAGCATGAGGGTAAAACACTGTCAGTTTATCCAATTAGAAATGAGTACACAAGTGTAAATACTATTCCAAATAAAATAAATATTGATAAATCTCAATATTGTACATAACCATGACAAAAATAAAGTCTATTTGTTGCTTCCTGCTTGTTAAAAAGTCTTTCATCACTGAGTCAGCCTGTAACTGTCAAAGAGATGTTTTCTTGGACATCTGTATTTATATGTTTGTTATAAATTCATGCCAATTTGAGTTCATTCATTGTTTAAAATATTTGACTAAAATGTGTGAATGTGATATTCAGAAAGTAAGATCTGAGAATGTGCTCCCTTGAAATGCCCTTGAAAAAAATTCCCTTGAAAAATAAATAAATAAAAAAAAAAGTAGGCAAAGTTAGCTCAGAGGATGTCAAACCATACAAATGATTATTGTTGTACTTTGTTATCAAATTGGTAATGTTAACAACAGCAACATTGTGTGACTATGTGTCCGTGATAGCACACGTACATCTCAGAGATGTCTATTTGACTTCTGGATATACATCTGCAAGACGTAGTGTGCTCGTCTGCAATACGTCTAGTGGACGTTTCCTATCAGATGTCAAATAGACGTCTATTAGATCTCTTTAAGATGTTTATGATTTAGAAGGTATGTAAAACTGACATCTTACGTCTGCCAGACGTTTGTACACAGCAGATGCTTTCCAGATCAAGAGATTTTTAACAGACATCTTGCAGACGTATGTGTGCTATCTGGGGTATTAAGTGTATTAGCATTATCTGTAGATTTTTCTACAGTCTTATCTTTAATTGTCATACTATTCGAATGTCACTAAGAGATTTTTTTCTCATTTTTTCTCTCTCATTTTTATTTATTTTTTTTATTTTTACCTCAAAAAGCAGTTTAATGTATCTAAGAAATCATTCTAAAATGACAAGTTGAATATTTCCAGCTGCTGTAAGAAGAGGTTACAAATGATCCACCACCTGTAGCATCCACATATAGCCAGTACTCAACTGTGGCTAGAAGGGATACAGCTCCGACTGGAGACTAACAATGAAATTAATTTTTCTACCTATTAAATTGTGCTTTATTAAAGGTTACTGGGCATGCATACATCAATCTAACGCTATTTTTGTCACACTGTATAAAACAAAGTAAATATTACATGAATGGTTAAACAATTGCGGAAATGTTATTTATTTTAAGGGTTTTAAGTGTAGTCTTGTTTAACATCATGCATCTTGGAAACGAGCTGGCTTCAGAAATCACACAGAACAGAGCAAAATGTTATCATTTCATATTGAGTAAACGATTAAACAATTTAATAATGAAACTGAAAAGGCCATTGATATGAATAAGGCCACTGATATGACAACTAAAAACAATAATAATGAAATAATTCGTTTTTAGGGTGTTTTAGTGTCTGGAAAGACGTAAGTCAATGTATGTTTTATAGAACCACTTTTTATATAAAATACATACGAATTATCATGAGATCACATTGATAAAGCAGATGCTCTCAGTTTAGAATCGTAGTGTATGTTTTCCAACTCAACTAAATGATTTTTATTTCTATAAAAATGCTAAACGTCAGTGAAGGTGGTCAAGTAATGTAATCAGTGTATGAGCCTACTGTAATGCCATGCCAGCAGAGGGAGCCCTCAACCATGGACTGACTGTTACCGCTCCCTCTGCTGCTTCTATGGTTACTTCCTGTTTGGTGGCCATTTAAGGAGGCCCATACCAAACAGGCCCTTGTGAAGTATTGTTTTGCCTGTGTGGACTCTACCAAGCGTGTTTTCCGTTTTCCCTGTTTTCCCTGTTTTCATTGCCTTGTCTTGTTTTTTTCCACGGTTTTGGTTTTGTTTCGTAGTCATAGTTTACCTTGTTTCATTGCCATAGTTTCGTCCTGTTTCATAGCCTTGTTTATTTGTTACTTTGGACTGCCCTTTGGTATTTTGACGTTCTGCCTGTTTTCTGGATTACGCTATTGTCTTGCCCTGGATGTTACTGTTTGCTGGTGTCTGACCCTGCCTGTCTTGACTACGATCTGATAAATAAAGCTCGCATTTGGATCTATCACGCTTCACAAGAGTCCCGTTACAGAATACTTCGCCTACCACAGATCCAGCAGCTTCAGAACACAGATCAACCATGAACCCAGCCTCACGCCTCCTCTGCCTGCGTCAAGGTAATCGGGCTATAAAGGAGTATGTGGAGGACTGCCGCTCCAGGGCCAGCTCACGTCATGGCCGCCCTTCCAGAGTCTACACCTGTCATGGCTGCCATCCCAGTGCCAGTCCACAAGATGGCCGCCATCCCCAAGCCTGTTCACAAGATGGACACCATCCCCAAGTCTGTTCACAAGATGGCCGCCCCATCTGAGTTCCCGGCCAAGATGGCTGCCACCCCTGAGCCTCATCAGTCCAAAATCGTCTCATCCAAATCTCACCTCGCCATGTTTGTCGCACCCAAAGCAAATCAAGTGATGGCTGTGTTTCCTGAGCCACGTCAAGTTACAGTTCTTCTCCATGAGTCAAGCCAAGTCACAGCTGTTTTCCATGAGTCAAGCCAAGTCACAGCTGTTCCCCATGAGTCTGCGCCAATGCCCCCGGAGGTGGCGGCTCCGGCTGCTGAACCTCCTATGGGGGTGGCGTCCTTCTATGAACTCTCGGCCCATCATGTCACGGCCAAGGAGCCCTATCATGAACTCTCTGCCTGCCATGTCACGGTCAAGAAGGCCAATCATGAACCCTATGCTCTGCTATGGATGTCATTAGTTCCTCTGTGGGTATTTTTGCTCCTGTCTGCTCTGCCTGCCCTGCCATGGTTCCCTGCTCTGCCTGCCCCGCCATGGCTCCCTGCTCTGCCTGCTCTAACTGCCCCGCCATGGCTGCCTGCTCTCCCTGCTCCACCATAGCTCCAGGCTCCTCCGAATCAAACATGGTGGACTTCTCCTCCAAGGTTTCACTGTCTACCACTGTTCCACGGTCCAGGTTCTCCAAGGTTCCACTGTCTGCCACAGCTCCACGGCCCTGGTCCTCCAAGGTTCCTCTGTCTGCCACTGATCCATGGCCCAGGTCCTCCAGTTCTTCACTGTCTGTCCCTGCTCCACGATCCAGGCCCACCTCCTCTGCATGGACCTGGCCCTCCGTCCCACCCCCTGTTTTGCCTCTGTTCCCCCACCCTCCTGGACTGTTGTCGTTGTTGTTGTTGTTGTTTTGAGCGCCAGGAGTTGCTCCTAGAGGGGGGGATTCTGTAATGCCACGGCAGCAGAGGGAGCCCTCACCCATGGACTGATTGTTACCGCTCCCTCTGCTGCTTCTATGGTTACTTCCTGTTTGGTGGCCGTTAAAGGAGGCCCATACCAAACAGGCCCTCACGAAGTATTGTTTTGCCTGTGCAGACTCTACCAAGCGTGTTTTCCCTGTTTTCATTGCCTTGTCTTGTTTTTTTTCCACGGTTTTGGTTTTGTTTCATAGTCATAGTTTACCTTGTTTCATTGCCATAGTTTCATCTTGTTTCATAGTCTTGTTTGTTACTTTGGACTGCTCTCTGGTATTTTGACATTCTGCCTGTTTTCTGGATTACGCTATTGTCTTGCCCTGGATGTTACTGTTTGCTGGTGTCTGACCCTGCCTGTCTTGACTACGATCTGTTAAATAAAGCTTGCATTTGGATCTATCATGCTTCACAAGAGTCCCGTTACACCTACACTGTGTAACACCAACTACCCCAGGTGAGAAAAAAAAACAAAACAAAACAAAAAAAGTGCAGTTCCATAATGTATAGTGCTCTATTTTCACACACTAATTTTATAATAAAAATTATTCTTTAGTAAGATCATCTTAAGAACATCTATATCAGCTATGCTATCTTGAAGCACTACTGATAAGCCCCATACACTAAAATGTTCTTTTAACACACATGTATTAAAATAATGTATGTATTTACCACTACACCCCGCCCCCGCCTCAAACAAGCCTGTTGATTTTGGATCATTTTTAACCCAAAAAATGTTACAGAATGCAGCTTTAACCCCTTCAGACCCTGCGTCCACTGAAATGGACATCACATGATTTTTTGTTTAAACCAATAAAATGTTATGTTTTTAAAATATGAACAATGCCTGGTCACTGATTGGTCCCTGATCAACCAATTACAATGAAGATCTGACTCCTAACTTAATTTGATTGATCTACAGGCATCACAAAGAAGAGACATGATAACCAACTAGAATTATGTTAATGGTAGACTCATCAACTTGCACCGGTTGTAAAATTAAGACTATAAAATGATAATATTCAAAGTTATTTTGAAGATCTGTCTGAGTTGCAGAACACAGGATTTTTTTTTTTTTTTTTTAATTTTTTTTTTTATTTACTGTCCATCGCAATGGACATCAGGTCTTAGCAGGAACCTCATGTATTAGTTGTATAACAGGTTGAGAAATTTATGCAAGCATTTCAAAGCTAAATACAGAGGTACAAATTCAAATGTTAATGTTTTATGAACATTGATGTTAGTTAATGAAATTAATATTAATATGATTTCATTTATGTCTTCAGAGTGACTATAATCTGTAGATCAATTTTTCATTGGTTTTATTGAGAAACAGCCATAGTGGATGTGAGATCAGTGAATACACAGCAAAACACACACTCACACCATTTCCACACACACTGATGCCTTGATGCTATAATGCACACAATCATATATTTATCAAAACAATCAGCAAGTACACATAAACCCATACATATACACGCAAAGACATTTATACTCAGATTCACCCACTTCAACCAAAAAACAAGTTTTTTTGAGACTTCATATCATCTTACCTTTTTTTCTACATTCTTACGGCATTGTTCATTCTTACAGTATGTGTTCTGTTCAAAATCTTAAACACTAGTTCAACTATAGTGCACAAACTCTACTTATTATGTATGTTTAAAATATGCAGATTTTTTTTCTTCAGTCCTGGCGTCCATTGTAGTGGACATGAGAAAAATCTAATAAAAAATGAGTTTACACAAATCTTTTTTTTCTAGACTTTTTAGATTTATATGTCGGAGAAGAGCAAATATCAAGAGGACAATTTTTTTTTTTTTTTTTTTTTTTTTTGTCCAGTGAAAAAAAAAAAAAAAAAATCATGTCTGAAAGGGTTAAGAACGATTTACTATATACAGGTCATTAGTGTAAATTGAGGTGACCGTGGAAACGTTGCAATGTGTGCCGAACTAACATGGATGCAGAGAAACAATATACTGTCTGAAAAAGAACAATTCTTCTATCTGCATGGTCTAAAAGGGTGCACACGGTAAATCTATCTTAAAATTTGTTACATTTTGTGCATAATGCTGTTTTATATTACTTTACATGAACGATGTGATATGTTAATGGTGACGTCACTGAATTCAGTAATGTTTTCCTCCCTGCTTGTCTGTAAACCCTTTAACCATCTCTCACAACCTTGAACAGTCCTCTTTACGCACAAATCACACATCAGGACACATAATGAAGTATATTTGTTTTTGAAAAGGTTAATAGTTCATCCTGAGGATAAAGATCAAAGATTTAGATTATCTACGTTGTCTTAAAACTAAATAACAAAGAATTACTTTTTCAGTGTTTACCCTAAATAGCATAAAACATGTACAGTATCCAGAACAGCTATTAAAGACAAAACTGCAAAAATTGATTTACTGATTGATAGTAACACTATTCAATACTTATGTTTTATTGTGCATCTTCTTATGTAAAGAGTTTCTTACCTGATATGGGTTTACATGTAGTCATCTTCCCCCAACAAGACTGACTATAGAGATATTTGTGTCTTGTATGTTTATGTCAAATATCTGCTCATCTAATGAGGAAACTAACCTATTTTGTCAGTCCTTCCTGCTGAAATTCAAATTCATATTCAAATGTATAAAAAAAAAAAAATACCGAGATGCACTTACAAAAACTAATACAAAGATTACATTTCAGTTTATTTATACACACAGTCAGGTCCATATATATTTGGACACTGGCAGAATTTTCATAATTTTGGCTCTGTATGGCACTAGAATAGATTAAAAATAAAACAAACATGATGAAATTAAAGTGCAGTTTTAATTCAAGGGGTTGAACGAAAATGTAACAAAATGCTTAGAAATTACAACCATTTTTATACAAAGTCCCCCCATTTTCATGGGTTCAAATGTAATTGGACAAATACAGTATAATCGTAAATAAAATGTACATTTTGCCATTGTCTTAAGTCTGGAACTCATGGACATCACCAGAGACTGCATGGGTTTCCTCCTTTGTGATGCTTTGCCAGGCCTTTACTGCAGCTGACTTCAGTTGTTGTTTGTTTGTTTTGAGTCTTTCTGCCTTTAGTTTTGTCTTCAGCAAGTGGAAGGCATACTCAACTGGGTTGAAATCAGGAGATTGACTTGGCCATTGCAAATTATTCAATATTTTTTTTTACCTTCAAAAACTCCTGGGTTGCTTTTGCTGTATGTTTTGGGTCATTGTCCATTTGTACTATGAAGCGCTGTCCATTCAACTTTGCTGCATTTGGCCGAATCTGGGCAGACAGTATATCCCTGTACACTTCAGAAATAATCTGGCTGCTTCTGTCCTGTGTCACATCATCACTAAACATGAGTAACCCATGCCATTGGAAGCTATGCATGCTATGCATGCCATCACACCACTCCACCATGTTTCACTGATGATGTTGTATGCTTTGGATCATGAGCTGTTCCAAGTCTCCTCCATACTTTGTTCTTCCCGTCATTCTGGTACAGGTTGATCTTTTTTTTTTTTAGCCATCCAAAGAATGATTTTCCAGAAAAGGTCTGGCTTTTTTAGATGTTTTTTGTCAAAATCTATTCTGGCCTTGTTTGCACCTTGTGGTGAACCCTCTGATTCGTTTTTTCTTTACCACAGAGAGGATCATCTAGTCATCCACCACTGTTGTCCTCTGTGAATGTCCAGACCTTTTTATGTTTCTGAGCTCACCAGTGTATTATCTGCTATCTCTCTGATATATTTTTTTTTGTTTTGCTTTGCTTTGCTTTGTTTTTGTTTCTCTAACAATTGTCTGTTTTACTTGCAAGCAAAGCTATTTTGATGTGACATATGATGTGGGTTTAGCGCAACAGCTTCCAAATACAAATGGTACACTTAGAATCAACTCCAGACCTTTTACCTGCTTAATTGATGTAGAAAATATGAAGGAATAGCCCACAAATGTCCATGAAACATCTTTTGAGTCGATTGTCCAATTACTTATGGTCCCTTGAAAAAGGGGGGAGATAAATATTAAAGAGCTTGTACACTAACAGAGTAAAACAAAAGTGAACATAAATCACTTGAGGAGTCTGAAGTACAAGGTGAGTCAATGACCACTACCAAGAAAAAGAGAGAGAGAGAGAGAGAGAGAGAGAGAGAGAGAGAGAGAAAAAAAATAGTAATAATAAACTAATAGTAAAACACAATCTAAAACACAATTGATTCACATCAAAATTTATGACCACTATAAATTAACGTTAGGTTAATGACTAATATTTATAGGAGCAGAGACTTGTATGTAATGTGTATAATCATCGATTCTACTATAGTTGTATTTTACAGTATAACAATGGCACATAAGTCATTTTCAATGAATGTTGTAGTCCTCAGTGTTGTTTGCGTCCACAGCAAAGACATCTGAAGAACTTCTTGTACTGTTGCCTGACCTGGACAAGAATGAGATGAGAGAAGCTGAGTGACTTCATGATATATATTTAAGCTCAATCAACCAGAAAAGCTCAGAAACTTTACTGCAAGACCTTTACTGAGGACAAGAAAAGTAAGCCAGGCCTAAAAGTTTGAAATAGTTTTAAAAATAAAAGTTTTTTATTTATTTATTTATTTTTTTTTTTTTTTCAGTTAAAAATTATTTTTGATATTTGGGATAGTTGTTTTGAATAGTTTTCAACAATCCATCACAGGATAGACAATGGAAGAGTAACAGATTAAACAACTGCCTGACATTCCTCCAAGTTACAGATTACCAACATATGAATCTGTAGTAAACACAACTGTATTATTCCTTAACATCCAGAACTTACATGGTAATTAATGGTAAATTGGATAAAAGTCTGACCTCATTATTGAGGACACAATAGACCAAGAAAATGAAGGTTCCCTGCTGGGAGTTCAAGATCAGGAAGAGGATCTCCAACACCTTACTGTCATTAGTGAAGAAACCCAGAATCCAGGAGCAACCAAGAACCACAAACTGAACCATTGTTTTAAATGTCATAATCCTGCAGAGAAATAGATTTCAAGTGTCTATACTAAATATATATGTGGTTTTCTGTAGAGTGATTAAATCATACTGTTACTTGGTTTGTTTCATGCGTGAAATTTCAGCATTGAGATTTTTGAGAGTTGAGCTCAGACTGATGACGATCTTGATGAAGAGAATCATGTTTAACTGCAATGTACAAGAGTAATCAAACACCTTGTTTTCCTTTTAATACATTTCAAAGTCATGAGAGACAAGGAATGTGTTTACCCCTAGTATGATGCAAACAGGACCCAGAAAACTCCAGATGAAGCCTTTATCCATTTTAATCCAGCATCTTTTTGGAGAAAAAAAAAAAAAAAAAAAAAAACAACATAACTGAATGAATTTGTCAGAAATACTATTTCACTATTGACTGGTGAAATATTACAGATTTTAATCTTGTGCGTGATGCTGATACAGCCTGTTTTATCAGATAGCAGACATGTCACAAAATCCCAGAGCTGCATTATTTCCTTCTAATCAAATGAACTTAGAAAACAACAACGACTCACTGTTCACTGCCATAGCCTTCAGGAACCAGACCGACAGACACGCCCACCACAGCCAGAGCAACCACATATCCAATCACACATAGGAATCCACTGCTAAGCACCTCCCTTTTTTTGGAGCTGACCTGTGATAGGTTCTTCACACAGATGAAGAGCATCACAGCTTCAATGAACATCCACACAAAGCCGGAGAGAAAGAGGAAGTGCAGAAGGCCTGCGATCACGGCACACAACACCTGGAGACCATGAGAGACGGTTATGATGATTCTCAGTGAGGCTGTGCTGAGCTGTAGGGCTCCTTCATCATTCTCACCTGATGAGGCCGTATGACGCTCAGGAACTGCTGTGTGAGCAGGAACAGAAGGTGAGCCAACAGAAGACTGATGCAGATGTTGATTCGAGCCACATTTTTCACTCCAGAACTCCACCGACAAAGGACAAAGCTCAACAGGGCCAAACTGAAGAACACCAGCCCCACGATCACACACACCAAATTCAACAGATCCATCAGTGAGTCGCTCTAAGAAAACATGACAGAGTGTCAAATCTGTGCTGTTCTTCTGTGTTCACCAGAAATGTTCTCATACCTCTGGTGGGCGGCTGCTTTGCATGATGAGAGCGAATGTTGACAGATGATGACAGGAACACACAGTGTAGCTGCTGTTGGTCTTTAAAACAGAACAACCATCTACAATCCACTCGCTGATATTCCAGTACACACAGGACAGAGAACCGTTGGGATCAAACTCCTGCAAAACAAAGAATAAAATATCAAAACACTGAATATTAGATGTTTTCAAATGTTCATCAGTGCTCAGTTTGGGCAAAAACACATTTCAGTCTCTCACTCTGATGTGTTTGAAGGTGAAGTTGACTGGTTTGGTGAGTTTAGTGTTGGTGGTTTTGGGAAGAGTAGCTGAGATCACAGTGGACATCATAGTTTTAACCGTGTCATTTGATGTGTTGAAGAAGTCTGGCTTCAGTAGATTCTCCATCTTCTTGTAGCTCATGAAAGCCACAGCAGCTGACCCTGAGTGAAAGAACAACAATCAAAATATAAACAAAAATTAAAACATATGTGCTTTAGTGGAAATGCTATGGCGTCTCTTTTTAAGATTTTTTTTTTGTTTGTTTGTTTGTTTGTTTTTGAATGACACTGAAACATTTCACATACTTGTTTCATTGTTGTTCTTTGCAATCCCAATGAGATCAATGTCCACAGAAGAATTTGTTGTGTCAAGTTGAGGGATTTTGTCTAAGGTGACCTGTGGTCCAACCATTAAGACTTGACCCTCTGGTTTAAAAAACATGCGGTTATTTGCTATTTTATTTGATTTACAATCTTAATAGCAAAGTCCCCTGGTGAAAAAAACGGCATATGCTGGTAGGTATGTTTTGATGCTGGGTTTATGCTGGTCCTTAGCTGGTCATGTTGCTGGTCAAAACACACCTACCAGCATATGCTGTTTTTTTTTTTTTTTTTACCAGGCTCACTCAATATGCACAAATGTACAGAAAAAAGAAAGAAAGAAAGAAAGAAAGAAAGAAAGAAAAGAAAAAAAAAATAAATACAGTTCTTATTTCAAGGGTACTCAATAAGCACTGGACTGACACCAAGTAATTGCTGAAGAATATGTATTTAAACAAGCTTGGTATGAACTGTCATGAGTTAGTTGTGATCAACAAAACATGAATTTTGAGTAAAATGACCTGCAGAACAAGGGTGATAAAAACAACTGAACATCACTAGCAAGTTGAGTTTGAAGCTGTATTATTGTTTATATAATATATAATTTCAAGTTTATCAGCTATTATAACTGAGTCTTCACTTACCTACAACAGGAAGAGTAAAACTGACATTGTCACTTGTGTCTGTTGGCTTCACTAATGTAGAAATGAGTTTCTCACTGATTTTTAACATGCGGTTTCCATAGGAGACTAGTTCAGTTGGGTTTGCTGTTGATGATGTCACTAAAATCTTCTCTGAAGCGTTGAAGGCCACAGTCAGAATGTTCTTCACAGTCTAATTCAGTGATCAGACAAGTATAGTTACTGAGAATGTAAATGTCAACAGAGACAATAAGACAGAACTGGTCTGTCAATCATTATGTAACTGACACAAATTTTGATTTTATAATTTCAATCATTTTATTTTCTTGAAGGCGTACATTCAAAGAAAGCACTGGAGCTGTAATGTTCTCTATCTGCTCAAGAAGATCTTGAAGACATCCTCCAGAGGTCTTACTCTGAAATCACAATTGAGCATGCAGTAAATAAAACAGTTATTTATTTATTTATTTGTGATTTCAGTCACAAATAAATTTTGCTGCAATAATAAACAGAATCGGGTGAGAGCACATTTAATGCACATCTTATTGCACCGCTCTTCGGATTATTATTTATAGAATCTGCGAGTCTCTAAAACTCTAAAACTTCAATTTCAAAAACTCAACTTACGTTGCATCCTTCCTGCAGTGTTATATTTATAACTGCAACGACAGAAATCAACATGAAGACAATATGAAAACAAAACAACAAATGAAAAAGACATAATTTGTGAAATATTATGAAATGTTAAAAAAAACGACACACAATTGTTTGTGAAATTTAATATGAAAAAAATAAAAGGTGAAACTAAAATCTAAATGTGATTAATATGGCACTCAGTCTCCTCACAGTCTGTTGAAATTTGCGAACAAAACCATCATATTTTTGCCGCCACAACCACATGAAAATTGTGCAAACGTGAATGAAATGTCTGCAAAGATACAAGTGCATTCTGGTATCATTGATCTCTTTTCTCCCTCGTCTTTAGCTAGAAACACTCACACACCTGTTCATTTCTACAGATCTACACATCCACAAACATTCAGTCAAAACACAATCAACAAAGGAAACATCAGACTACATTACCAGCTGAGCTCATCTTTGGTGTGACTGTTGTAGTGGTGCTGATGATGTTAGTAACAGCTAAAAAAAAATGGCTGATGAATATCAATAAATCAACAAACACACAAATAATACAAAGGGCTCACATGAATATCATTACCTGCACAGTATGCTGCATGGTAGATGGTTGGTGTAACCAGCTCATAGACATAATAATTGCCTGGACAGGCTTTGACTTTAATGGGAAAAGATGCAAAAAAGCAGCAGTAATTTTCCCAGTAACCGCAGACATCTCGAGTGATGACTCCATCATCAACTTTTGGGTGTCCACCACGAATCCACAGTGTGATATTAGTGCTACAGCTAAATTTTTTAACACACGTGTCTGGGATCTGAGCGCTCAGGCCGTTAATGAAGAAACGATACCAGCCGCTCCAGGTGACGGTGGAATCATATATTCTGTCTGAAGGATGTGTATTATTGTTGGCTCTCCATGGATTGTCCAGTACAGTGTAGTTGTAACAGGGATCAGTCAGATTAGCTGTAATGAAAATAATAAAAATGTTGTAATACTTTTTCTTAAAATTAATTCTTTGTCACGGTGGTTAAATATCTTCATCAAAGCTGAGTTTTTACAAATATACTAGATTTAAAGGAATAGATTACCCAAAAATGAACATTCTGTCATTAAAAAGTTGCATAGCCAGCAATGTAACTGAAATGTTCCCAGGCCCAGAAACGTAGTAAGGACATCGGTAAAACAGTCCATGTGACATCAGTGGTTCGACTGTAATTTTACAAAGCTACAAGAATACTTCTTGTGTGCAAAGAAAACAAAAATTATTTTCTTCAACAATTCTTCTCCTTCAAGTCACCGTCTTCTGCCATTAACAAATGTACCACGATGCATATGTGTGCATTCCACTGCTTGTAAACAAGGCACAGTAAATAAAGTCGTTTTCTTTGTGCACAAATGCATTCTCATAGCTTCATAAAATTACGTTTGAACCACTGATGTCACATGGACTGTTTTACAAATGTCCTAACTGTGTTTCTGGGTCTGGGAACATTTCAGTTACGTTGCTGTCTATGCCATGTTAGAAAGCTCTTGGATTTCATCAAAAATATCTTAATTTGCGTTCGAAGATGAATAAAGGTCTTACAGGTTTGGAATGACATGAGGGTAAATAACTACTGAAAGAATTTTAATTTTTGGGTGAACTATCCCTTTAAATATTATTTTTTTGTAACGAGTATCATGCTACATCTATCCATCTATCTATCTATCTATCTAACAAATCAGTATATATATATATATATATATATATATATATATATATATCAAAGTTTGCCAGGCTGCCACGGACATGTCCTTCAACGAAAACTCAAGATTTTCGCAATTTAATGTCACAAACGGCTTTAGATTACGTTTACCAAATTTGGTGTTGATCTGATGAAATCCATAGGAAGAGTTTGTTAAAATACAACTGAAAATGGCAAAAACGGCACAAAACTTGCGGAGAAAATTCAACAGACTTCCTGTTGGGTTTCTGACTTTGTACCGAGGGACTTTTTGTAGGTATTGGTGTGTCTACCAAATTTCGTACACGTATGGTTTTCGAGTATGTTTACACCCTCAAAAAAGCAATTCTTTTGGAGAAGAAGAAGAAGAAGAAGAAGAAGAAGAAGAAGCAGTTCCAATAGGGTCCTCACACCATTGGTGCTCGGGCCTTAATATCTGCGATACGGATATCCCTGTTGAAAAAAACAGCATACGCTGGTTAGGTTTTGGTGCTGGTTTACTGGTTTTAACTGGTTTATGCTGGTCCAGGACCAGCTTAAACCAGCTAATGACCAGCAAAGGACCAGCATGAACCAGCTTAAACAAGCATACCAGCACCAAAACCTACCTAACCAGCATATACTGTTTTTTTCAACAGGGATGGTGACCGATATATTGTACATCCCTATTTTGGTCACAATGGTCAGTAGTGTATTTGAGTAAATGTACTTAGTTGTTATACTCAGGTATCCTTTTGGGTACTTGCACAATAATTACTTACAATAATTACACACAATAGTTAGCTACATCTAACCAGAGAACAAATGAAAATGAGGTAGAACGTGTCAAGTTATGTACCATAAAACAATATGCATAAATTTCACATTAAGAACAATGGATGAATTTCATCCTGACATTTTGAAAACCTTTGTTTTCACTTACTGAGACAAACCCACTAACTCTATAATATTGAACAGAGATGCACACATCCTGAATATGTAGTAAATGTGAATAAAATTACCTGCACAGTATGCTGCATTGCATTTAGTTGGTGTAACCAGCTCATAGACATAATAATTGCCTGGACAGGCTTTGACTTTAATGGGGTAAGACCCGTAATAGCAGCAGTAACTGCTATAGTCACCACAGACATCTCGAGTGACAACTCCATCCGTTACTGTTGGGTGTCTATCACGTAGCCATAGTGGGACGTCAGTGCCGCATCTTTCGTAACCAACACACGTCTCTGGTATCTGAGCGCTCAGACCGTTAATTAAGAGACGATACCAGCCGCTCCAGGTGACGGTGCAATCATATGTTCTGACTAAGGAAAGTAGATTACTGGGGGCTCTCCATGGATTGTCCAGCACAGTGTAGTTGTAGCAGGGGTCAGGCACGTTAGCTGTTATGGAAATATTTTTAGACATCAAAACGTTTCTGAAAAAGTTTCTTTTTTAATTATGTAAAACATAATATTTCCTTGTGGTCTGTCATCCCTTCCTCTTAGTTAGAACATAAAGATAAATGAACATGAATTTCATGGCTCATTTAATAGATGAATCAGTGTTTCAGCTGTGCAAAGAGGCTAGGGCAAAGGTTTGATTTTGACAATAATCCAATTTAATCCAATGTGATCTCATAATATTTCAGATGTATTTTATGCTATATGTGGTTCTAAAAGACATTTATTTTCATTTCTTACAGACACTAAAACGTACAATACTGATGTATTTACAGCATCTGACAATACAATGCGCACATATTTTTAGCAATTAAACGACACCTAAAACCTAAATTATTTACGTATGAACAACTTTACTGACTTACAAATGAATCCTTATGCATATTGAAATCGCTGCATTAATTTTATTATAATTGTATTCAGTTGTCATATTAATGGCATTATATTTTCAGTTGCATTATTAAATTCTTTACTTATTTTCATAATATGAAATCGCAACATTTTGCTCCGTTCTGTGTGATTTTTGCTCCCATTTTTTTTGAAGAACACATCATGTTAAACAAGACTACACTTTAAACCCTTAACATCAATTTCTGCAATTTACAAATCTGCTCATTTACAGCCACTCGACAATACATTACCAACTGCGTTTTTATCCATTGTGACAGTTATACAGGCCAAGTGATCTGGAAAAAAAAAAAAAAAAAAAAAAAAAAAAAAATATAAGGAATACAAATTAATCACCAAAATATAAAGGGAACAGCATTTGAAATAGCAGACAACTGACCAAACACAAACATAAAACACCTAATAAAAACAGGCATGACAGGAATCCCTAATGTCATCAGCATACAGATGCTTGTGAGATGGATCAAGACACATAAAGTGACGCGAAATATAAATAATCTCTGAGTCACCATGTATCGGAACAAATCAAATCAGAAAACTTGCTTAGCATCGCCTGTGTTGATTTAAAGTTTAAAATGTTTGGACCTACCAGTACTACATACTATAGCTGCAAGCTGCAGATTATCCAAAATATTTATGCAACAAACACAGGCATGTGTGTTATATTCATTTACAACAACAACATAAAAAAGCAAAAAAAAAAATAAATAAATAAACAAATAAATAAATAAATACTTACACAGCATAACAGAGATGATAATCTGTGCTCTTAAAAAAAACTGTCATGAAATGTAAAGAAATAAAAACAAATGTCATTTTTTTTGGTTTTTAGTTTGTCATACTAAATTCGTCAGCTGACTGCAGTTAATGTTATAAATGTATCCTAAATGACAATCAGCCTTCAAAACCACATACTTTTACGAAGAGTGGAAGCCATTGTCAATGTTGACAGTCCAGTGTACTTTTTATCTACAAACCAGTCCAGAGAATATGTTTCCTTTAAGAAAGAAATAAAATGGCCTTCATGACCTGTTCAAAGCCTGAATTACTCAACTTGTAACCACACACAAATCACACATAAACACATTCTGCAATGTGTTTGATTCACAGTGATATTATGAACATAAAAAGATCTTACCTGATAAAAGCTGATATCCTCCTCTGACACAACTGACTGCTATGACAAAATTGTGTGTTTAGATGTTTGTAGAGATGTTTATGACATTTGATCCCACGTCCACTGTCCCCTCCTGAAGGCACATGCAAATTTCAATATGAAAAACAAAAACAAACAACAATAACAAAAATAACTCACATAAATGTATAATCCCTGTCAGGGACCAGCTACAAATCACCATACGGGTAATTCCCATCTCAGGTTTCTGCTTTAAATAAATACTGTAGGTTCTTTCTTGGCTTAAAGCCATCTGTCATGGCTGATCCTGACCTTTTCCTTCTGAAGTCTCACCCATGAGTTGCAAACCTTAATGATACCACAGTGACTGATTAGTGACATTTCAAAGAAATAATCCAGAAAGGAAAGCATAATATGATGTTCTTAGAGTTCTGTGTGTTAAATTTTATACACAGAAATGCTAGGGAAAATGGCTTGATTTAGTATTTCTTTTTTCAAACTATGCATTTTTAGGACCTATGAATTTTTCACAATTCAAAACTGTTTCATGAAGTTTCTGTCAAAAAAAAAAAAGAAAAAAAACAAAAAACAGATCAAAAATCAATTGAACACACTGTATTTCTGTCAATGTGTTTCTACGTCTTTCTGCTTTTGCTTAATACATTTTAATATTCTTTTGGGACAGTGAGAAATAAACCATTGCTTCTAAATTTTAAATATTTAATTGCACTAACAAAACTGTTTCGTAATATAACCTTTATACAGGTTGAAAGGGGAAAAGGAGGGTATGTCCCTTTAAGAAAACTTCTCACCTAAAGGAGTTTGTCAGGAACTTACAAGGCACAAAATGTGGAGATGACAAGCATGTTAGGTTGCTGCAAGGTGATCGGTTAAAATTTGGACAGACAAGCACCTGGTAAAATCCAATCTAAAAGAACAGGTGAGAAGTATTTTTGTCCACTACAAACCCAAGCATCGGTCAGGCCTTCAAAGGTGAGACCGGCGGAAGTGTGCGTGTGTTGCGTGTATGAACCTATTATGTATTTGCACTTTTGTTTCTTTACCTGTTTGTTGATCTGGGTTATGTCTATCTAGGATGGAGTGACCTGATAATTTGTGTAGTTGCAATTGTTTTTATACATCTTAATTAGAATCTTTATTTTCATAGTGACACAATCCTGTAAGTAGTTGATTTAGTTGGTTTGTATGTTTGCATTGTTTCTCTCAATATTGATGTTCCTGATGCAAACAGTGACTATCAAGAATTTGTTTATTTTGTTGTTGTTGTTGATCTATCAGCGCTGATTGCTTTGATTATTTCTTCATTGTGGGAGTCTAAGCTGCACATGTTATTCCAAAGACAGAACAGGATTCCTAAAATATATTCAAACTCAGGCCTTTTTTTTGTTTGTTTGTTTGTTTTGTTTGTTTTTGATACAGTTTAAGTCACTAGAAAAAACTGAGTTGGACTGCAGTTCCTGTCATAAATGTTTATGGGGCAATGAGAACCAAATTTTAAAAATACTATTATGAAAAGAAGCCATTGTCAATGTTTACAGTTCAGTGTATTTGTTTTTATCCA
The DNA here is from genome assembly GCA_036247105.1 of Cirrhinus mrigala. Lineage (NCBI taxonomy): Eukaryota > Metazoa > Chordata > Actinopteri > Cypriniformes > Cyprinidae > Cirrhinus > Cirrhinus mrigala. Next base: position 6,045,103 of record CM070007.1, read on the forward strand.
CAAACCAGTCCAGAGGATGAAGTTCCTTTACAGTTGGATAACAAACAAACAAATTAGTTTTGACATTGACATCTGTTTGTTTCCTTTTCGTGTCAAACAAAAAAAGTTTACTTATCAAAAGAGTTAGAAAGTCCCAAACGCACAGTACACATTTAGCAAAATGTAGCAAAAACAAGTACACACACACACACACACACACATGTTGTGTTTCCATGTTTGATGGGGACATTCCATAGACGTAATGGTTTTTATACTGTACGAACCGCATTTTCTATCACCCTACACCTACCCTACACCTAAACCTAGCCCTCACAGGAGCACACTTTCACTTTCGCGGCTTCATCCATTCTTTAGCGGCGGCAATTCCTCAGGCGGGTGAGAAGGCCCGGGAATCTTGCCCCGCAGCCATTTCCATGCGGCTCACGTCCGGACCGCGGGGTCCGGCAGCTCGCCCATCCTATCGGCGGCGCTCGTCCCTCAACGCACCCTTCCTGGACCCACGAGGACACCAGCGTGCATGCACGGGGAAGAGACCGGTCTCCTGAGGAGAGGCGCGCTCGGCATTTTAACAGCGGCGGTGATGAGGCTTCATTCACATCAGGTGTGCCTCATCACGCCGCCAGACCTGGATGTTTCAGCGCCCCTCCTCCGCCCACACGCCCACTCCCGTCGGGAGCCTGGTGAAGGGTGGAGATTACCGACGGGGTGAAGCTGATAGTTAGGGGGGAGGCAGCCGACTCGTCACATTATATTTAATATTTAATTTATTTTTCTAGACTCTGTTTTAATGGTTAAATTGCATTTAAAAGAGTCAAAAGCATGTCTAATTAATTGAAATCATTTAACAAAGTTTAACAAAAATTAAAGACCTTTAGGTTTCTGTACACTCTCCTTCTTTCTTCAACACTGTACTTAAAGAAGCATTTTTCTCAGTTGTTTACTGTCACTTCAGCTTCCTCATGGTGAGCTTTAATCTGGCTTTTTGTGATTTCACTCGCTTTGCAGATATCTATGGCTTTGTTCAGCTCTAGATCCAGTTCTCTTAAGACCAGAGGTATAAAGTCCAGGGGGGTATTCCAGAAAGCTTGGTTAACTTACCATTTGGTAAACCATAACCTCTGGGTTGATTTACCCCAAACCCGCATACCATGAGTATGTCGGTTCCAAAACACCTGAGAAGAGTAAGTTTAATCAACCTCCTATTGGTTACCCAGAGTTAATGCGTGTGCACGGTGCATACATAAAGACGTTTTCAATGGATCGCCGATTTCACGAGTTAAAATGGAAAATCAAATTGAAAAAAAGAGAGCGGCATACTTCACAGAGGCAGAGTTGGAGGTTTTAATGCACGCATATGAAGAATTCAAGCCAATAATAATGAAAAAAAGCAATACGGCTGCATCGGCTAAAGAAAGAGAGTTGGCTTGGCAAAAAATAACGGACAGAGTAAACGCGTAAGTGTATTAAATTGCAAATTTGATATCGCCTCCCCTTTTATCATAATGCAAAATAATTAAACACCCCTTCCGCATCCTTCTGACTGTTAAATCACCATGAAAGCATTTACTTTTCCTGCCATTCATTTCTTTAGGTTAAAATAACAATGTATATTGACTAGGGATATATGGTTTCTTATTTAATAAGGTGTAATCCTTCTGGAGCCAGAAGAACTTTGAGCCAAGTCAAAATGAAACACAAAAACATTCTGCAAAAAGGTAATATTTGATTACACAATTACTAAACTATTTATTAAACACGATTTAGTATATTATTTCTGTCATGTAGCTAATAGAAAGAAGGCTGAAGCCCGTCTAACTGGCGGGGGCCCACCACCACCACCCCTCACCCCATCTGAGGAGCTGGCTTTGTCCCTTAATAAAGGGCGACCAGTGGTTGATGGCATTCCAGGGGGCACTTCATCACACACACCATGCACCACAAGTAACATGGTGAAATGTAAGTTTACCACTATGATTTGTTTTCATTATATGACTTAATAAATCTCTGTCACTTAAAGGCTTTTTGAACATGCTTAACGTTTCTATGCAGGCTTACTTTATTTAACTGCATATGATGTATAGGCTACTGTGATCTTAGTTGTATTACTTTGACATGTTTTTTTCCTGCATTATTGGTTTTTCTTTGATTAATATTGAGAATTGTATGGGTTGTATTTTCTTATAGATACTGATAGAGGGATTGTATTATTGGACCCTACAGAAAGAACACAGTCTGTCACAGTTGTAAGTGTTTTGTTGTCAGGTGCCTTTAGTTGCTTTTAGATATTTTGTGTTTTTTTCTTTTTGCCAGATAATGTATACTTGCATATTTCCACTGAAGGATGAAGATGATGAAGATGACGATGAAGAGACCACATCTGCTGTGACAGAAGTGGACAATGCTGGTAGATCCACTGAGGTATATGATGCATACCATTATAATGCATGCCCCCTTGTTACATTAGAGTAACAAACTGTCATTGTCCTTTCACAGTACATACCTGGGGATTTGCCCACAGATGAAGGTCCTTCAACCTCAATGCACAATCTAAGCAGTGTAAGAATTTGTGTGCAGCTGTCCATATTTTAATTTTATTGTCTGACAGAATCTCATTTATTTATTTATTTATTTTTTTGCCTTCCTAGTTGCCAGCAAAGGAGCTGTATAAGGTCCATCTTCAAAAACAAATAAGAAAAAGTGACATGGAGATGGACCTTATACAGCTTCAAATGGAGGAGAAAAGGCTATCCATTAAAAAAGCAACGCTAGAAATTGAATTACTGGAGCATCGCCTTAAGGTGAGAACTTGTGTGAATATTAATCTGCACGTTAAAAGTGTTGTCTATATAAAGCAATGTAATAAAAAAAAAAAATGATAATTTTGCTTTCATTGTTTTTCAGGAAATAAAGAATGAACTGCACAGCAGACCAGTGCAAACAATTTAATAAAAGTAATTTTGACAAATCCTGTCTCTCAAAAGTCTTCCATCTCTGTTGTGTGCAAAAATCTGTAGGGGTTCCTCTGGGCCATCTTCTTCAATACAAGGAGGGTGGCTCTCTCCTCTTATAGTGGCAATGTTGTGAAGTACAACACAAGCCACTATGATGTCGCATGCCCTCTCTGGACTGACCCGGAGCCCACGCAGACACTGAAACCTAGACTTGAGGATCCCTATGGTCATCTCCACCTTGGCCCGTGTTCGGCTGTGAGCCAGGTTAAAGCGTGTCTGTGGTCCAGGATCAGGTTCAGGGTAGGGTGTCATTAAATAGGGCAGACAAGGGTATCCTCTGTCCCCCAGCAAGTAACCATTGTACTGTCCTGTATTGATTCAAGTGTACAATACAAATATAGTAAAAAGGAAAAAAAAAAAAAAAAACATTGTATAAAGCAAAACATACCCTGCTGAAATGTCTGGCATAATGATGACTCGCGGAAAATTCTGGCATCATGCACAGATCCTGGCCATTTTGCCTCAACATTAGTAATGATATGGGTTGCCTCGCATATTACCTATAGTTAGTGGAAAAAAGTAATGCGTTTAATGATTTTTAAGGCAAAAAATTAAGGACACAAAATTAAGTTGTTACCTGCACATTGATGCTATGAATAGATTTCCTATTAACATAGTCTCCTTCATTTATTGAAGGAGCTTTAATAGGAATGTGGGTGCCATCAATGCACCCAATTACATTTGGAAACCCTGAAATAGAAAGTCATATATGGAAGTATCAAGTGTGTGTGTGCAGATTGAATACATGTATAGATATAAATAGTATGACTACATATTAAATATGCGTCATAGATTTTACTACAAAGGACAAACCTGCCACTCTGTGGAATTCCTCTTTAATAACACGCAGAGGTTTATGGCCAGGGAACTGTACAAACGTGTGTAAGAATCGTTTAAGTGCCAGACATACTGTGCGAACGGCTCTACACACAGTTGCCTTTCCCACATGCTCTGCATCGCCCACATTGTACAAAAAATGCCCTGACGCAAAAAACCGAAGTGCTATGCACAGAATGTTTTCTGTGCTAAGCGCAGACCCGCGGTTTGTGACATTTGCAATATGCGGTTTCAAGAGATGTGTTAAATAAATTAACGATTCTTTTGAAAACCGATAACGCTCTTTCAAATAATCATTAGGGAATGAAAAGACATCAATACGCGGTCTTATAACTCTCTCCCGGCGGAAAAAACCTCGTATAATTTGTGCCTCCACGTCCACAGGATCGTCATCAAAAGGGCACGCCATGCTCAGTAACCGTCTGAAACAAACTGACTCTGGAACATAACCTGCTACCGAGCAGGTTATCTTCAGAGAGTAAGGTGCTATGGTTACATACATACCCAGAAAATTACCTCCGTTTTTGGAACCGAAAGTTTAGGTTATCCACTAACTTACCCTTAAACTTACCCGGGTATGTCACATAACCTGCTTTCTGGAATACCCCCCAGGTTCAGAAAGTAAAAGTCTCTTTAGTATTTTCCAGCCAGAAGGTCAGAGATTGGACCAAGTCATTTCTTTGAAGTCAAGCAAGTCAAGAGAGTCAAATCCCAAGTCCTCAAGGATTTAAAGATAAAGAGATAATCAAGTGACTAATTAAATGAGGATTGTGCATTAGTGATGAACACCTGCTGTTAACGAGCAGTATCACTGAAGAGAAGCACAAAAAAAGAGAGGGTGCTCGCTGCATAGCCAAATGGGAGGAGCTGGAGCTCTAGCTCCCCCTCGCTGGAAGTAATGGGTGGAGATAGACACCTAACCACACACTAACCCTAAACATAACTCCACCCATTAGTTCACACAGAGGTGGAGCTGGACATCCAGAGAGGGGGAGCTGGAGCTCATTTGGCTCTGCAGTGAGTACTACTTGCAAAAAAATACAACTGACTTCAGCCACAGCCTTGGATGAAATCAACTGTAAATAAATAATTAAACAAACACATAAATAATTAAATCAATCAATCAAAATCTGATTAAACAACTCCACAAACAGCATAATCAGCTTCACTCATTATTAACCAGATTGACTTTATTTTATGTCTGCAGAATCTCTTATTGAGAATTAACAGAGGTTTAGATGTTGATGTTTTATTGCTGGATCAAAATCTTGAAGTAGCAGATTAGCTTACACTTTATGTTTATAACTCATTTAAATGAACATCATGAAGTGGTTCATCTCTTTGGTTTACTAACAGACATTCAGCTATTCTATTCCAAAACTGAATGAATGAATAAACAAATAAAAGTCTAATTAAACAAATGCCACTCTAATGCTTTAATATTGGGGGTCATACAATCATATGATCCTCAACAGTGCTTACAATAGGTGTGTTCGACTTCCTCTATAGCTACAGACGGCGATCAACGAGAGTAGCCGAGAGCAATCGTGGGCGGAGTTGAAAACGGAGCTGTCAAGTCGGACACTTTCTGCTCTCGTTAGTGACGCTCTCTTGGTGTTTGCATGCACTATCACAGATGAAGTGAATTAAATGGGCCTCAAGTGCCCTGTTGGTTCCCTGTGCATGGGATCATCTCTCTCAACACTTTCAGCTCAGGAAAAGAGGTCAGAGCCATCAGTATAGTGTTCGTCTTTATCAGACAAATCAATGCCGAGTTTCATGCAGTGATTTTTCATTTCTTTTGGACAGACCATTGACCCCAAGATTATTGGGCTCATACAGTTTTGCATTTGTACCACTATTATCTTACTTAACGTCAGTTAAGTGGATGGTTTATTTTTAATTGTGTCCTGGATTGCACTGTTTGTTCGGAACATTTGACTGCATCACAAACTGTATATAGCCAATTTCTATACAGGTCTTGTGTGTACTGGCCTCTTTTGTGTAACATGAAAATAATGTAATTAAAAAGTAACTACACCCACAAAACCTGTGGGCCTCAATCTTGAAAACATTATATATTGACAGATCCAGCACCATATTTCATTTTTGACAGGAGTGAAAACTTAGCTGTGAGAGACGGAAGTGCAGCACATTTAATGGATTATACACACTGTTCAGCTGGAAAAACACCTTTTGAAAATCCGTTTTAATAAACAAAAACAATTTAAAATTGTTTTAGCTGTGAAAAAGTTGTGCGTTGTAAAAATTACATGATCTAGGTCATTTATAGAGTGTGTGCTAATGTAAGACTAAGGGAATCCGTGTATCATTCGTCCATTCGTTTTTTGACTTAATATTGAAAAAAGAAGCCTGAGAAAAGGGCTCCTTTTTCGTTTTTTTTTTTTTTTTTTTCTCCATTTTTTTCCAGGAAAACAAGAATTCAGCTTGATTTTTTGTTTTTCGTTCAGGGGTGGAAAAATAAATAAACAGCTTGAATATTCGATTTCTACATGTGGGTGGAACGAAACGCCCGTTTCTGCTGACTGGTCAGCCGAAGATCAAACCATGCCCTGTCAGTTCTTCCGCAGTTTCGCGCAGAATAATAGTCCGCCGCTGGATAACAGGGTTTGATGGCACATTAAAAAAAAAAAAAAAGGGGAATCATGATTCTCTGCCATTCAGAGTGCAATCAGGACATTTATTTATTTATTTATTTATTTATTTCCAATAAATAAATAGATCAATCAATCAATAAATAAATAACATAATAACAATTAAAGTAAGTTGGCCTGATATAGTTCATACAGTTCCAATAAGTTGCAATGGGTTAAATAAACTCTAAGCAGATAAACGCGCCCTGTCAAGTGCAGACCAGTAGTGAAGCGTAAATACACAGCAGTCATAACTTTGTTTTTGCTGAGTGTATTTCATTAATATTGGGTATTAATTGTTGTCAAATAATTGATGTTTTATTTTCTCTGCCAACTAAACTTCCAAAACAAGTCGTTGTGCCTTTTCTCCATGCTGCCATTGTTCACATATACATTAGCATTTACTTCTCCTCACTTCATGACAAGTCCTTAAATTAATGGTTTTCATAAAACAAACACGAATAAATGCGATTTACCTGCTAAAATATTTTTGTAAAGAAGGCTTCTTCAGTCGGGTCCCAATAACATGCAAGTAAACTAACAGTCAGCAGCTATACAAGTGATGATACCTTTAGCCTATAGGCTATCATACAACAGACACATTTAATCAAACTTAATAACATTTAATATGTTTGGTTGACAGTGTTTTGCTTTGATAATAAACAGTGCTCTGATTGTGTGAGCCAGTGCCATCACTTGAATTTCTTTCCTTGGCAGCGGAAACAACTTAATGCTTTTTTTTTTTACTATTTACAGTCATACAGATAAGAGCAGGACATCATTCGAAACGGAAAAAAAAAAAAATGTCTTTTTTTTGTGTAAAATTAAAATGACTGCAAAATTCAACCCTTTGAAAACTATAGAAAACAACAGAATGCGCTGCTTTCGTCTCCTTGAACATCTTCCTGGCGTTTGCCACAAACATGAACCATAACACAGCTGACGTGTCTACTACAGTCTAAGATTATTTGACTTTAAATGCAGTATATAAGTTATTTTGGAATAAATCACAGCATGTTTCATGATGTTTTCATGAACTATTCGTTAGTGTGGTTGTTTGATGAGAAAAAGATTAAATGTAGTTGCAATAAATGTGTTAATTATCCGTTCAACTGCAGCAGCGGAGGACTATTATTCTGCGTGAAACTGTGGAAAAACTGACGGGGCATGGCTTGATCTTCAGCTGACCAATCAGTCTCATTCCGTCCACATGTAGAAATCAAATATTTAAGCTGTTTATTCATTTTTTCCATCCCTGAACGAAAAACGAAAAATCAAGCTGATTTCTTGTTTTTTGTTTTTCTGGAAAAAAATGAAAAAACAAAAAAGGAGCCATTTTCTCAGGTTTCTTTTTTCAATATTAAATCAAAAAACGAATGGACGAATGATACAAGGATTACTAAGTCTGTCCCTCACAGTCTCATTTTCATCCATGGCGATTTCAAAATGCTATCCTGACAGAAGTCTATGGGTCCTTACAGCACAAACAATCATCAAGTGGAAGAAAAAGAAAAGATTAATTGTGCAAGATTTTATTTTATTTTTATATAAATTGTTTATATTGTTTATATTATTTATTTATATTATTTTTTCAACATGACAAACATTTTCTGCCCTCAACCAAGGAAAACACTGAGTAAAAAGAATCAAAGGGAGTTACATTAATAGAACTTTACATCATCAGTACTGTCAGCTATAATATAAGGACACTAGCAATATGTTTACCTCATGTGAGACTAACCTCTAAAAACATTTATTCTGTTGTGTATTTTAAAATAAACATAGCCAATATATTATCAGCACTTTAGCAGTACATTTTTACTTTCTAAACATGCTGTAGTCCTGTTGTTTGACACAGCAAAGGTATCTGTAGAACTTCCTGTACTGCTGCATAATCTGGACAAGAATGAGCTGAGAGGAGGTGAGTGACTTCTTGACATCAGTTTAACCTCTGAAACTTATAAACTAGAAAGGAGTTCCCTTTTGAAACATCTTTTACATTGCGTGAAACACTTCTGGGGAAACTCCATTTATTCCCAATACTGAAGCCTGATAACGTTCATGTAGCTGCATAAACAAATGGCATTTCGTCCCACCAAAATGGGTGGGGCTGACTGCACATAAAAGTCAGCGCTGAGTGCCATTTCATTAGAATCTTTTTCATTCAGGCTCAGGCTCAGGCTCAGGCTCATTCTCGACCTTAGACACCTGGATGGCGCTCTGATGAGGCATCCGTTCGAGATGTTAAATTTGAAACAGAACCTCACTCAAATTTGCCCAGGGGACTGTTCTCATTGATGGATCTGAAAGATGCTTACTTTCATATCCAGATACCTCTTCACCACAGACCGAAAATACGAATCAACACTGTCACCCATCAGTCGAAAGATTCCGAAATGGCACTCAGCGCCAATTTTTACATTACATCTTACATTTCCAAAAACCTGCAGTACTCAATCAAGAAAAAGTGTGTATGGCTGCTCAGACCCTGACATGACGCTAAGCACTTTTCCACGTCAAAGGCAGTTTTTAAAAATATGACCGCTGACATGGATTTAAGCATACGCACACTCTATGTGCACACTCTAGGATCAAATCTGTGTATCTGAGTACATACTGATGCTTTACTTTTATTTCATATACAGCACTGTCTCTGGAAACACTAAAATTGTTTATTATAAGTAGGATGGAAAAAATGTCCAACCTCATCACTGAGGACACAATAGATCAGGAAGATGAAGGTTCCCTGCTGGGAGTTCAAGATCAGGAAGAGGATCTCCAGCTCCTTACTGTCATTAGTGAAGAAACCCAGAATCCAGGAGCAACCAAGAACCACAAACTGAGCCAGTGTTTTAAACACCATAATCCTGCAGAGAAACAGAGGAAGAAAGAGTCAATGTGTCTTCATTGTCTACATGCTATTTTTATGAAGTGATTAAATCTTTGTTTTTTTTTTTTACTTGGTTTGTCTGTAAAACTTCAGCATTAAGATTTTTGGGAGTTGCATTGAGACGATTGCATTGATCTTGATAAAAAAAAAAAAAATAATAATAATAATAATTGCATTGTTTTCCATTTAGTTCACATTTATGAGAAAAGTGAGGAGTTAAATGAGAAACTGTTAACTATCATGCAAACAGGTCCCAGAACACTGGGCCTTTATCCATTTTAAACCAGCAGCTATTTGGAGAAAGATACAGTCAAATAATCAGTAAACAAACATGGGTCAAGATATTGAGCAATGAGTCACTCCAACTAAACTCACTTTTCACTTCCATAGCCTTTATGATTCACTACAGCAGACACGGCCACCACAACCAGAGCAACTGCATATCCAATCACACACAGGAATCCACTGCTAAGCACCTCCCTATTAATGAAGCTGATCTGTGATAGGTTCTTCACACAGATGAAGAGCATCACAGCTTCAACGAACATCCACACAAAGCCAGATAAAAAGAAGTAGAAGTGCAGAAGGTCTGAGATCACGGCACACAACACCTGGAGACCATGAGAGACGGTTATGATGATTCTCAGTGAGGCTGTGCTGAGCTGTAGGGCTCCTTCATCATTCTCACCTGATGAGGCCGTATGACGTTCAGGAACTGCTGTGTGAGCAGGAACAGAAGGTTCCTTCATGTCAAACTTCAAACTTCATGTCTGGCGTACGCACATTTCCCGTGTTTTTTGTCCGTTGGCGACTCTTCCTAGTATTCTGCAAGTTTGTCGCAACACCACCTGAGAGAAACAATGCTATTAATTTGTAATTGATGAAATAGGCTAATTGACTCACTATTGTCACTCGAGCCTTATGGGAATGTTCTCAATTATGCAGTTAAGTTAGAACATATTGCACATATAAGCATGTGCAAATTTATACAACCCTTCGTCTATGGCAATGACAGCGTTGGCCTTATTAGAGGACATTGCCAATGGCAGAATCCGAAGAGAATGAGTTTTTAGGGACCAAAGTGATTTTCTGGACCATGATGATGATACGATACAGTTGACCAGCCAAACAAAGTGCAGCGATAGCCAGTTTTCCTAATGTAATCAGAGTGATCGACTGCACACACATTGCTATAAAGGCACCATCTGAAAAAAGAATTTGCATATGTGAATCAGAATCATTTCCATTCAGTAAATGTGCAAATAATATGTGATGCACAAATGCACCTAACAAATATTGTGGCGAGGTGGCCTGGCTAAAAAACATGATTCATACATCCTTACAAACAGCACGGTTGGGATGAGGCTCCAAGTTGGCAGGGAGCGTGATGGGTGGCTTCTTGGTGAGTGACACATTTAAAGTTATGGTTCTATCTAAAAGATTTGTATTTATTTATTTCATTTATTTATTTATTTATTTGTGCGTGTGATTATTGAACTTCACATCAGGAGATTGCGGTTATGCACTGAAGACGTGGCTGTTAACTCCCCTCACCAACCCACAAACTGACTGAGAGCGCAGATACAATGATGCCCATTCTCGCACTCGGTCAGTTGTAGAGCGGGCGATTGGGCAGCTGAAATGTCAGTGGCCCTGCCTTGATAGGACCAGGGGGATGCCCCTATACCGCCCTAACAAGGTGTGTCACATCGTGCTGGAGTGTGGTGTGCTGCACAATGTCACGCACAGGCACGGCATACCACTCTGGCACTGGCGCCAGATGACCCTGACCCAGAACCAGTGTATGTACAGCCCATCCAACAAGCCATTCAGGTCTGTCAATGTGTGATTGCGGCAATATAAATAAAATGTAAGTTCATTTTTTAACCAATTCCTTTAATGAGTGGCTTATATCTCTGAGTGGCACTTTGTCAGTGCGCAACAGTTCTCTGCTTAACTTCCAACTTTATATCTATATCTATATATTTTTTAAGTTCATTTACAGTGCAAGTTTCAGATCCCACCGCATTGACGGCATCCGCCAAACTTTCCCACTCATTACTTTTTTTTTTGCTATCAATTTTGGAGGACAAAATTCCAAATAAAATATTCTTTCTATAGTTTCTACCTTGGATATTAGCACCTCCAATTCACTTTCGGTAAAGTTTCACTTCTTGCTGCTTGCTTTTGGCAAAGTGGACTCATTACCATATTAAAATTTATTGATTTGGGGGAGGAGATCTGTTGGGGTTTTGTGCTTGTGCATGTGCGCTCAATTTTACGTTAATTGGGATGTACAAAGACAATATGCGTGGGATCCTACGTACGCAGAGTTTCATTCATCTGATTGTTTTGGTACGTACGCAGAATTACAGCTTTGTCCGTACGCTATGCTTTAGTATGAATTCAACGCAAGTCTTTGTACATGAGGCCCCAGCCCCACAATCACACACACCATATTCAACAGATCCATCAGTGGGTCTATCTGAGAAAACATGTCAGAGAACAAGAGTGTCAAATCTGTGCTGTTCTTCAGTGTTCACTAGAAATGTTCTCATACCTTTGGTGTGCGGCTGGTTTGCATAATGAGAGTGAATGTTGAGAGATGAACACAGGAACACACAGTGTAGTTGCTGTTGGTCTTTAAAACAGAACAACCATCTACAATCCACTTGCTGATATTCCAGTACATACAGGGCAGAGAACCGCTGGGATCAAACTCCTGCAAAAAGTAGATCAAACAAAATAAATATAATAGTGAAAGATGTTTTCAAATGTTCATCAGTTCTCAGGTGGGACAAAAACACATTTCAGTCTCTCACTCTGATGTGTTTGAGGTTGAAGTTGACTGGTTTGGTGAGTTTAGTGTTGGTGGTTTTGGGAAGAGTAGCTGAGATCACAGTGGACATCATGGTGTTAACCTTGTCTTTTTGGTGTATTGAAGAAGTCTGGCTTGAGTAGATTCTCCATTGTGCTGTAGCTCATGAAAGACATGGCAGCTGATCCTGTGTCACAAAAACACATACATAAACTCCAGGACTTGACAAAAAAAAAACAAAAAAAAAACGCAGCACTGGACAGAACTCCAGCTTTGCGAGCGGTGAGTGGATTCTAACACAAACGCCTCTCTTGTTTAACACTCCCGTAGGCCAGGCCCTGTCTCTGCAATTCTACCAAATGATTTGCATATTCATTTTTTTACATTTTCTTTCTTTTTCTACCCGAAGCTAGAGCAGCAACATTGAAAATCTCCACATCTCCGTGTTTAGCGCAAAAGCTCATACGGTTGCCAACGGCTATTTGATAAAATCACATCAAGACATTTAATGTACTTATTTCTTTGTTGTTCTTGGCAATCCCAATGAGATCGATGTCCACAGAAGCATTTGTAGTGTTAAGTTGAGGGATTTTCTTTGTGGTCTGTGGTCCAACCATGAAGATTTCTACCTCTGATTAAAAAGCACAGATATGTAAATGAAAATGTATTAACAATAGGTCATTTAAAAAAAAAACAAAAAAACAAAAAAACAAAAAAAAACATCAAACATTATTTCAAAGGTCTTCTAGACCTGAGAATGTTAAGTCAAGTAATTTCACAGTTTATATATAGTTTGCTTTACACTTTAGTTTATACTTTATACTTACCCACAGTGTCAAGAATAAAACTGACATAGTCACTTGTGTTTGTCGGTTTTACCAGCATGGACACCAGTTTCTAGCTGGCTTTAACAGACGGTTTCCATCTGACACCAGTTTATTTGGGTCAGTTGATGATGAGCCTAAAACCTCTGAAGCTTTGAGGACCACATTCAAAATGTTGGACACATTCTGTTTTAGTGATCATATAAATATGATTGTTTGTAAATGTTGGAACAAAAGAAAACTTTTCTGCAGGACAATTTATGCAATTTATGTGATTATTTTGTCATGTTTGTCTTACGGTCAAAGGAAGCACCTCTGCTATCATGTTCTCTATCTGGTCAAGATCTACACATTGTTCTGTGGTCTGAAATCACAATTAAGTTTTATAAATAAAACTGATAAATGTCCCTGTGTGCACTGTGAGGTATTTGGTGATTTTGGTAATGTTTTAAGTCAAAAGTTAATTGTTTGTATTCTCTTACATATTGTACATCTATACGCAAAGAACCAATAACACTTACCAAAAAAATATATATATACAAAATACAAAACAGTACACATTATACTGCATTACTGAGCTGGTGTTTCAGGTTTTATTGATTTGGCCCCAACCCTCCAGTCACAGTTTCAGAAATTAACCCTGCAACAACTTACCCTGCATTCTTCCAGCGGTGTGATATTTAGACCTGGAATGGGACGAGTTTTCATGAATTAAATTATTTCAGAAGTAATTTCCTTGGGACTGGGTGATGCTGCAGTGGTAGTGGTGTTGTGTGAATAATCAGTTGTGAATTTATTTATAAATAGTCTTTTATAGATTGATTATAAAGCTGATTAGATACATTACATGGCAAATACAAATTGGGTTATTCTAGATTTTGACGCCATTGCCTCCAGTAAACCTAAACCAAGGTTTGAACAGACAAAAGAGCAAGTATAGGATAGCCAAACATTAAATGAGATCAATTGCAACCATGACTATAACCAGAATTAGCGACTATATCTGCAAAAACGGCTGTCAATAGCATTAACAGAATAATATAATTTGGGAGTATAAGAATACTTAGTAATACTAAGATAACCAAATAAAGATTTAGTTTATAGTCTCAAGGAAAAAAAAAAAAAAAAAAAAAGAAATTGGTTTGATTTTGAATTAAATGTTTATAAAACCGTTCTTGTGATATGGTTTAAAGACACTTATGCATTATGCATTTATTTATGGTGTGTTTTGTAAAATTTGCATTTACATGAAAAATACGGAAGATCACAAGACTGATTTCTCCAACGTCATATCTTTCTAACTTCAAGATATAGACAAAATGTAGACTCAAACTCAAAGACATAAACATAGATACATAAATGTGTTAGTGACTGATATAAATAACAGCAAGACCAAAAAAAAAAAAAGGCACCAAAAATAGACTAGGATGAAAGGAAGTCCAGCATCATACTGACCCGTATCACTGGTATTTGTTGTGGAAGTGAATTCTTGTTGAATTCATTCCCAACAACAACAACAACAACAACATATGGAAACAGATGCTAAATCAGACTCAGTGAGAGCCACATTCTAGTCGAGAAACATGCTCACCTGTAGTAGTGGGACTGGTAGATGTTATAGAAGTGACCACGTGTGAAGATGCTGGAAAAAAAAAATAATAAAAAAAAATTAAAAAAAAGATGAAAACCGATGTTAAATAAGACTCAGATACTGAATTATTAGGTTTAAGATAAAGACAATTAAAGCCACATTCCAGTTTGGCAACACATTCACCCATAGTAGCGGGACTGGTAGATGTTGTGGAAGTGACCATGTGTAAAAAAATGTGTTCATCATGGACAATTATTTGGAGGGGTATCTTTTGAATGCCATATTCCAGTTTGGCATCACATTCACCAGTATTGGTGAATGAAACACATGCGAAATTAGAATGGCTCCTTCAAAATGAAAATGCATGCTCACCTGCAGTAGTGGGACTGGTTGATGTTGTGGAATTGACTGTCAGTAAATAACCTGTAAAATTTACAAGATGGGAAGGGACACCAAGACAGATTTAAATGAAGTATTGTGTTCATTAATTATGGAGAGTTGCGTTTAAATTTCACAGTGCAGTCCAACATCATCCTCACCTATAGATGTGTGACTGGTGGATGTTGTGATATTGACTGTTTGTAAATGACCTGAAACAACAACAACAACCACCACCAGAATGTGTTCTTCATAAAGATTATTAGAAGGAGCTTCTTTTGAAAGCCACATTCCAGTTTGTTAACGCATTCACCTGTAGTAGAAGGACTGGTAGATGTTGTGGAAGTGACCATGTGTAGAGGAACTGAAACAGATGGAAACAGATGTTAAATCAGACTCGGATGCTGAATTACTAAGTTCATCATGAAGACACTGATTATAGAGGGTCTTGTTTCAACGTTACAGTCCAGTCCAGCATCACCCTCATCTGTAGAAGTAGAACTAGTAGATGTTTTCGAAGTGACTGGCTGTAAAGAAACTGAAAAAAATATAAATCATATGGAAACAGATAATCAGTGAGACTCTGATGGTGAATACGGTGTTCTTCATGAAGAAAATTATCATAAGGGGTTCCAGTTTAAATAAAATAAAATAAAATAAATAAATAAATAAAAAACACATTCAGTCCAGAATCATCCTCACCTGTAGAAGTCAATCTAGTAATGTTGAAAACTAGTAATTGTGGAAGTAACTGTCAATAAATGTAACATTCACAACATGGAAAGAGAATTGAATTCACATTTGGATTAAGTACCGTGTTCTTCATGAAGACATTAATTATGGAGGGTTGCATTTCAATATCAAAGTCCATTCCTTACCTTTAGAAGTTGAACTGGTAGATGTTGTGTAAGTGACAGACTGTGCACCAGCCAATCCAGCAGCACGTTGATCTCTAGGCATAGAACTAGTAGATGTGGAAGTGTCCCAAAGTAAAGTTACTGAAACAATAACATGGAAACATGTTAAATCAGATTCAGATGCTGGATTATTGTGTTTGTCATGAAGATAACTATTATGGATGGTCACGTTTCAAAATTACAGTCTATACCAGCATCATCCTCAAATGTAAACTCAAAATCTGTAGATGCTGTGGAAGTGGCCGCTGAAAAACCTGAAGTAACAGATGGAAACAGATGTTAATCTGTTTTGGATACTGAATTACTGCATTCATTAGAAGGAGCTACTTGTGAAAGACACATTTAAAAACTGTTGTCACCTGTTGTAAAGGCACTGGCAGGTGTTTTGGAAATTTCTGGATGCAAATTGCCTGTAATATTAACAGATAAAAATAATAATAGATAATAAATAAATAAATAAATGATAAAAAAAAAAAAAAAAAAACTACTACTGTGTTCATCATGAAAATAATAATTATGGGATGGTGTTTTTTCTTACTCCAGTAAGAAACTTATCTGTAGCATTAGCACAGAAGCATTAGGCATAGTATTAAAATGCATGTACAGGTCTAATTTACATCAATGCACCCCATTAATATACATTTATGGTGGACTGTACAATAGTTATAATGTAATCTTGTGCAGTAAAACTGCAGCAATGACTACCAGTGTTCTTGGACAGATTCAAAAGAATCAAATTGACCAGAAGTGTCATGTTCTGTCTGTTCTCTGCACTTTTATTATGTGTTATTTTAATCAGCATTTTTCTCTTTCTTTTCAAGATTCCTGTGCCTGGTTTATAGTCCCTTTGTAGTTTTCTTTGTTGATTAATCCCTGATTGTTCTCAGCTGTGTCTTGTTAATCCATTATGTTTTGTGTATGTAAGACTCAATGTTTCCTGCATTCCAGGTTGGTTCTTGTTGTCTATGGATGTGTGGTTGTTTACAGTTTTATTTCCTTATGTTCCCTTGATTCTTGATTTTTTTGTGTGTATTATTATTTTTGTTGTTGTTAAAAATGCACTGCCTTTAGATCTTGCTCTCTTAGTTTCTGACCAGAACCAGAAAATCTGAGCATATCACACCAGTCCTCAGGTCTCTACACTGGCTTCCAGTTATATTTAGAATTGATTTTAAAGTACTTTTACTCATTTATAAATCACTCAATGGCCTAGGACCTAAATAAATTGCAGATATGCTCACTGAATATAAACCTAACAGACCACACAGATCATTAGGATTGAATCAGTTAGAAATACCAAGGGTTCACACAAAACAAGGGGAACCCGCTTTTAGCCATTATGCTGCCCGCAGATGGAATCAGCTTCCAAAAGAGATCAAATGTGCTAAAACATTAGCTACATTTAAATCTAGACTCAAAACTCATCTGTTTAGCTGTGCATTTACTGAATGAGCACTGTGCTTCGTCCGAACTGATTGCATATGTATAATTCTTTTCTATTTTTAACTGTCTTAAATTTATTTAAAATCAATTTTTAAATCATTTTAAAAGTTTTTAAATTTTTTGTTTTATTGTTGTGATTATTGTTTTTATGATTATTCTACTTCCTTTTTTTGTGATTATTGTTTTTATGATTATTCTACTTCCTTTTATGTAAAACACTTTGAATTACCTTTGTGTATGAAATGTGCTATATAAATAAACTTGCCTTGCCTAAGCAAAATAACATTGCGTGACTTTCGATGTTTATACGTAAGTTATCCATCTGTACATCTTTATAATAACATTTCAAATTCAAATTCAATTCAAATTTGTATACAAATGTCTGCATAACAATAGCTCACAGGTCCAGTTCCTCTGTAGTGTATTTTTAAAAACCTCCCACACATTGTCTTATGTTTAATTTCCCATCCAGTTTTGTCATCACAGTAAATTCCCCATGTTCATATGGGCACCACCAGCAGGGTGTTAAAAGTAACACCGAAGCAGTGTTAGAGTTAATTAGGTACTTAAGTGGTTAATTAAGTGATGATTGTTTGATTATTGAAGACACCTGATGATAATAAGCAGAATCTCTAAATGAAAGAGAAACACAAGCACTGACTTCCAGCCACAGCCTTAGATGAAATCAACTGAAAAGATTTGAAAACTCTCTCACAAACCAGGCTGACTTTATTTCTCTCATTAGCCTACTTAGTCTACAGTTCTGAAGATTAACAGGTGGTTAACAATGGTATTTTCTTTCTTTCTTTTTTTTTCTTTATATATATATATATATATATATAGACAGTTACAAAAAAAAATAAAAAAAAATAAAAAAATATTTAAACACCAAGTAAACTCTGTGGACTAAATGTTAAATGTATTCATTCTATCTCATTCATTCTTCTTCTTTTTTTTTTCTACGTTTTACCATATAACATATTTGTTTTTTGTTTTTTTATTATTATTATTATCATTTATTTATTAATATGGTACAACAGAGCAATACTTTTTTTCCCCCCAAAATTCATTGCATCTAACATTTATTCATTTTTGTCATGTTTTGTCCAAGACGGTAAAGAAGAAATGGTAAGGTTTCCAAATAAAGGTAATATTTATTATAACTCAAAAGCCTTGACAAACTGGAGACAGTGTTCAAACATAAACACGAACAATACCAGACAATGAGGCCTAGTCCACAAGTAAACAAGTATTTTTATAAACCGTTTTTCCTCCTTCATTAACAAAAAAAAAAAACAACATCAAGAGCATGGCAAACCAACAGGTGGTGATACTGTAAAGCTATGTTTGCTTCCCTGTATGATAATAGAGACAATTAAAGGAAAATCATAAATCACTTTAAAGGGATCATCGGATGCTAAGTTCACTTTTACATGTTGTTTGAACATTAATGCGTGTTGGCAGTGTATGTACAAATCTACCCTATAATGATTAAAAAATCCATGCAGTGATTTTTAATTAATCTGTAAAAATAATATTCCCTTTTTCAAATCGAGGCATTCTCAGATGCCTGTCGTTGTGGCGTCACACCAGCAGAGGCCGCTACCACAATAGTTCATTGACATGAGCGTCTTACCTCAGATCAGCTGTCACAGTCTGCCCTCTTTGTTCCAATGCCGTAGCAGGGATGTACGTTAAGTTAGACAATATCTCAGATTGAGCGATTGAGGTGTCGTGTTGCTGGATGTAATAATGAACGTAGTGGTCGTCATTCACTCCCAACATCTGAGCTAACGTGCTAGTTAGCAAGTTTAGCAGCTAAATGTGGCTAAAGTAAACAGGCTTGTCAATCCAAAGAGAGGGGCGGGGTGAGCAGAGCTCATTTGCATTTAAAGCAGCCTTGACCAGAATGAGATGATTTTTGCGGAGCTGATTTTGGCAACGTAAAAAGGGTGTTGTTTTACACTACCTTTGAGAATTTTTAACCAAAGTATATTATAGACTTTTCATTAAGACCCTAAATAATAATATCAACTTGTGGAAAATGGGCATTCGAGTGTCTAAAGTACACAAGGGTTCTAAATGAATGTGGCAACAAACCCTCCATCAAGAAAAAAATTAAAAACAAATAAAATAAATAAATAAATAAAAATAAATAAAAATTAACACATAAATTAATTCCAAAAGGAAGTTAGTAGATTACATTACATTTAATGACAGCTATAAAATGAGATGTGTAGTGTGAGATAAATGCTAATATATAGTTGAGAATGGAAAGTAATGTATAATATCTGTAATAAGCATTGGTTCTGTATGGTAATGGCACTTCACTCATTTTTTGAACATGATGCTAGCATTTTTGGAGACAGTTTTGATGTTGTTGGGCTTGTGTCCACAGAAAAGACATCTGAAGAACGTCCTGTACTGCTGCCTGACCTGGACAAGAATGAGATGAGACGACTTGAGTGACTTCATGAGATCAATTTAACCTATAAACCTCAATGGATTTTTTTTTTTTTTTTTTAATCAACAAGAAAAAAGAAATGGCCTTAAGAGATTAGAACTGCATTTTCAGAAATAAGTACTGATTCTTTACTTGTCTTCCATATACAGTCTCTGGAGACACTGAAAAGGTTTTTCCTATTGAGTGGGAGGTTAAAATGCCTTACTTATAATTTATTACAGAGGACTGACTAACTAACTAACTAAAAATGTCAGGCCTTTTAAAAGTTTGGGAGATCAAAGGCATTCTTTGTCTGTTTCAATTTTAATTTTTGACAGTTGAAGTTTGAATAGTTTGGGCTGATTAGAAAATTCTGTCACAGGAAGCAAATGGAGGAGTAACAATTGAAACAACTGCTTTTGACATTCCTCTCTAAAAGTCACAGATTACCAAAATAACAACATAATATTTTCATGAAAACAACATATCCAGATTTCACATGGAATATGGTGGTAAACTAAGTGATGTCTGACCTCATTATTGAGGACACAATAGATCAGGAAGATGAAGGTTCCCTGCTGGGAGTTCAAAGCCAGAAAGATGATCTCCCGCATCTCATTGTCTTTAGTGAAGAAACCCAGAATCCAGGGGCAACCAAGAACCACACACTGAGCCAGTGTTTTAAAAACCATAATCCTGCACAAAAAAAACAACAAACAAACAAACAAAAAAAAAACAGAAAGAATGAGAGTTAATGTGTCTTCATTATTTTTATGTTACTTTATTAGGAGTGGTAGCACAACAATGCATAATACTTGGTTTGTTTCATCTGTGAAACTTCAGCATTTAGACTTTTGAGAGTTAAGCTTAGACTGATGACAACTCTGATGAAGAGGATCGTGTTCAACTGCAGGAGAAGACAAATGATCACTTTAATTTATTCGCTTCAACAGCCCATAGAAAAAATGTCTGTAACTAGAACTTACTGCCAGTATGACACAAACAGGACCCAGAAAACTCCAGATAAAACCTTTATCTGTTTTAATCCAGCAGCTGTTTAGAAGAGCACACAAAATGAACAGTCCAACTAAATCCTTTATTTCATCGAATCAGTTTTTAAACATCTCAACTCACCGTTCACTGCCGTAGCCTTCAGGAACCAGACCGACAGACACACACACCACAACCAGAGCAACCACATATCCAGTCACACACAGGAATCCACTGCTAAGCACTTCCCTCTTTTTGGAGCTGATCCGTGATAGGTTCTTCACACAGATGAAGAGCATCACAGCTTCAGTGAACATCCACACAAAGCCGGAGAGAAAGAGGAAGTGCAGAAGGCCTGAGATCACGGCACACAACACCTGGAGACCATGAGAGACGGTTATGATGATTCTCAGTGAGGCTGTGCTGAGCTGTAGGGCTCCTTCATCATTCTCACCTGATGAGGCCGTATGACGCTCAGGAACTGCTGTGTGAGCAGGAACAGAAGGTGAGCCAACAGAAGACTGATGCAGATGTTGATTCGAGCCACATTATTCACTCCAGGACTCCACCGACAAAGGGCAAAGCTCAACAGGGCCAAACTGAAGAACACCAGTCCCACGATCACACACACCAAATTCAACAGATCCAGCTGTGAGTCGCTCTGAAAAAATGTTAGAATACATGAGTGCTAAATCTGTGCTGTTCTTCAGCGTTCACTAGAAATGTTCTCGTACCTCTTTTTGGCGGTTGGTTTGCATGATGAGAGCGAATGTTGACAGATGATTACAGGAACACACAGTGTAGTTGCTGTTGGTCTCTAAAACAGAACAACCATCTACAATCCACTCGCTGATATTCCAGTACACACAGGACAGAGAACCGTTGGGATCAAACTCCTGCAAAACAAAGAAAATATGAGAAAACTTAATATTAGATGTTTTCAGATGTTCATCAGTGCTCAGGTTGGACAAAAACACATTTCAGTCTCTCACTCTGATGTGTTTGAAGGTGAAGTTGACTGGTTTGGTGAGTTTAGTGTTGGTGGTTTTGGGAAGAGTAGCTGAGATCACAGTGGACATCATGGTTTTAACCGTGTCATTTGATGTGCTGAAGAATTCTGGCTTCAGTAGATTATCCATCTTCTTGTAGCTCATGAAAGCCACAGCAGCTGATTCTGTGTGACAGAAACAAAAAAAAAAAAGCAATATTATGTTAAAACATCAACAATAACGAAAGTATGTAAGTGAATGTGGTTTAGTGATAATGGTATGTTGTGAATTTTCATAATTTATATTTTAATCACAATTAAATATTTCACATACTTGTTTCATTGTTGTTCTTGGCGATCCCAATGAGATCAATGTCCACAGAAGAATTTGTCGTGTCAAGTTGAGGGATTTTCTCTAAGGTGACCTGTGGTCCAACCATGAAGACTTGACCCTCTGATTAAAAACAAACAAGCAGTTATGTTCTATATTAATATATTTAAAATATGACATATTTTCCCAGATAAATCTAATTCAATCACTGAATTTACAAACAAATAAAATGATCAAAAATATCCATCATGGTGCCGTTCATTGGTTACTCAGAAAAAAAGGTGGATATGAAAGCCAACATAATAATAGTGTTTCAACTTACCTACAGCAGGAAGAGTAAAACTGACATTGTCACTTGTGTCTGTCGGCTTCACTAATGTAGAAATTAGTTTCTCACTGGTTTTTAACACACGGTTTCCATTAGAGGCTAGTTGAGCTTGGTTGGCTGATGGTGATGGTGATGGTGATGATGATGATGATGATGATGATGATGATGATGGTGTCTCTGAAATCTCTGAAGCCTCGAAGGCCATAGTCAATATGCTAGTCACAGTCTAATTTATTGATCAGAAAAATACAGTTCAGCAGAGTTACTGTATGTGTAAATGTCAGCAGAGCCCATAAGACAGCACTGCTATGTCAATCATTTTGTAACTAACACAGATTAGATTATTTTATCATTTTATATGAAGACTTACACTCAAAGGAAGCACTGGAGCTGTAATGTTCTCTATCTGCTCAAAAAGACTGTTAAAACATCCTCCAGAGGTCTGACTCTGAAATCACAATAAAGCTTTATGCTGTATATTAAACAGACTCTGTAATATTAATCATGCTTTGCAACATTAATAGCAAAGAAATGTTAGTTTGTGGTGGGAAAATAAATACATAATAAATAAAAAAGCACAATCATATTTCAAATCCACAATGCATATTTTAATTTCCTATGTCTTAATATATATTTGGACTATTATTGATAGAAGCTGTGACTCCAACACTAAAACATTTTCATTTCAGAAACTCAACTTACGGTGCATCCTTCCTGCTTCGTTATATTTATAACTGCAATGACAGAAATCAGCATGAAGATAATAATAAAACAAAATAAAGCAAATGAAAAAGATCTTTGGGTTGACAACTTTTTAATCTAAAGGCATAACAACTTATGAACAGACACTGCAAGGCTGCAATAATCTGCAACTGCACATTTCACACTTTAATTCCTAGCCAAAAACATTAAATCAAACCACAATCAACAGAAAACATTACCAGGTAAGGTCGTCTCTGGCGTGACTGTTGTTTTGGGGGTGCTGATAACAACAGCTGAAAAAAAAAAGGGATGAATTTAAGACAACAAACAAACAGAAAGGGAAAGTGGAAGTGATATGCCGCGTAGCCAAGTATGGTAACCCATACTCTGAATTTGTGCTTTGTATTTCATCCATCAAAGTGCACACAGACAGCAGTGAGCGGTGAACACACACCCAGAGCAGTGAGCAGACATTTTTGCTGAGGTGCCCAGGTAGCAACTGGGGGTTCGATGTCTTGCTCAAGGGCACTTGAGTTGTGGGCATCGAAGGTGGGAGAGAGCACTGTTCATTCACACACCCCACTTACAATTCCTGCAGGTACTCTCTAATCCAACTCTAACCATTAGGCCAAAACTGCCACAACTGCCCCTAAACAGCTCATGTGAATATAACAAAATCAGATTGGGTTTGGACCTTAGTCTGCCCTGTTGCGGACAATAAGGTCATCCTAAAGCCCTTTGCCTGTCCTGTCATGGCTATGGAGGCCATCTCTGAACTCTCTGTCTGCCATGCTGTCACTACGAGGGTTGCCTCTTCCTGTCATGACCAAGAAAGCTGACTTTGAGCTTTTTGTCTGTCCTGTCATAACCATGGAGGTCATCCCTAAACTCTCTGTCTGTTTTGTTATGGTCACAGGGGCCATTTTAAGCTCTCTCTACTCTCTGTTGCAGTGTCGTCTGCTCTGCCTTGGTGGGTTTCTTCTCCGCCATGGTCATCTCTATCTCCACCTAATCCGCTGTGGTGGTCTACTTGTCTCCTATCTCACCACCTCTGTCTTGGTGGTCTTCAGCTATGCTTTGGAGTTCCTTAGCTTGGTCTGCTCCAGTTTATTGGTCTAAAGCTGCTTCTGCTCTACTGAGGTGGTCACTGCTGTGCTCGGTCTTCTGCTCTGTATCTAAATATATATATCCAAATGCAAAACCTAATACAAGTAAATGATGTCTGAAAACAATGTTTCCAGCAACTAGGGAAGAGGTTCTCAACTCTGGCCCTCAAGGCACATTTTTCTGCAGAGTTTAGCTCCCACTCTAATCAAACAAACCTGAACAAGCTAATCAAGGTATTTAGGATTACTAGAAAGTCAGTCATCTTAATTAATGTATTGTTAATAAAGATAATGTATTTTTATTATTATTATTTGTGAGCTCCAGGGCATCAGCTGTTGTTCAGCGCACATGAGCCCTGCCGAGAGCAGCCTTAACCCTAAAACTGACGATGTATACTGTGGGATACAAAATTAAAAGTCATGTTTTGAAAAAAAAATAAAAAATAAAAATGATCAAGTTGTACTACTTCTGTCCCAATAAGATGGAAAATAGCAATACATTAATGTTCTGATGTCTCTTTATGATCTTGCCATTTTTAGGGTTAACTTTTGCTCCTCTTCCAGTGATGGTGGTCACCATTTTGTCTGTCTGGGTCAAACAGTGCCCACTGCAGAATTCACAGAGGTTGCAGTGACCACTACAAAACCTCCCAAGGAGGCCACAACCGTTCCCCAACCCATTCTGCCCTGTCGCGGCCAAGAAGGCGATCCCAAAGCAATTTGCCCGTACTGTCCTGGCTATGGAGGCCATCTCTGAACTCTCTGTCTGCCAAGTCATGACCACAAAGGTTGCCTCTGAACTCTCTTTCTGTCATTTTCTTATCTCTGTTTCTTAATTTTCAACAACAAGTAAATAAAGAGGAGTTTACCCAAACAACAACAACAAAACAAACACTGTCATTGTGTTTTAGTGCATTGCTGTGTTTTTTTTTTCTTACTGGCTTAATAAAAGTGTCCTGAACCCTTGAGTCAGTGATATTCTGCTCTCTAGCTTTTGGCCATCTTTAATGCAAGATTTTGTTTGCCTGTTTTATCTGCTGACACAAGCACACTCACTCACACATATTCAATGGTACAGATCATCATATTTATCAGACCAATAGAGACACAGTGTGTTACATTACCAGTTTAGATGCTGCTAACATCTGAAAGTTTGGATGAATAGTGATTAATGAACAGATACACAGATATCATGAGTATGTAGAAGGAGCTCATGTAAACAATTACCTGCACAGTATGCTGAATTGCAGACAACTGGATTAACCAACTTATAGACATAATAACTTCCTGGACAGGCTTTGACTTTAATGGGAAAAGACCCATAATAACAGCAGTAATTGACATTGTGACCGCAGACATCTCGAGCAACAACACCATCTTGAACATCTGGGTGTCCACCACGAATCCACAGTGGGATGTCAGTGCCACAGCTATTTTGAGCAACACACGTGTCTGGTATCTGAGCGCTCACACCGTTAATGAAGAGACGAAACCAGCCACTCCAGGTGACAGACCTGTCACAATTTCTGATTGAAGCATATGTATTATTGGTCGCTCTCCATGGATGGTCCAGTACATTGTAGTTGTAGCAGGGATCAGGCAGAGTATCTGCAATGACAATATTTTGTCAATTGTTGATATTTCTTGACAGTTAAAGAAGCCAAGTCATCTAAGAAAAAAAAAAAAAAAAAATTAATGCTAATCTCTTGCAGTCAGCAGTCAACATATGCAACTCAGCAATGGAGACGATCAAACTAACCCAGCTCACTGTCTCTAGCTCTGTCTATCAGTGGATCAACAACTTTCTGACAGACAGGCAGTTAGATTGGCAAAATGCACAATCCACACATCTGCTGGTGTCCCCCAGGGATGTGTTTTCCACTTTGCTTTTCTCCCTGTACATCAATGACTGCACTGCAAAAGACCCCTCTGTCAAGCTCCTGAAGTTGGCAGATGACACTAGAGTCATAGAGTTTGTCCTCTGCACTTCTTTAACACTCTGGGTTGGCTAAGCTACCATATCAGACCTCAAAAGACCACAGTGGACAGTCCAGACTGCTGAGAGAATAATGGGTACACCCCTTCCCACTCTTCAGGAACTGTACTCATCCAGAGTGAGTAAAGAGGCAGGTAAAGTCACTCTGGATCCCTCACATCCAGGCTACTTCCTCTTTGAACTGTTGCCATCTGGTCGGCAATGCAGAGCACTAAGCACCAGAACAGCCAGGCACAAGAAAAGTTTCTTTCCTCAGACCATCTACCTCCTGAATCTATGAACTCATGTGAGTTAAATGCCCCCACTGTGCAATAAAAATGTATAATATACTGTCCAGCTGTGTGTGTGAGTATATTTAACAAAAAAAAATCTAATTAGGTTTCTGTTTTATCATTTCCAACAATAGCACACACGCATGAGTTGATATAACTAGCAAATAGACACTGCATAAGCTTGAACTGGGACAACCTTAAAAGATCACACAGTGATTAAAAAGTGACAGTGTGCTACATTACCAGTTGAGATGGTCACAGGTGTGACAGCTGTAGAGCTGGTGTTAATGTTGCTGACATCTAAAAGTTTGGATGAATAGTGATTAATGAAGAGAAACACAAACATCATTAATGTTTAGAAAGAGCTCATGTATATATAATTACCTGCACAGTATGCTGACCAGAACACAGTTGGTCTAACCAGCTCATAGACATAATAGTTGCCTGGACAGGCTTTGACTTTAATGGGGTAAGACCCGTAATAGCAGCAGTAATTGTCCCATTGACCGCAGACATCTCGAGTGATGACTCCATCCTCAACTTTTGGGTGTCCATCAGGTATCCACAACGTGACATGAGTGCCGCAGCTATACGGTGTAATACACGTCTCTGGGATATGAGCACTCAGGCCATTAATGAAGAGACGATACCAGCCGCTCCAAGTGACAGTGGTGTCACATTTGTGATACTCATGCATGTAATGTGTATTATTGGTGGCCCTCCATGGATCATCCAGTAGAGTGTAGTTGTAGCAGGGATCAGACAGATTAGCTGTTATGAAAACATTTCAAGAAATTAACGTACTGAGTCTTGATACAATACAAATTAACATTACTAGCAGCCGTTCACATACAGAATCCTTCATATCCTTTGGAAATATCTAAAAATATGAATACAATGACCAGAAACATGATTTTTCAAGACTTATATAGGATCCAAATGGACAGAAGAAAAAAAAAAAGCACACCAGTCTACAGATCTGCTCATTTACAGCTAAAATGACAAAGCACAATACATTACCATCTGCAGTTAACATTTGCAGGACAGTTACAGAGGCCAAAACATCTAAGAAAAAATTATAACAAATACAAATTCATTAAAACCATTACAAAGGCTGTAATGCTTATATTAGCAAACAAATGACAATGAAAGGCATCTTAAGCTGTCAAGCATTCTCTGTCCAAAATAACAAAAAAGGCACCACAAAATTAGTTCTTATGACTCACACCATTTTCCTGAAGTCTTCTGAAGTCGTATAACTGCTTTGTGTGTGGAAAGACTGACATTTTTGAAACTGACTATTAAAAGTGCCATCTACGCACCTGAGTTCTGGTAACTATTAAACTCTTGACTGTTCACATTCTCCATATTAACGTCATTAATGTAAATGAATGCATTGCTTGTGCATGTGAGCATCTGATTCTAGGATTCCAGAGTTTGCAAGGCAAAGAAAACTATACTTACACAGCATAACAGAGATTGATGCTCTTATAAAACCTGTCATTAAATATAAATGGGGGAGATTTGATTAAATTTCCTACTAAATAGGCTTTGGTCAGTGTGAACCAAATGCTAATAATAACAAAATACTTGCCTTTGTGAAGGAAAAAAGCCATTGACAATTTCAAAAGTTTAATGTATTTCTCTTTATCCAAAAGGCAGTTCAGATGACGAGTTCCTTTTATATTTGGGAACAGAGATTTATAAATAAGGAGAGTTTTAATCATTTATTGTAAAAGAATAATTCAATAAAGGATTCAAGGCTTTTTTTAAAACATTGTAAATGCTTTCAGGGTAATTAAAAAGCATGGTAAGTTTAAACAGGTTGCAGAAATGATCATATATTAATCATATTAGAATCACAGTTTCCATAATAACACACTTGAAAATGCCAGCTGGTCCACAAATGCTCTGGAGTAATTCATTTAATTAAAAAAAAAAAAAAAAAAATGCTGAGCTGGTCAGTTTACTTCACACACAAAAACCACACATGAACACACATCACACACATCAATATATGCTGCAGCGTGTTTGATTTACAGAGAATGATGGTAATCATTATGAGCAAAAAGATCTTACCTGATGTAAGCTGATAAAAAGTGATCCTCTACCAACGCTACTGAAAATATTTGTGCATGCTGAGATGTTTATTGACACGTTATCTGTTCATAACCCTGGTAAAGAAATAGGAGCCTACTGTTTCCTTTTCGAATTCAAATGAACATACAAATGTATACCTAACAATAGCTTACATGTCCAGTTCCTATGAAGTGTGTTTTTTTTTTTTTTACAACGGTCACGAATCCGGTTTGTGGTCTTCCGTCTGCTTGCCAACCACCAGAAATCGCCTTCTGATTACACTGACTCTCACACTGTACACATCACCATGAACTACATTTCCCATGCTCAATTATACTGATTATGTTCACAGCTGCAGCCAATTACACACACTATAAAAATCAGTCTCAAACAACCACTCGACGCCGAGTATGGGCCTTTTTCACGGTATGTGTTCGGAAACCGGAAGTGTCGCATAGTTGTGTAAAATAACTTCCGCTGTAGCCTGTATGAATATCAATGCCCATAGCACGGGATGGTTGTGACTTATTAATGAACAATTCATCATAGATGTTTCCTCGAAACATATTAAACACAGTTTCTGATCATTAAGCGGGTATGATGAAACAAGCAAAAATGTTGTCCTGATATTCCAACGCACGTTTCCTGATTTAAATGGGAGCGCACAAGCTGCGTATGCACAATACTTCAGAGACAGACCAACTTTTTATTTAAGAAATGCAAGAATAGCATACAAAAAATATCACATTAACATCAAACTGGAGTTCAAATAAATTTCAAATACATTTTTCATCCCAGAGTTATTCTAAGATAACTGGTTACGATCTTAAACGTGACATATCCTCCAGATTTGAGCGCAGTGATTGAATAGCATTATACTGTAAATAACATTGGAGATGAATCGTAGTAATCACTGCGCAATAATAAAAACAATAACATTAAAAATAAAATGAAAACCGTATACATATATTCCGAGTATTTCTCCAGCAATAACGTTGAAAAACATCTGTTGAACGTCAGTTTTATTGCTCTTTAATGTGATGTGTTTTTTGTATGCTATTCTTGCATTTTTTTATTTTTTTTATAAAAAGCTGGTCAGTCTCTGAAGTATTGCGCAGCGTGTGCGCTCCCATTTAAATCATGAAATGTGCATCGGGATATCATGACAACATTTTTCCTCATTTCGTCATACCCGATTAATGATTGGAAACTGTGTTTAATATGTTTTGATAAAACATCTATGATGAATTGTTCATTAATAAATCATAACCATCCCGTTACTATGGGCATAGCCATTCATACAGGCTACAGCGGAAATTATTTTACACAACTACTCTGCCTGCCTTGGATTTATCACCTGTCTTGTGGAAAACCCTTTCGCCTTGCACCCTGGATTACGTTCGCCATTAATCGACCCTTGCCTGTTTACTGGACTGCTCTTGTGGTCTTGCTCTCAATATTCTGTTTGCCAGTGTTTGACCCTGCCGGTGTATGACCATGCCTCTGAATAAAAGCATGCATATGGATCTGCACGCCTCCTCCGTTCACTCCGTAACATCCTGTGTAATTCAACATCAGTTTTTTGTTTGTTTGTTTGTTTTATTACTTCTAACTCAAGGAATCCAAGTGATGAGTCAAGGTTCTGTGATGGTTTTGATGGTTTCTGGAAATGTTTTATTCTTTTTAGTGACTATGTCACAAAAGCTCTTAGCTGCATTATTTCCTTATAATCAAATTAACTTGCAACAACAACTCATTATTCACTGCCATAGCCTGATAGACACACACACCACAACCAGAGCAACAACATATTCATTGTGCCCTGCGCTCCCCTACTTTTGCTTTTGAAAGGAATGCACACTCGATCTACTTTAATATGTTTAGACAATTAATTTCACCAGACTGATTGTAAATGAGGGTCAGTAAAAAGCAGGTTTTGCTAGAAAGTTGTTCTTGAAGGATGGATCGGTACCATCTGTTTGTGATCCAGCTTCACCTCCAGAAGAAGTGAGTGTAAATTTCTTTATAAATATATGCAAATCACCTTCCTAATAATGTGCTAGTTAGCAAGTTCCATGACAAATGTTGCTAAAGTGACAAGTTTCACACTGTGTCTATATCGGACGCGAGCGGCACAAACACTGTTGCCAACTAATTTTCAGAGAAAGTTGCTAAAGGAAGGTTGATTTGTTGCTAAATGATGTTGTGATGTCATTGCACGATGACGTCAATTTGTAATCAATGCAAAATTGTGTCACAACATCAAATCTCATTAAAATATATATTTGTCATACATGTTTACTTGGATTTGTTTGTAAAATAATATGCAAAATATAATATTCAAATATAAATAACTGTATTTTTAAATACATTGAAATAATCTTGACAAAATACATATTGTTGGAAAGGATTCCATATTTTGTGATATATATATATATTGTCACGGGTGCGGAGCAAGCGACAGACACAGTGGGCATGACGTCAGGCCTCGGAGAGGCTTTTATTAAACAATAAACAGAAAGTGTCCAAAAGGGGAAATAAAAGTGTCCAAAATAAACAGGGGGATCTGGTGTCCTCGACGTGACGGGGTTCCGTGAAGGAGGGGTAGTGTTCCGAAGGGAAGGGTCCAGGTAAGGGGCGGAGTCCGGCGGCCGCACGCGCTCCCCGCTCAGGTCCGGGGTGCGAGGGGCTGCGGCTTCTCTAGCGGCATCGTCCTCCTCCACCTATGCGGCACTTCTGGGGGATAAAACGGCCCGGCAACCTGGCCCGTCAGCCGTCACGGGTGCGGTCCTCATCCAGACCCGCGGGGTCCGGCAGCTCGTCCTACGGCGGCGCTGGTTCCCTCTTCACCCCTTCCTGGACCCACGAGGACACCAGCGTGCATGCACGGGGAAGAGACCGGTCTCCTGAGGAGAGGCGTGCTCGGCATTTTAACAGCGGCGGTGATGAGGCTTCATTCACATCAGGTGTGCCTCATCACATGCCGCCAGACCTGGATGTTTCAGCGCCCCTCCTCCTCCTACACGCCCACTCCCGTCGGGAGCCTGGTGAAGGGCGGCGATTACCGACGGGGTGAAGCTGATAGTTAGGGGGGAGGCAGCCGACTCGTCACATCCCCCCTCCCAAGCGACATCCCCGTCATCAGGCCGCCGCCCACGCAGGAGTGCTACCTTCCTCAACCAGGCTCCAGCAGTCGGAGTGGGCGGGGATTCCTCTCCGGGCGACTCCCTCTTGCAACGCCACCGGACCGGGGACAGAGAAACCGGAATTTAGTCGACAGCCTCAACCAACCGCAGGATAAGTGTTACTAAATGAGAAGTCACTTACCCCTTTAGCGGCTGGGAGGCCGTCACCGTTGTTTCTCCATCCCTCGGGTCCGAATCTTCTTTGACTTTTGCGAGCGAGAGGGGATGACGTCATCAGGTGTTTCCCACTGCGCTGTCTAAGCTCCGCCCATGCCTGCATTCTCCACCAATTGTCACGGGTGCGGAGCAAGGGACAGACACAGTGGGCATGACGTCAGGCCTCGGAGAGGCTTTTATTAAACAATAAACAGAAAGTGTCCAAAAGGGGAAATAAAAGTGTCCAAAATGAACAGGGGGATCTGGTGTCCTCGACGTGACGGGGTTCCGTGAAGGAGGGGTAGTGTTCCGAAGGGAAGGGTCCAGGTAAGGGGCGGAGTCCGGCGGCCGCACGCACTCCCCGCTCAGGTCCGGGGTGCGAGGGGCGGTGGCTTCTCTAGCGGCATCGTCCTCCTCCACCTATGCGGCACTTCTGGGGGATAAAACGGCCCGGCAACCTGGCCCGTCAGCCGTCACGGGTGCGGTCCTCATCCAGACCCGCGGGGTCCGGCAGCTCGTCCTACGGCGGCGCTGGTTCCCACTTCACCCCTTCCTGGACCCACGAGGACACCAGCGTGCATGCACAGGGAAGAGACCGGTCTCCTGAGGAGAGGCGTGCTCGGCATTTTAACAGCGGCGGTGATGAGGCTTCATTCACATCAGGTGTGCCTCATCACACGCCGCCAGACCTGGATGTTTCAGCGCCCCTCCTCCTCCCACACGCCCACTCCCGTCGGGAGCCTGGTGAAGGGCGGCGATTACCGACGGGGTGAAGCTGATAGTTAGGGGGGAGGCAGCCGACTCGTCACAATATATATATATATAAATAATGAGTTGAATGGCACCTGGTGGCTATAAGTGGTATAACACCTAAACAACATCGCATAGGAACCTCAATTTTTATATCAACTTTAAATTTGGAACACAACTTATTTAGACTTTATATCAATTTTGGATTAAAACATTTATTTTAAATAAAATAAAATAAAATAAAATACTACAGTGTATTTTCTTTACAGTAAATTTAAACTTCTATAACTTTTGTTATTCTTTCTTTTTTTTTTTTTTTTTAAATTATTTCACTTCTCCTTTAATCTGCTGATTGTCTTCTTTAAAGAGTCATTCACAAGTTTTATTACAAAAATGTCACGTCACAATACAGATTTACTTCGAATTTGAGACATTATCTGTTTATTTAGTTATTTTTTATAGTTTTATTTTAAATGTATATCACAATACCCATAGAACCTGTTGCCTTCCATCCTGAAAATACATTTTTCTGTTTGTGACATATTTCATACGAGGCATATGAATAAAGTAATACACTGTAAAGTGGGTCCTTACAGAAAAATGTCAGTTGTTTGAGCTTGACAAACAGAAATATTTATATTAAAAAAAAAAAAAAAAAACTATAGCTATCATAACTTTACAATTCAACTATGATTCCATACATTGTAAATTCATATTATATTTCCTTTACCGTATGCACATGCATTCACATTTTTTAAACCAACATTTAACACAAAGCAAGTTCTAATCTATTAAAATATGCTTTTCACCCACCACCAAGAAAATGCTGCACCTCCTGTACTGCTGCCTGACCTGGACAAGAAGGAGAGGAGAGGAGAGGAGAGGAGAGGAGAGGAGAGGAGAGGAGAGGAGAGGAGAGGAGAGGAGAGGAGAGGAGATGAGTGACTTCATAAGATCAATTTAACCTCTGAAACTCGTGAACCAAAATAGACTGGATAAAATAGGGCCAAATTATACAACAAACCAAAAAAATCTAACTCACTCTTCGCTGCTGTAGCTTTCAGGAACCAGATCAACCACATATCCAGTCACACACAGGAATCCACTGCTAAGCAAATGACAAAGGTGAACAGGGCTAAACTGAAGATCACCCCCATGATCACTCCCACAGAAGTCAACAGATAAAGATGCAAGTTGATCTGGGAAAATATGTCAGAGAACATGAGTGCCAAATCTGTACTGTTCTTCAATAGACACCTTAAATGTTGACCATCTACTGTAGACTGCATGTGAATGCGTTTCAATATTTTGAGGAGGTTTTATTTGTTCTCTTTCATACCTTTGGTAGGCGGCTACTGATTTGCATGAGAGCGAATGTCGACAGATGATCACAGGAACACACAGTGTGGCTGCTGTTGGACTCTAAAACAGAACAACCATCTTCAATCCACTTGTTGATATTCCAGTACACACAGGACAGAGAACCGCTGGGATCGAACTCCTGCAAAACAAAGAAGAAAATATTAAAACGCTGAATATTAGATGTTTTCAGATATTCATCAGTACTCGGTTTGCTCAAAAACACATTTCAGTCTCTCACTCTGATGTGTTTGAGGGTGAAGTTGACTGGTTTGGTGAGTGTAGTGTTAATGGTTTTGGGAAGAGTAGCTGAGATCACAGTGGACATCATGGTTTTAACCATGTCTTTTGGTGTGTTGAAGAAGTCTGGCTTCAGTAGATTCTCCATCGTGTTGTAGCTCATGAAAGCCACTGCAGCTGATCCTGTGTGACAGAAACAGAAGCTTGCATGAAATGCTATATGCAAAAATATAACATCACTAAAGAAGCAAGTAGGTGAGTAGTAGGTTTAGTGGTGATGGTATGGCATCTCGCTTTACATTTTGTTAATCACACAGAAACATTTGACATACTTTCTTTGTTGTTCTTGGCGATCCCAATGAGATCAATGTCCACAGAAGAATTTGTCATGTCAAGTCGAGGGATTTTCTCTAGGGTGACCTGTGGTCCAACCATGAAGATTGCTACCTCTGATTAAAAACAAACAAGTAGTCGTGCTATATTAATTTATTTACAATATGTGTGCTTTTTCCAACTGAAGTCTAGTTGAATCATTCAATTTGCACAAAATTCAAACAAATAAAACTTTATTATTGATGAGTTTTCATTTGTGATGTAGTTTAAACTATATGAGTCGACTTTTATTTAATCTGCTAACTAAATAAATGTGCATGTAAGCACTATTAACTACTAGGTCATCTGGAGGTCAAAGGTCACAAAGGTTATCCTACAGTATATTGTATATGCAAGTACTTGAGTTCCCAACTGGTTTTGCTCCCAAAATCAAATGTCCTTAAAATCAATCAATGTAATGGATTATTAGTATATGCTGCAATGACTCTTTGTTTCCACTGAGTGTTTGGTAAATGATGTACTAATCAAGAACTAACCTCAGCTATGACACAAGTATATGAATTCATGTAAATAACGACCACCATAACTACAGGTTGTTTCATGTTTGTTAGTTAATGTATTCATATGACTTATGTTGTACAGTAATAAACTCATCACTATATAGTTCATACATGACTATTCATGTACTGTTACTGTTACTGTTGAGTGTTTTATGCTCAAGGTAGCAAATATTCACAGAACACATCGTGGCCACCACAATGCATGAACTTCACTGTGAGTGGGCCCGTTTAATATGGTTTTCATGGTTTTTTAGAACATTTCTACCAATTGTCAAATGAATTTGCAGCAAAATACTGACCTTTGACAACAACAACAACAAAAGATACAGGCAGTGTTTTCTGTTCTCTGTTTAAACATTTGCAATTCTTTCAAATGATATACTACATAGTAATATATGCTCTGTAGACTAAATTAAGTCCATGACATCGTATGTAATCAGAGTTTTATCATCAATAATAATTGTAATAATTGTGTTTCCACTTACCTACAGCAGCAAGAGTAAAACTGACACTGTCAGTTTTGCCTGTCGGCTTCACTAATGTAGAAATGAGTTTCTCACTGGTTTTTAACAAACGGCTTCCATAGGATGCTAGTGCAGTTGGATTTGCTGATGATAATGACTCTAAAATCTTCTCTAATGAGCTGAAGGCCATCATCAAAATGTTCGTCACAGTCTAATTCATTGATCAGATAAACACAGATGCTGTAAATTTTTACAGTCAATAAGACAGCACTGCTATGTCAATCATTATGTAACTGATTTGATTATTTTATCATTTTATGTAAAGACTTACATTCAGAGGAAGCGCTTGAGCTGTAATGTGTTCGATTTGATCAAGAAGATTTTGAAAACATCCTTCAGAGGTCTGACTCTGAAATCACAGTTGAACTTTATATGATAAATAAAACACACTGATTTTAATAATGTTTTCTATTATTAAAAGCTAACCAAATTTTATTTGTGTATGGAGCCATCAATAATAACCAGAAAACCGCATTCATATTTCAAATATCCATAATGCACCTCTTATTTTCTTAGCTCTTGTTATCTCTTTGGACTATAATTGATGGAAGCTGAGTCCAGCTCTAAAACTTCAATTTCAGAAACGAAACTTACCGTGCATCCTTCCTGCTGTGTTATATTTATAACTGCAATGACAGAAATCAGCATGAGAGCAGTGATAATATAGAACAGCACATGAAAAAGACAAGAAAAAAAAAAGAAATTAAAAGAAAAAAAGAAAGAAAAAAAATAAGCATTGTTAAAGGTATTTAAGCTTAAGAAACAAAATCTATGAGATTTCATTGGACAAATATGAATTGTAATCGTAAACTTGGTGAACAGTTTTGAAGAATTAGATGTTCCCCATCCAAAGAGCTAGGAGTTAGAACCCTGTGCCTCTATTTATATTTCTGCAAAACTGAAAAACCATCCATATATGTACGAATCACTCAAGTTTCTAGTTGAAATGAACACTAGAGGCAGTAAAACTCAAACAACTTTTAGTCTTTTCACACAAAGTATGATTTACGGCAACAAAGTTTTGATTAATAAAGCCTAATCTTCACACAATTACTTGCAGAATATATGTTATGACTTTAAAACAACTTTTGAAAACAGATACTTTTGAGCGTTCTCGTCACATACAGTATATAGTTTCATATGCATGAGTTTTCTAAATTAGTAGGTTTGCTCAGTTATGGTGATATGGTGTTGCACTTAAGTGATGAAGAGCTCCAGTACGGACTGTGTGAAACTATGGTTCACAAAACAGCTTAGATCCGCATAAAGAAGTTAAAATAGCTAGGCTGCATCAACAGATGTGTTTTTATATGACTTTTGCATTTGATAACACTATTGGGTAGGTTCAGGGTTGGGTTTGATGTAGGGGATATTTCCAATACGATAGAGCATTAACCTTTAGCGACACTCCCTGGATATTTGAGTTCTGAACAGCCACAATACGTACCTCAGGCAGTGTAATAAAAATGCAGCAATACGTGCCTGTACCAACGTAATAAAAACATGCCGCAGTCACATATTGAACTTGTGTTTTAGTGCCAGTAATGTACATAATTACGGTGTTGCAGAAATGTATATAGAGGCACGTATTTTCATGAGCCTGGGCTGGTTTTCTTAATGCCGCTCCCACGGAATTTCTGACCATTCTAATATTGCATAGAACTTTCGCACATCAGGGAGCCACTATCAATATATGGGGTATTGAAATCGCCTTTGAATGCATGCTCACTGTTCACTTTCAATTTTGCGATTACGTATACTCTGTAAAGTGAGCAGTTGTAGAAGTTGTAGCAGGGGTCAGGCAGATAATATTAAAATATTATAAGAAGCTAACATGTTTTTTTAACTACATGTTGCTTTTATAAAATGTATCAAGAAGTGCAGCTGAATTTATATCTCTATTTATTTGTTATTAGCAAAATATTACAAAATATTACACCACAAAGTAGAACTGTCAGTCGTCAGGCATTCACATTCAGAATCCTTCATATCCTTCAGAAATGTCTAAAAATATTACTGCAATTACCAGAAACATGTTGGTTTCCCACAATGTATATTCTAATACAGGCCCAAACAGAGAGTAGCAAAACACACTAATCTACATTCAAATCATCATATTCATCAAACCAGAAAATAAGCCATATAAACGTAGCATGTTACATTACCAGTTAAGATGGTCACTGGTGTGATGGATGAAGAGCTGGTGTTAGTTCTGCTAACCTCTGAAAGTTTGGATAAATAGTGATTAATGAAAAGAAACACAAATATCATAAATATGTACAAAGAGTATGTAAATATAATCACCTGGGATAAAAAATGTGCAATACCCTATCCAATAAAAACCTTGAAAACGTGTGCATAGTACTTTTACTTCTCAAGCAGCCATGTTTGAAGACATACTCTTGTCCATATTCCAAGATGACAATGCCAAGATTTACCAGGCTCAATTTGTGAAATATTAGTTAAGTGAGCATGAGGAATCATTTTCATGTATGAATTTGCTACTATATAGTCCTGTAGGTTATAATAGGTTAACCCTACTGAAAGGGTTTAGGATGTGCTGGAGCATTAAAGTCAGGATTCTGTGGTGGCCAGTCTCTTACAAATTGAGCCAGAAGAATCTTGATATTGTCTTCTGGAATATGTCTTAATTGTTGTGATTCTGTCTGTGCACTGGAAGCTCCAAGACAAATTCCTTTTGTGTGTGTGTGCACTGTAAAATCCAATAGTTTAATTGTCTTTACTTAGTTGCTATACTTACTAGGTTTTATTAAGTTACAGCTACTTTCAAGCGAGTAAAACAATTTACTTACTGCTTTGAGTGATGTTTTTTTGTTTTTTTTTTTCCTCATTAAAACCAGATGTGTTCATCAGTGATTGTATATCAAGAGCAGGAATATGTTTGTGTGTGTTTTATTTTGTGATTTCACCAGAAATCTTTGCCTGTTCTGCCACAGTCAAGGTCATCTCTGAATCCTCAGTCAGCCCTGTCTCGGCCAAAGAGCCTGTCTCAGAACCCTATTCCTACTCTGCCACAGACAAGAATTTTCTGTCTGTCCTGTTATGACCACAGAGGCCATTTCTAAACACATTGTTATAGCACCAAACTAACATTGTAAAGTCAAGGCTCAAGAGCCCAATTAAAGATCACGAAGTGATTAGAGAGACACAGTATGGTACATTACCAGTTGAGATGGTCATTGGTTTGACGACTGTAGAGCTGGTGCTAATGCTTCTAACATCTGAAAGTTTGGATGAATAGTGATTAATGAACAGAGACACAAACACCATGAATGCGTAGGCAGAGCTCACGTAAATATAATTACCTGCACAGTATGCTGACCAGTACACAGTTGGACTAACCAGCTCATAGACATAATAATGGCCTGGACAGGCTTTAACTTTAATGGGGTAAGACCCATAATAGCAGCAGTAGTTGTTCCAGTGACCGCAGACATCTCGAGTGACGACTCCATCCTCAACTTTTGGGTGTCCACCAGGTATCCACAGTGTGACATGAGTGCCGCAGCCATATGTTTTAATACACCTCTCTGGGATATGAGCACTCAGGCCTTTGATGAAGAGACGATACCAGCCGCTCCAGGTGATGTTGGTGTCACACTTGTGATATTGATGCATGTAATGTGTATTATTGATGTATCTCCATGGTTCATCCAGCACAGTGTAGTTGTAGCAGGGGTCAGAAATATTAGCTGTTATGAAAATATTTTAAGAAATTAACATGTTTCTCATTACATGTTGCTTTTAAAAAATGCATCCAGAGGTGCAGCTGAAGACATTTATATCTCTATTTATTTGTTATTAGCAAAATTATTACATCACAAAGCATACTGCCGGTCTTGAATTATACAGAACAAATGAATATTACTAGCAGACATTTGCATTCAGAATCCTTCATGTCTTTCAGAAATGTCTAAAAAGAATACAGCTATTACCAGAAAAATGTTGGTTTCCTAAGATTTATATTCTTTAATGGACAGAAGCAAAACACACCAATCTACAGCTCTACATTCAGATCATCATATTCATCAGATAATAGAGACATAGTATATTAAATTACCAGTTGAGGTGTTCACTGGTGTGATGGATGTAGAGCTGGTGTTAATGTTGCTAACATCTAAAAGTTTGGATGAATAGTGGTTAATGAAGAGAAACACAACTATCATGAGTATGTAGAAAGAGTTGATGCAAATATAATCACCTGCACAGTATGCTGAATTGCAGACAGTTGGACTAACCAAATTATAGACATAATAATTGTCTGGACAGGCTTTGACTTTAATGGGAAAAGAGCTGTAATAGCAGCAGTAATTGACAGCATGACCGCAGACATCTCGAGTGACGACTCCATCCTGTACTGTTGGGTGTCCACCACGAATCCACAGTGGGATGTCAGTGCCACAGCTATACTGAGCAACACATGTGTCTGGGATCTGAGCGCTCACACCGTTAATGAAGAGACGAAACCAGCCACTCCACGTAACAAACCTGTCACAATTTTTGACTGAAGCATATGTATTATTGGTGGCTCTCCATGAATCGCCCAGTACAGTGTAGTTGTAGCAGGGATCAGGCAGATTAGCTGTAATGATACATAAATAAATAAATAATTGATGATAATCTCTTGCGGTCAACAATCAACATACTGTATGCAACTCGGCAATGGAGACAAAAATTCACATTCAACACCCATACGATCAGCACAATCAGCACTGTTGCCCCCTAGGGATGTGTTTTCCACGCTGCTTTTCTCCCTGTACATCAGCGACTGCACTGCAAAAGACCCCTCTGTCAAGCTCTTGAAGTTTGCAGATGACACTACAGTCATCTACATCATCCAGGACGGTGGCGAGTCCACATATAGAACAGAGGTTGAGCATCTGGCTGTCTGGAGCCGAACAGTGGAAATAAGAGCGGACTACAGTGGATAGTCCAGACTGCTGACAGAATAACTGGTACACCACTTCTCATTTGCCAAGAACTGTACTTATCCAGAATGAGAAAAAGGGGTGGAATTATCTCTCTGGACCCCTCACATCCAAGCAACTTTTTTCTGAACCGTTTCCATCTGATTGGCACTACACAGCACTGAGCACCAGAGCAGAAAAGTTTCCTCCCAATGTACAATAAAAATGTGGAATACACTATCCAGTAAACCCTATGACATTGCACAGGTTTATTTTTCGTATTTTGCAGTACAATTATTAAACATATTAAAGATACGCTCATAAATCAAGAACAAAACATTTATAGCTGCATTTATAAACTGCTTACTAATGTCTATTAAATGTAGAGTCAATGCTTTATAAGTGATGAGTTTCTTACTTACTAATGCTTAACTAATGATTCATAGTGTGCAGTTATTATAAAGTGTTACCGAATAATCAAATATCTAAAGTGATGCATAAAAATTGTGATCGGTTCTTAATTAGGAATACAGTCTAGTCACTTGAGAATTGGAGTCAGATGAAGCACAGAGCTAGACTCAAGCTGAAACTAAATCCTAATAAACTGGGTGAACTTCTGCAGAAGTGCAAGTAAAAGACCTACATCACCCATGCCGTTGGATTCCAGGTGCATCGGACTATTTAAAACATGATGAAACTAACTACTGCAATGAATACAGGCAAGGCAAACTAGAACAGAGAGAAAGCAAAACCAACACAGACTACACGTGACAGTTGTGCTATTGGAAATTACAATCTAATGAAATGAAAGGTTCTTTCAAACAGATTGCGTTTAGAACATAAAACATTGCTGCATTGTTAATGAGAAATTATACTGTACAATATTTATACATCAGTTGTATAAATGTGTTTGACTCACTTTGGCAGATGACTCCAGCATCTTCATGGTGCCCACAGTCATGTGATCCCCATCCTCCTGATGAACAGTTTTTCAACGTAGCTTCACTCCCATGGCACTGGACATCATCCAACCATATTTGTCCAGAACCTTGTCCAAAATAAGCAGAACTCTTTGCCTCTGTAACATTCCCACAGCCCAGTTCTCTGCACACCACTGTTGCGTCTCTAAAATCCCACTTATCATCACACACTGTTCCCCATATTCCATTGTGGAGAACCTCCACTCTTCCAGAACAGGGGTTGGATCCATTCACCAACTTGACATCTGTTAATCACAGACATTATAAAGATAGAAGAACAGGTCATTAGCTTACTGGTAGTATCAGTTGAGCCTGAAGACTAAACTTAGAGAATGAAATCAGATCATAGCCAGAATGTCACACTCAGGTTCAGGAGAAAATGAAGAAAACAGTCCAAGACAACGTAACAGTGTGTTTACATACAAACAATACCAGATCACAACTAAATGAGAAGGTCAAACTCAAATGATGAACAGGTGATGACTCGTTAATAAGAAACCATAGTAGCAAACAAGGAGTGGGAAACCAGAACAAAGAATCACAGGCCATTGTTAGAACCAAATGAAAACTTAACCAAAACAGGCAGTTTGTGACATAGAAAGACACAGCACTGATAGAGCTTTTAAGATTTTAGACAAGAAATCAACAAGAAATTCTAAAAATACATAAATAATAAAAAAGATAATGTAATATCCAGAGGTGGGACTTTCAAGTCACAAGCAAGTCTCCCAAGTCTTCAAAGAGTTACATTTAATGAGATAATTGACTAATTAAATGATGATTGAGCATCAGTGATGAACACCTGCTTTTAACAATCAACATCACTGAAGAAAAGAAAAACACAAGAACTACGACTTCAGGCAGAGCCTTGGATGGAATCAACTGAAAACACACACACACACACATACACACACACACACACACACACACACACAATGCCAACATAATTGTGGTCAAGGTTTGCTTTAGTTGGGCTCTTGATCCTTTTACTAGTTTAAAATAATTTACTTTTAAGCAATTGCAATATTTTTTCACAGCAAACATTTGTGCGTTGTTGAATCAAACCTTGAAATAGCAAATTAACTTATTATATTAAATAAGCTTTCTGCTTATAACTCATAATGAATGATCATCATGAAACAGTCCCACTCTTTGGTTTATTGACTGACATTCAGCTATTACTGAGCTGTTAAAAAAAAAAAAAAAAAAAAATCTTATTAAACAAATGCCACCATAATGCTTCAATATTGAAAAGAGAGAAAAAAGAAAAAAAAAAGTATTGTGTTGGCTCAGGCTTTAAGACGTGAACACTTATCATACCATCCCCAACAGTGGTGACAATAATTATTCATACTGCAGTGCATGATGGGCGTTTTTACTATGTTGTTACCCAGCATTGCAGCATGAAGCATTTTGTTGATTGTCACCGTTGTTGAGATTTATATG
This sequence comes from Cirrhinus mrigala, assembly GCA_036247105.1. Lineage (NCBI taxonomy): Eukaryota > Metazoa > Chordata > Actinopteri > Cypriniformes > Cyprinidae > Cirrhinus > Cirrhinus mrigala. The sequence goes on from CM070007.1 coordinate 6,088,162, forward strand.
CTGGTTCTTGATGTCTGTGTGTCTAAATGTTATAGAAAATCAGTTGTTTACATACATTATGTAGTTTTAAAAAAAATTCACTTTGGCTTTTAGAGCAAGGATTTGTTTGCAGCTTTATCAGGCTCAATGGTTCTGGCCTGAGCAGATATAAATGAAATGCTGTTGGCTACTTTAAAAATGGGCAGGTCTGATTAATATGTCCTGCCCTGTCTTCCTGTTTCAGTTGAAATTACATCACCACACAAAGTAACGCACCGTGTTTCAAGGCACTTCAGCGGACCTTTAAGATGTGTGCATTGTGCACAAGTGGTACTCCAAATAAAGTTTAATTACATTTTTTATATTAGTAAGTCTTGAGCTTAATAAATAAGTTAATAGACTTGAGCTATACTTAGTAAAAAATAAATGCATTTTAAATCTATTACTTTTTCACCAGGGGGTTTATACGTCATATAAAATGTTTGAATCTTTTTTATGGATCTGTAAAGAGAGTGTATACACCATTTTGTAGAGCTCCCCTAGGCATGTCTGATCGGAATGTACCTGGTTCCATTATACAAATCTGCCCTGACAAAAACTAAGCCGAAATGTTGTTTAGTTCCAGTGTGGTCAAAGAAATTGATTAATTGTGTCCAGGACTGCTTTAACTGTAAAAATTGGGATGTGTTTAGAAATGCTTGTGCTGTTTTATGTGAACTCACAGAGACTGTGTCAGGTTATGTTACTCTTTGTGAGGACCTTGTTATCCCCAAGAAAGAAATTAGCATTTATCCAAATAATAAACCATAGATCACTAAATCTTAAAAAAAAAAAAAAAAAAAAAAAAAGAAAGAAAGAAAGAAAGAAAGTCTAAAAAATGTAATATTGCTTTTGACAAGAAGCTTGAGCTTGATCTTTCTAATGATTTGAGTGTTTTTATAATCGTTTTAATATTCAGAATTTTAATCAGGAATTGGCAGTTTTTAGAAATGCTTCCCTGGAGCAGAACAGTGTAAATGTTGATAAGAATGGTCTTAAAACTTTTTTTGGGTGTTACAGAGAGGAAAAGTCCTGGCCTAGATGGTATTAGAGTCCATATTCTTAAAAATTATGCAGAACAATTGGCAGATATTTTGTTTCATTTTTAGTATGTCATTGCACCTTCATAAGGTTCCTCGTCTTTGGAAGAAATCTATCGTTGTAACTGTGCCTAAGAATAATGTACCAAAATGTTAAAAAAGAAAAAAAAAAAAAAAAAAAAAATGCATCCAGGATAGATAAAAGTGACAACTCAATGAATGGAGCATGTGGCACATCATGTGTGGGACCTTTTGATTTCTGTCTGGCTTGTGACAGCTGACTTAAAGGTGTCAGTTTACTCTGCGTGGTCTGAATAAACTCAGACTTGCAAGTTTGTGATCATGAGACCCGCAACCTCCAGCCGACGTGATACTGGGTCCCTAATGAACAAATAATTGAAAGTATGAAATATCCAGAATAAACTAATATCTACATTAGTACATAACTAAAATTTGTGATCAGTTCTTAATTAGAAATACAGACTAAATTTAATGATCACTTGATTAGTCAGATTAAGCACAGAGCTAAAATCATCTTGATACTAAATCCTAATAAATTAAGTGAACATTGTGGAAGCACAGGTAAAAGATCTACACACATTATACTTTCACCCATGCCGTTGGATTATGTCAATGGGCCAATGTGTGGTCCTTACAATAACTTTGGAAATAGCACGCTAACATAAACAATACCAGATGGGGAATAAAGGAAAACTCAGAGCTTAGATACAAGAAGAGAACAGAACAGAAACAGGTGTGTGGGACTAATTTAAAAATGCGAAAAAATAACTAGTGCAACGAACACAGGCAAGGCAAATGGGAACAGATAGAAAGCAAAACCAAAACAGAATGCATGTGACAGTGGTGCAATTGAAAATGCAAACAAAATGAAATACTCTAATGATACATTGGTCCTTATAAGTAGATCAAGTTATTTAAAACATGAAACACTACTGCATTGTCAATGACAAAATATACTGTACAAGATCACAGCTATACATCAGTTGTATAAATGCGTTTGATTCACCTTGGCAGATGACTCCAGCATCTTCATGGTGCCCACAGTTATGTGATCCCCACACATTTGACAAACATTTTTTCAATGTAGATTCATTCCCATAGCACTTGACATTATCCAACCATATTTGTCCAGAACCTTGTCCAAAATAAGCAGAACGTTTTGCCTCTATTACACGCCCACAGCCCAGTTCTCTGCACACCACTGCCGCGTCTGTCAAATCCCACAGATCATCACACACTGTTCCCCATATTCTATTGTAGAAAACCTCCACTCTTCCAGAACAGGGGTTGGATCCATTTACCAGCTTCACAACTATTAATCACAAACAATATAAAGATAGAAGAACAGGTCATTAATGTTCTTGCTTATTTGTTTGTATTTTTGATGAGATAAAGTAAATATAGCTGCAAGAAGCGTTGATGTGCCCAAGCCCAGGTAGTATCAGTTGAGCCTGAAGACTAAACTAAGAGAATGAAATCAGATCATTTTAAACAACAAGAAATCAACAAGAAATTCTAAAATAAATAAATAAATAATGTCTCAATATATATCCAAATGCAATAAAACAATTATGTCTGGAAACACTGTTCGTAATAACAAGGAATTGCACAACTTCTAAAAATATGTATTAATAGGACTGTACAGCCATTTAGTGGTTAATTAATGGTATTACATTTGTTATTATTATTTATTTATTTCCATTCAATAGCTGCACGGGGGAGTGCAACATGGAGCAAGTGAGGGCTATGGAGAGCCCTGCCCACTGCACCATTGCTGGGGGTGAGCTGGAAAACAACTCTGGGGACTTGATTGACTTTTCTACTGAAGTTCTAGAAAATAACTCTGGGGATTTAATAGACTTCTTTACGGAAATATCTACCTGTCATGTTATACCTGCCTGTATGGAATCCCCACCCACCCTCCCTCTTCTGCCTATGTCAACGTCTGTCTGCTCACCGCTGTCCCCTGACAGCCCCTCTGCTCACCCTCAGTCTTCCACCTGGGCAGTGGGCTCGCCGCGGGTCTGCCAGCGGCGTCAGGGCTGGAGGATCCCTCATCTCCGCCTCCAGCCTCAGAGTCCAGAACTCCGCCTCGGCCCTCCGACCCTGCGGCTCCACCACGGCTCTCAGCGCCCTCGTCTCCATCGTCGCCCATCGGTCCACCAGCTCCACCGGGCTCCCTCGTCTTTCCGGCTCCGCCCTGGTCGGTCGTCGTCCCTTCGTCACCTCAGGACTCTGTTCCTCTGGCTGCGCCTCGTCACTCCGTCCCACCAGCTCCTACGGACTCCTCCCTCCCTCTGGCACAGCCTCCATCCTCTGTCGCTCCGGCTCCGCCGCGGATCTCCGGATCTCCGCCTACGCCTTGGTCGCCAGAGCCTAGGGCTTCGCCTTGGCCCTCCGGATCCTCGGTGTCGCCCTGTATCTTCGGCTCTCCGTCTCCGCCTCGGGCTCCTCCGCCAGCGGCTCCGCCTCCGTCGGTCGCCCCCCTGGAGTCGTCAGCCCTTCCTCCACCATGGCTCCTCCCTCCGTCGGCTCCACCGTGGGTCGACATCATGGCTGCGGTCTGGGTCTTCCTCTGCTTCTCCTCCTTCGGATCCCTCCTATCTCCTCCTTGGCTCCTCCCTCCGTCATCACCTCCACGGACTACTCCGTCACAACTCTGGAATTCATCCTTTGTTCTCCTCCCGGGAGTCCGTCCTCCTCCAAAACCCCCTCCTAAAACTTGGTATTTTCTGTTCTCTTGTTTGTCGGCGCGAGGACGCGCCTTTCCGGGAGGGGGAGGTAATGTCACACCCCTGGACTTTGAGTTGGTTTCTCCCATCCATTCCCCCTGCTGTTTTGTGTACTATGGTTTATCCCTAATTGCCTGCACCTGAGTTTGTAATCACCATGTCTATTTATTGTGTGTGTTCACCATCATGTCTTGTCGAACCTTGATGTTGCCACCCCGTGTTCCTGTGTGTTTCCTGCTTCATTGGATTATTAAAGACTTTCACGGTTTACTTCGTCGTTGTTCGCTTGTTGTGTGTAAGCGTTACAATAGCACAATTGTCAACAATTTAAAAAAGACAACATATTAGAAAAAAATAAATAAATCAAACAATTTGGGCTGCGGGTGCTTTTGAGCTGGTGTGATTTTGTGCATTTATTTGTCATTCAAACTAACTGAATCAGACAGAAAAATGATTAGACTTCTTATCAGTGGCGGCCTGTCAATAGGGGGCACTGGGGGCGTTGCCCCCATCTAGTTAGCCAGGGAAGACTTCAACATATATATAAGTTAAATGTATTGCAAAATAATCACAACATTGCATTATTTAGTCACACTATTCAACTCGTTCACTTTGTAAACAATGGGTCGGTACTTCTGCAGCAATGTAGGACAATTTTGAAGTTGAAAAAAAAGAGAAAATGAGATGGGAGATTTTCAACCTACCCCAACTGTCTTGAACCAGAGTGCACAGAATACACGCAGAGCTAGACAAGATGAGCATTTGAGGTTAAAAAGTCTATAAATTGTACAGTTTTTTTTTTTATTTTATTTATTTTTTTTTTAGCACCAGCCACCACTGCTTCTTATCAACCCTAGTATTATAGCCTTCATCTGTTAGCTGAATTGCCTGATAGTTTTTAATTTGTTGTTAGTCCCCAGAGCATTAGAAATTCATGAAACTAAGCATGTTTCCTCAGAATGACTTGTTCTCCATATGTAAAAGGTTATGGGGTATTTTGGGAAATGCATTTTTAAGATAAGAAAAATACTGTTTCCTTTTTTACCATTATTATTATTAATCATAATGGCTACATCATTCAAATAGCCAAAAAACATAAGCAATGTAGTATCTTCAATATCGTGGCATCATGTTGACAAAGTTTGGTATGAATTGCATGATTTTCCTAGGAGGAGTATGGAATAACACACAGCCTGAATTTTCAAAAACATCCACATACACTCTTAAAAATAAAGGTGCTTTAAAAGGTTCTTCAAGCGATGCCATAGAAGAACCATTTTTCCACACACACACACACACACACACACAAAAAAATAAAATAAATAAATAACATTCAGTCAAAGGTTCTTTAAAATACCATCTCTTTCTTAACTTTTTATAATCTGTAGAACTTGTTTTTGTCACAAAGAACCTTTTGTGAAACAGAATGGTTCTTCAGATGTTTAGGGATCTTTATGGAACCATTTAGACAAAAAAGGTTCTTCTATGGCATCGTGAAGTACCTTTATTTTTAACAGTGTAGCTAATGACTGTAAAATAGAAAGTTGTCCAGCTTGATGAGAACAATAAATTAAATAAGACTTGTTCCCTCAATAACCCCCCAATTTACTGCTTATTAGTAGTTAGTAAGGTAGATGTTAAGTTTAGGTATTGGGTCAGGTTAGGGGATCTAGAATATGGTCATGCAAAATAAGACATTAATATGTGCCTAATAAGTACTAATAAACAGCCAACATGCTAGAAATGCTAATAAGCTACTAGTTAATAGTGATAATTGGTCCTAATAGATTAAGTGTTAGCCAATTTTTACATTTTCTGCAGACATGAATGAAGAAAATTTGCCATTAGTTTTGTTTAGTGAGTTTAGCAAAGAGGCTCAACATGCCAATATACAGATCTGTTCATTTACAGCAAAAAGCACAATACATTACCAGCTGTAGTTGTCTTTTGTGTGATAAATATGCAGGCCATGACATCTGAAGAAATTAAAAAAAAAGAACATTAATACAAATTATTCAACAAAATACAAAGGCATCAGCATTTGAAATAGACAACTGACCAAATACGAAAACAAATCAAATAGTAAGGCTTTCTGTGAGTCTCACTTGTGGAGTTTCTATGTGAGGGCACCCTCTGCGGTCGAATATGAATGAAACAGACATTAAACCATTCAGAAACGGGCTGTCTTGAAAATGGCTTTGTAAGTATATCTGCGACCAAATCAATTTCTTCTCCTCTGTCAGCCATTGTGGGTTAAAAAAAACAGCTGTTAAATCTAAAGGAGTATATTTTAGCTTGTGCAGTTCACTACAGACGTGGTTTGCAAGCCCTGACTAGTCCAGTTATCCAATCAAAGTACGTGCCTGCTAGATGGCCCTGGTGTCGCCAACTCAAAATCTGATTGATTAAAGTAAGTAAAGTATTTTTTTAAAGCTGCAGGCGTCAGCACTGTTGACTCTGAAGTTGTCAAGGTAGATTTCTTTGACCCTGGCAACACGTGATGTCAGCAACTGGCTGAAATATGATTGGATAAAAGCTCTAACGTAAACATACACTTTTGGAAGCACAACAAAGAGGAAAGTTATGAAATTAAAAAAAAAAAAAGATAGACTATTGGGAATAATTTAATCAATCATGGAAATTGGCTCCGATATTTATGTGGATCCTACCCCTTGCCTGATCTTAATCCTTGTTTTTAATGTTTTGTTCCTCCAATATTTTTCCTTCTTTTTTTATCTTCCATTTCTCTCTGTCTATAGATCTGCTAATATCATTACAAAACATGCCCTTTACTGCAAAAGCGTTTTTCAAAAATTGCTTAGTGCCCTTTTATATGGAAGCATATGTGTAGCAAAATTCAATTTGCAATGCGATATGCAAAATGGCAATACAATATGCAAAATGACAATGCAATATTCAAAATGGCAACGCAATATTCAAAATGGCAATGTAATTCTGTATTTAAATTTACATTTTCCATCACCTCCCACGCATGCAAAATTTGGTGCAGAATGAAATTGAAAATTAAATTATATTATTTACATTTGCCATTTCCAACAGTAGTCTTAAGTTGTAAAGTGCATACTATTTTAATGCTTTGTAAGTAGCAAAATGAAAATGTATAACCCAAATTGATTTGATATGTGTAACGTGTCCAAGCAGAAACAGTAGCAAAATTATCATTTAAATGTTATTTGTCCTAAATGCATTTAGACTAACAGTTAGGACACTTACGATTGCATTTTCATCATGACGCCGTGGGATATTTGTAGCAAAATTCAATGCGGCTTTGAAAATGCATTCCGAGCTGACCACGCCTACCCTACGTCAATCATTGCGTCAAGGCGGGGATTGGCGGAAGCATGTTACGTTTAGATCGTTTGAAACATGGCGCTGGAGATCTGATAAGATCGTTGAATGCATTGGCAGATGAAGTGGAGCGTGAACAGAGAAATAATGTTTCAGAAGATTTTTACGCGTATGTAGGTGACAGGACAAGATCAATATTGGAGCATCTTGCAGAATTGTCGGCCTTAACAGGCCTCGACACTCGTTTGGCTGCTGAACCCTTGAGAGTGGTGGAAGATCGATTATCTTCGTCTCTGTCAAGGGGAGTGGGACGACCGGTGTTACGGTTTAACTGGTGACCGTGTTATCTGCTGACCAACTTCCTGGTTCAGGTCCTCCGCGCCAGATGTGATGGAACGACCGTGGCAGATTCGCCGATTCTGAAAGCACAAACTGACGTGATATCAAGCTGTCTAATAAACGCACACTTGCTCATTACATGATTTTGGTATTCTTGTAAAGATTACAAATGATTGGTATGATGGCCTGTGGCGGCAGAACTACGAAAATAATAATAATAATAATAATAAAAAAAGCTTGTTCGGCATGGGTTTCGAACACGCGCAAAAAGCAGTCACACTATGAGACGACAGTAACGAACGCAATGAGCTATTGAACTATGCTGATTCAGCTGCTGATATCTGGCACATTTTCTTGATTCAGCCAGTTGCATAATGTCACGCTGGGAGTAAAATCCTACTTGAATCCAGATATCAGCAGCTGAATCAGCATAGTTTATTATTATTATTATTATTTCCGTAGTTCTGCCGCTACGGGCCATCATACCAATCATTTGTAATCTTTACAAGAATACCAAAATCATGTAATGAGCAAGTGTGCGTTTATTAGACAGCTTGATATCACGTCAGTTTGTGCTTTCAGAATCGGCGAATCTGCCACGGTCGTTCCATCACATCTGGTGCGGAGGACCTGAACCAGGAAGTTGGTCACCAGACGGTCACCAGTTAAACCGTAACACCGGTCGTCCCACTCCCCTTGACAGAGACGAAGATAATCGATCTTCCACCAAACTAAATCAAGTGTAAAACCATTTCAATCATAAATTATGTGCCAACTTGAATTAACATTAACTTCGAAGTGCTACCTATTGCAATACAATATAGTCACTCATACATACATACATAGTCCTACATATTTAGCTATTCTAACCGTGCTTATTTCCGTTATTGGTGTAAGTGGCAGTGGGTGGAAATAGACAAGAAATGTACAGTTTTATATCACTGTGGTGATAACATTTCTTTAATATATTCTAACAGTTTTAACCCAAGGGCTCCAAGTGGACTGTGATGTTTTTTGTTTTGTTATTTTTGTTTTTTCCCTCTTTCCCAGCTTCACCACCTTCTTTTCTTCCTCAATAAAATGGCCATTTCATAACTCATCCATCCCCCAAACTCTCTTTATTGACTCATGTTGTAAAAAAGCTACAAATTGCAATAAAATATAGTCACTCAATAGCAACGCTTTCCCACATATTTAGCTATTCTAACCATGCTTATTTGCATCGTTGGTATAAGTGGCAGTGGGTAGTAATAGACAAGAAATGTACAGATTTATGGTGATAACGTTTCTTTAGTCTTTCAGCAATCCTACAGCCTGAACCACTGTAAGGAAACCACCCTTACATACTCCCCAACCAGGGTTGATTGACCAACATCCGCATCACATTATTGATGTAAATCACTAATTTCTGTTATTGGATGAACTACTCAGTAAAAGTGCTAAACACAAAACATAATAAACAGTTACTATATCGGAGAAAAAAAAAAAATCTCTGAGTGCAAACACAAATACACTGAAACGCTATTACAGCTTCAAGTGAGGGTGCTCTTGCTTTTGTTTGAGGCACACCTGTGGTGGAAAAGTAATATAATAGGTGTATGTCCAAACATTGTGTAAAGCTGGTAACACAGACTACCGCGGCAAATCTAATGCAAGCAATTTTGTAATGTAATGCATTAAATGTTAAAGCTCTGGTTGTATTAATTTACAACAACAACAACAACAACAACAACAACAACAAAAAAAAACATTAAAAAAAAAGTAGCTTAGACTGCTTAGACTTACACAGCATCACAGAGAAGTTGGTCTGTGTTCTTATAAACCCTGTCAGGAAATACATGTACAAAATTTGAAGCGAAAAAAAAAATGTTTTTTTTTTTTGGGACTGAGAACCAACTTTTAAAAATACATACTTTTTTGAAGAGTAGAAGCCATATTAATGTTTCTCTTCAAACATACAGTTCTGAAGATAAAAAACAAATAGATTTGGCACTGATGCACGACTTTCTGTTTGTTCCCTCTTTGCATCAAACAAACAGAAAATTCCACTGAATATATGAATTTTCATGTTAAATAAGTTATAAATGAGGAAACATCCGTTATAGACAAAGTATAATCAATAAACCATGAAAGGATTAGAGATTTTAAATGTTTCCAAGATGTATCATTAAATAACTGTATGAAAATCCTAACAATTACAAATTAGTATAGAATCTCAAGCTGTTCCCCAAAAACATCACAACTTGAAATGTGTACATCTACAATATATCTGTGGTAATTTGTAAATATTTAGACATCGCTACAAATGTTAAAAGACTCACAGTAAGAGACCATGATCAAATTACACATGATCACACATCAAAACACATGAACACATGCTGCAGGTTGTTGGTTTTACAGAAACTGATGAGGATCATTGTGAGCAAGATGAGGAAGATCTTACCTGATGTGAGCTAATATACAGTGATCCTTACTGACATGACTGACTGCTTCTGTGAGATAATATTGTGTGTGTTTACATGTTTATCCTTAAGGTATCTGATTTTCATCCAGCTGTGGGAATATGAGCCCAAGTCCGCTGTTTCCTTATTAAATTCAAATTCAAATGCAAATGTATAACAATAGTTTACCTAAGAATAGTTTACATGTCCAGTACCCATAAAGTTTATTTTCAGTGACCTTCTTGTGTAAATGAATATCTTCTAACAGGTATAACCCAAGGGCTCCAAGTTGTTTGAGTCTCGGTACCAGCAGAGACTGCAGGTGCAGGGAGTGAATGTACAGCACCCTTATCCGCCCACGCCATATGTCGCCGCACGTCATGTCCTAAGTTTCATTTTAAAGGGCACCTATTATGATCCTTATTACAAGATGCAATATTGCTCTTGGGTGTCCGCATAATGTGTCTGTGAAGTTTTATACCCCACAGATCATTTATCATAATGTGGAAAATGTCATTTTTGGGGTGTGTCTAAAAAATGTTGTTTTGGTGTCTATCACTTTAAATGCAAATGAGCTCCATATTTCCACCCCGTCTTCAGAAGCAGGCATAGTGTATACATCTCAGCTTTGCATACCTGCAGCAACAGTCAGTAGAAGCAACATGACTGAGAGTGAGAGAACCAATGCTCTCCACACAGATGAAGGAGACACTCTGGCAGAAACACCTATGAGAATGAACGTCTCGGAATGGTTATTTGATACATTTATGTACTTGTAGAGTTTTCACAAGTCATTTGCAATGACGGAAGAGCAGCACATATACTCACAAACACTTAGATAACATTCGCTATGTGTTTTAATGAAATGACACGCACACAAGTACGGTTAAAACCTGAAGTGAAATGATTGCGCAGACATAAACGAATAAAGGCATATTTTGAAGTGCATTACCTTCAAAAATAAAGTTTTCTGCTGTGCCCTCAGTGGCTCAGATGTTGGAAGAAAATACAGAGTCTTATGTTCAGTCTTACATCCAAACACAGAACATCAGGATTGCTTACGAGACATTGTTGGCATTATTTCAGCTCAAGCGCACATTACTTGCAGGGATTAAGGGTAGGGCGAGTGAATGACCAGTGCTCTTATCCACTTTCAGTACCATGACTTGAACAATGGTACAGTATCAGTGAATGACACAGTTTTGACTATTGTGTGTGCATGAATGAGTATGAAACACCTGCTAATTACGTTGCTTCTGACCACTTATGCTGGGTACTTTCCCATTTAAATTGGCTTATTCTGACTGTTGACACTAAAAAAGACAAATGTGGTTTTTAAGAGATATAGGTTAATTTCTTTATTACTGTTTTGACACAGGCTGGTGTCTATCTGGTCAATATTTTTGCCCTGATTTGACCTGTTTTCCTGGGAAGTCTTTTTTTTGGTCATCTTTATAGATGGTCCTCTGTATAGCACATATATGTTTGCTATAACCAGTGTTGGGGAAAGTTACTTTTGAAAGTAATGCATTACAATATTGCGTTACTCCTTAAAAAAAGTAACTAACGATGTTACTTTTTTATGAAAAGTAATTTGTTACATTACTTGTGCATTACTTTTTAAATCAGGGCAGGGCTTGCTTGTTTGTTTTTAATATAAAAACATCTATTCTGGCAAATGTAAAAGCCCTTTCACACCAAAAGTGAAATGAATAAGCCTCAGGCTGAAGGAAAAGTAAATTGACGTCTGCGCAGTAGAACGCAGAAGAAAGTTCAACACACTTTAGCAACAACAACAACAACAAAAAAAAAGAAGCACAAATGTTTATCTGGGGTAATTTTTGCTTATTAGTATGGTTGAATTGGATCATCGAAGGTCAGTTTCATGTTTCGTATGAGGCAGGGGGAAACGAAGATAAAGGTCGAAGATAAAGTCTTTATTCCACAGGTAAATCCAAAACAGATAAATCCACAGCAGGAGGGTAAATCCACACATACATTGACAAGACCAGACAACAAACACTGAACTGAATGCAATTTATAAAGACTTAGGTGATTACGATGAACATAATTAAGGCACAGGTGATACAAGGTTAACTAATGATGATAAAACGAGGACAGGAAACAGGAACAACCAAATATGGGCACAAGAAGAAGAAACTAACATAAACAGTCCACAGGGGTGTGACAGTCAGCAGCGAATACATTAGTTAATAAAATGGGATTAAATACATAAAGGATATGTGTGTTATTTAACATTTAATTATTACAGGTTTGTAATATATTGAGTTGCATTTCGCTGTTTTTATTCATTTTGAGGAATACTGAATTATTTATTTATTTATTTATTTTTTTAGATTAATTAATTTTTGTTCACATTTATTGTAGAACTTCAGTAACATCTTACTCTCGATTTCTCTCAACATGGGGACAGGAGACCTGTCAGTCAATAAATGGGAAAAAAAAGTAACTGGCGTTACTTATTTGAAAAAGTAACTACTGTAAATTAAAAAAAAGTAATGTATTACTTTACTAGTTGGAAAAAAAGTAATCTGATTACGTAACTCAAGTTACTTGTAATACCCCCAACACTGGCTATAGCTACACATTGAGTATTTGCAGATTTATACTAAAAAAAGTATTCCTTCTCAGTGGGCACAAATGGAATAAGTTCACAGTACTAACATCGTATAAATGGTAGTTTTTAAACTCAAACTGTTTTAAGCAATTGGAGCTGATTTCATTTCTATGGTAGAATTACGGTAAAATTCTGGAAAAAGTAAGAGCTGTAAATTAGCGGTTGAGAGCTGTAAATTAACAGGACCTTACTGGCAGCATTTAACGACAATTTTATACAGTGTAGCTGATTGCAGTTGATAACAAATAATAGCTCTTTTATTTATTTGATGCATAATAAGGTTCTTCACCCTATTTGTTTCAGAGTAGCGACAGTTTATCTTCCCTCAAGATAACATAGCTCTGAGCAACACCCAACTGAATTAAAAAAATAATAATAATAATAATAATTGTGGTCAAGGATTGATTTAGTTGGTTTCTTGACCCTTTTACAACTTCAAAGTAATTTGTTTTTAAGCAATTATAATGTTGTTTTAATGACAAAGTTTTGTACCTTCTATCTTGAAGTAGCAGAAGCACTTACACTTTCTTCTTATAACTCATGATGAATAAACATCATAAAGTGGTCTTTCTCTTTGGTTTATTGGCAGACATTTAGCTGTTATTGAACTGCTTTAAACAAAACAAAACAAAAAAATGCCACTGTAATGCTTCAATATTGGGGAAAAAAAAAAAAAAAAAAAAAAAAAGCTCTTTCTGGAGCTGATCTGTGATAGGTTCTCCACACTGATGAAGAGCATCACAGCTTCAATGAACATCCACACAAAGCTGGAGAGAAAGAGGAAGTGCAGAAGGCCTGAGATCTCCGCACACAACACCATGAAAGACGGATCTGATCTCAGTAAGGCTGTGCTGAGCTGTAGGGCTCCTTCATCATTCTCACCTGCTGAGGCCGTATGACGCTCAGGAACTGCTGTGTGAGCAGGAACAGAAGGTGAGCCAACAGAAGACTGATGCAGATGTTGATTCGAGCCACATTATTCATGCCAGGACATTTGAAATGTAACGTTTTCTATTTGCTAAAGATTTCGAAGACATTCTACAAAAGCCAGACTCTGAATTCACACTTGATCTTTCAATATAAAACTGGAAGACACTGTGCACAGATTTGCAGAATTTGTTTATTTTGATAGTGTTTTTTGGCATTAAAGACAATGCAAAGTTTATTGATGATGTTCTACAGCATCTAAAGAATCTAAAGAAAGCATCTAAAGGAAAAATCTAAAGAAAGACTGAAACATTCTGTATTCATGCAGACAGTTATAACGGTTATATTCACTGTTCTCACTGTGTGTGTTTATGTATACAATTATGTAATGTACTATACACACACACACACACATATATAAATCAGAATATACTGTATGTTATTTGAAAGGAGCTGCTTAGCATTTCCACTCTTAAAATGAAACGTTTAGCTCACCTTGTATTGATCCCCACAGATGTTAAATGTCATTACACATCTTTACCACATTTAATTTAAGACGCATACATTTTTTACGAGTTGTTTTATAATGGCATGCATTTCTCAGTGGTATCTGAGAATGCTTTAAACACGAAGCAAAACTCTGCACTACAATATAATTGTTAAATGTATTCATTGTATACATCCCTAAATATTTATGATATATATATATATTTTTATTTTTTATTTTTTTCCTTCCAACTTATGTAGTGTTTCTACATTTTACCAAACATCTGATTCAATTTTTGTTTGAGTAAATGTAGTGTTTTTAACTTTTCTGTTATTTTATTTTTTAATTATGAACATGGTACAACAGACCACTACATTTTTTCATGTCTTGTCCAAGATGGTGAGAAAGAAATGGTCAGGTTTCCCAAAAAAGGTATTTATTATAACAAACTCAAAAGCCTTGACAAACTCAAGACAGTGTTTAAATAGAAACACAAACAGTACTAGACAATAAGGCCTAGTCCACATGTAAATGGGTATTTTTATCAACAGAGGTGTTTTTTTTTTTTTTTAAATCAACAGAGTCTCCTTTCCCCTTTTTACTGTTTTAAAATGACTTTGAAAAGTTGATACATTTGAAAACGCCATTTTCGCATTGTAGTGTGGACTGTGAACGTCACTAACACCGACAAATCAACTGTTTTTAACATTGATTCAATGGATGCATGCTATCAGGGTCTAAAGTACACAAGGGGTCTAAATGAATTTGACAAAAATAAAATAAAATAAAATAAATAAATAACAATAAATCAAGAAAAAAATAAATAAACTAATTCCAAAAGGAATTTAGTAGATTGCATTAAAAATTAATGACAGTGAGAAAATGAGATGTATATATAATGTACAACATAAGCATTGATTCTGTCGTAGTGGTATTTTACTGTATGATAATGGCACTTCACTCATTTCCTGAATATGATACTAGCATTTTGGGGGGCAGTTTCAGTGTTGTTGGGTTTGCGTCCACAGCAAAGACATCTCAAGAACTTCCTGTACTGCTGCCTGACCTGGACAAGAATGAGATGAGAGGAGCTGAGCGACTTCATGAGATCAATTTAACCTCTGAAACTCAAGAACCAGAATGGTAATAAAAATGGCCTTAAGAGATTAGAATTGCATTTTTAGAAATAATAATTTTTTTTTTTTTTTTACTTGTCTTCCGCATACTGTCTCTGGAGTCACTGAAACAGTTTTCTAACGAAGTGGGATGCTAAAATGCATGAATGTATTACAGAGGACTAAATAAACAAAGAAACAAACTGTGATGTTGCCTTGAAAGTTGGAAATTAAAGTTTGAAGTTATTTTAAAAGCTTGAGAGATCAAAGACATTCTTTGTCTGTTTACATTTTAATTTTTGACAGTTGCAGTTTGAATAGTTTGGAATCCTTTGAACATTCCATCACAGAAGCAAATGGAAGAGATAGCAACATTGTGTCAGCCCAGATCCGGCCCGCATCTGGCACATGTGGAATGATGATCTGGCCCACATGTAGTGTGAAATGATGGCATTTAAATGGACCACTCCTGTTTGCCAGATCTGGGCCACAAGCAGGCCATAGCAATGTCACATGTCAGCCAAGAGCAAAGAAATAATTCACACTGGACCTCATCTGAGCCACTAAATCTTCATTTGTTATGTACAGAGTCCTCTCAGCTTGCCTAAGCTTGTTACCAGGCAAAATCACTAAAACAAAGAAGAGAACAGTTAAAAAAAAAAAGAGACAAACAGAAACTCGAGAACTACAACTGATTTAAGCCACTGGCTTACCAATTAGACAGACTTTCTGTCAGACATTTACAGAAGTTCTTCTTGATAATTAACTGATCATCAAGAAGCAAAAACATCAATAGCTGACTAATCACCTGATCTTGTCTTTAGCTGCTACTGCAAATGTGTTTGATAAACACAACCAATAGAGCAGCCAGCAAAAACAAACTAATTGTAATGTGTTAAGAGCCCAACTAATGGAAACACTAATCACCATTATGGCAAGCTCAAATTAAAACATTAGATTTAAATCCCAGTTAATTATCAATAAGAACTTCTGTAGACATCTGACATAAAGTCAGTCTGGTTAGTAATAAGTGAAGCTGGTGATGCTGTTTGTGGAGCTGTTTAATCCTTCTCTGCTGAGATTCAGAGATTTAATGTATTTTATCTTCAGTTGATTTCATTTTGTTCTCTTCTTTGTTTTAGTGATTTTGCCTGATAACAAGCTTAGACAAGCTGAGAGCACTCTGTAAATAATATATGAAGATTCAGTGGCTCAGATAAGGTCCAGTGTGAATTATTTCTTTGCTCTTGGCTGACATGTGGCATTGCTATGGTCTGATTGTGGCCCAGATATGGCAAACAGAAGAGGTCAATTCAAGTCCCATCATCCCACACTACATGTGGGCCAGATCATCATTCCACATGTGCCAGATGCGGGCCGGATCTGGGCTGACACAATGTTGCTATCTCTTCCATTTGCTTCTGTGACGGAATGTTCAAAGGATCCCAAACTATTCAAACTGCAACTGTCAAAAATTAAAATGTAACTGACATGCCTCTCTAAAAGTCACAGATTACCAAAATAAGAACATGACCTTCATGAAAAAAACATATCCAGATTTCACATGGAACTGAGTGATGTCTGACCTCATTATTGAGGACACAATAGATCAGGAAGATGAAGGTTCCCTGCTGGGAGTTCAAGATCAGGAAGAGGATCTCCAGCACCTTACTGCCATTAATGAAGAAACCCAGAATCCAGGGGCAACCAAGAACCACACACTGAGCCAGTGTTTTAAACACCATAATCCTGCAGAGAAACAGCAAAAGAATACGACTTAATGGGTCTTCATTGTTTGTATGTTGTTTTATTGAGAGTGGTAGAACAACAGTGCATAATACTTGGTTTGTCTCATCTGTGAAACTTCAGCATTTAGACTACTGAGAGTTGAGCTCAGACTAATGACGACTCTGATGAAGAGGATCGTGTTCAACTGCAGGAAAAGAAGAAATGATTACTTTAATTGTTTCTCTTCAACAGCCCATAGGAAAAAATGTCCGTAACCAGAACTTACTGCCAGTATGACACAAACAGGACCCAGAAAACTCCAGATAAAACCTTTATCTTGTTTAATCCAGCAGCTGTTTAGAGGAAAACATAATATAACAACTGCATGAATTTATCAAAAATAATATTTCAGGGGCTGACTGGTGAAATACTGGAAAAAGTGTAATACATAAATGCCAAATTTATTGTCATCTTCTGGGTGACTTTGATTGAAATAAATAAAAATGTATCTATCAGACAGCAGCACTGTTCCAAAAGAGTTGCGAGCTGACAGTCCAATTAAAGCCTTTACTTCATCTAATCCAATTTTATCAACTCACCGTTCACTGCCGTAGCCTTCAGGAACCAAACCGACAGACACACACACCACAACCAGAGCAACCAGATACCCAATCACACACAGGAATCCACTGCTAAGCACCTCCCTCTTTCTGGAGCTGATCCGTGATAGGTTCTTCACACAGATGAAGAGCATCACAGCTTCAATGAACATCCACACAAAGCCAGAGAGAAAGAGGAAGTGCAGAAGGCCTGCGATCACGGCACACAACACCTGGAGACCATGAGAGACGGTTATGATGATTCTCAGTGAGGCTGTGCTGAGCTGTAGGGCTCCTTCATCATTCTCACCTGATGAGGCCGTATGACGCTCAGGAACTGCTGTGTGAGCAGGAACAGAAGGTGAGCCAACAGAAGACTGATGCAGATGTTGATTCGAGCAACATTATTCACTCCAGGACTCCACCGACAAAGAGCAAAGGTCAACAGGGCCAAACTGAAGAACACCAGTCCCACGATCACACACACCAAATTCAACAGATCCAGCTGTGAGTCGCTCTGAGAAAACATGTCAGAGTACATGAGTGACAAATCTGTGCTGTTCTTCAGTGTTACTAGAAATGTTCTCGTACCTCTTGTGGGCGGCTGGTTTGCATGATGAGAGCGAATGTTGACAGATGATCACAGGAACACACAGTGTAGCTGCTGTTGGTCTCTAAAACAGAACAACCATCTACAATCCACTCGCTGATATTCCAGTACACACAGGACAGAGAACCGTTGGGATCAAACTCCTGCAAAACAAAGAAAATATGAGAAAACTTAATATTAGATGTTTTCAGATGTTCATCAGTGCTCAGGCTGGACAAAAACACATTTCAGTCTCTCACTCTGATGTGTTTGAAGGTGAAGTTGACTGGTTTGGTGAGTTTAGTGTTGGTGGTTTTGGGAAGAGTAGCTGAGATCACAGTGGACATCATGGTTTTAACCGTGTCATTTGATGTGTTGAAGAAGTCTGGCTTCAGTAGATTATCCATCTTCTTGTAGCTCATGAAAGCCACAGCAGCTGATCCTGAGACAGAAACAGGAAAGCAATACTATGTTAAAACAACAACAATAAAAGGGGTAAATGTGGTTTAGCTTTTATGTTGTCAATTTTTATTTTTAATTATATTTATTTGCTTTATTTTATTTTATTATTTTATTTTATTTTTTTAATCACACTATAACATTTCACATACTTGTTTCATTGTTGTTCTTGGCAATCCCAATGAGATCAATGTCCACAGCAGAATTTGTTGTTTCAAGTCGTGGGATTTTATCTAAGGTGACCTGAGGTCCAACCATGAAGACTTCTACTTCTGATTAAAAATAAGCAAGCAGTTATGTGTTATATGAATGTATTTAAAATGTTAAATATTTGTTTTAAAACATTATTTTTTCATAAAAGTCCCATGCAATCATTGAATTTACAAACAAACAAATAATTTTATTTATTTATTTATTTATTATTATTTTTTTCGAATGTAGTTTGAACTTTTTTTTTTTTGTTTGATTGTTTGTTTTTCCCCGGATAGTAACATGTCCCACTTACCTACAGTGGGAAGAGTAAAATTTACACTGTCAGTTGTGTCTGTTGGCTTGACTAAAGTAGAAATGAGTTTCTCGCTAGTTTTTAACACAAGGTTTCCATGGGAGGCTAGTTTAACTTGCTTGGCTGTTGATGGTGATGATGATGATGATGATGATGATGATAATGATGATGATGTCTCTAAAACATTCTCTGAAGTGAAGGCCATGGTCAAAATGTTGGTCACAGTCTATTTTATTAAAGAAATAATAATAATAATAATAATAACAAAAAAAAATTGTGTTACTCTACATGTAAACCTGACATGAAACAGTAAAACAGCACTGCTATGTCAATCATTATGTAACTGAAACTGTGTAAACTGAAAGATTATTATAATTTATATAAATACTTACATTCAAGGGAAGCACTTGAGCTGTAAAATTCTCTATTTGCTTAAGAATATTTTGAAAACATCCTCCAGAGGACTGACTCTAAAATCACAAACAAGCTTTATACAGTAAATAAAACAGACTCTTTGATGTTAATTATGTTTTGTAATATTAACAGCAAACAAAAGTTAGCTTAAAACAAAAATACATAAAAAATAATCAGAATCTCAACTTACAGTGCATCCTTCTGGCAGTGTTATATTTATAACTGCAATGACAGAAATCAGCATGATGATAATAATAAAACAACATAAGGCAAATGCAAAAAGATATTTTGGACAATCAGTGTTTTTTTTTTTTGTTTGTTTGTTTTTGTTTTGTTTTGTTTTGTTTTGTTTTTACTAAAATCTAAAAGCATAACAACTTGTGAACAGACATTCCGGCAAATGTAATAAATGCAGTGTGGATAAATTAAATGAACTCTGGAGAAGCGCAAGTAAAAGACCTTTCAAAAGATCATGCATTTTACCTTCATCCACAAGGCTGAATACAATTTTCAATTGGAAATGTAAACAAAATGAAATACTCTAAACTTTACTTATTGGTTAATTCAAATAGATCATTTTATTCAGAACATAAAAACACAGCTGCATTGTTAATGAGACAGTATACTGTACAATATGACTTATACATCAGTTGTATAAATGTGTTTGACTCACCTCGGCAGATGACTCCAGCATCTTTATGGTGCCGACAGTCATGTGATCCCCATCTTCTTGACAAACAGTTTTTCAGTGTAGATTCATTCCCATGGCACTGGACATCATCCAACCATATTTGTCCAGAACCTTGTCCAAAATAAGCAGAACTCTTTGCCTCTATAACACTCCCACAACCCAGTTCTCTGCACACCACCTCTGCGTCTCTAGAATCCCACAGATCATCACACACTGTTCCCCATATTCCATTGTGGAAAACCTCCACTCTTCCAGAACAGAGGTTGGATCCATTCACCAACCTGACAGCTATTAATTACAAACAATATAAAGACAGAAGAACAGGTCATTAGAATTTTTGCTTGTTTGTTTGTGTTTTTGATAAGATAACAAAGTAGTTAATATAGCTGCAAAGAGTGATGATGGGCCCAAGCTCTAATGGCATCAGAAAAATGGTGCACAGCGAGCACACGCATTTAACTCTTTGGCAGTCTGTTTTTTTTTTGTTTTGTTTTTTTTTATTTTAAGTCAAAGCTATGAACAGGTTACTCTAGAATATCAAGAGTGTGAAACAGATACACAAACAGAGAGGATATATATATATATATATATAAATATAAATACATCTTTAAGATATATAAATCTTTTTAATAATCTATATAATTTTTAAATGATTTTAATGATTTATAAGCATTTGTAAAATAATCACTCTCACAAAATAGGTGCCATGCGACACTAATCTGGAGAGGCAATCCCACAGAAAGACCAAAGGACCATTTTGACAAAATGTTCTCCACAGCAGTCACTCATATTATAACAAATTTTGAAGGATTCCGTTCTCCTTCCAGAACACTCACATGCTGCATTTTATTCATCATCAGCTCATATGTACGATGAAGAGATGAAAAAAATGTCAAATCAAACTAAGATGCAGATTTTGAAAAGAAGTGCACCATCTCACTCACCTGTAGATGCAAAACTGGTAGATGTTGTGGAGGTGCCTGGATGTAGAGGACCTGAAACAGATGAAACAGATGAAATCAGATGATAAATCAGATTCAGATGCTGAAATACTGTGTTCCTCATGGACATACTAATGTAAGGCCAGTCTGATGTCATCATGAAACCAAAGTTCAGGAGCTCTCACAAAGTTGATGTCATGCGACAAAACAATAATATATATACCTGAAATGATACTTTGAAATTTGCATTCAAAGAATCAATAGATACATCTGTGATCCACCACTCAATGCTGCAAAAACATTATTTAAACCTTTGAAACTCTCTTGAGCACAAACACAAATATGCTGCTGGGTCAGTCGCTTCTAAATATTTTTTCATATTTGCACATAGTAGTTAAATGTGACTGAAATAGTTGCACTGTAGAGCCCTGGGAGATGGGTCGCGATCGCAAAATAACATTCGGGGGGTGGGGGCGGATGGCGGACCCCCCAGACCTCTGGGCCCTATGCACTCTGTCACCCTTTTCCACCCACTAGTGATGCCCCTGTATGAAGGTCTGTATACCACATACGATGCATCTTCTGAATCTATCGTTTTCCCCCTTTCATGTTTGGTGTCATTTTAAATGTCTCAGTGCGACTGGTAAAACGGTCTCTCTCACCTGGTCACTTGATGCCTTTTCTCTGATCGGATAGCTATTAGATCGTGAAAAGACCAGGTGTAAATGCTCTCTAAAATGCTTTCGAGATGGATTTAAATCGGAATGCTCAATCCACTTCAGGAGGTGGTCTGGGATGCATTTCAGACGAAACAAGACAAGTGTAAATGCATCTGGTTGCCAAAATTTTACTCCTTCCAAAATATTAACCAATAAACGCGTGAGAGCATCTTATAGGCTATATGACATAATAGCCAAATATTATGACAGCACCAATGTCCCACCGCGGATGAGTAGTTGAGTATCTCTGTAGTAATCTGACATGCTAACTGCCATAAATGAAACTAAAAGTAGTTTGCAGATGCTCAATACACAATCTTTATTAAAAATAGTGAGACTAAATTGTCTTATGATTGCTGATGCTGTGCTCTCTTCTACTGCAGTCTTTGATCTTGAAATTAGCTGTTCATGACATTCCCTGCTCCTTCAGCTTGGTTTGTTGGTGCAGTGACTGATAGCTTATTTACTAACACTTCTGAAATCATGATGACTATGAGATTAAGTGGAGCCTGGTATCACCACAAATCTACATCCAGGATAGATCAAACTGAAGGCTCAATGAATGAAGCATGTGAGACAATATGTGGGACCTTTTGATTTTATCTATAGCTGACTTGACAAATTGCAGCTAACATAAGCTTACTATTTTCAATTGGAAATGTAAACAAAATAAAATACTCTTATGATACACCAGTTTGTTCAAGTAGATCATGTTATTTAAAACATAAAACACCTTTGCACTGTCAATGAGAAAATCTACTGTAAAACATCACAGCTACACATCAGTTGTATAAATGTGTTTGACTCACCTTGGCAGATGACTCCAGCATCTTTATGGTGCAGACAGTCATGTGATCCCCATCCTCTTGACAAACAATTTCTCAGTGTAGATTCACTCCCATAGCACTGGACATCATCCAACCATATTTGTCCAGCACCTTGTCCAAAATAAGAAGAACTCTTTGCCTCTATAACACTCCCACAACCCAGTTCTCTGCACACCACTGCTGCGTCTGTCAAATCCCACAGATCATCACACACTGTTCCCCATATTCCATTGTGGAGAACCTCCACTCTTCCAGAACAGGGGTTGGATCCATTCACCAACCTGACAGCTATTAATCACAAACATTATAAAGATAGAAAAACATGTCATTAATTTGTTTGTATATTTGATGAGATAACAAAGCAGCAGTGATGGGCCAAAATCCCGGCGGCATCAGCAAAACAGTGCACAGCAGACACATCAGAGGTGAACTGTTAGGGCCCTCTAGGCCCTTAGAAAGGGCCTAACTTATTGTAAAAATTATCATTTATTATTATTATAATTATTGTCTGTGATTGGTGGTTCAGCTATGAAGTTACAGAGGACCAAGCAATGGTAAATCAATCAGAGAGTAATTTCTAATGACAGAAAAACTGACCAATCACTAACTTTATGACAAGTTCCGCTGGCTGTGGGATTTCTATCTGAATATATATATATATAATATATATATATATATATATATATATATATATATATATATATATATGTGATAGGTAGTTAGTTTACATGTGTGTGTATATATATTATATATATATATATATATATAAAAACTGCAAATACCATAAGCGGGGACATTTACTAGGCCGCTGTGCCAATAATAATTTTAGTTATTATAAAAGTTGCTTGTTTGTCTTGAAGGTTCTGTTGTTAATTTGTTTTCACTGTGAGCGCTGTCATGATGTATTGTCTTACATTAAACACATTACATTTGTTTGTTTTGTGTGGTAGGAGGTAATGTCTGTATGTTTTGCCCGCTAAAGTGCACATATTGTGTAATGATGCATTTGTAATAAGGATTTGCATTTGACTTAAATTTAGCAGTTTTATTTTGGTAATATCAGTCACTATCAGATGTGCTGTTTTGTTGTTGCATTTTTAAAAGGTGGTCGCACACCGGATGAGAAACGCAGTGCCCTGGTGCAACATGTATTGCACCCTGTGGACACGTTGCGGTCAGTTCAAGACAGCATACCAAAACATTTAATCTATTCGCCAAACAGTCAAAACTTTACTTCAATGATTTTAAAGATTGGGGGATCAAAAAAAATAAATAAATAAATAAAATAAATAAACAAAACAAAACAAAACAAAACAAAGAAAAAACAGCAAGCGAGAGGATATTGCCGTCTAAATATGAAACACAGAATTTATTACAGCCTCAGAAAAACAAACGTTTTGCTGAAAAATGCACAATACATGTAGGATGAAATCATTATGTATATTAACAATAATCTGGAACAAACATAATGTATTTTAATGGAAAATTATGCGAGTAATGCTGAGGTGCTCTGTGGCATGGCAGAATTTTCAACAGTGTCCTGAGTTGCAGCTGGTACAACTGGCGCAATGCAGTGCTACACTTGTCATCCGGTGTGCGTCCGCCATAAGGCTGGAATAGCCTCTTGTTTCAAAGGTGGTATTGTCAAATATGACTTTTAGAAGAGGACGCCGTAGGCTAGGCTGGTAGTTTCTTTTTTTAACTCAGAACTGGCACGTTTGAGATCGTGAGACCTGTGATGGTCACATGAGGCTCTGACTGATACTAGGTCCTTAATGAACGAGTGATTGAAAGTATGGGATATCCAGAATAATCAAATATCTAAATTAATACACAACAAAAATTTGTGATCAGTTCTTAATTAGAAACACTAATTAAGAAGTCTAAAGTTAATGATCACTTGAAAATTGGAGTTAGATGAAGCGTCAAGTTGAAACTACATCCTAATATTAAAAAAAACCTACACACATCAAACCTTCACCCATGCCACTTTATTTTGTCTTTGGGCCAATGGATAGTCCTTACAATAACTCTGAAAATAGTATGCTAACATAAACAGTACCTGACAAGGAACAAAGGAAACCTCAGGCCTTAGATACAAGAGAAGAGCAATCAGGTAGAACAGAAACAGGTGTGTGGGACTAATTAAAAAATGGGGAACTAACTAGTGCAACAAACTGGCAAGGCAAAGAGGAACAGAGAGAATGCAAAAACAAAACAAAACAAACAAAAAAAAAAAACGACTACATGTAACAGTTGTGCAATTGGAAGTGTAAACAAAATGAAATACAGTTACACATGATACACGTCATTTCAAGTAGATCATGTTATTTAGAGCATAAAACATTGCTGCATTGTCAATGAAAAAATATACTGCACAACATCACAGCTATACATCAGTTGTATACACGTGTTTGACTCACTTTGGCAGATGACTCCAGCATCTTCATGGTGCCCACAATCATGTGATCCCCATCCTCTTGATAGACAGTTTTTCAGTGTAGATTCACTCCCATAACACTGGACATCATCCAACCATATTTGTCCAGAACCTTGTCCAAAATAAGCAAAACTCTTTGCCTCTATAACACTCCCACAGCCCAGCTCTCTGCACACCACTGCTGCGTCTGTCAAATCCCACCAATCATCACACACTGTTCCCCATATTCCATTGTGGAGAACCTCCACTCTTCCAGAACAGGGGTTGGATCCATTCACCAACCTGACAGCTATTAATCACAAACAATATAAAGATAGAAGAACATGTCATTCATTTGTTTGTATTTTTGATGAGATAAAGTAGTAAATATAGCTGCAAGCTGCGATGACGGACCCAAGCCCCGGTGGCATCAGCAAAATGATGCACAGCGAGCACATGCATTTAGCTTTCTGGAATTCTGGTTGTAGAGTCACAGCTATGAAAGGGTTACTCTAGAATATCAACAGTGTAAAACATACACACAAAATAGAGGCCATGCAACAAAAAAATAAACCTCACTAATCTAGAGAGGGAATCCCAAAGAAAGAGCAAGGGACACCACCTTGCCCAAATGTCTTTCCTTGTTTATTTATGAAGGTATTTATGATGTATCTTTTGAATCTATTGGTTTCCTCTTTCATGTTTGGTGTCGTTTTAAATGTCTTGCAATTGGTAAAATCATCTCAATTTCACAGCAGTCACTCATATTATAAATAATTTTGGAGAATTCTGTTCTCCTGCTTCAGTCTCTGAAGCTCTACATTCGTAACACTCACGTGCTGCATTTTATTCACCAGCAGCTTATATGTAAGATAAGGAGATTTAAAAGAAAAAAAAAGTTAAATTAAACAGAAGCAAAACTGATGCAAAACTGTTACCAAAACAGACTTGGATGATAAGAAGTGTACCATCACACTCACCTGTAGATGCAGAACTGGTAGATGTTGTGGAGATGATTGGCTGTTGCGGAACTGAAACAATAATAGACAGAATCAGATGATAAATCAGATTCTGATGCTGAATACTGTGTTCCTCATGGACATACTAATGTAAGGCCAGTCTGATGTCATCATGAAACCAAAGTTCAGGAGCTCTCACAAAGTTGATGTCATGCGACAAAACAATAATATATATATACCTGAAATGATACTTTTAAAAATCAGTACTGCATTCAGAGAATCAATACATCTGTGATCCACCACTCAGCTCTCTTGAGCACAAACACAAATATGCTGCTGGGTCAGTTGCTTCTAAATATTTTTTCATATTTGCACATAGTAGTTAAATGCGACTGAAATAGTTGCGCTGTAGAGCCCTGGGAGATGGGTCGCGATCGCAAAATAACATTCGGGGGGTGGGGGTGGATCGCGCAGCTAACATAAGCTTACTATTTTCAATTGGAAATGTAAACAAAATAAAGTACTCTTATGATACACTGGTTTTATTCAAGTAGATCATGTTATTTAGAACATGAAACACCTTTGCACTGTCAATGAGAAAATATACTGTAAAACATCACAGCTACACATCAGTTGTATAAATGTGTTTGACTCACCTTGGCAGATGACTCCAGCATCTTTATGGTGCAGACAGTCATGTGATCCCAAACTTCTTGACCAACAATTTTTCAGTGTAGATTCACTCCCATAGCACTGGACATCATCCAACCATATTTGTCCAGAACCTTGTCCAAAATAAGCAGAACTCTTTGCCTCTATAACACTCCCACAACCCAGTTCTCTGCACACCACTGCTGCGTCTGTCAAATCCCACAGATCATCACACACTGTTCCCCATATTCCATTGTGGAGAACCTCCACTCTTCCAGAACAGGGGTTGGATCCATTCACCAACCTGACAGCTATTAATCACAAACAATATAAAGATAGAAGAACATGTCATTCATTTGATTGCATTTTTGATAAGATAACAAAACAGCGGTGATGGGCCATAACCCCGGTGTATCAGCAAAACAGTGCACAGCAGACACATCAGAGGTGAACTGTTAGGCACTCTAGGCCCTCAGAAAGTGCCTAACTTATTGTAAAAACAATATTTGCAATTTTTACATAAATATTTTAAAATATAATATTTCTAATAATAAAATAATTATTACTAATTTTATTTAAACAATGCATAATTTGACAAACATCATTTAAATAAAATAAATAAAATTTCTGTGGGGTGGGGGGTTGGAACACAAACTCTTCAAATCTTCCTGTTCAGTTGAATGGGCTAGTGAACGCTGCCAATTTTCTCCATATTTGAATGTTTCTGCCTAGTGTTTGCTCTGTGATTGGTGGTTCAGCTATGAAATTACAGAGGACCAAGCAAAGGTAAATCAATCGGAGAGTAATTTCTAATGACAGAAAAACTGACCAATCATATCTGTCCTCTAAATGGGTGGGCCTTGTTATCACTAACTTTATGACAAGTTCCGCTGGCTGTGGGATTTCTATCTGAATAAATAAATAATATAAATATATATATATATATATATATATATATATATATATATATATATATATATATATATATATATATATATATATATATAATATATTCACACATGTAAACTAACTAGCTATTATTCCCGTCACGATGGAAACTGCAAATACTATACTTACTAGGCCGCTGTGCCAATAATAATTTTATTTATTCTAAAAGTTGCTTGTTTGTCTTGAAGTGTCTGTTGTTAATTTGTTTTGCTGTGAGCGCTGCCATGATGTATTGTCTTACATTAAACACATTACATTTGTTTGTTTTGTGTGGTAGGAGGCAATGTCTGTATGTTTTCAGAATCAGAATCAGAATTAGCTTTATTCGCCAAGTGTGCGCAAACACACAAGGAATTTGTTGTGGTTTTTTAAGGTGCTCCTGGTACGCAGAACCTGATTTTACCAAGTATTACATGTTCCTGGATCAACATCTTTGTTGACCCTGGAACAACATGGTGATTAACCAATCAGATTTGAAAAATCAGTTTATAGTTTTTGTGAAGTTTAGGATTACAATCAGTGTTTGGTGCTTATACATTAGTGTCATTCATCTATCATTTCCTCTGATTTTATGGATTAATCATGGGTAAGGTTAGGTTTAGGTGTAGGGATGTGGTCAAGATTAAATTTTTGGCTTAAAATGTTGTCCCAGGGTCAACAAAATATGTTGACCCAGGAACACATCTAACTCAGCAAAATCAGGACGTGCCTCCTGGTACATACATACATATATATATACATACATATCTGACATGAGAACAGAGAAAAAACATTTAAATAAAAATAAAAACTTAGAATAAATAATAATGTATGAATCTGGAACAGAAGATTTATGTACAGATTTGTGCCAAGGTTATAATAGTTATGGATTTTTCATTAGTTTTAGTTTTTATTTCGTTTTGACTTTTTGTTTTCAAATTCAGTTAGTTTTAATTAGTTTTTAGAGGCAGATGTAGTTTTTATTAGTTTTTATATTTTGAAATTGCTTAGTTTTAGTTTAGTTTTTATTAGTTATAGTGTTAGTTTTAGTTTTTTTTTTTTTTTTTTTTTTTTTTGTAAATTAGGATATTTGTCAGGTGCATGAATCAAAATCACCAGAATAAGTATTGTATAATAAAAACTCAACCAAAGATACATTTTGAAACATGTATTCAGAGGACACATGAACACCCATCCTCAAATTGAAATACAACAGCCCACAAGATAACAGCCCTAAGTACAATATTTGTGCAATGGTGCTTCTGAGGTTAGATACACAGTGTGCAGAGTACAAATTAACATAGCCAACAGACTAAAGACACACATGAACATAAAAACAAACATGCTTGGCAACCAGGAGTCCCAGAGAGCTCAATCTAAGAAATCATGAACAACCTGACAACCTTTGCATTATGAATGAATGAACGAACTATCTTAAAATTCAGCTTTTTGAAATTTTGTGTGTGTGTGTGTGTAGTCGTGTAGACATTCCAGTCTCAATAAACATATTTACCAATGCTTCTTCTCGTTTGTGGTGTTCCTGCGTATTTACTAGCCAGCAGCTATGTGGTCGGCGGTGGAAGCAGTCCATTATGGATGCTGTCGTATCACGTTCCTTTCCCATGTTACCTGGCCTGGCTATCGCTTCTCTTTCGGGGGAGGGCGGGCGAGAGGCTAGCTTGTCCAGGTACTCTTGGTTCACCTTTTTGTGTGAGCTTTTCAAATGGACTTTCAGATTTGTGGGGTTTTTCCCCTTGAGAAGTATTCCACATATTGTATCACCTGCTTCTACAACAAGGCACTTACTTTTATTTTTGACACTGTCATAATCAAAGAAATCCCAAATAGGACTCTGCCGCTTTCTTCCGACTTTCGCTGCAGCCATCACATTAGCCGGCGGCGTCGCGGACAGACTATGGACACGTGACGTCACAGACTACGTGGTGCCATACGGGTCAAACACCTGGCTTAAAACTGGCAGCGTGAAGTAAATAGATTTTAATTCAACCCAAAAGGCTTATGTATTTACAAAGACGAAAACGAAGGACATTTTTGCTATAATATTAGTTCGTTTAAGTTCGTTTTGTATACACACAAAACAGTTTCAGTTAGTTTTCATTTTTTTTTAAACTCTCGTTGTTATTTTTATTTCAGTTAACGAAAATGCTTTTTCAATTCTAGTTTTAGTTTTTTCGTTCGTTTTCGTTAACTATAATAACCTTGATTTGTGCATTATTCCTCAATATACAGCTATATAAATAAGAGATGTGCATGTGTATTTACATAAAAAAACTACAGAAGTTTACATAATAATACTACACAAGGAGTCAATAATTAGAAATGGAGAAAGAAATACAGAAATGAATTGTAGAACCCAGGTAATGATTTATGTTTATCTGTTTAAGCTGGAGATGGCATTTGGGAAAAAGCTGTTTTTATGTCTAGATGTTTTAGTGCTCAGGGATCTGTAGCGTCTGCCTGAGGGGAGAAGTGCAAACAGGTTGTGTCCAGGGTGAGAAGGGTCTTGGATGATGTTTCCTGCCCATTTCTTCACTCTAGAGATGTATAAGTCCTGAAGGTTGGGCAGGTGCACACCAATGATTCTTTCTGCTGTCCTAACAGTCCGTTGCAGTCTTCTTATATCTGATTTACTGGCTGCCCCAAACCAGACAGTTATAGAAGAGCACAGAACTGACTCAATGACAGCGGAGTAAAACTGTGTCATTAGTGCCTGTGGTAGATTGAACTTTTTCAGTTGATGAAGAAAGTACAACCTCTGCTGGGCTTTTTTCACAGTTGAGTCAATGTGAATGTCCCACTTCAGGTCCTGGGAGATGTTAGTTCCTAGGAACTTGAATGAGTCCACTGCAGCCACAGTGCTGTTCATGATGATGAGAGGGGGGAGTGCAGGGGGCTTTCTCCGGAAGTCCACTGTCATCTCTACAGTTTTGAGCGTATTAAGCTGCAGGTTGTTGTGACTGCACCAGAGAGACAGCTGCTCAATCTCCTGTCTGTAAGCAGATTCGTCACCATCCCGGATGAGACCGATGACTGTGGTGTCATCTGCAAACTTCAGAAGTTTGACAGAGGGGTCTTTAGAGGTGCAGTCATTTGTGTAGAGGGAGAAGAGCAGTGGGGAGAGAACGCAGCCCTGGGGAGCTCCAGTGCTGATGGCGCGGGTTCCAGATGTGAGTTTTCCCAGCCTCACTAGCTGCTGCCTGTCTGTCAGGAAGCTGGTGATCCACTGACAGATGGAGGTGGGAGCAGAGAGCTGTGACAGTTTAATCTGTAGGATACCTGGAATGATGGTGTTGAAAGCAGAGCTGAAGTCCACAAACAAGATCCTTGCATAGGTCCCTGGTTTGTCCAGATGTTGAAGGATGTAGTGCAATCCCATATTGACTGCATCATCCACAGACCTGTTTGCTCGGTAAGCAAACTGCAGGGGGTCCAGCAAGGGTCCAGTAATGTCCTTCAAGTAGGCCAACACCAGTCTCTCAAATGACTTCATGACCACAGATGTTAAAGCAACAGGTCTGTAGACATTAAGTCCTGTGGTTTTTGGTTTCTTGGGTACAGGGATGATGGTGGAACATTTAAAGCAGGATGGGACTATACACAGCTCCAGGGATCTGTTGAAGATCAATGTGAAGATGGATGATAGCTGGACAGCACAGGCTTTGAGGCAGGCTGGAGAGACACCGTCTGGGCCTTTGGCTTTCCTTATCTTCTGCTTCCTGAAGACTTTGCAAACATCACCTTCACTGATCTTAAGGGCAGGTTGAGAAACGGGGGGATGGAGGGGCAGGGTGTTGATGGCTGTGTTGTGGGACAGTTGGGGGGGGGGGGGGGGGGGGGGGGGTGCAGGGTGTCAGACCAGCCTTTTGTTTTTCAAACCTGCAGTAAAACTCATTCAGGTCATCAGCCAGTTGTTGATTTGCCTCAGTGCTGGGGGACGGGCTCTTGTAGTTGGTGATGGCTTTCAGGCCGTTCCACACTGATTTGGAGTCATTTCTTGAAAGCTGTTTTTTAGCTTTCCCGAGTAGTTTAACTTTGCCACTCTTATCTCCCTATTCAGTGTGTATTTGGCCTGTTTGTACAAGGCTTTGTCCCCACTCCTGTAGGCGTCCTCTTTGACCTGGCGAAGCTGTTTGAGTTTTGCACTGAACCAAGGTTTGTCATTGTTAAATGTTAAATAAGTCCTGGTGGGTACACACATGTCCTCACAGAAACTGATGTAGGATGTCACAGTGTCAGTGAGCTCATCCAGATCAGTAGCTGCAGCCTCAAAAACACTCCAATCATTAAGATCGAAGCAGGCTTGTAAGTCCCGCTCTGCTTCAACAGTCCATCTCTTTACAGTTCTTACTACAGGCTTAGCAGATTTAAGTTTCTGCCTGT
This sequence comes from Cirrhinus mrigala, assembly GCA_036247105.1. Lineage (NCBI taxonomy): Eukaryota > Metazoa > Chordata > Actinopteri > Cypriniformes > Cyprinidae > Cirrhinus > Cirrhinus mrigala. Next base: position 6,120,058 of record CM070007.1, read on the forward strand.
AGGCTGGTAGAAGATGAACTAAACAGTGATCAGAGAGTCCCAGCGCTGCACGGGGGACAGAGTGATATGCATCCTTTAAAACAGTGTAGCAATGGTCCAGTATGTTGCTGTCTCTGGTGGGGCATGTGATGTGCTGTCTATATTTAGGCAGTTCACGGGTGAAGTGAGCTTTATTAAAATCACCGAGGACAATAATAAAAGAGTCCCGGTAACGTTGCTCTGTGTGTGTGATCTGATCGGCCAACAGTTCTAGCGCCGCGCTTGCACGCGCGTCAGGAGGAATGTACACACTCACCAGAATAAACGAGGAAAACTCCCGCGGCGAATAAAAAGGCTTAGTTAATAAAGATAGCTTCCAAGTTTGGGCAGCACATCTTATCTAAAACTGTCACGTCTGTACACCAGCCTTCATTGATATAAAAACATAATCCACCGCCTCTCGTTTTCCCCGACGACTCGGTGACGCGGTCCGCTCTGATCAGCTGGAAGCCCGTTAGATGAAGCGCGCTGTCCGGAATGGTTCCGTTCAGCCAGGTTTCCGTGAAGCAAAGCGCAGCATAGTTTAAAAAGTCCTTGTTTGTGCGGGTGAGGAGTTGTAGTTCGTCTGATTTATTTGCAAGGGAGCGGATATTCGCCAGATGACTACTCGGCAACGGAGTCCTAAAACCGCGCTGTCGGAATTTCACGAGCGCGCCGGCGCGTTTTCCTCGCTTGCGTTGCTTGGAGCGCTTGTATAGGAACGCAGCCCCTCCCACTAAAATGTCCAGTAAGACGTCTGAATGTTCAAACGTTGGCAGAAAGATATCTGGTGTGCTATTTCTTATGTCCAAGAGCTCGTTTCTAGACAAGCTGATCGGAAAAACGTTGCTTAAGACAGGACAAACAAACAAAAACAGAAAAAGTACGAAGGAGCAACAAACCGAGGCAGCCATCCGCGGTGCCATCTTGACTGCCATCTTTTTTTGCCCGCTAAATTGCACATATTGTGTGATGATGTATTTATAATAAGGATTTGCTTTTGACTTAAATTTAGCAGTTTTATTTTGGTAATATCAGTCACTCTTGATGTGCTGTTTTGTTGTTGCATTTTTAAAAGCTGGTCGCTTCAGTCAAAACTTTACTTCAATGATTTTAAAGATTGGGGATCAAAAAAAAATAAAAAATAAAATAAAATAAAATAAAATAAATAAATAAATTAATTAATTAAAAAATAAACAGCAAACGAGATGACATTGCCATCTAAATATTAAACACAGAATTTATTATAGCCTCAGAAAAACAAACGTTTTGCTGAAAAATGCACAATACATGTAGGATGAAGTCATTATGTACATTAACAATAATTTGGGACAAACATAATGTATTTTAATGGAAAAATATGCAAGTAATGCTGAGGTGCTCTGTGCCATGGCAGAATTTTCAACAGTGTCCTGAGTTGCAGCTGGTACAACTGGCGCAATGCAGTGCTACACTCGTCATCCGGTGTGCGACCGCCATAAGGCTGGAATAGCCTCTTGTTTTAGAGGTGGTATTGTCAAATATGACTTTTTAGAAGAGGACGCCGTAATCTAGGCTGGTAGTTTCTTTTTTTAACTCAGAACTGGCGAGTTTAAGATTGTGAGACCTGTGATGGTCACATGAGGCTCTAACCGATACTAGGTCCTTAATGAACGAGTGATTGAAATATGGGATATCCAGAATCATCAAATATCTAAATTAATACACAACAAAAATTTGTGATCAGTTCTTAATTAGAAATACTAATTAAGAAGTCTAAAGTTAATGATCACTTGAAAACTGGAGTTAGATGAAGTGTCAAGTTGAAACTAAATCCTAATAAAATAGAATAAAAAAAAAAAAAAAACCTACACACATCAAACCTTCACCCATGCCACTTTATTCTGTCTTTGGGCCAATGGATAGTCCTTACAATAACTCTGAAAATAGTATGCTAACATAAACAAAACCTGACAGGGAACAGAGGAAACCTCAGGCCTTAGATACAAGAGAGGAGCAATCAGGTAGAACAGAAACAGGTGTGTGGGACTAATTAAAAAATGGGGAAACTAACTAGTGCAACAAACACAAACAAGGCAAAGAGGAACAGAGAGAATGCAAAAACAAAAAAAATTAATAAATAAATAAAAAATAACTATATGTGACAGTTGTGCAATTGGAAGTGTAAACAAAATGAAATACAGTTAAACATGATACATGTCCTTTCAAGTAGATCATGTTATTTAGAACATAAAACATTGCTGCATTGTCAATGAAAAAATATACTGTACAACATCACAGCTATACATCAGTTGTATAAATGTGTTTGACTCACTTTGGCAGATGACTCCAGCATCTTCATGGTGCCCACAGTCATGTGATCCCCATCCTCTTGATGAACAGTTTTTCATTGTAGATTCGCTCCCATAACACTGGACATCATCCAACCATATTTGTCCAGAACCTTGTCCAAAATAAGCAAAACTCTTTGCCTCTATAAAACTCCCACAACCCAGTTCTCTGCACACCACTGCTGCGTCTGTCAAATCCCACCAATCATCACACACTGTTCCCCATATTCCATTGTGGAGAACCTCCACTCTTCCAGAACAGGGGTTGGATCCATTCACCACCCTGACAGCTATTAATCACAAACATTATAAAGATAGAAGAACAGGTCATTCATTTGTTTGTATTTTTGATGAGATAAAGTAGTAAATATAGCTGCAAGCAGCAATGACGGGCCCAAGCCCCGGTGGCATCAGCATAATGATGCACAGCGAGCACATGCATTTAGCTTTCTGGCATTCTGGTTGTAGAGTCACAGCTATGAAAGGGTTACTCTAGAATATCAACAGTGTAAAACAGATACACTGTTTTATATGATGTGTCTTTTGAATCTGTTGGTTTCCCCTTTCATGTTTGGTCTCATTTTAAATCTCTTGCAATTGATAAAATCATCTCAATTTCACAGCAGTCACTCATATTATAAATAATTTTGGAGAATTCTGTTCTCCTGCTTCAGTCTCTGGAGCTCTACATTCGGAACGCTCACATGCTGCATTTTATTTATCAGCAGCTTATATGTAAGATAAAGAGATTTAAAAGAAAAAAAAAAAAAAGTAAAATTAAACAGAAGCAAAACTGATGCAAAATTGTTACCAAAACAAACTTGGATGAAAAGAAGTGCACCATCACACTCACCTGTAGATGCAGAACTGGTAGATGTTGTGGAGATGATTGGCTGTTGAGGAACTGAAACAATAATAGATAGAATCAGATGATAAATCAGATTCTGATGCTGAATACTGTGTTCCTCATGGACATACTAATGTAAGGCCAGTCTGATGTCATCATGAAACCAAAGTTCAGGAGCTGATGTCATGCGACAAAGCAATAATATATATACCTGAAATGATACTTTTAAAAATCAACATTGCATTCAAAGAATCAATAGATACATCTGTGATCCACCACTCAACGCTGCAGAAACATTGTTCAAACCTTTGAAGCTCTCTTGAGCACAAACACAAATATGCTGCTGGGTCAGTTGCTTCTAAATATTTTTTCATATTTGCACATAGTAGTTAAATGTGACTGAAATAGTTGCGCTGTAGAGCCCTGGGAGATGGGTCGCGATCGCAAAATAACATTCGGGGGGTGGGGGCGGATCGCGCGCCCCCCAGACCTCTGGGCCCTATGCACTCTGTCACCCTTTTCCCCCTCTAGTGATGCCCCTGTATGAAGGTCTGTATACCACATAAGATGCATCTTCTGAATCTATTGTTTTCCCCCTTTCATGTTTGGTGTCATTTTAAATGTCTCAGTGCGATTGGTAAAATGGTCTCAATTTTAAAATCTTATAGGCTATATGACATAATAGCCAAATATGACAGCTCCAATGCAACACGCACCACCACGGATGAGTAGTTAAGTAATTTGACATGCTAACTGCCATAAATGAAACTGAAAGTAGTTTGCAGATGCTCGATACACAATCATCTTCATTAAAAGTAGTGAAACTAAATTGTCTTATGATTGCTGATGCTGTGCTCTCTTCTATTGCAGTCTTTGATCTTGAAATGAGTTGTTCATGAGATTCCCTGCTCCTTTAGTCCTGCTAGATAATGGTGAACGAACTTGGTTTGTTGGTGCAGTGACTGCTACTTATATATATATATATATATATATTATATATATATATATATATATATATATATGCTCATAGCTTATTTACTAACACTTCTGAAATCATGATGACTATGAGATTAAGTGGAGTCTGGTATCACCACAAATCTGCATCCAGGATAGATCAAACTGAAGGCTCAATGAATGGAGCATGTGGCACAATATGTGGGACCTTTTGATTTTATCTATACCTGATTTGACAAATTGCAGCTAACATAAGCTTACTATTTTCATTTGGAAATGTAAACAGAATAAAGTACTCTTATGATATACTGATTTTATTCAAGTAGATCATGTTATTTAGAACATGAAACACCTTTGCACTGACAAGTTCCGCCGGCTGTGGGATTTCTATCTGAATGAATGAATAAATAAAGAAATAAAGAAATAAAGAAATATTATATATATATATAAACGTTGCTTGTTTGTCTTGAAGTGTCTGTTGTTAATTTGCTGTTTTGTTGTTGCATTTTTAAAAAGCGGTCGCACACCTGGAGAACTGGCCCCCCGACTGAGCCTGGTTTCTCCCAAGGTTTTTTTTCTCCATTTGTCACCGATGGAGTTTTGGTTCCTTACCGCTGTTGCCTCTGGCTTGCTTAGTTGGGGATACTTTCTCTTCACACGATATTGTATTTTATTTTATTGTATTTGATTAACTACCTTTACCTGAAAATTGCATTATTTCCTATTTAATACTGTACACAAAACGGCTTTGTCACAATTCCGTATTGTTAAAGGCGGTATATAAATAAAGGTGACTTGACTTGACTTGACACCGGACGAGAAATGCAGTACCCTGGTGCAACATGTATTGCACACCGCGGACACGTTGCGGTCAGTTCAAGACAGCATACCAAAACATTTAATCTATTCGCCAAACAGTCAAAACTTTACTTCAATGATTTTAAAGATTGGGGATCAAAAAAAAATAAAGTAAAGTAAATAAATAAATTAAAAAAAAAAAAAAAGCAAACGAGATGACATTGCCATCTAAATATGAAACACGGAATTTATTACAGCCTCAGAAAAACAAACGTTTTGCTGAAAAAGGCACAATACATGTAGGATGAAATCATTATGTATATTAACAATAATTTGGGACAAATATAATGTATTTTAATGAAAAATTATGTGAGGAATGCTGAGGTGCTCTGTGGCATGGCAGAATTTTCAACAGTGTCCTGAGCTGCAGCTGGTGCAACTGGCGCAATGCAGTCCTACACTTGTCGTCTGGTGTGCGACTGCCATAAGGCTGGAATAGCCTCTTGTTTCAAAGGTGGTATTGTCGAATATGACTTTTAGAAGAGGACGCCGTAAGCTAGGCTGGTAGTTTCTTTTTTTAACTCAGAACTGGCGAGTTTGAGATCGTGTGACCTGTGATGGTCACATGAGGCTCTAACCGATACTAGGTCCTTAATGAACGAGTGATTGAAATATGGGATATCCAGAATAATCAAATATCTAAATTAATACACAACAAAAATGTGATCAGTTCTTAATTAGAAATACTAATTAAGAAGTCTAAACTTAATGATCACTTGAGAATTGGAGTTAGATGAAGTGTCAAGTTTAAACTAAATCCTAATAAAATAGAATTAAAAGACCTACACACATCAAACCTTCACCCATGCCACGTTATTCTGTCTTTGGGCCAATGGATAGTCTTTACAATAACTCTGAAAATAGTATGCTAACATAAACAATACCTGACAAGGAACAAAGAAAACCTCAGGCCTTAGATACAAGAGAAGAGCAATCAGGTAGAACAGAAAAAGGTGTGTGGGACTAATTAAAAAATGAGGAAACTAACTAGTGCAGCAAACATAGATGAGGCAAAGAGTAACAGAGAGAATGCAAAATAAATAAATAAATAAATAAATAAATAAATATAAACACTACATGTGACAGTTGTGCAATTGGAAGTGCAAACAAAATGAAATACTGTTACACATGATACACATGTAATTTCAAGTAGATCATGTTATTTAGAACATAAAACATTGCTGCATTGTCAATGAAAAAATATACTGTACAACATCACAGCTATACATCAGTTGTATAAATGTGTTTGACTTACTTTGGCAGATGACTCCAGCATCTTCATGGTGCCCACAGTCATGTGATCCCCATCCTCTTGATGAACAGTTTTTCATTGTAGATTCACTCCCATAACACTGGACATCATCCAACCATATTTGTCCAGAACCTTGTCCAAAATATGCAAAACTCTTTGCCTCTATAACACTCCCACAGCCCAGCTCTCTGCACACCACTGCTGCGTCTGTCAAATCCCACCAATCATCACACACTGTTCCCCATATTCCATTGTGGAGAACCTCCACTCTTCCAGAACAGGGGTTGGGTCCATTCACCAACCTGACAGCTATTAATCACAAACAATATAAAGATAGACGAACAGGCCATTCATTTGTTTGTATTTTTGATGAGATAACAAAGTAGTAAATATAGCTGCAAGCAGCGATGACGGGTATGTGGCATCAGCATAATGATGCACAGCGAGCACATGCATTTAGCTTTCTGGCATTCTGGTTGTAGAGTCACAGCTATGAAAGGGTTACTCTAGAATATCAACAGTGTAAAACATACACACAAAATAGAGGCCATGCAACAAAACAATAAACCTCACTAATCTAGAGAGGAAATCCCAAAGAAAGAGCAAGGGACATCACCTTGCCCAAATGTCTTTCCTTGTTTATTTATGAAGGTCTGTATACCACATATGATATATCTTTTGAATCTACTGGTTTCCCCTTTCATGTTTGGTGTCATTTTAAAGGTGCAATTGGTAAAATCATCTCAATTTCAAAGCAGTCATTCATATTTTAAATAATTTTGATATAAATATAAAGAATTTTGTAGAATTCTATTCTGCTGCTTCAGTCTCTGGAGCTCTATATCCAGGACACTCACATGCTGCTGTGTGTTTCCCTGCTGTCAGGTCTGTATCTCTCACTCTTATGGCCCATTTACACCTGGTCACTTTATGTGTTTTCTCTGATCGGTTAGCTATTAGATCGTTAAAAAAGACCAGGTGTAAATGCTCTCTGAAATGCTTTCAAGACGGATTTAAATCGGAAAGCTAAACCACTTCAGGACGTGGTCTGGGATGCATTCCAGATGAAAAATGTCTGAAAAAAGATGTGTAAATGCATTTGGTTGTGGAAATTTTACTCCTTCCAAAATATTAATCAATAAACAGGTGAGAGCGTCTAATAGGCTATATGACATAAAAGCCAAATATGACAGCACCAATGCAACACGCTCCACCACGGATGAGTAGTTGAGTACCTCTGTAGTAATCCGATATGCTAACTGCCATAAATGAAACTGAAAGTAGTTTGCAGATGCTTGATACACAATCATCTTCATTAAAAGTAGTGAAACTAAATTGTCTTATGATTGTTGATGCTGTGCTCTCTTCTATTGCAGTCTTTGTTCTTGAAATCAGCTGTTCATGAGATTCCCTGCTCCTTCAGTCCTGCTAGATAATGGTGAGCGAACTTGGTTCCCTATCTGTCGTACACTCCGAGTTGTGTCCAGTGTATGACACTAGGGGTCGCTCTTGGGAGCCCAAACACCTCTGACAGTTTTGAGAAAGGCCAATGAAATTGGGTGTGCGGATTTTGCATAGCTGGCCACGCCCCGGACATCCGGGTATAAACAAGGCAGCGTGTGTTTCTGCTCACTCGTTCTGTTTTTCGGAGCCGAATGCAGCATCTCTGCGTGAGAAGCGGCAACATTCACCTCTCTCGTCGTTGGATCTACGGCACAGACAGCGGTCTCTCCCTCTCTAACACAGCTAAGTGTTCTGAGAGCTCCCCTGGGTGCATCGACGGCGATCTTCAAGAGAAGATTATCCTCTAGTTGAGCAAATTTTCTCTAAAAGAGCTGCACGGTACGGTTTGTGTGTTTCATTATGCCTTTCCGTCCGTGTCCTTCTGGTTGCAGGTTTTACCTTTCCACTAATGATTGGGACGATCGCTGTGTTCAGTGCATGGGGCGTGGGCATGCTGACGCAGCGTTCGCTGAGGGAGGTTGTCAAGCTTGTGAAGACATGCCCTTAAGCACGCTTCTCTTGAGAGTCGCGTTCTTTTTGGAGAAGCCGCGGCTCACCTCAACTGCTTCCCGCTCCGGTCCTTCTACTTCGGGCCGGCAGACTCTTATGTTGTCCTGAGACCCCGGCCTGGATACATGCCCAAGGTCCCCACCACTCCCTTCAGAGATCAGGTGGTGACCTTGCAAGCTATTTCTTCCCAGGAAGATGACCCCAACCTGACCTTGTTATGCCCAGTCTGAGCCCTGCGCAATTACTTGGAACGAACTCAGCCCTTCAGACGTTCGGAACAGCTCTTCGTCTGTTATGCAGGACAGCAGAAGGGGAAGGCTGTCTCCAAGCAAAGGATCTCCCACTGGCTAGTGGATGCGATCCGTACGGCCTACCAGGCTAGAGGCTTACCCTGCCCACTGGGAGTGAGAGCCCACTCGACCAGGGGCGTCGCTGCCTCGGCAGCTCTTGCTAAAGGGGCCTCGTTAACAGACATCTGTAGAGCTGCAGGTTGGGCTACACCCAACACATTTGCCAGATTTTACAATTTGCGCATGGAACCAGTGTCAGCTAGAGTCTTAAACGCAAGCTCTTGACTCAGCACACTGGTTGGTGTAGAGCTTGCCTAAGCGCTTCCCCTAATGGTGATTACGCTTCTAAGTTTCAGTAGGTTTCCTGACGTGAACCCTGGACACCTTCTCCATCACTTGGCACTTCTGAACGTAGCAGAGTTTTTGCGGAGGAACTCGCTGCAAATTCCAACACAAGGTATGAACACCTTTATTTTCTCGTAGTTGGATTGTGCCCCATATGTAGTGGCTCCTTATGTGGCCCCATGTGTGTAATTTCCACCTATATCTCTCTGTGGTGCTGTGTTTCCCCTGAGGACAGGTTTGTCTCTAGGGTCTGAGTTTGGTTGTCTCCCCTGGCGTGAGACCCACCTCAGGTCCCATATCTAATGATATTCACTTTATACCCCCCCTCTGGGCAGGTTCTGATCTCCGTAGTGCCTTTTTCCCTCAGGAAATAGTCACTTCCCAATGTTCTCAAGACACTCAGCCGCTCCACTGAGGAAGGCCCGGCTGCAGGACTCTGCTGTAACAGGTCAGTTCTTGGACGGTGGAAGGTCATGAAGAGGTGAGCTGCAATTATGTTAACACATTGGCTTGTTACTAGCTGCGCCCGATCATTCGTGATGCAGCCAGACTTGTGGCATGTTTTTATAGGGACCCCTAGTGTCGTACACCGGACACAACTCAGAGTGTACGACAGATAGGGAATGTCTTGTTTACGTATGGTAACCCTCGTTCCCTGATGGAGGGAACGGAGACGTTGTGTCCTTCATGCCACAACTCTGGACCGCTTCTGGACCGCCTCTGAGTGAGTTGAGATGCTTGGCTCCTCAGATCAGAACGAGTGAGCAGAAGCGCACGCTGCCCTATTTATACCTGGATGTCCGGAGCGTGGCCAGCTATGCAAAATCTGCACACCCAATTTCATTGGCGTTTCTCAAAACTGTCAGAGGTGTTGGGCTCCCAAGAGCGACCCCTAGTGTTGTACACTGGACACAACGTGTCCGTTCCCTCCATCAGGGAACGAGGGTTACCATACGTAACCGAGACGTTTGTTGGTGCAGTGACTGCTGTTTATACATATATATATATATATATATATATATATGCTCAGAGCTTATTTACTAACGCTTCTGAAATCATGATGACTATAAGATTGAGTGGCATCTGGATAGATCTGCATCCAGGATAGATCAAACTGAAGGCTCAATGAATGGAGCATGTGGCACAATATGTGGGACCTTTTGATTTTTATCTTGACAAGACTTGACAAATTGCAGCTAACATAAGCTTACTATTTTCAGTTGTAAATGTAACCAAAATAAAATACTCTTATGATACACTGGTTTGTTCAAGTAGATCATGTTATTTAGAACATGAAACACCTTGCACTGTCAGTGAGAAAATCTACTGTAAAACATCACAGCTACACATCAGTTGTATAAATGTGTTTGACTCACCTTGGCAGATGACTCCAGCATCTTTATGGTGCAGACAGTCATGTGATCCCAAACTTCTTGACAAACAATTTCTCAGTGTAGATTCACTCCCATAGCACTGGACATCATCCAACCATATTTGTCCAGCACCTTGTCCAAAATAAGCAGAACTCTTTGCCTCTATAACACTCCCACAACCCAGTTCTCTGCACACCACTGCTGCATCTCTCAAATCCCACAGATCATCACACACTGTTCCCCATATTCCACTGTTGAGAACCTCCACTCTTCCAGAACAGAGGTCGGATCCATTCACCAACCTGACAGCTATTAATCACAAACAATATAAACACAGAAGAACATATTCATTTGTTTGCATTTTTGATGAAATAGCAAAGCAGCGATGATGGGCCCAAACCCCGGTGGCATCAGCAAAACAGTGCACAGCGGACACATCAGTGGCGAACTGTTAGGGCCCTCTAGGCCCTCAGAGAGGGCCTAACTTCTTGTAAAAACAATATTTACAATTTTTAAATAAACATTTTAAAATATAATATTTCTAAGAGTTTGCGATCGTGAGACCCGCAATAGTCACGTGAGGCTCTAAGAGACACTAGGTCCCTAATGAATGAGTAATTGAAAGTATGGGATATCCAGAATAATCAAATATCTAAATGAATACATAACAAAAATGTGTGATCAGTTCTTAATTAGAAATATAGTCTAAATTTAATGATCACTTGAGAATTGGAATTAGATGAAGTGTCAAGTTGAAACTAAATAGAATTAAAAGACCTACACACATCACACCTTCACCCATGCCACTGGATTCTGTCTTTGGGCCAATGGATAGTCCTTACAATAACTCTGAAAATAGTATGCTAACATAAACAATACCTGACAGGGAACAAAGGAAATCTCAGGACATAATGTGCGTTCACGCCATATCAGAATTCCCATAATTATGAGATTCCAACTTGTAAAAAGCGTTCACGTCCTCGTACAACTCGTAATTACAGCTTGTGAACTGGGAGTCTTCTGAGAGCTACGACTTGCACCACATGACCGATGTACCACCTGACCAACATAGGCGCTGTTTAGGCGCTGATAGTGTTGCCATAGAAAAGCATAATTCCGAGTCTGAGGACGTGAACAGCTCTGAGTAGAACGTCACATGTTGTCATCTCGAAATTACGGTAATTACGATATGGCGTGAACGCAGTATTAGATACAAGAGAAGAGCAATCAGGTAGAACAGAAACAGGTGTGTGGGACTAATTAAAAAGAGGAAACTAACTAGTGCAACAAACACAGACAAGGCAAAGGGGTACAGAGAGAATGCAAAAACAAAAACAACTACATGTGACAGTTGTGCAATTGGAAGTGTAAACAAAATGAAATACAGTTATACATGATACACATGTCATTTCAAGTAGATCATGTTATTTAGAAAATAAAACATTGCTGCATTGTCAATGAGAAAATATACTGTACAATATCTGTACATCAGTTGTATAAATGTGTTTGACTCACTTTGGCAGATGACTCCAGCGTCTTCATGGTGCCCACAGTCATGTGATCCCCATCCTCTTGATGAACAGTTTTTCATTGTAGATTCGTTCCCATAACACTGGACATCATCCAACCATATTTGTCCAGAACCTTGTCCAAAATAAGCAGAAATTTTTGCCTCTATAACACTCCCACAGCCCAGCTCTCTGCACACCACTGCTGCGTCTGTCAAATCCCACCAATCATCACACACTGTTCCCCACATTCCATTGTGGAGAACCTCCACTCTTCCAGAACAGGGGTTGGGTCCATTCACCAACCTGACAGCTATTAATCACAAACAATATAAAGATAGAAGAACAGGTCATTCATTTGTTTGTATTTTTGATGAGATAAAGTAGTAAATATAGCTGCAAGCAGCGATGACGGGCCCAAGCCCGGTGGCATCAGCATAATGATGCACAGCGAGCACATGCATTTGGCTTTCTGGCATTCTGGTTGTAGAGTCACAGCTATGAAAGGGTTACTCTAGAATATCAACAGTGTAAAACAGATACACTGTTTTATATGATGTGTCTTTTGAATCTGTTGGTTTCCCCTTTCATGTTTGGTCTCATTTTAAATTTCTTGCAATTGGTAAAATCATCTCAATTTCACAGCAATCACTTATATTATAAATAATTTTGGAGAATTCTGTTCTCCTGCTTCAGTCTCTGGAGCTCTACATCCGGAACACCCACATGCTGCATTTTATTCATCAGCAGCTTATATGTAAGATAAAGAGATTTAAAAGAAAAAAAAAAAAAAAAAAAAAGTCAAATTAAACAGTAGCAAAACTGATGCAAAATTGTTACCAAAACAGACTTGGATTAAAAGAAGTGCAGCATCATACTCACCTGTAGATGCAGAACTGGTAGATGTTGTGGAGATGATTGGCTCTTGAGGAACTGAAACAATAATAGATAGAATCAGATTATAAATCAGATTCTGATGCTGAATACTGTGTTCCTCATGGACATACTAATATAAGGCCAGTCTGATCTTACCATGAAACCAAAGTTCAGGAACTCTCACAAAACAGATGCCATGCCACAAAACAACAAACCTTACTAATCTGGAAAGGAGATCCCAAATAAAGAGCAAAGAACAACACCTTGCCCAAACTTCTCTCCTTGCTTATTTATAGCCATACCCACTCACTCTTCTCCCCCGCTGAGCTCAAGTATGAAGGTCTGTACACCACACATAATGTATCTTGTGAATGTACTGATGTTTGGTGTAATTTTAAATGTCTCAGTGTGACTGGTAAAATCGTCTCAATTTTACAGCAGTCTCTCATATTATAAAGAATTTAGAAGAATTCTGCTGTGCTGCAGTCTCTGGAGCTCTACATCCAGAACACTCACATGCTGTTGTGTGTTTCTCTGTTGACAGGTATGTATCTAGATTCACATTTGAGCAATTGATCTTATGTATTTATCTAGAGTGAAAGTGAATTTAATTCTGAATTAAATTCTTATTAATTACGTAATTGATCCCTTCGCAAACAACTTGATTGACAGGCGATGTGACCAATCATAATGCCAAATCCACCATTCTGTTCTACAAACATCAGACAGGAGAGTAGATTAGCTTCGGTGGACTTAAACTTGAAACATTGTGTGTATTGACGTCTTTCCGCAGTTAAAATAGAATATGTTTTGATGTTCATGCATGTTTTTTTTTTTTTGATCTGTTCACGTGTCATTGATCTACTACGGTAATACACTGATCCGTCAGGACACATTAAAGAGATTATATTACCAGTATTTAATACATAAAAGTTTGTGATTATTTCTTAATTGTAAATACAGTCTAAATTTAAAGATCACTTGAGAATTGGAGTTAGGAGCTAGAACCATATTAAAACTAAATCTTAATAAACTAGGTGAACTTTGGAGAAGCGTAAGTAAAGGACCTTTTAAAAGACCACACATTACACCTTCATCCATGCTGTTCGATAATGTCTTTGGGACAGTGGGTGATCCTTACAATAACTCTGAAAATAGTACACTAACATAAGTGTACTATGTTCAACTGTAAATGTAAACAAAATGAAATACTCTAATGATACATTGGTTTATTCAAGAACATTAATGATGTTATTTAGAACAGTCACTGCTGAATTGTTATGAGAAAATATACTGTACAACATCACAGCTATGCATCAGTTGTATAAATGTGTTTGACTCACCTTGGCAAATGACCCCAGCATCCTTATGGTGCCCACAGTCATGTGATCCCCATCCTCTTGACAAACAATTTTTCAATGTAGATTCATTCCCATAGCACTGGACATCATCTAACCATATTTGTCCAGAACCTTCTCCAAAATAAGCAGACCTCTTTGCCTCTATAACACTCCCGCAACCCAGTTCTCTGCACACCACCTCTGCATCTCTAGAATCCCACAGATCATCACACACTGTTCCCCATATTCCATTGTGGAGAACCTCAACTCTTCCAGAACAGAAGCTGGATCCATTCACCAAATTCACAACTATTAATCACAAACAATATAGAGATAGAAGAACAGGTCATTGGGTTTTTGCTTGTTTGTTTGTATTTTTGATGAGATAAAGTAGTAAATAAGGTTGCAAGCACAATGATGGGCGCAAGCCCAGGTGGTATCAGTTAAGCCTGAAGACTAAACTAATCGTTCAACATCAATCAAATCAACGATAAATTATAAATAAATAATTACAAATACATACTAATTAAAAAAAGAAAAATGTCTGTATCCAAATGCAATAAAAATTATGTCTGGAAACAGTTTGTAATAACCAGGAATTGCACAAGTCTTTAAAATATTTATTAATGGGTCTATACACCCATTTAGTGGTTAATCAATGGTAGTACATTGAAAATTATTCTTTTTTTTCTTTCCATACAATAGCACAATTGTCAACATTTTAGAAAACACAACATCAGAAAAAGTAAATAAGTCAAACAGTTTTGGGCTGCAGGTGTTTTTGAGTGGCTGTGAGGTTGTAAAGCAATTGTGAAATAATTATATAAATCTATATTGACAGCGCAGTGCATATCAACTGATTCTGTGCATTTATTTGTCATTAAAACTAACTGAATTAGACAGAAAAAATGATCAAATATTTCTTAGCAACTCTAGTATTATAGCCTTCATCTGTCAGCTGAAATGTCTGATTGTTTTTAATTTGTTGTTAGTCCCCAGAGCATTAAATGCATTACACTTAGCATGATTCCTCAGAATTACTTGTTCTCCATATGTAGAAGGTTATGAGGCATTTTTGACAACGGACTTTAAAGATATAAGAAAAAAATCAGCTTACTTTTTTACCATTATTGTAATTAATCACCATGGCAACACCATTCAAATATCCAAAAAAAAAAAAAATTCAGATGCTAAATTATTGTGTTTGAATGCTGTACCAGATGTATTGATAAGCAGTTATATGTGTTGGTGTAAGCTTTTAGTAAGTCCAAGAATAAAATTATTAATTCACATTAAATTTGATATACATAACTTTTGTTCTGTTTTCTAACAGCTTGGACTTAAACAAATTTATATAAAATGAGTTTTGCAAATGCATGCAAACCATTAAATGCAACACATAATGCAAATGGCTAGAAGCAATGGGGGACCCTGCACATCCAAAAGTGATGCTAAAGGGGTACCTTTAGTTTTATTTTGTTCACTAATTTTGTTCTGCACTAATGCAGATCTTTTTAACGAAATCTAACAGATATACCTTACTGGATGTTGAAATGTAAGGCTGTCAGTGAAAGCACAGAATGTACAGAGATTTAAAATAAATAAATAAATAAATAAAAATAGTCATCATTTGTGTTCCAAAGATGAATGAAAATCTTATGGGTTTGGAACGGTTATGAGGGTGAGTAACTGACGACAGAATTAAATTTTTGGGTGAACTGTCCATTTAAATAATATTGTGTTCTCTTATAGGAAAATGGCATCAACACTGGAACATTTCACTTGGCTATTGACTCTGGGCCCTATTTTAACAATCTACAGCACTCGGCGCAGGTGCACTTAGGGTGTGTCCGAATCCACTTTTGCTATTTTAAGGACGGGAAAAACAGTCGGCACGCCCAGCACATGGTCTAAAAGGGTTGTCCCTATTCTCTTAATGAGTCATGGGTGCGTTTTGGGCGTAACGTGCATTAAACCAATCAGAGTCTCATCTCCCATTCCCCTTAAGAGCCAGTTGTGCTTGCGGCATGGCGGATTCGCTATTTATGCAGCGGTATTTGCTAGAACAAAGACTGAACGCTTCTTCAGAGAGCAGGGCCAGTACCAAGGGGGGGAATTACTGTGAGTTACTGTGCACCCCTTTTCCATCCTCTCCCCTCCTTGCTGAACGTGATTGTTTGTTCAAAAGTGAAAGTGAAACCAAAAAAAAAAAAAAAAAACAGCTCACATAAGAAAGCAAGTGACTATCCATTATGACATGTAGGCATTTTTATATTGATGTACACAAAAATAATCTTTTACATTGTAATCCTTTCATTTTTGATATTTGACATGTTTGTGTGCTGCTGCGCATCCCTGTGTGTGTAATAAGCAGAGTGTATGGGCATTGTGCACCTGCCTATAGGTGCATATTACTAACACGCTCTTTATATACTAAAAATATATATATATATGTAACCCCTCTGGGTCTTACTCGCAAACCGCACCGAGCGGGTCTCGAACCCGGCTTTCCGGCATGGGAGGCAGACGCACTAACAAAGAGCCTAAAGGCTGCAATCGATCACGTCTGTCGCTAGTGCGTCTCTTAAGATCAGGGGAGTGAGGTTTCCCTGCACAGCACTTACCTGCCGGCCTCCGTTACACATATACATTGCGACATTGACTTTAGACCAGGTTTCAGTTAGTGAATGGTGCATGATAGGGCCCTATAAGTCAAAGCAGTTGTTCTTGATGACAGCCCTACTTTTGTATTCCTTTTTTCCCCATGTAACTGAAAATGATTTGAATCTTGACTATTTCACTGTGAAGTTTAACTTTGTGACCACTATTTGGTGCAACACCAATATTGTGCAAGTACCTGCTCAGCTTTTTTTCTGTCTGTTGCTGTTAAAAGCTAAAAGTGTTTCACAGTACAAGCATTTTTAATGGTGATTTACACATTGTTATATTACTTGATGTCATAATAATTTTGAAGGAAATGTCCGTTTTTTTGTTTGTTTGTTTTGTTTTGTTTTTTTCACAGTGTAGATTATGTTATGACATCAGTCACTGCTGCATTGTTAATGAGAAAATACACTGTATAACATCACAGCTATACAGAAGCTGTATAAATGTGTTTGACTCACCTTGGCAGATGACTCCAGAATCTTCATGGTGCCCACAGTCATGTGATCCCCATCCTCTTGACAAACAGTTTTTCAGTGTAGATTCATTCCCATGGCACTGGACATCATCCAACCATATTTGTCCAGAACCTTGTCCAAAATAAGCAAAACTCTTTGCCTCTTTAATACTCCCACAGCCCAGTTCTCTGCACACCACTGTTGCATCTCTCGAATCAAACCAGTCATCACACACTGTTCCCCATGTTCCACTGTGGAGAACCTCCACTCTTCCAGAACAGAGGTCGGATCCATTTACCAACCTGACAGCTATTGATCACAAACAATATAAAGATAGAAGAACAGGTCATTGGGTTTTTGCTTGTTTGATTGTATTTTTGATGAGATAAAGCAGATACAGCTGCAAGCAGCGATGATGAGCTTAAAGACTAAATCAAATAACAACAATCAATTCAACAATAAATTTGAAATACAAATACAAAATAACAATAAAAAGATTGTAAATAAAAACATCATAATATATATCCAAATGCAATAAATCTGAAAATGTCTGAAAACGGTTTGTAATAACCAGGAATTGCACAACGTTTTTTAAATATTTATTAATAGGACTATACCCCCATTTAGTGGTCAATCAGTTGTATTACATTTAATATCATTATGTATTCATTTCCATCCAATAGTACAGTTGTCAACATTTTAAAAAAGACAACATATTAGAAAAAGTAAATAAATCAAACAGTTTTGGGCTGTGGGTGCTTTTGAGCTGATGTGAGGTTGTATAAGATTGTGCTGTCTGTATAACTTAATTATATTATAACTGAATCTCTGTCTCCCAAACAAGAAAAACAGCTATACAATTTTTTGAAGGAGGGATCAACTGTATTACTTCACAATATTCTCTGCTACACCAATAAAGAGTTTACCCAAACAATGGCCATACAAACCAAAAAAAAAAAAAAAAAAACACATTAGCAGAGGAAATCAAACAATAATCCATAAGTAGGATAAATCACAAAGTCTTGTCAGGGGAAAATTGCTTGTACATGAGATAAAGTCCAGACTCAGAATATAGGAAATGTCCCAAATGCACCTCCACATAATTCCCATAGCATGTGCCGATGAATATGGAAAGGAAGCCCATAAACAAAATCCTTAATTAAGCAGCAAATACTTAGTTTCTCCACAAGGATGATCTCTCAGGGAAGAGTAGAAACACAAGGTACACCATGCTGTCTTCTATCTCACTCTACAACTTCCTCATCTTTTATCATACCCAGGGAGCTCACTAAGACCCCCTGGTGGTGAGGATGGAAACTACTGAAACCTTGCACAGTTCAAAATACTGTTACAATATTAAATCATATATGGTATTATTAAAGAAACATTTTACAAAATATTAGCCTAAAAGTCACACATAAAATGGTCTCTTCATTTTCAACGGACAGCAACATATTTATGTCTGGCAACTTGACAAATATGTTTTCAAAATTAATTGGATATATGAAATTTAAATGAACACTTAATTAGGGATGTGCAATATGGGCTTAAAAATATATCACAATGATTTCTGGTATTTATTGCAATAACTATATCAATGACGATAATTCAGGGAACCCTGTTTCTTTAGAGCAAAGTATTATCTTTCCTATTTTTACCCAAAATAGGCTGTTGCGAGCATTAGACCAGCATTAGCTGCCAAGAAGATGCCAAATGATCTTCGGATTGTCCTCAACGAAGCGGTGAAAATTGTCAACCTGATTAAAGCACAACCTCTAAATGCTCGTCTTTTCCGCATTTCATACGATGAATTGGGAGCGCATTACAAACAGCTCATTCTGCACACCGAAGTCCACCATTGGGTAAGTTGTGTCAAAAGGGAGACTCTTAGACTTTGAAAAACCCTGCTCTACAGTATAAGCTTGAGTTTCTTCTACTACGTGACTCTGGAGTGGGTAAAGTGAACCCTCTGGCAGTGTTTTCAGCAGAGGTTATTCAGTCGGATTTTACTGCAGTGAACTAAGGATGGGTATCCAAGTCGAAAGGGGTTAGGAAAAGGGGAAGTCGGGGTGGCGTGTGTCAGAGGGTAAAGAGACAAAGCCATCATAATATACCTCTCCCTACAGTAACGGTGGATGACGCTAAGTCACTCCGTAATAAACTGGATGAGCTTCGGGCAAATGGTAAGTTCCTAAAGAAGTACAGCAGTGCATGTTATGAAGGCAACGAGCCATTAGGGGGCGATACTGATTGTTTCTTTTAAATATCCATCACCTAATTTCTTCTCTGAGCACATGGTCATAGTGGAAGCCATTTGAAGGACGGTTGAGGCCTAGAGAGCAGTGATGGCATTGACTGGTTTATTTGTTATGTGGATTGTGTGCATGTGTGACACTTTGTATTTGCATATGAGGAGATATATATTGTTGTTTGTGCCAGATGATTAAATGTGTATATGAATTGTTTGTGGAGGAATTAATTTTTATTGTTGTATGTTTGAATATTTGATTATTTGTTGTATTGTTGAAACCTTGGTAATTTATGATGATTGTTTGATACTAAGAGGAATTTTCTTTGTTGATTTATATTTGTAATTGATGTCTATATTGTTGTTCTATAGTAACCACACCTTGATCCACGTTGAGCCTTCAATAAAAGTAACTTTGTGCATTCTCATCGATGTGCTACAGTGACTGTAACTTTAACCAGCTTCCATGAAGTATGTACTTATGTGTCTTATTGCGCTCACTGAAAAATGGCTCAAGGAACAAGACTCCTATTCTGATCTGGAAATTGATGGTTTTGGGGAACCCTGTCATTTGGAAAGAGATCCAACTGTGACAGGTAATTCACTTGCTGGATGATTATGTCTTTATGTTAATAAAACCTGGTGTAATACAGTGGTCGTTAGGGAGAGCTTATGCACACCTGAAACTGAACTTTAATCTGTATCCCTACAACCCTATTATTTACCAAGGGAGTTGCTGCAGCTATTTGTTATACTTGTGTATATTCACCCGAAGGCTAATGCTGATACAGCATTCCAAATGATCACAAAAACTGTACTTCAAGGGCTTCATAGCGGATGCAACAAACTTTGTTATGGGTGATTTTAATCAATGCAAAATGGGCAAGTCCCTGTGTGGTTTCTATTAGTATGTAACCTGTCCCTAGTGAAAATTAATGTACTAAAATGTATTTTAAATACATTTATTTTATGCTAAATATACTACAAATACATTTGCATACAACCCAAACTTTTTTTTTTTTTTTTTTTTTTTTTAATTCGAATAAAATAAAAACTAAAAGACTTTCAAATCACATGAGCTAATATTATATTCACAACAGAACATAGATAACATAACAAATGTTTAAACTGATAAATTTTACAATTTTATGCATGAAATGAGCACATTTCAAATTTGGTGCCTGCTACAGGTCTCAAAAAAGCTGGCACAGGGTCAACAAAGGGCTGAAAAACCAAGAAAATTTGAAAAGATTCAGCTGGGAGAACATCTAGCAACTAATTAAGTTAATTGACATCAGGTCTGTAACATGATTAAGGGACAAGGCCAAAGACCTTTGTTGGATGCCTGTGGCCTAAAGAGGAGGGAGACCTTCCAGTGTGTCATTAGCATTCATTTCAAAAGCCAGGGCCCTCATTCATCAACGGTGCATATGTACGAATGTGAATGTAAGAACAGTTTCACGCTAACTGTGGGATCTACTAACTTGTACTTCCGTAGAAGTGTGTAAATAGAAGCACAACTCCGAGCATGCTTATGCAAAGAATCTAGTGGTAGAATAGTGATACTACAAAAAGAAAGTGTCACTGTGTGTTTCCTGTGTCCTTTAACTGCAAATACTCAATTTCATAGATGAAGCTAAACGTGAAAAATTGGTGTGAGAATCCATGAGAGACACAATGCAAAAAAAAAAAAATCTTATCTTACTTAGTATTTTGTCTTGTTTCTAGTCAAAATATCTAAAAAAATATTAAATTAAGATGCATTTACTAGATAAGCAAAAAGACATGTCTTGTTTCCCTAAAAACATTTAAAAGAAAGTGAATTTCATTTAAAACAAGTTAAACTATGTGCCAGTGGGGTAAGTAAAATCCTTTTAAAACAGAGTTATTTTTCTTACCTCACTGGCAGATAATTTTACTTATTTTAAGCATAAGTGCACTTAATTTGCAAAAAGTTAAACTATGCACTTTTTTTACCCCAGGGAACAAGACTAAATATCTTAGTCTTTTTGCTTATCTAGTAAATATATTTAGATTCTTTTGAAATTTTAGTTATTTTGACAAGAAACAAGACAAAATACTAAGTAAGATAAGCATTTTTTGTTTGTTTGTTTTTTGCCGTGCAGCTGGGAAGTAATTAGAAATGTAGCTATGGTGTCATGGCTGATCTCGCGTTGCTGGAAAATTCTGCAAACCATGCGATGCACAGAGAACGCATGGTGCTTAAGAACATGTGGGATTTTTCAACAATAATTACTTATTGGTGTGCGTAAGAACTGCATACATGCGTTTGATAAATATGGATTTTGTTTTTTTTTTTGTACTTGCACACATTCTAATTTTCATTCGTAAGACAAAATATAGAACCTTTTCTATGCATTGTTGATAAATGAGGGCCCAGGAGCTCTGATAGTATACTAATAATATACTAAACTGGTATATTTAAAGTTTGCTAAATTGGAACAACTAGTTTTGTACCTAATGCACTTTAATTGTGCAGAAGTAGTGCTGAAGTCCAACTAAAGATATACTTAAATATATTTGATTGTGCTGAAGTGGAACTATTACAAGTATATTTTTAGGTAGACTTTAATTTTTTTGCATTTAGAGACTGATATTATTTAAAGATCAAACAATCCTCATCAATAGTGACATTAAAATGTATTTTAGGCCTAATATTAAGAAATGTGCAATTACAATTACAAATTGTTAATTACAATTTTTACAATATGTCAGTAAGTATGTTAATAGACCTGAACTAGTAGAAAATAAATGTGTTTTAATTCTATTACTTATTTAGGGGTTTCATATGTCATATGAGATGTTTGGATCTTTTTTTATGGATATGTAAAGAGTATATAAATCACTTTGCAGAGCTCCCCTAGGCATGTCTGATTGTAATGTACCTGGTTCCATCATACAAATCATTATGAAGAAAACTAACCCGAAATGTTGTTTAGTTCCAGTGTGGTCCAAGAAATCCATTAAAGGGGTCATCGGATGCAAACTTCACTTTTTCATGTTGTTTGAACATTAATGTGTGCTGGCAGTGTATGTACAAATCTACCCTATAATGATAAAAATCCGCGCAGTGGTTTTTAATTAATCTGTAAAAATAATTTTCAAATTGAGCCGTTCTCAGATGCCTGTCGGTGTGCCTTCACACCGACAGAGGCCGCTCCCACGATAGTTGATTGACATGAGCCTCTTACCACAGACCAGCTGTCACAGTCCAGTAATTTTCCTTGTTTCGATGCCGGAGCAGGGATGTAAGTTAGACAAGAATATCTCCGATTGAGCGATTGAGGTGTTGTGTTGCTGGATGTAATAATGAACATAGTGGCCGTCACTTACTCCCGACATCTGAGCCGCTGAAGATGCAGTGGATTACGTTTGTTTGTGAAGGGAATGCACCTCCCGATCTACATATATCCGTCTATGTTCGCGCGAATCATTTGTGATCCAGCTTCACTTACAGCAGAAGTGTGTATAAGCATTTTATTTATTTTTTATGAATCTTTGCGATCGCTTTTCCTTATAACGTAGTAGTTAGGAAGTTTAGCGGCTAGACGCGGCTAAAGTAAACAAGCTCCTCATTCCACAGAGAGAAGAGAGGGGCGGGGTGAGCAGAGCTCATTTGCATTTAAAGGAACAACCCTTTAGAATGAGATGATTTTTGCAGAGCTCATTTTGACAAGGTAAAAAGGGTGTTGTTTTACAAAACCATTGAGAATTTTTAATCAAAGTATATTAGAGACTTTTCATTTTTAGAAATGCTTCTCTGGAGCAGAACAGTTTAAATGTCGATAAGGATATGGTCTTTAAACTATTTTGGGGTGTTAGAAAGAGGAGAGGTCCTGGCCCGGACGGTAATGGAGTCTGTATTCTTAAAAATTGTGCATAACAATTGGCAGATATTTTATCTTTCATTTTTAGTATGTCATCACACCTTCATAAGGTTCCTTGCTGTTTGAAGGAATCTATTATTGTACCTGTGCCTAAGAATAATGTACAAAAATGTTTAAAAAAAAGAAAAGGATAGATCAAACTGACAGCTGAATGTGAATGAATGGAGCATGTGGCACATCATGTGGGACCTTCTGATTTCTGTCTATCACTGACTTAACAACAACAGCTGCATGACTAAGGACACTATACTTTTTGTATGTGGCATGTGGCAGCTGACTTAAAGGTATCAGTTCACTCTGCATTGTCTGAATAACCTCAGACTGGCAAGTCTGTTCTTTAATCGTAAGACCCACGACCACCAGCTGGCGTACGGCTCTTAGTGATACTGGGTCCTTAATAAACAAATTAACCTGACAGGGAATAAAGGAAACTTGGGGCTTAGGTACAACAACAGAACAGAAACAGGGGTGTGGGACTAATTTAAACATGAAAATAACTAGTGCAACAAACACAGGCAAAGCAAAGGGAATGGAGAGAAAGCAAAACCAAAACGGAATACATGTGACAGTTGTGAAATTTAAAATGTAAACAAAATGAAATACTCTAATGCAGTGGTTTTCAAACCAGTCCTGCGAGCACCCCCGTTTACGTGCACTATCAGACTTGATTCAACTCATCAGCTCATTAGCAGAGACAGCAAGACCTGATATGGGTATGTCAGATATGAGAGACCTACAAAATGTGCAGCGTTGGGGGTGCTCGAAGGACCAGTTTGAAAACCACTCCTCTAATGATACATTGGGCCTTTCAAGTAGGTCATGTTATTTAGAACATGAAACACCACTGCACTGTTAATGACAAAATATACTGTACAACATCACAGCTATACATCAGTTGTATAAATGTGTTTGACTCACCTTGGCAGATGACTCCAGCATCTTCACTGTGCACACAGTTATGTGATCCCCATCCTCCTGATGAACAGTTTTTCAGTGTAGATTCACTCCCATAGCACTGGACATTATCTAACCATATTTGTCCAGAACCTTGTCCAAAATAAGCAGAACTCTTTGCCTCTATAACACTCCCACAACCCAGTTCTCTGCACACCACTGCTGCGTCTGTCAAATCCCACTGATTATCACACACTGTTCCCCATGTTCCATTGTGGAGAACCTCAACTCTTCCAGAACAGAGGTTGGGTCCATTCACCAACTTCACAACCACTAATCACAAACAATATAAAGATAGAAGAACAGGTCATTATATTTTTGCTTGTTTGTTTGTATTTTTGATGAGATAAAGTAAATATAGGTGCAAGAAGCGATGATGTGCCCAAGCCCAGGTATCAATTGAGCCTGAAGACTAAACTAAGAGAATGAAATCAGATCATTTTAAAGAACAAGAAATCAACATAAATAAATAAATAAATAAAGTCTCAATATATATCCAAATGCAATAAAAAAAAATTTTTAAAAGAAATGTCTGGAAACACAGTCCGTAATAACTAGGAATTGCACAACTTTTTAAAATATTTATTAATAGGACTGTACAGCCATTTAGAGGTTAATTAATGGCATTACATGTATTATTATTATTAAAGGTATCAGTTCACTCTGCATCATCTGAATAAATTCAGACTGGCAAGTTTGTGATCGTAAGACCTCCAACCTCCAGCTGGCGTACGGCTCTTAGTGATACTGGGTCCCTAATAAACAAATGAACCTCACAGGGAATAAAAGAAAACTCTGAGCTTATGCTGCCTTCATGCCATGTCGTAATTACCGTAATTCCGAGATTACAACACGTGACATTTTACTCATAGCTTTCCATGTAGTCGGACTCAGAGGTAGCTACTAAGTAACGCCAAAATCACTGTCACTGGTCCAAGTCATAACTCTCAGAACATTACGAGTTTACAAGTTGTAATTATGAGTTCAGGAGCATGTGAGGGCTTTGGCGTTAATAGTGTTGCCATAGAAACACAATTCATGTTTTCATCTCGGGATTACGAGATGGCGTGAATGCAGCTTTAGATACAACAACAGAACAGAAACAGGTGTGTGGGACTAATTTAAATACGAAAATAACTAGTGCAATGAACACAGGCAAAGCAAATAGGAACGGAGAGAAAGCAAAATCAAAACGGAATACATGTGACAGTTGTGCAATTGAAAATGTAAAAAAATGAAATACTCTGATACATTGGTCCTTTCAAGTAGATCATGTTATTTAGAACATTAAACACTACTGCATTGTTAATGACAAAATATACTTGACAAGATCACAGCTATACATCAGTTGTATAAATGTGTTTGACTCACCTTGGCAGATGACTCCAGCATCTTCATAGTGCCCACAGTCATGTGATCCCCATCCTCTTGATGAACAGTTTTTCACTGTAGATTCATTCCCATAGCACTGGACATCATCCAACCATATTTGTCCAGAACCTTGTCCAAAATAAGCAGAACTCTTTGCCTCTATAACACTCCCACAACCCAGTTCTCTGCACACCACTGCTGCGTCTGTCAAATCCCACCAATCATCACACACTGTTCCCCATATTCCATTGTGGAGAACCTCCACTCTTCCAGAACAGGGGTTGGATCCATTCACCAACTTCACAACTATTAATCACAAACAATATAAAGATAGAAGAAGAGGTCATTATATTTTTTGTTTGTTTGTTTGTATTTTTGATGAGATAACGAAGTAGAAAATATAGCTGCAAGAAGTCTCAATACACATCCAAATACATTTAAAAAATATGTCTGGAAACACAGTTTGTAATAACCTTGCATAACTTTTAAAGTATTGTACAGCCATTTAGTGGTTAATTAATGGTATTACCAGAGATGTAGTAACTTGCTGTATGATGAAGTAACTAAGAACAAATACTTCATTACTGTACTTAAGTAGATTTTTCTGGTATCAGAACTTTATTTTTCTGACTACTTTTTACTTTTACTTCTTATATTTTTACACAAATATCTGTACTTTCTACTTCTTACATTTTCAAAGCAGGCTCGTTACTTTAGTTTTCATTTGGACTCGATTACGAATCTCTAAATCATGAATTGGTTAGTCTGTACTGGAAACACGATTCGGTTCACGCGCATCTCCGTCAAACGGTTTCTTTCAGAGTAATCTATGCAAGAGACTCGAGAACGGAATGGATCTGAGAGGCAAAACTATTGACTAGGACTTCAAGTGTAGGCCAGTTTTATCTGTAAATAGGCTACTGTAGTTTTGTCTTTGTTTTCTTAGTTAAGTGCTAGCAACTCTTAGCAGTAGCAGCCAGAGGATTAATAATACTGTAAATTAAACTAAATTACAATTACTCAAAATACTGTATGCAAAAGGACATCATTATTATCTACTGTAAAGTTACAGTAGTAATTTAGCAAACAAATGTTATAAGAGATTTGTTTCATTATACGTTTAGAGGGAGCTAGGGCGGATAATAAAACAACCCTTATGAAAATTAAAAGCAAAAACCATGGTTACTGTGGTTAAACCATGGTAACCACAAATTAACCATGGTTTTGCTACACTAATCATAGTCTAACCATGAAATTTGTAGTAAAACTATGGTTGACAATTAAAACAGATTGTAATCAATCCGCCAAAAAACATGGTTAATTTTAATAAGACAAAAATATGACTCATGATAAAGCAATAACATGTTCAGAATAAGAATTTTTATGTAAAGATGGTGTCATAATGTAATTATTATTGTACTATTTTTTGACATTTAGGCAATTTAGAAAATATAATTTTACTAAATCTATAGTATTTAAAGGAACACTCCACTTTTTTTGAAAATAGGTTCATTTTCCAACTCCCCTAGAGTTATACAGATGTGTTTTACCGTTTTTGAATCCATTCAGCCGATCGCCGGGTCTGGCGGTAGCACTTTTTATTACAGGTTAGATATGTCCAGTGCAACTACAGAAGAGTCAAGTTTTAAATAGGAAAAATATTGAAACTCATTAGTCATTTTATAGTGAGATGCTAATGGTCTAATCGGATTCAATGATTTATGCTAAGCTATGCTAAAAGTGTTAACGCCAGACCCGGCGATCGGCTGAATGGATTTAAAAACGGTAAAGCACATCTGTATAACTCTAAGGGGGTTGGAAAATGAGCCTATTTCAAAAAAAGTGAAGTGTTTATTTAAGTAATTTTACGATAAAACAACATATGGTCAGTGTGATGCTTTAAATTGAACTAAAATAAAGTTATGTTATTGCAAACAGAATACAATCAGGTGGTTGTTTTGCAAGAAGGTGGAGACAGTTCTGTTCATAACAGTAGATGGCTGATGGGAAAAGGGACAGGTACAAGAAAATTAAAAAAAGTAAAGAAAACTAACACACTGAGATGCAGAGAGATATCATGGAAAATAAAGAGACTGAAAAGGAAAATGGAAATGAAGGTGTAGTTCAAGAGAGAACCTTTCATTATTTTGTTTAATTATTAGGTTTTAAACTTTTTTTTTTTTTTTTTTTTTTTTTTTTTTAATGTGATGGCCATACAAAAAAATAGGTGGTTTCAGAATTTGTTGTGGGTTGTATGGGATGGCCTGAATGAGTGTGAGATTTCACCGGGCTGAAATTTTGTCCCAGTCCTGCCCCGTTCTACATGGTGGTTGTTCAGCCATGATACATTCATTAGCTAACAAAATTTTAAATGTAAATTATTTTGTATTAATGTGTCGATATGACTTGAGGTCCAGTTACCAGTGTGACACTAAAACAGGTAGTAGTAATGGGTACTTTTTACTTAAGTACATGTCAGAGCTCATACTTCTTTACTTTAACTTGAGTAAAAATGTATAGTCAGTACTTCTACTTTTACCAGAGTATGTTTAAACATGAGTATCTGTACTTCTGCTTGAATAAAGGATGTGTGTACTTTTGCCATCTCTGGGTATTACATGTATTATTATTAAATGTATCAGTTCACTCTGCACCGTCTGAATAACCTCAGACTGGCAAGCTTTTTCTTTGTGCTTAAGACCCGCGACCTCTAGCTGGCGTACAGCTCTTAGTGATACTGGGTCCCTAATAAACACATGAACCTCACAGGGAATAAAGGAAAATTTGGGGTTTAGATACAACAACAGAACAGAAACAGGTGTGTGGGACTAATTAAAAAATGAAAATAACTATTTGCCTTGCCTGAACACAGGCAAGACGGAGAGAAAGCAAAACCAAAACGGAATATATGTGACAGTTGTGCAATTGAAAATGTAAACAAAATGAAATACTCTACATTGGTCCTGATACATTGGTCCTTTCAAGTAGGTCATACTATGTAGAACATGAAACACTACTGCATTGTTAATGACAAAATACACCGTACAACATCACAGCTATACATCAGTTGTATAAATGTGTTTGACTCACCTTGGCAGATGACACCAGCATCTTCACTGTGCACACAGTCATGTGATCCCCATCCTCTTGATAAACAGTTTTTCAGTGTAGATTCACTCCCATAGCACTGGACATCATCTAACCATATTTGTCCAGAACCTTGTCCAAAATAAGCAGAACTCGTTGCCTCTATAACACTCCCACAACCCAGTTCTCTGCACACCACTGCCGCGTCTCTCAAATCCCACAGATCATCACACACTGTTCCCCATGTTCCATTGTGGAGAACCTCCACTCTTCCAGAACAGGGGTTGGGTCCATTCACCAACCTGACAGCCTCTTAATCACAAACAATGTAAAGATAGAAGAACAGGTCATTAGGTTTTTTCCTTGTCTGTTTGTATTTTTGATGAGATATCAACGTAGTAAATATAGCTGCAAGCAGTGATGATGGGCCCAAGCCCCATAAAAAATTATGCCGGGAAACACAGTTTGTAATAACCAGGAATTGCACAACTTTCTAAAATATATAGGACTGTACAGCCATGTAGTAGTTAATTAACGGTATTACATTTATTATTATTATTATTTATGTCCATCCAATAGCACAGATGTCAACATTTTAAAAAAAGACAACATATTAGAAAAAAAGTAAATATATCAAATCCATTTTTGGGCTGCAGGCGCTTTCGAGCTGGTGTGAGGCTGTATGAGATTGTGCTGTTTGTATGGTTTAATTAACTTAAATTACATTAAATTATATATTGGTGTCTATAAAGAAAAAAAATACAAAATGTCTTAAAAGTCAGAATTGTCTCTTCATTTTCAATGGACAACTACACGTTTACCTTTGGCAACTTACTTGACAAACATTTACAGATAATTTACTCTTGATAATTTACCCTCTTGTCATCCAAGATGTTCATGTCTTTCTTTCTTCAGTCGTAAAGAACTTATTTGTTTATTTATTTATGTAAGGAAAACATTCCAGGAATGTTCTCCATATAGTGGACTTCTATGGTGCCTACGGGTTTGAACTTCCAAAATGCAGTTTAAATGTAGCTTTAAAGGGCTCTGAAGAAGGGTCTTATCTAGTGAAACGATCAGATATTTTCTAAAAAAAAAAAAAAAAGTATAATTTATATACTTTTTTTTTTTTAACCTCAAATGCTCATCTCTGTGTGTACTCTGTGCACTCCAGTTCAAGATAGGGTAGGGTTGAAAAACTTCCATACACACAGAGCTAGACAAACAAGCATTTGAGGTTAAAAAGTAAGTAAATTGTACATTTTGTTAGATAATAACCGATTGTTTCACTGAATTTCTTAGCACCAGCCACCACTGCTTCTTATCAACCCTAGTATTACAGCCTTCATCTATTAGCTGAAATGTCTGATAGTTTTTAATTTGTTGTTAGTCCCCAGAGCATTAGAAATTTAAGAAACTAAGCATGGTTTCTCAGAATGACTTGTTTTTGATATGTAAAAGATTTTGAGGCATTTTAGACAATGCACTGTTTCCTTTTTTACCATTATTTTAATGAATCATCATGGCAACAAATATTATAATAATAATAATAATAATATAATAATATTATAATATAACATTATAATAATATATTATAATATTATAATAATATTATTATATAGTTCAAATATTCCAAAAAACATTTGTAATGTAGCATCTTCAATATCTTGGCATCATGTTGACAAAGTTTGGTATGAATTGCATGAATTTCCTAGTAGGACGTATAGAATAACACCCAGCCTGAATTTTCAAAAAAATAAATAAATAAATAAATAAATAAATAAATAAATAAATAAATAAATAAATAAAAATAATAATAATAATAATAATAATAATAAATAAATAAATAAACAAATAAATAAATCTACATTTAAGCCAAAATAGTCAACTTCTTTTGGTCATAGCTAACGACTGTAAAATAGAAAGTTGTCCAGCTTGATGAGAACAATATATGTACAGAGTTTTGTGAATGTAACTAAAACAAAATTAGAAAAAACTTTTTCCTCCACAAACCCCTAATTTACGGCTTATGAATAGTTAGTAAGGTAGTTGTTACATTTAGGCATTGCGTCAGGTGAGGGGATTAATATGTGCCTAATAAGTACTAAATAAACAGCCAACATGCTAGTAATGCTAATAAGCTACTAGTTAATAATGAGAATTGGTCTTTATAAATTAAATGTTACCCAATTTTTACATTTTCTGCAAACATGAATAAAGAAAATATGCTATTTTGATTATGTTCAGTGAGTTTGGCAAAGAAGCTCAACATGCCAATCTACAGATCTGTTCATTTACAGCAACACTGAAACACAATACATTACCAGCTGTAGTTGTCTCTTGTGTGATAAATATACAGGCCAAGACATCTGAATAAATTAAAAAGAAAGAAAATTAATACAAATTATTCAACAAAATACAAAGGCATCAGCATTTGAAACAGACAACTGACCAAATACAAAAACAAAGCAAAGGTTTTCTGAGAGTCTCACTTGTGGAGTTTTTGTGTGAGGACGCCCTCTGGCGTCGAATATGAATGAAACATACAATAAACAGTTCAGAAACAGTCTTGAAAATTGCTTTGTAAGTATATCTGCAACTAAATCAATTTCTTCCTCTTTCTCAGCTATTGTGGGTTAAAAAAAAAACAGCTGTTAAATCTGAAGTACTCACTGCACGTCACTGCATGTTAGAGCTTGTGCAGTTAGCTATGTGGTCTGCAAGCTCGACTAGTCTTATTATCCAGTCAGAGTACGTGAAATGTTATGGTGTGCCTGCAACATGAAGATCTGGGCGCAGGTGTTATGCCGAATTCTAACCCCCGCCAGATTACTACCCCCCTAGTATTGGTAGGTTTAGGGTTAGGTGTGGGGGAGGGGTTAGGATTAGGGGTGGGGTTAGGATTAGGCAAATCAGGTAGCGATTTCAACGAGAGGGGGTAATAATTTGGCGGGGGTCGAAAATGGGCACAAGACCGGCACTGTTTATTCTGAAGGTGTCAAGGCAGATTTCTTTGACCCTGGCAACACATGATGTCAGCAACTGGCTAAAATATGATTGGATAAAAGCTGTAACATACACATAAACTACTGGCAGCAGCACAACAAAGAGGAAAGTTATGAAATGAATAAAATACACTCAGGAATTATTTAATACCATAGACTGTAAAAAATATGGACATAGTGTCCGTGTTGTCACCCGCAGGTTTCCAAAGAGCATTTTTGAAGCTTAGTGGGCGGGATTTGGTCGTCGCCATCTTGGAATCACGTCACTGCACGTCACTCCCGAATAATCAAAAATGGGCAAATAGGCGGGACGTGGGTGGAGCTGGTTGCTGAACCTACGCCTGCCGAGCGCGACGGTGGTAACAGCAGCGGCAATCCACCTGTCACTCAAGTGGCCACGGCCTAAATTATGCAGAACTTTAAGGCTTAATATAAATTAAACGATTGAGTTGTAAAAAAATTCACCCCCCTCAGAGTTGACATGAAGGGCAAAATAGCTATATAGACCAAAACCACTTTTTGAACCAGGCTGTAAACATATTTTTTCTGCTGTGAAGTTGGGCATTTTAACATGGGGAGTCTATGGGATTTACTCCCTTTTGCAGCCAGCCTCTAGCGGCCAGTCGATGAATTGCAGTTTCAGTCACTTCTGTGTTGGCTTCAAGAGGGAGACCGGGAGGTTGCCACTTGTTTAATACACAATCTTGGAAATTATATACATATTAAAGGTGCACTAAACAATTTTTGCCAAACGATGTTGATATTTAATAGCACCAGAACAAACAAGCTCATACCCCAACAGGACCTTGCCCCTATTTTGATGTCTCCGCCCCACACGTACATACACAACCCTGGCATAACGACGGTCGCGGAAACAAGCGAAGATGACACACAGGCATATTCAAGCAAAAGCCAACACAGATAAGCTGTGTGAAACAATGCAAAATTGCATTAAAAACGTTACTCACATATCAAAAAGAAACATCGTAACCTCAACGTCCGATTTGAGCCCTTCCTGCTCCTTCATCTCTCTCCACTGCTGGAAAGCTGCTCCGATATTTACGCAGGTCCTACCCCTTGCCTGATCGTAACCCTTCATTTTAATGTTTTGTTCGTCTGATTTTTTCCTCTTTTTTATCTTCCATTTCTCTTTATCTGTACTTGATCTGCTAATATTCACCCTGTGCACTTAATTTGAGCGCTCTCTTCTCTCTATCATTACAAGACACGCCCCTTACTGTTGATTGGCTACAAGGGTGTTTGGGACTCCACACCACTGCAGTTCAAAGCGTTTTTTCAAAAATTGCTTAGTGTACCTTTAAAATGTAAGTCAGTGATTCTGATAGTGTGATAACTATTTATGTTTAACAACCTTCATCTGTTTTGTAACTAAATCAAGTGTAACCATAACAAAACACTGTTATTAAACCATTTCAGTCATAAATTATGTGCTAATGTTATTGCAATACAATACAATACAATACAATATAGTCATTCAATAGTAACACTCTCCCACATATTTAGCTATTCTAACTGTGCTTATTCTGTAGTTGGTATAAGTGGCAGTAGGTGGTAATAGAGAAGAAATCTACAGTTTTATCCCAGTGCTAATGTTTCTTCAGTCTTTCGGCAATCCTACAGCTGAAAAATGCAAACACAAATACACTTGAAGCACTATTACAGCTTCAACTGAAGCTTGCTTTTGTTTGAGGCACTACATTTTCTACTACAATCTAATAAAATTTAGATTCTGTTCATAGTGAATTTTTTTTTTTTTTTTTTTTTTTTTTTTTTAAGCCCTGGTTGTATCAATTTATAACAAAAAGAAATAAATAATAAAAAAAAAAAAAACTGCTTAGACTTACACAGCATCAACGAGAAGTTAGTCTGAGCTCTTATAAAACCTGTCAAGAAATACACAGGAAAAAATTGAAGGGAAAAAAGTTATTAAAAAATGTGGGATCAGGGGGCTGAGAACCAAATTTTAAAAAATACATACTTTTATGAAGAGAAGAAGCCATTTTCATATTTCTCTTCAAACACACAACAGTTCTGAAGGTGAAAAACAAACAGATTTGGTACTGCTGCATGACCTTCTGTTTGTTCCCTCTTTGCATCAAACAAACAGAAAATTCCACTGATGTTATGAATTTGCATGTTAAATAAGTTATAATGCAATAAAGCACAAAAGGATTAGAGATTTCAAATGTTTCCAAGATGTATCATTAAATACTGTATGAAAATTTCAAAAAGCCTAAAAAGGTCACTGAAATTATTACAAATTATATTACAATTTCAAGCTGTTTCCCAAAAGCATCACACCTGGAAATATGTGTAGATCTACACTATCTCTGGAGTAATTTGTAAAGATGTAGACCTCCCTACAAATGTTAAAAGTCTCACAGTAAAAGACCTAACATGATCAAATTACACATGATCACACATCAACACATGCTGCAGGATTGTTAGTTTCACAGAGACTGATGAGGATCATTGTGAGCATAAAGAAGATCTTACCTGATGTGAGCTGATATACAGTGATCCTTATTGACAAGACTGACTACTTATGTAAGACAATATTGTGTGTGTTTAGACGTTTATGCGCAAGTTATCTGTTCATCACCCTGATATGAAAATATGAGTCCACTGTTTCCTTCTCACATTCAAATTCAAATGCAAATGTATAATAATAGTTTACATGTCCAGTTCCCATTAAGCTTATTTTCAGGGACCTTCCTGTGCAGTTTAATATATTGCACAGCATAAATGAGTACACCCCCTCTAAAACTTAACAAATTCAGCAATTACTCTTTACTTAAAAGACATGTTAGGGCTTTTTGGAGATATAATGTTCCAATCAATAAACAACGAAGAATGCCAAAATTATTCAGCGAAATAAGATTGCATTATCAAAGTGATAAATGAGTACACCCTCCTAAAAGTTACTAAATAAAACTTAAAAAAAAAAAAAAAAAAGTGTAGGTTTAAGGCTATTTTTGACCAACAGGTAAGTATACCGAACCAAAACTTTTAAAGAGAAGTAATTTCCTGACAGTTAAAAGTGTTCTATAGCCTACTGAATCATACTCAGACTTAATGCTGTCAACAATGAAACCACTTGGGTGAAACTGCCAGGTGACTTATTTCTTAGCATAAAAGAGGACAATGGTACTAGAGGAATAGCAAATTATTGTTTTAAGTGTGAAAATATAGCAGAAGTAGCACTGACATTAAAAAACAATGGACTTGTGACACGGCTCCTGAAATAATCAGGTCTTCACTTTAATTTTTCATTTAGTGATGAGTGAATTTTTGCTAGAAAAAGAGCCGGAGAAATACCATGCAAGTGTCTCGGAGTACGACGCAACCCAGGCTCATTAGAAATACATGCCTCTACATACATTTCTGCAACACCGTAATTATGTATCTTACTGCATGTTTTGCGGCAGTTTCAAAGTGAAATGTCCAGTGAGTGGCGCTAAAACACACGCTCAATGCGTGACCTTGGCACGTTTTTATTACGTTGGTACAGGCACGTATTTCTGCATTTTTCTTATGCTGCTTGAGGTACATATTGCAGCTGTTCAGAATTCAAATATCCGGGGCATTTCTCTAAAGGTTAATGCTCTGTCTTATTGGAAATATCCCCTACACCAAACCCAACCCTAAACCTAACCGATAGTGTTAACAAATGCAAAGCTGATTTAAAAAATGCATTTTGTGTTTCACGGGTTCGAACCAGAGCTCTTCATCACCCATGTGCAACGCTGTATCGCATGAGCTATACATGGAAAACTCATGTATATGAAGCTGTATTTGTGACGACAACATTTTAAAGTATCAATTTTCAAATCGTGCAGAATGTTAAAATTGTTTTAAAACCATAGTATAATATTCAGCAGTAGTAATCGTCTGAAAATTAGGCTTTATTAATCAAAAATCTGTTTGTAAATCATACTATGTGTGAAAAGGAATCAAAGTTACTGCCTCTAGCATTAATTTTAACTGGAAACTGCAGTGATTTGTACGTATATAGGTACATTTTTTCAGGTTTGCAGAAATGTGTATAGAGGCACGTATTTCCAATGAGCCTAAGTTGCAACCTGCAGAAGTGACATGGATGGTTGTTGTCACCACTAGAATTTCCTACTGTAGCCAAAGCACAATAAACTCATTTAACCTCTTCCAAGGCCCAAATTTACAAAATATAGACTTCTGGGAATCCATACTCTGGTCTTAAGAGACCAAGTCAATCATTTCAGATCCAAAAGCATCCAAAATGTTCTGGTGTTGTTAGAGGAGGAGTACAGTGAGAAGTGCCTGGTACCCACAGTGACTTTTAGTGATGTAGTACAAAAACAAAAACAAAACAAAACAAAACTGAAACAGAAGATGCTACCCTTCCCTCATTCCCTGCATTATTGGGCATTTTTTCAGCATGACAATGAAGATTCTCATACTCCTAAGGTGAAAATCCTTCAGTGGACATGTATTTCACTCAGTCTTTCTTCTTCTTCTTCTTCACTTCTTTCTTCTTTCTGTAGAGACAAGCTGAGCAAAACTCCCTATTAAAGACCAGGGGTCTCATTTATAAAACTCATCCTAAGAGTGCACGTACGCACAAAAGCTAGATTTTGTCTGCTGCTTCTATGGTTACTTCCTGTTTGGCAGCCAAATAAGGAGGGACATGCCAAACAGGAGGTTGTGAAGTATTGTTTTGCCTGTGCGGACTACCAAGCGTTTTCCCTGTTTCATTGCCTTGTTTTGTTATTTTCCATAGTCATAGTTTTACCTTGTTCATTGTCATAGCTCTTGTCTCGGTTCATTGCCTTGTTAATATGTTAGTTTGGACTGCTCTCTGGTATTTTGACATTTTGCATGTTTTTTGGATTGCGCTCTTGTCTTGCCCTGAATGTTACTTTTTGCTGGCGTCTGACCCTGCCTGTCTTGACTACGATCTGTATAATAAAGCTCACACTTGGATCTACTAACGCTTCTGATGAGTCACGTTACAACCAGAGACTGTTCGACCACCAAATCCAGCAGTGTCTGTCATAATATCGAAGTAACTGCGCATCAGTCAGCGTTGTTTTTGCTAAAAATATTTTCTCATGAGATCTACAGTTTAGTTTAAATATTAATAATTGTGCACATATAGCACGCTGTCATTAAAACAGGAAAAGTGATCGAGCGCATCCACTATGTCTAAATAAATATATATATTTTTTAACTTCTTCTAATTTCAGTGCTTAGAAAGTGGAATATTTAATATAAACGCATATTGAAATGAAAGTTTAAAATTGTTTACTTTATTACAAACTCCAAAAGAGTTTGTACGCATGGTCTAGAATGTCTGTACAGTGCATACATATTTACGCAAAGTTATTTTTTTTTTATAGATCCGGATATGTGCGTGGAAAATTGCTTACGCATATTTATATGTCCATTTATTAATGAGACCCCAGGGCATTTAAGGAGGTCGTCCTCCAGGAGTTAATCAGGAGAGATGTGAAAATTTGTCATGAACTTGTACACTCAGTGCCAAGAAGGGTCAGAGCAGTGTACTTACGTATTAAATATTAGAATATTTTACATTTGCTGAATTAAATGTAGAGTGTACTCATTTCTGCAATCCTTCATTTAAACAAAATCGGCTAATTTACTTAATTTACCAGCCCACCAAAAAATCTGAAAAATGTGTGCATGCAGTTCTAAGGGGCTATTTGTGTTATATTTCAAATACACAAATGTGGATGATGCCTTGTTATGGTATTTCATATTTCAAACTAGGGGATTTCTCTCAAATCAGAGTCAGTTTGTTAGGAACTTTCTTCTTCTTTTGTGTAACTTGAA
This sequence comes from Cirrhinus mrigala, assembly GCA_036247105.1. NCBI lineage: Eukaryota > Metazoa > Chordata > Actinopteri > Cypriniformes > Cyprinidae > Cirrhinus > Cirrhinus mrigala. The sequence goes on from CM070007.1 coordinate 6,157,610, forward strand.
GAAAACATGTATAAAGCAATTATTTTAATTTATTATTTTGTTAATTAAGATATTTTGCAACACAAATGCATTAAAATAATACAGGAAAACCTGAATGTGCCCTGAACAAAAGTAAAATGCAATCTAGTCATTCATTTTTTAATGCAAAATTTGAGCTACATGACAGTACAGACTGTTATTTTGTTTTTGGCTGAGGCAGTCGTGGCCTAATGGTAAGAGAGTTGGCAGGTTTGAGTCTCGGAACCGGCAGTGACTGCAGTTGGGGGGGAGTGAATGTACAGCGCCCTTATCCACCCATACCATATTTGTCCAAACGTCATGTCCTTTCATTCATAGTTTCATTTTAAAGGGCACATATTATGCCCCTTATTACAAATATGTAATATTACTCTTGGGTGTCCGAATAATGTGTCTGTGAAGTCTGTGAAGTTTCATACCCCACAAATCATTCATTATAATGTGGAAAATGACATGACGTTTTGGTGTGTATCACTTTAAATGCAAATGAGCTGCATAGTCCCGCCTCGCCTTCAGAAGAGGGTGTAGCGCAGGGGTGCTGAACTTTGGTCCTGGAGAGCCGCAGCCCTGCAGAGTTTTGCTTCAACCCTAATCAAACGCACCTGAACAAACTAATGAAGGTCTGAAGGGTTACTAGAAAGATACAGCCAGGTGAGTTTTAATTAGGGTTGGAGCTGAACTCTGCAGGGCTGCGGCTCTCCAGGACCAAAGTTCGCCACCCCTGGTGTAGCATACATCTCTGCTTTGCATACCTACAGCAACAAACAGTCAGCAGAAACAACATGACTGAGAGTGAGAGAATCAGTGTTCAGCCATATATGTATGAACCGGAGTCAGACACAGATGAAGAAGAGACTCTGGCAGAATAAACACCTATGAAAATGAACCAGGATGTCTCGGAATGGTAATCTGATACATTTGTGTACTTGTAGAGGTTTCACAACTCATTTGCAATGACTGAAGAGTAACACACAAACACTTCGATTGCATTTGTTATGCGATTTAATGAAACAACATGCACACAAATGCAGTTAAAACCTTGTTAAAGTCTGAAGTGTCATGGTTGCGCAGACATAAACAAATTTAGGCAGATTTTGAGGTGCTTTACCTTCACAAATAAAGTTTTCCACTGCATCTTCAGTGACTCAGATGTTGGAAGAAAATGCAGACTCTTATGTTCAGTCTTGCATCCAAACACAGAACATCAGGATTGTTTACAAGGCATTGTTGGTGTTACAGCAGCTCAAGCGCAGTGAAAATGGAGGACAGTGTACAACCGAAGACAACTTGCTGAGGGCGGAAACTATGGTGGTAATGCAGGACTGCAGTCATGGCCTTGAGTTGAACTTGTATTCCAAAGGTCGTAGCTTTGAGTCTTATTACTGGGAGTGTGAATGAACAGCGCTCTTATCCACTTTCCATACCATGAATGAGGTGAGACTCTTGAACAACTGTACAGTATCAGTGAAAGACACAGTCCAGACTATCGTGTGTGCATGAACGAGTATGAAATACCTGCTAATTATGTTGCTTCTGCTCACTTATACTGGGTGTTTTCCCATTTAAATTGGCTTATTCTGACTGTTGACATTGAAAATGAAGCAAAACACTGTTTTGACACAGGCTGGTGTCTACCTGGTCATTTATATTATCATTAGGGATAGCAATTTTCCACCTGATTTGGTAACTCTGCTCGCTCGGTTTGTTAACTGTGTTTCTGTGCTAATGCTGGCATTTTAATGTAATGATTGTTGGCTGCTTTGGTAAACCAGGTTAATCATTTTGTACAGTAATTAACTGTATTTTTGTTGTCTAAATGTATATGCTTTGATTAGCATTAACTTACTGTATGGATGTGCCATATTTTACATGTAAATGTGCTTCATGTTTGTCTTCACAGCTATGGTCACTTGAGGGGGCACATTATAATTAATTCACTGTTAACTATTCACTATAAGCTTACTCTCAAATAGTACAACTAGTATTTAGCCCAGTTAGGTGATATGTGGCTTTTCAAACAGTCAGAGAGTGGAGGAACACAGAGTAAAATCCCCAGAGTAAAATTAACTCTATGTAGAAATCATTTGGTCCCTATCTAAATAGAGTTAAATTAACACTGAAACAGAGTTAAAGTTAATGAGATAATTAAGTGATCAATTAAATGATGATTGTGCATTAATGATGAACACCTGTTGTTAACAAGCAGCGTCACTGAAGAAACGAGAAACAAGAACTACAACTGACTTCAGCCACAGATAAAATCAACTGAAATAAAAGATATGAAATCTCTCAAAATCTGATTCAGCAACTCCACAAACAGCATCACCAGCTTCACTCATTACTAACCAGACTGACTTTATGTCTACAGAAGCACCAATTAAGAATTAAGAATTAACAAGTCAGTGCACCATTTTATGTAGTTCACACAACTTTTCTGTCTATTACAGAGCACTAGGAGAGATTTAAATGTTCGGTGTCCCTTTATACAATGCTATCATAAGACTTTAGATGTGCAAGTCATATGAATTAAAATGCTTTTATGATTTAGCATTTTAAAGTTTGAGTAGCCCATGCTAAAATGAAAATAAGAAGAAAGCACGTTCATAGCAGCTGCTATTGAACCTAATGCATTACAATAGATGTGACCCGAGCAAAAGCAAAATGCAGTGTTGTCATTTTCAAGTTTTAATAGAAAAATGCAAGCCATGTGACGATACAGATTCACGTACAATTTGACACATCATCTGCTTATTTATTTTGTATAGTTTCATTTTAAATGTGTACCACAATACCCATAGAACCTGTGGCCCTCCATCCTGGAAGTACATTTTGCTGTTTTTGACAATTTTTTTGTAGAAGGCATATGAATAAAATAATACACTGTAAAGTGGGTTCTTCAGAAGAAAGTCAGCTGCTTGAGCTCAACAAACATGCACTCACATTTTTTTAAGCCAGCATTTAACAGAAAACAAGTTATAATCTCTAAAAATGTGCATTTCACCCACCACAAAGAATTAAAAAAAAAAAAAAAAATATTGCATTTCCTGTACTGCTGCCTGACCTGGACAAGAAAGAGAGAAGAGCTGAGTAATTTCATGAGATCAATTTAAACACTGAAACGCATGAACCAAAATGGACTGGACAAACAAACTACTCACTATTTGCTGCCAAAGCTTTCAGGAACCAGTGCAACAGCAATTCACTGCTAAGCAAATGGCTAAAGTCAGCAGGGCCAAACTGAACACCAGTCCCACGATCACAGAAACTGAAGTCGACCGATCCAGCTGTGAGTCGCTCTGAGAAAAAATGTGTCAGAGAACATGCTTCAATTATCATCCTTAATACCTACTGTAGACTGCATTTGAATTCTTCAGTGTGGTCAGTGCTTCAATATTTTGAGAAGGTTTTTTTTTTTTTATTTTATTTGTTATTTTAGAAGATTTTGAAAACATCTTCCAGAGGTCTGACTCTGAAATCACAATTACCTTTATACAGTAAATAAAGCACACTCTGTGTTTTTAATTATGTTTCGCAATATTAATAGCAAACAAAAGTTAGTTTGTGCACAAAACCATCAATAATAAACAGAAAAGAATATTCAGATTTCAAATATTCACAATGCACATCTTATTTTCTTATATCTTTGGACTATTACTGATAGAACCTGTGAGTCTAAACTCTAAAACATACATTTCAGAAACTGAACTTACGGTGCATCCTTCCTGCAGTGTTATATTTTTATCTGCAATGACATAAATCAGCATGAACAAGACAGTAACTATAATAATAACCATTGTATTATATTTTTCTTATTAAAAGATTTCTAATCCTAATCTAGTGGATAACTTTAGGCATTATAGCCTTCATTCATCAGATGAAAGGTTTAGTTTTTAATGTGCTGTTAGGGCCCAGAGTATCAAAAATTCATGAAATAAAGCATGCTTCCTAAGAACGACTTGTTCTCCATACATACAAAGTTTTGAGGAGTTTGAGCAATGCACTTTAAACACTGTAAAAACCAATTTGTTGAGTCAACATAAAATAATTTGTTACCCGGGCTGCCTTAAAATTTTAAGTTCAGTCAACTCAAAATAAGTTTAGTCAACTTGAAGTGACAACTTAGATATTTGAGGTGATTCAACTTAAATTTTAAGGCAGCTGGGTAACAAGCTTCTTTTTTTTTTTTTTTGCAGTGTAAAAATGCAGTTAATTATAATAAATTGCATTGGCAACACAATCTGAGATATTCAAAAACAGTGCACAACCAGACGCAAGTTTCAGCCTGTCACACTGTGCCACGTTGTAAATAGCAATTGCATGTGCGCCCGTTTGTGCTACCATGGGCGTACTGGTCTGAAAACGAGGTGTGTCATACGCATTGTATTGCTATTTTGAGGCAACTGAAATAGACTGTGCCACTGACCAACTGAAACCTTGTCTGAAGTCAGTGGCACAATATTTTGTTGTTGTTGCTGTTGTTGTTTTTTTTTTTTTGTTATTTAACAAAAGCGCGTTAGTGATATGCGCCTATAGGCAGGTGCACAATGTGCATACACTCTGCTTATTACACACACACAGGGACGCGCAGGAGCACACAAACATATCAAATATTAAAAAGGAAAGGATTACAATGTAAAAGATTATTATTGTGTATATAAATATAAAAGTGCCTACATGTCATAATGGATAATCAATCACTTTCTAATGCACACTGTTTTCCAGTTTCACTTTCACTTTTGAAAACAATCATGTTCAGCAAGTGTAAATCATATGACACCAATTGGAAGAGTATACAGAAGAAGAATTTTAAAGTTTGAACCGTTGCCATATTTAAGATATAAAGAAATCCTTTACAGTTTTATATCTGCCCTGTCTTAACATTATTATAGAGGACAGTAAACAGGGAAAACAGAAACAGGTGTGTGGGACTAATTAAAAAAGGAAACTAACTAGTGCTACAAACACAGGCAAGAGAGAAAGCAAAACCATAACAGACTAGACTTGACAGCTGTGCAATTGGCTATGTAAACTAAATGAAATTCTCTAATGATAAATAGTTTTTATTCAAGTAGTTCATGTAAATTAGAACATAATGAGACAAAATACTGTACAAGATCACAGCTATGCATCAGTTGTATAATGGTGTTTGACTCACCTTGGCAGATGACTCCAGCATCTTCTTTGTGCCGACAGTCATGTGATCCCCATCCTCTTGATGAACAGTTTTTCAGTGTAGATTCACTCCCATAGCACTGGACATCATCCAACCATATTTGTCCAGCACCTTGTCCAAAATAGGCAAAACTCTTTGCCTCTATAACACTCCCACAGCCCAGCTCTCTGCACACCACTGCTGCGTCTGTCAAATCCCACAGATCATCACACACTGTTCCCCATATTCCATTGTGGAGAACCTCCACTCTTCCAGAACAGAGGTTGGGTCCATTCACCAACTTGACAGCTATTAATCACAAAACAGTATAAAGATATAAGAACAAGTTTTTAGGGTTTTCATTTGCTTGTTTGTATTTTTGATGAGATAAAGTTGTATATATAGCTGCAAGCAGCGATGATGGGCCCAAGCCCTGGTGGTATCAGGAAAACGGTGCACAGCAGGCACATGCATTTAAGGAAGGGATCAAAGGTTACATTTTAAACCATTACTAGTAAGCTGAGCCCAAAGACTAGGCTGCGGTTAAACTGGCACACACAAAAAAAAAAACATCAACTCACAATAATCAAACATAATAATCCACATGAGATCTGATTATTTTACAACCAATCTAAATCACATCCAAATGTGGTTTTAAATCAGATACATATCTTATATCTTGACATCTGACCTACGTCTCAACACACATCTAATTGCCCTTAGAACTCCAAGACACAATATGAGGGCGACACGTTTGCCCATAAAGATGTGTCCCCACAGAGACACGTTTAGTTGTATACATAAAAATTTTGAGGCGTATAGCAGTAGCGAGCGATGGCTTTTGTACCCAGGTATGCTGAGTGCTAAGACCCTCCCCATCCCCCTGATTGGCTTTTAGGACAAAATTAATGAGGGAAACACTGTGGCAGGTGTCGATTATGCACAGTGCTGCCTTATTTGTAAATGAAATTCATCTCTAATCTTTCTGCTATCGTTTCAGGTTTATTCATAGTTTTTTGAATGCTAGAAAAACATAGTTGCTTTTCCAACTAAAACCTGCCAAACAATGTTTACACGTATTGCATTACAATACACAATATTCAGAAGGTGGGGAAATGGGGGATTCCCCTGGTCTGTACGTCTCTGCTCCGACAGAATGTTTTGTTTGTTTGTTTGTTTTTATTCATTCCCAGTAAATAGTAATAAAAACTTGCATCCGAGTGATACTAATACAATAACAGACGATGCAAAATGCCAAAAATAATATCTTTAAAATATTTCCAAGTAACGTCGCAAACAACAACAAAATCAGAGAAGAAATCAGATATTATCATTTAAAATTAGTTAAAATTTTATATACATTTTTATTATTATTATTATTATTTACCACTTAGGCAGTGGACCTTCAACGTTTGCTTTGCTTGAGAAAGCATTAAAATATACATTTATGATGTTTTTTTGTTTGTTTGTTTTTTTTTTGTTTTTTTCAGTTGGTTTTTCAGGGTTCACACTGCATGATTTTTAAAGTCGTTGGATCACTGCTGTTCTCACACTGCACACCTGTCTCTCAGATCATGCCTTTGACAACACACACTATGTCATTGTTACTCGCATGAACAAGCCTCCGATTTCGGGCATTTGTCGGATTTCCCGCAAAACTTTCCACAAGTGAAAACCGTGCAGTGTGAACCTGGGCGTAACAAGTGCAATGAAAACAGACAAGGCAAATGAGAACAAAAAGAAAGCAAAACCAAAACAGATTACATGTGACAGTTGAAATTAATGGTTATTTCAAGTAATTCATGTTATTAAGAACATGAAACACTGCTTCATTGTTAATGAAAAAGTATACTGTACTGCATTACAGCTTTACATTAGTTGTATAAATGTGTTTGACTCACATTGGCAGATGACTCCAGCATCTTCATGGTGCCCACAGTTATGTAATCCCCATCCTCTTGATGAACAGTTTTTCAGTGTCGATTCACCCCCATGGCACTGGACATCATTCAACCATATTTGTCCAGAACCTTGTCCAAAATAAGCAGAACTCTTTGCCTCTATAACACTCCCACAGCCCAGTTCTCTGCACACCACTGCTGCGTCTGTCAAATCCCACAGATCATCACACACTGTTCCCCATATTCCATTGTGGAGAACCTCCACTCTTCCAGAACAGGGGTTGGGTCCATTTACCAACTTCACAACTATTAATCACAGAACAATATAAAAGGTAGAAGAACAGGTCATTGGGTTTTTCATTTGCTTGCTTGCTTGTATTTTTGATGAGATAAAGTATATATAGTGGCAAGCAGTGATAATGGGCTCAAGCCGGTTACAGCAACGAAAAGGTTACTTTAGAACATCAAAAGTGTGAAAGTGCATTAATTTGTTCCCTAGATAACCCATGATTAAACTAAAATGAGAGAACAAATAAAAATAATATTAAATTTGTGAAAATTTGTGACTCACACAACAGAACACAAAGGCGGATATGGCTTACATATATCAACAACACTGCAATAAATTTGCATAGTTAATGTAGTGGTAACTACACTATAAATATCTAGAAAATCTAAATATTCAAAAAAAAAAAAAAAAAAAAAAAAAAGCCCACCCAGGTGTAGCATCTGGACCAATCAGACATACAGTTATTTGTTACATTTAACAAATAGTATTTAAACCCAAAAGGGCCAGCTACATGCTGGAGCTCTGGAGACAACCTCCAAAGCAACTAACACCCCAAAAGGGCTCAGTTGCCAGGACAACTATCTGATAAGAGGTTTTATTGCTTCAAGGAATGCAAGCAGAGCACACTACATTTCCCTATAGGAAAGACACAATGCCTATAGAAATGGACTCTTTCCTATTCATTCACAGACAAACCTTTCTTTGACCTTCCTATCAGACATAGCCCAGGTCATTGTGTACAGTATTACTGCATTGTATTTTAATTTTGTCTGTTGTATTTGTCTTTCTACTGTTTTATGCATGCGTTATGATAGATGACTAGTCGTTTACCCACCTATGCCATGTTTGGTTTCTTTGAATTCGTATTTTGATGATCTAAAAGATGGTGTAAATTAGATGTTGATACCTTTGCAACATGTTAGTGTTTTAAGAAACCTTAGTAGTTTTTGCATCAACACCCAGTCGAATTACATATGCAAAATACCATGCTCACAGACAAAGAGTCGTAAACTTTCCCTCCAAAGGTGAAAGTTACCATTGGTTCGCGGACCTCCTGGAGGCGCAGCCTCCAGAGGGCTTAAAGGCTTCAAACGATTGAACGCCTCTCCTCTCTTCACTCTTTTCACGCTCTTCACGATTGCTGCCCGTGTGGAGGAACCCACGGGGAGCCTGAGCCGGCACAGGGCGTGCCCGGCGGGCCCGACAGGCCCCAACATCTAGAGCTGTGGCTTTCTTCACTTGTCTCACATGAGTTCTTTCAGAACCTAAGAGGATGAGGAGGATGAGCTAGAACTCGTCGGAACTCTAAGCTGCGCCAGGCCTTGCGGCCTTGTCTTTCCATTCCCCAAAGACCACAGGACTTCAGCTGGGTCCCTCTCAGCTCTTGGTTCTTCTTCAATTTTCACATGGGAAGAAACTCCCAGTCACCATCGAGTCAGAACATCTTTGGACCCGGAAGAACGTGATCGCGATTCCAAAACCACCACTGCTCCAAACCATCGAGACTTTTACCCGAGACTGCATTCGGACACTTGTTCATCGACCAAGGCAATGCAAGTATCGTACATTTAACTAAACAAAACAGAGGTTTAGTACAAGCTGTAGACAGCACTGATGGTATCACTCAGGTGGTTAACTGACTCTTTTCATAGCTACATTCTCTGGTCTCTCTAACTGCTTCTCACTGACCCTTCCCCCATGTATGAATGATTTCATGTTTGTTGTTTAGATTAGTTATGTGTTAGTCCTTCGTTAATAAACTCTCGTGCACAAATTACATGAGTTTTGATTCTGATTCTGCCTTGCAAATTAATGTCCCTTTATGATTCCGATTCGAGCTACATGCTCTAATGCAATAGTACTTCAAGAAAGTTATTTTCTGTGCCCAAGAGAATATCATTTCTTAGAGTTGATATAAAAATTATACTGAATGTTCGCTGGACGAACAGATTAGTTGATGGAAAATTAATTCTGCTACAGTTACTACTGGCAGCTGATATAAATAATTGTAATTAATCAGAATTAATTGCAATTATTTATATACATTTCCTTTGAGCTAAATCGCAACACAGGATACCCCCCAGCCCACCCTTCTAAAGCTGTCAAGAACCGGGCCTGGTTTGAGATCATTTTATTTTAAATACCGAAAATGTCAGTTGCAAACATAGCACTTGTGTTTTAAAGAACAACAACGAGCATCGCAAAACTATTTAAAAAGGCACATTCAGCGGTCTCTGTGACAGGATATGAAACAGCCAACAAAGTAAAATAACCCCAAAATCTGACACAAATCTCTTCATTTTATCAAGTGATCATAATCACATATATTCAATTTACAATCCTGCTACTAGCTTTTTATTTAGACTAAAAACCCCTTTCATTCGAGTCGGGAAGCTGGCATTTGAGTAGCACTTGCATCTTGTAATGCACTATATGCCACTGCAATAGACGCATTGCAGTACTAAGTTTAATAAGTTTAACGATTAATCGATCATGGAAATGATCGAACATTTACATCCCTAGTATGAATGTATGTCTGTATTTATGTCTGTATAAATATACATATTATATATATATATATATATATATATGCAATAACTAAAAAAGCATGCATTTTTATCTGGAAGTTCTTAATAATCAGGAATTGCACAACTTACATTAAAATATTTATTAATAGGACTATACAGCTATTTTGCATGTAATGTGTGGTATTACATTTGATATTATTTCTTCTAGAGATACACCGATTGCACGATTCTTGGCTCGGAATTGGCAGACTGACTGGCCAGTCACATGATTTTTCTCTAAATTTACTTCATAACATAGTCTAGTGTTTGAAATAACCTTTTTGCGATCAGGTGTGGCTTCATTTCACAGAATGAGGCACAAATATAACACTAATTTATAGTATCATAAAAGCTATGTATATTAGCATTGCATTATAAATATACTTTATCGTTTTATTCATCTGCAGCCATAACTGGGCTAGAGATTTCCTGGAGTGTCGTCAGTACTATTACTTCTGCTATAAAGCATATGTGGAGTTTCTGCACAAGGGTGCCCCCTGGCTTCCAGTAAATTAAACAGTCATTACATTGCACGTGTGTACTCAGTTATGCTCAATTTTAGGTAAAAATAGGAAAGATAATACTTTTCTCTAAAGAAACAGGATTCCCTGAATTATCGTCACTGATATCATTATCGCAATAATACCAGAAATTATCGTGACAATTTTTTAAGCCCATATCGCCCATCTCTAGTCTCATCCATGTCCAGCTGTTTTTATTATTCTGGTGAAGTTTGTAGGAAATGTCATGCTAGCATAAACAATACCTGACAGGAAACACAGGAAAACTCGATGCTTAGGTACAAGAGGACAGTAATCAGGGGGAAACAGAGACAGGTGTGTGAAATACTATAATGATACATTGGTAGATCATGTAGAACATCAGTCACTGCTGAATTGTTAATGAGAAAATATACTGAACAACACCACAGCTATGCATCAGTTGTATAAATGTGTTTGACTCACCTTGGCAGATGACTCCAGCATCTTCATGGTGCCCACAGTCATGTGATCCCCATCCTCTTGATGAACAGTTTGTCAGTGTAGATTCACTTCCATGGCACTGAACATCATCCAACCATATTTGTCCAGAACTTTGTCCAAAATAAGTTGAACTCTTTGCCTCTATAACACTCCCACAGCCCAGTTCTCTGCACACCACTGCTGCGTCTCTATGATCCCACCAGTCATCACACACTGTTCCCCATATTCCATTGTGGAGAACCTCCACTCTTCCAGAACAGGGGTTGGATCCATTCACCAACCTGACATCTATTAATCACAGACATTATAAAGATAGAAGAACAGGCCATTGGGTTTTTTGCTTGTTTGTTTGAGATAACAAAGTAGTAAATATAGCTGCAAGCAGCAATGATGGGCCCAGGCCCCGGTAGTAAGATTTCTTATCAACCCTAGTATTATAGAAATTCATGAAACTAAGCATGTTTCCTCAGAATTACTTATTCACCATATGTAAAAGGTTTTGAGGCATTTTGAACAATGCATGTCAGAGATATAAGAAAAATACTGTTTGCCGTTTTACCGCAATTGTAAAAAAATAAAAAATAAAAAAAAAAAATAAATCACTATGGCAACACCATTCAAATGTCCAAAAACTGTTCACAGTTTTGTATCTTCAATATCTTGGCATCATGTTGACAAAGTTTAATATGAATTTCATTAATAACACACAGCCTGAATTCTCCAAAAAAAAAAAAAAAATCCATATTTAAATGTTTATTATAGCTAATGAGTGTAAAATAGAAAGTTGTCCAGCTTGTTGAGAACAATATATGTACAGAGTTTTGGTGACTGAAACTAAATTAGATAATTTACTGCTTATTAATAGTTAGTAAGGTAGTTGTTTAGGTATTGGGTCAGGTTAGGGGATTTAGAATATGGTCATGCCGCATATGTGACTAATAAGTACTAATAAACAGCCAACATGCTAGTAATGCTAATAATCTACTCGTTAACAGTAATAATTGGTCCTTACAAATAAAGTGTTAACATGGGCGTCACTAGACCCCAAATCTCAAGTTTGAGTTGTAATTAACTTTATTTGTCAGTGTATTAATTTAGACTGATAATCACAAAATAAAGAAATTAATCTATATGTAACAACCAAATCAACGCTTGTAAAAGCAACGCAGTTTAACCGAAGACAAACTGGCCCATATGCGCAGAAATCCATGCCCACGCGCGTCCATGTATTTAACGACAGCGCAACCTTTCACGCAGAAGTGTCAGCATGCAGTTGAGGTGGGCTATGAAAAAAATTATGAAATCAGTGCTCGAACGCGGGCTGGTACGCACCTGTACACCGTAACGTCACATTTATACTTTAACCCTCCGAAATTTCCCCCAGCACTCACGCATCAGGAGTATCGGCAGTTTCAAGCACTCTGATTTCATCAGAGCCATCAAAGTCAGGTCTCAGACATCAGATGAAAAGCATTAAATCCCAAAATCTGTCAAATCCATGTCTATTGCAGCAAAAATAAACACCTTTTTTTGTGTTCTGTAGAAATGTCTTATGAAATTAATATTTATTTATATAAAAAAAAGAGATGTGAGTAATGGGGGGGCCTGTGCCCCAGTAGAGCTTTAGGTCTAGCTACGCCCCTGAGTGTTACCCAATTTTTTACATTTTCTGCAGGCATGAATAATGTGAGGGAGCTGTAGGTGACGACATGGTAGTGGTATTAATCCAAATGCGGTAGGTTTATTTACACAAAGCAACAAATCCAAAACAGTAGGCAAAATCGTGGCCGTAAGGCAGGCGAAAACAAAACAATCAGGAAGGCAGTCCAACAAGGCAAACAAAACAGAAATAGGAATCCAAAAGACGGTGGTCAAAATGCAAGCACAAAGGTCATAACAAAAGAGCAAAACAATAGGAAAAAGAAACACTTGGTAAGGCAGTGAAACTGACAATACTTCACAAAGAAAACCTGCAACAGAGCTGTTTAAATATGGTGTCTAACAGGAAGTAACCAGCGAAGAAACAAGCAGTCAGTATTCTGGAGAGGGCTCCCTCTGGTGGTCGGATGAATGGCCATTTGTTACAAATAAAGAAAATGTGTCATTTTGTTTTGTTCAAGAAGTTTAGCGAAGAAGCTCAACATGCCAATCTGCAGATCTGTTCATTTACAGCAAAAACACCACAGCACAATACATTACCAGTTGTAGTTGTCTCTTGTGTGATAAATACACAGACCAAGACATCTGAAGAAATAAAATAAAAAAAAAAAAGAAAAAGAAAATTAATTCAAATTAATGAACAAAATACAAAGGGATCAGCATTTGAAATAGACAACTGACCAAATATGAAAATAAAGAAAAAGACTTTATTTTTTGCCATGATTAATGACCCTTGTGCTGCACCAATACCATATGATTTTAGATTATTATCCTGATCCATCTTTTCCACTTTCACAGTCAAATCATTTCTGTCCAAACTAACTAACAAATAAACAAATAAATAAAAGAAGAAGAAGAAGAAGAAGAAGAAGAAGAAGAAGAAGAAGAAGAAGAAGAAGAAGAAGGTGCTGTCTGTGGCACATGTGTTGAATTCTATGCAGGGGCTACTTCAGTGTGTTATGTGAGATGGCAATGTTCTTTATAAATTTCAAAAAAGCTTGAAATTGCATTTATCAGCACTCATGGGATCTTATAAAAAATAATCCAAATCCAAAGTATATTTAATCCTGGATATTTTATGTAATTTTTAATTTAGAGTGCATTTACAGCACTAACTGGCAGTATGATTGCACTGGCCTTTGAAAGGGTCATTTATGTTATCATAATATATTTACTATAGTGTCTTTATTTACTCCCCATCCAGGGTTAATTGACCAACAGACCAACATTATTGATGCAAATTAGAAATTTCTGTTATTGGATGACCTACTCAGTAAAAACGCTACACACAAAACGTATAATCAACAGCCACGAAGTCAGAGAAAAAAAAAATTAAGCGTGCAAACACAAATACACTGAAGAGATATTACAGCTTCAAGTGAGGGTGCTCTTGCTTTTGTTTGAGGCACACCTGTACCGGGAAAGTAATATAATAGGTGTATGTCTGAACACTGGTAGCACAGACTACCGCAGCATACCTAATGCAAGTAGTTTTGTAATGTAATGCATTAAATGTTAAAGCTCTGGTTGTATTAATCTACAACAACAACAACAACAAAAAGACATTTTTTAAAAAAAAAAAATAAATAAATACTGCTTAGACTTACAGAGCATCACAGAGAAGTTGGTATGTGCTCTTATAAAACCTGTCAAGAAATACATATACAAATTTGAAGGAAAAAAAAAATAAATAAAAACATGTTTTGGGACTGAGAACCAACTTTTAAAAATACATACTTTTTTGAAGAGTAGAAGCCATATTCATATTTCTCTTCAAACACGCAACAGTTCTGAAGATGAAAAACAAATTTGGCATTGATGCATGACTTTCTGTTTGTTCCCTCTTTGTATCAAACAAACAGAAAATTCCATTGAATATATTAATTTTCATGTTAAATAAATTATATATATATATGTAAAAAAAAAAAAAAAAAAAAAAAAAAAAAACATATAGTCAAAGTATAATGAAATAAAGCATGAAAAGATTAGAGATTTTAAATGTTTTCACACAGTCAAATCCCCAGAATAAAATTAACTACATGTAGAGAACATTTGGTCCCTCTCTAAATAGGTAAATTAACACTGAAAGAGTTAAATTTAATGAGATAATTAAGTGATCAATTAAATGATGATTGTGCATTAATGATAAACACCTGCTGTTAACAAGCAGAATCACTGAAGAAACGAGAAACACAAGAACTACAACTGACTTCAGCCACAGATAAAATCAACTGAAATAAAAGATATGAAATCTCTCAAAATCTGATTCAACAGCTCCATAAACATCACCAGCTTCACTCATTACTAACCAGACTGACTTCATTGTATGTCTACAGAAGCGCTATTTGTGAATTAACAGAGGTTTAGAAGTTGATGTTTTATTGGTCAATGGTAAAATAAATAAATAAATAAATAAAAAAGAAAAAACATGATGCCACCATAATTGTGGTCAAAGTTTGCTTTAGTTTGTCTCTTGAGCCTTTTAGTGATTTACAATAATTTTGCTTCTAAGCAGTTGCAATATTCTTTCACAGCAAGCATTTATGCGTTGCTAAATCAAATGTTTGAAATAGCAGATTATTTTACACTATGGCTCATTTAAATGAACATCATGAAGTGATTCTTCTCTTTGGGTTATTGACTGACATATTACTGAAAAAAACAGTCCTATTAAACAAACACCATAATGTTTTAGTGTTGAAATTAAAGATCTACATTAGCTCAGGTTTTTAGACACGAACACTTATCATACAATCCTCAACAGTGGTGACAATAATTATTCATATTGCAATGCATGAGGGGAGTTTTTACTATGTTGTTACCCAGCATGCGTTGCAGTATGAAGCATTTTGTTGATTATCACCATTGTTGAGAGTCATATGCTGGTATTTCATGTTTGTGTGTTTCCAATTATATACTATTCGGATCTAACAAAAAAAAAAAATAAAAAATTCACAACTATTAAAACCCAGCAGGTCAAGAACACAACTAAACCAAATGTTTATCTCCATGATGGTGGCATCATTTTAACCACTAAAACATCAACATCTGATCCTCTGTAATTCTCAATATGAGCTTCTGTATACGTGTCACAGAAATAAAGTCTTCCTGGTTAATAATGAGTGAAGCTGGTGATGTTGTTAGTGGAGTTGTTTTATCATCATCTGCTGAGATCTTGAGCGATTTAATGGCTTATTTTTATTTCAGTTGATTTAATCTGTGGCTGAAATCAGTTGTAGTTCTTGTGTTTCTCTTTTCTTCAGTGATTCTGCTTGTTAACAGCAGGTGTTCATCACTAATGCTCAATCACCTTTTAATTGATCACTTAATTATCTAATTAACTTTAACTCTGCTTCAGTGTAAATTTAACTCTATTTAGAGAGGGACCAAATGTTCTCTGAATAGAGTTGATTTTACTCTAGGGATTTTACTGTGCAGGATCATTAAATACTGTATGAAAATCCCAAAAAGCACAGTAAGCCTAAAAAGATCAGAGAAATTATTACTAATTATATTTGAAATTTAAGATGTTTCCCCCTCAAAAAAAATCACACCTGGATATATGTGTAGATCTACAAAATCTCTCAAGTAATTTGTAAAGATTTATACATCCTAAAATGTGAAAAGACTTAAACATGTGAATACATGATGAATACATCAACACATGCTGCAGGTTGGTTAGTTTACAGACACTGATGAGGATCATTATGAGAAGAAAGAAGATCTTACCTGATGTGAGCTAATATACAGTGCTCCTTATTGACATGACTGCTTATGTGAGACAATATTGTGTTTAGATGCTTATGTGTTCATCACCCTGATATGGAAATATAAGCCCAAGCCTACTGTTTCCTTCTCAAATTCAAATGAAAATGCAAATGTATACCTAACAATAGTTTACATGTTCTTTTCCCATTAAGTTTATTTTCTTTGACTTTCTTGTATAATTCAATATCTTTTTTTTTTTTTTTTTCTTTTTTCTGACCTAACATTCCCTTCTTAACTTCTTTAATAAAATGGTCATTTCATAACTCTAACAGTTCTAGGGGTTATTTATGTTACATTTTAAAAACACAAATGCAGATGGTGACTTGATATAGTATTTGTTTTTCAAATTAGGGGATTCTTCTCAAGTCAGAGTCAGTCTGTTATGGAGCTTTCTTCTTCTGTGAAATGTAAGAAAACGGGTTAACTCAATTGTTTGTTCTGTGTCACACCCCTGGACTATTTGTATTGGTTTTTCCCTCATGTGTCCATATACGGTTGTTGCTGTTCCTGTCCTCATTGAGTCATTATTAGTTAATCACCATCACCTGTTTGTGTATCATTAGCCACCCTTTATAAGTTGTCTGAGTTCAATGCTTTGTGTCTGGTCTCATCAATGAATATGTGTGTTCCTCTACCCCTTTTGTGGATTTACCTGTGTGGATTATATTAAAGACTTTACATTGCATCTCATCATCGCGTTGCACCTTCCTCCTCATGTGTTGTGACAGAAGACCGGACCTATAAAAAGAAAGCGGCGTATTTTTTTTTTGTTTTTCGTTTTCAATCAGTTTTATTTTTTTCCTGTTGTTATGAATGACCCGGCCGTCCTCATCCTCCTGCTGGAGCAGAGGGATCGTTCTCTCGAGGACCACACCACAGACTTTGGTGGTGGTGGTGGTGAGAGTCAAATGATGAACCAAAGCTCATAACAAACAGCTTTTAAAAATTAACATGTATAGAATGTGCACAGTGTCATTCACACAAACACCATCATGGTAACAGACATGAAACTGAAATAATGCATAAACATTAATTTAACAACATTAGATGCAACATAGAACCCTAATGTACAAAACGGCTAAGAAAAAACTAAGAAGAAAGGGTTATTTCAACAAAAAAACATCAAATTTAAAAAAAAAATGTAACACAGGGAATTCTGGGAATGTCAGTTTACGGTAAATTTCACTGTTCACTGTAAATTTTACGGCCTTTTACCGTTAACCATTTAACAGGTTTTTACTGTAGCATTTTTACAGTATTTTTACTGTTAAATTCACGGTCATTTTTTTAAAGTGCAGCCAACCATCACCCCGATTCGCAGAGCATGAGCCCACCACGGACAGAGAGCCAGAGCCCAGCACGACCGACGAGCCATCACCAAAAGGAGCGACAGTGCTGAGGATTGCACCAGAGCCAGAGCCCATCACGTCCGACCAGGTGCGAAAGCCGGCTACATCACATGCGACGGTGGAAGTTACAGTGGAGCGTGAGGGTGAGTGGAAACTACATCTGGGACTGTGGTATTTTGAACAGGACTTGATCGATTTCAGTGACGACATATATGCAGACATGCCCCCTCCTATCCCACCATCATCAGAACTGTCAATTGATCCTGAACCCTCTGTCTGCCCTGATCTGTCTGCCTGCCTGGATTTCCCACCCACCCTTCTTCTCTTGCCTCATCCACTCATCCTTGCCTCAGCCATGCCACCTCTATGCCACCTCTGTCTCCTGACAGCCCCTCTGCTCACCCTCAGCCCACCATCTGTGTGGTGGGCTCGCCGCGGGTCTGCCAGTTTCCATCGGCATCGTGGCTGGAGGATCCCTTGTCTCCACCTCGTCCCTCTGGCTTAAGATATTATGCAACACAAATGCATTAAAATAATACAGGAAAAAATGCAAAATTTGAGTTACATGACAATACAGACTGTTCGTTTTGTTACAGACTGGGGGCAGTCGTGGCCAGAGAGATTGTAGGGGTGGGGAGTGAATGTACAGCACTCTCTCCCACCTTCAATGCCACAACTGAGATGAGACCCTTGTACAAGTCACCAAACCTCCAACTGCCCCCTGGGGACCATTTGGGCACCTGTTATTATAAAGGAAAATGTCATTTTTGGGGCCTGTCTAAAACAAGAGCTGTTTTGGTGTGTATCACTTTAAATGCAAATGAGCTGCATATTCCCACCCCATCTTCAGAAGAGGGCGTAGCATATACATCTCTGCTTTGCATGCCTACAGCAACAAACAGTCAGTAGAAGCAACATGACTGAGAGTGAAAGAACCAATGTTCAGCCATCAGGGGTGGACTTAACCAATTAGCAAGGTAAGTGGCCGCTGAGGGCCCTGGGGAATCAGGGGGCCCCATCTGATATTGCCAAAACATATTTGCAGCCTTGAGCAAAGTAGCCAATCACAGACATATTGTTTCATTTCTTGAACGCAATGACCAGAAGTGTTAGAATCCACTCACTGCTCAAAATGCTGTTTTTTCTGAGTTCTGCAAGCTGGGAAATCCTCTCATTATAACAAAGTGCAATAAGAGATTCATTGTACTGTGTAGAGAGCTTATTAACAGAACGGATGGGATAATTTTATGTTTGAAAAAAGATGGAAAAAGTTTATATTTATTAAATGGACAAGTGCTAGCATTTCTTTTATTATATATATATATATATATATATATATATATATATATATATATATATATATATATATATATATATATATATAAATGTGACTTCACTTTATAATTGATTTACTGATTTACTGTTAACTACTCACTAAATTCAGCTGGTTAATTAATATAAGCTTACTCCCAAATACACATGTACTAGTACAACTAGCATTCAGCCCAGTTAAGTGATGTGTGGCATTATTAGTATTAGTACATGATTATTCATGTAGCTTTATTGTAAATTGTCACTGCTAATTGTTGATTCAAGATATGAAAGTATTGAAGGTATGAGATCAAATGTAGGCAATCAGCATTCTCAAATCTAATCCGAGAAGGGTGAAAGCAATTTACTTAACATGCACATAAACTGTAAAAACATCAGCAACACAGATGAATGAACAGCATATGGTATGACAATTAAACAACAGTTGCAAATTAGCTGTTGTTAAGCTTTATTAACCAACATAGTCATCTGAAATATAGAAAACAACACAAGTGAAAATAAAGTGGTGTTTTAGGTTAAGGTTTACAAAAATCTACAGTTACCAAAGTAAATACACAACAGGTCAGTATACTTTTTTTTTTTTTTTTTTTTTTTGAGGTTCACACAACTTTTGTCTATTACAGAGCACTAGGAGAGATTCAAGTGTTCAGTGTCCCTTTACACAATGCTATCATATGACTTCAGATGTGCAAGTCATATGAATTAAAATGCTTTTATGATTTTGCATTTTAAAGCTTGAGTAGCCCATATGCTAAATGAAAATAAGCTATATAAGCAGCTGCTATTAAACCTAATGCATTACAATAGTACAGGAAAAACTAGATGTGACCTGAAAAAAAGCAAAATGCAGTCTAGCCATTCACAAGTTTAATAGAAAAATTCAAGCCATGTGACAATATAGATTCACTTACAATTTGAGATATTATTTGTTTATTTAGTTATTTTTATAGTTTCAATTTAAATGTTTACCACAATACCTATAGAACCTGTGGCCCTCCATCCTGAAAGTACATTTAGCTGTTTTGACATATTTTATGGAAGGCATATGAACAAAATAAAACACTGTAAAGTGGGTCCTTACAGAAGAAAGTCAGCTGCTTGAGCTCAAAAATATTTACATATAAAAAAAAAAACTATAACTATCATAACTTTACAATTCAACTATGATTACATACGATGTAAATTAATGTTATTTCCCTTTACCACATGCAATCACTTTTTTTTTTAAACCAACATTTAACAGAAAACAAGTTTTAATCTCTAAAAATATGCATTTCACCCACCACCGAAAAAAAAAAAAAAAACCTGCATTTCCTGTACTGCTGATTGACCTGGACAAGAAAGAGAGGAGAAGAGCTGAGTGATTTCATGAGATCAATTTAACCACTAAAATTCATTAACCAAAATAGACTGGACAAAACAGGCTTGTTTCCTTTCCTTCTAAACAAATTAAACAGCAAACAAACAAACAAAAAACACTTACTATTTGCTGCCATAGCTTTCAGGAATGAAAGCAATAGCAATTCACTGCTAAGCAAATGCCACAAGTCAACAGGGCCAAAATGAACAGCAGTCCCACGATCACATACGCAGAAGACAACTGATCTTGCTGTGAGAAAACACATCAGAGAAATGAGTGTTAAATCTATGCTGCGCTTCAATGAGGAGGTTTTACTTGTTATTTTTCGTACCTTTGGTGGGCGGCTGCTGATTTGCATGAGAGCGAATGTCGACAGATGATCACAGGAACACACAGTGTGGCTGCTGTTGGTCTTTAAAACGGAACAACCATCTTCAATCCACTCGCTGATATTCCAGTACACACAGGACAGAGAACCATTGGGATCAAACTCCTGCAAAAAGAAGAACAAACATATAATAATATACAACAAACATAAAATGTCAGAGCACTGAATATTAGATGTTTTCAGATGTGCATCAAAAAAAAAAAAAAAGAAAGAAAGAAAAAACACATTTCAGTTTCTCACTTTGAGGTGTCTGAAGGTGAAGTTGACTGGTTTGGTGAGTTCATTGTTGATGGTTTTGGGAAGGGTAACTGAGATCACAGAGGACATTATGGTTTTAACCGGGTCATTTGGTGTGTTGAAGAAGTCTGGCTTCAGTAGATTCTCCATCATGTTGTAGCTCATGAAAGCCACAGCAGCTGATCCTGTGTGACAGAAACAGAAATGCAATACTATGTTAAAACAACAACAACAACAATCAAAAAAGTGAATGTGGTTTAGTGGTAATGGTATGATGTCTCTTTTTACTTTAATTTTAACACAGAAAGATTTAACATACTTGTTTCATAGTTGTTCTTGGCGATCCCAATGAGATCAATGTACACAGAAGAATCTGTTGTGTCAAGTCGAGGGATTTTCTCTAAGGTGACATTTGGTCCAACCATGAAGACTTGACCCTCTGAATAAAACAAAGAAGTAGTCATGTGCTATAGTAGTTTAATAAAGGGATAGTTCACCCAATGAAAATTTTATGTTTATCTGCCTACCCCCACACTGTAAAAAAAAAATGTAATTTTATGAAAAATAACTGTGATTTTTTTCAGGTTGATTTCTTTTATTTTGAATTGCAGTCAAAACTCTGTAAAATGATCTCTAAATTAAAAACTTGGTTGTTATTTTAAGTATTATGACATTAATGACAAATTACAGTAATTCACATTTTTTATACAGAAAAACTGCTGTATTTTTATTCAGTATGTTTTCTGTTTTCTTAAATTACAAACAAATAATGTAAAATTACAAAAAAAAATCTGTAATTAATACAATAACAAATCCGTTAGATGATAAAACGGTCAAATGACTGGCAGTAAAGTAAAATCTCCTTATTTAAATAAGCTGACAAACACTGCTATTTCACAGGTATTTCCTGAATTTAATGATCAAGCACCTTGACTGTAAAACAAAAGGCAAAAAACGGCCAAATGACTGGCAGCACAGGGTGCCAAACAAAAACCTTAAAATTAAAGTCAAATCTCTTTATATAAATAAGATAATAACACTGTTAATTTACAGCCATTTCCTAAACTATTACAAACAAACACCTTCACTGTGAAATTAACTCATTAACTAACTAATTAATTACTTAAACATCACACGACTGACAGCAGCAGAACATGAAACACTAACAGATCTCTCTAGATCTCAGCATCTAGTCTGACTTTATTTCTTTCATACAAAACTTCTTAATGAGAATTAACAGATGTTTATATATTAATGTTTTTATTGAAAATAAAGTTTGAAGTCACCATTGTGGAGATAGGCATTTGCTTTAGTTGGGCTCTTGACCCTTGACTTTATAAATCCAGGTTTTCTGTGGTTGCTGTAACTATGAGATTTTAAAGCAAATTTGTTATAGCAAGAACTAGTACAGGAAAACTGTTCAGATAAAGCTGGTTATTTACGGTTAACAGGTTATTAATCATAGTAGCTTGAAGAAATCTTATTGCTGAATTTGTTAGCTTTAAGTTTTGCAATTTTACAGTAGTCCTGTGATGTTATGACAATCAATTATTATTTTTTTTTTTAATTTCTTACATATTTTTGACCGGAGGCTTTCTGACACGCACAAACATCAAGAATTAGCACGTGAATCTCAACAATGGTGACAATCAACAAAAAGCTTGGCTTGTGATGATCAGGGCTAATATGAATATTTTGTCAATTGTCACCACTGTTGAGATTCATATCCAGATTCTTGATGTCTGTGACTCTACATTTTCTTGTCTAAATGCTTTTCCCCAAAAGACATATAAATATTTCAATGTAGCAAAGCAAGATTGTGTGACTATGACAAGAAACTAACATGCTCCAATATTTGATTTCTGCTGAGGTCAGTGAATCAAGCCTCTATATCTCCACAATGGTGACTTTATTAATTTCAATTAAACACCAACAACTAAACCTCAGTTAATTCTCAATAAGAAGTTTTGTACCAAGTGTGTGTTTTGTGTAAGTTACCATTGTGCTGAAGAGTAGAGCGTGTGCTTAAGTCCAGGAGAAAACAACAAAATGATTATGTTATGTTGCTTCTCATTTTATTTAAAAGCTGTGATAGTTTTTGTATTTGTGTTGTTGTTAGCTAGTGGTTAACTGAGAAAAAAAAAAATCTTAATTTTACAGAGAATGTTTTATGATGATAATCCAGACAATGCCTATAAAATAACAATTAAAAAAAGAAAAAAAAAATCAGAAAATTTAGGATCTTTGACCTTAATTTTACAGTTTTTCTTTGGAAGCTGCTTCTGCCGGTCATTGACCGTTTTTTAAAAAACGGTCTTTAACCATTATTTCCATTAATGGTAAACGTTTGGCACCCTGTGCTGCCATGCATTTCACTGTTTTTTTACATTTAATTTTTTTACAGTGCAGGGCATCCAAGGTGTAGGTCTGTTTCTTCAGTAGAACATAAACAAAGATTTTAAACTCAAACCACTGCAGTCTGTCAGTAATATAATGGCAGTCAATGGAACCCACGGCTTTGAGAGTCAAAATAAACATACACAGAAAAAACCTGTAGCTCATGACGATACATTGAGGTCCTAAGACAAAAAACAATCGGTCTGTGCAAGAAACTGAATGGTATATGCACATGTATGTGGCTCCTACAGAGCATGCTGACGCGTCACACACCGGCTGTTGTGAACGCGCTCAGGACAGTTGGACATTGCGGTGGATCAGAGGTAAAAATTATAAATACTGTTCAGTTTCTTGAACAGACCGATTGTTTTGTGTCTTAAGACCTCACTGTATCGTCTACAGCCGCAGGGTTTAATTTGGTATTGTCTCTGGTTTTTTTTTTTTTTTGTTCATTTTTTATGACTCTCAAAGCCATGGATGCCACTGACTGCCATTATATGACTGACAGATTGCAGTGGTTTGAGTTAAAAATCACTGTTTGTGTTCTGCTGAAAAAACAAAGTCACCTAATTATTCGATGCCCTGGGGGTAAGCAGATAAACATCAAATTTTCATTTTTGGGTGAACTATCCCTTTAACAATTTACAAACAAGATTAAAAAAAAAAAAAAAGACTTTTCAGTTTTCATCTGTGATGTAGTTTGAACTATTCGGGTCAAATTTAACTAAATCTGCTAAATAAATATAAATGTAAGTACTAATAACTACTACACTGTAAAAAAAAAAAAAAAAAAATATATATATATATATATATATATATATATATATATATATATATATATATATATATATATATATATATATATATATATATATATATATATATCTGTAAAATTAGCTCTAAATTAACTACTTGGCTGTTATTTTAAGTATTATTACATTAATGACAAATTACAGTAATACACATTTTTTTATACAGAAAAACTGCTGTATTTTTATATAGTATGTTTTCTGTTTTCTTAAATTACAAACAAATGTATGTAAAATTACAAAAAAAAAAAACAAACAAAAAAAAAAATCTGTAACACAATAACAAATCTGTTAGAAAATAAAACGGTCAAATGCCTGGCAGTAAAGTAAAATCTCCTTATTTAAATAAGCTGACAAACACTGTTCTTTTACAGGTATTTTCTGAATGTAATGATCAAGCACCTTGACTGTAAAACAAAAGGCAAAAAAAAAAACAGTCAAATGACTCTTCAGCACAGGGTGCCAAACAAAAACCTTAAATTAAAGTCAAATCTCTTTATATAAATAAGATAACAACACTGTTAATTTACAGGCATTTCCTAAATTATTACAAACTAACACCTGCGCTGTGAAATTAACTCATTACTTAAACATCACATGACTGACAACACCAGAACATGAAACACTAACAGATCTTTCTAAATTTCAGTGCCTAAAAATATCATGAGTGTTACTGCAGAATAAGTTAGTTTTGCATTTTTTTCTAGAGATCTTGTGATGTTATGACGATCAATGATTCTTTTTCATCATATATTTTTACAAGTGTTGAATAGAGGCTTTTTGATGCACACAAACATTAAGAATCAGCACATGAATCTCAACAATGGTGACAATCAACAAAAAGCTTGTTTTGTGATGATCAGGGATAATATGAATATTTAGTTGATTGTCACCATTGTTGAGATTCATATCCAGATTCTTGATGTCTGTGATGCTACATATTCTTGCTTACATTTTCTCTTCAAAATGTTATTCAAAATTTCAAAATAGCAAAGGAACTATAATGCAGATGTTAGTTAAAATAATTCGTTTTTGCATGTGTGTTATTGCTGGCTAGTGATTAACCGCAAAAAAAACAAAAAACTTTAATTTCACAGAGAATGTTTCATGATGATAATGCAAACAATAACTGTAAAGTAACTTTTTTTTAAAAATGAAACAGCATTTAGGAAAATTTAAGATATTTTACTTTAATTTTACAGTTTTTGTTTTGAAGCTGCTTCTGCCAGTCATTGACCGTTTTTTAAAAAAACATTATTTCCTTTAACGGTAAGCGTTTGGCACCCTGTGCTGCCATGCATTTCACTGTTTTTTTTTTGTTTTTTTTTTTACGTTTAATTTTTTTTTTACAGTGTAGGTCATCTGGAGATCAAAGGTCACATCTTACAGTCTACAGTATGTATACAGTATACCCAAGTGATTCAGTTCCCAACTGGTTTTGCTTACAAAACCAAATGTATTTAAAATGAAACGCTGTAATTAAACATTAAAAGGTGAAAAATGTACATGACGTGGAAACGTGGTAATTGCTTATTAGCAAATACTGCACTGACTTTTTGTACTAATCAAGAACTAATCTGAACTACGACACAAATCATATTAATTCATGTGCAAATAATGACCACCTTTTTCATGTTTGTTAATGTATTTGGGGTATTTTTTAGACATGAATTTGTAAGACTCATGTTGTACAGTGGTTAGAGTTAGTTCTTGATTATAGTAATTTTTCAACATTATTTCATAATAAAGTAATATTAAATTAGTGTATTAGTACATGAATATTCATCTATTGTTGTTGTTACTATTGTTGTTTTCATGTTTTTTTCTGAAGATTTCTACTGTGTTGGATGAACTTGCTGACCTTTGACATTAACAACAAAATATACAGGCTGTGTTTTCCGCTCTCGGTGTAAACATTCACAAGTTGTTAAAATTATACTGTATCCGCATTTATCTTTGCTGCTGCCTGACCTACTGCTGCTTTCTAAACTAATTGAGTTATTTATTTTATAGTATAGTATTCTATAAAGTACATATTTAATGTCAGTTTCATCATGAATAATAATTCTGTCTTCACTTACCTACAGCAGCAAGAGTAAAACTGACACTGTCACTTGTGTCTGTCGGCTTCACTAATGTAGAAATGAGTTTCTCATTGGCTTTCAACACACGGTTTCCATAGGAGGCTAGTTCGGTTGGGTTTGCTGATGATGATGACTCTAATATCTTCTCGGAAGTGTTGAAGACCATAGTCAAAATGTTCATCACGGTCTAATTTATAGATCAGGATATAAAATCAAAATAGATACTGTAACTGTAAATGTCAACAGTCAATTAGACAGCACTATGTCCATTATTATGTAGCTGACAAAGATTATTTTATCAGTTTATATGAAGACTTACACCCAGTGGAAGCACTGTAGCAGTAATGTTCTCTATCTGCTCTAGAAGATTTTGAAAACATCTTCCAGAGGTCTGATTCTGAAATCACAATCAAGTTTTATATTGTAAATAAATCACACTTTGTGATTTTATTCATGTTTTCCATTGCTATTAGCAAATTAAATTGAATCTGTGCATGGAACCATTGATAAAAAAAATAAAATAAAAATCACATTCGTACTTTAAATATCCGTGCACATCTTATTTTCTTATCTCATACTATATCTTTGGACTATTATTAATAGAGGCTGCAAGTCCAACTCTAAAACTTGATTTTCAACTTACAGTGCATCCTTCCCGCAGTGATATATGTATAACTGCAATGACAGAAATCAGTATGAGAACAATATATAACAGCAAACATAGAACAGCAAATGAAAAAGAAAACAAAAATAAGCTTTTTTTTTAATGCTATTTGAGCATAACAAACCAAATCTATGACACAGTTGTTTTCATTAGTGTTTTAAATAATGTGAGGTTTCTCCACCCAAAGAGCTAGAAAATGCAAGATGTACTTGCATGAATGAAATAGCTGTCCGACAGGCATTTCAAAGATGGCCACTGAAGGGACCTTGTCAGTGTTCATATGTAATTTAAACCCTACATTATAAGCATTTGTGTCTCTTCAGAAGACTTGGATTAAAGCAGCACTATCTCACGACCAATTTGTACATATTTTATGAGGTGGCTACCCAAGTAACAATGTTTTGTTCTACGAATGTTATGAGAACATTATGCTATGTTCTGGTAATGTTTTCAGTGGCAAGTTTTATTTTAGTTCCCAAAACATTCTCCTAAAAAGTAGGATAACATTCTCTAAAAACATTCTACAAATGTTTATTGATAACATTGTTAGAACATTATCCTTTAACATTCTAATAAAGATTAAATAGGGAAGCTTCCCATTGGACATTGGATGTAGACTCTAATGTTGCTCAGATGTCAAAATTTGGTTGAAAGTAAAAACTCAGCCTTTGTTTGATGAAGCTGCAACTTCATGAAATAACTACAAAAACAGCATTACCAGCTCTACTTACTATAAACCAGATTTCTGTCACAACTACAAAAAGTCTTATTGAGATTAACAGAGGTTTAGACGTAGATGTCTCTGTTATGGTAATAAGTGTTTGCTTTAGTTGGGTAATTTGACTTGTCTTTCAGCTGTTTTCCTCTAGTTGCTGTAACTATGTTTGTTATAGCAAAAACAGCAAGAAAAAATGTCATCATGTAGTTATTTGTTTTCATTCAGTCTAACCTATGTTGTTACTTTCTTATTATACAATGCTTCTACAGAGTTTAATTCAGCAGTATTTTAATCAGTATTTAATCATTTAAAAAAAAAAAAAAAATTGTTTCTCACACAAACATCAAGAATCAGTGTATGAATCTCAACAATGGTGTAAACAATAATAATAGTTTTGTTTGTTATATTGTTTACACATTTTTAAGTACTTAACTCAATTCGTGCTCCTGAATCTATCATTTGTTAATAGAACACAAGTTACAACAGGCAGAAAACGATTGATTTGAGAGAGGAAAAGATATTAGCCATAAAGCTCTGTCCGTGCGTAAATTAAAAAAAAAAATAAATAAATAAATTAAATACCGCCAGAAGAAGCATTACATCAGCCTTGGTTGTGAAATGCCATTGGCATGTCTTGTGACCGACTGCGTCATGCTAATGTTCAGGAGTATCTTTTAAATGAGATGTGAGCGCCTTAATGGAGCAGGATCATATACCTTATGTTTTACTCTCTTCCTCACATAAAGATATCGTATGGCTTCAGAAGACACAAAATGCAACACGACTTGTTTGTAATGTTTTTGTACTGCTTGTTTATGGTCAATTTCTACAATAAATACCTGTGACTGTACTTATATTCGCCTGTTACGCCTGTTTATATTGTTCAGAATTGGGTAAGTTCAGGATAAGTTAGGGGTTAAGTGCTCCAATGAAAGTATAAATGTATATAAAATTATTTAGATTTTTTACGAATGCATGCAAACCATTAAATTAAGGCGAACAATTGAAATCAATGGAGGACCCTGCACGTCCAAAAGCAACGCCAAAGGGTCCTGACCAAGCGTCAATATGTAACGAGTTGGGAGTGAGAACTTGTTGGCCATGTTTAAAAAGTCAATAGGCAGAGAGTTTTTGCCCAGAACAGGACCATACCGCCAATCCAAACTCTGTGCTAATTGTCAGTCATTTCTGACGATAATGGTCCTCCTGACAGAAATCATGCATAGCGTTAGTTCTGGCAGGTCATGTCAGTCAAGCTTGCATCAGCTGACTCTCAGCTTTTCTATTTGTACCTATAAGTGTGTCACTGCTTCCTTAGTGTAAGGTCCATTTCGTACTATTAAAGCAGCTTATCACTTTGCTCAGCTAATTACTCTCCTCTATTCCTACACTGTTAAAAATTGCTGTAAAAAAACGGCCAAATTTTGACAGTAACATGCTGTTTTCCATTAAAACAGTGCATTCTGGGTATTATTTGTCATTTTCGAAAAAGTAGCCTGCTGCTATGTATCGTGAATTAACAGCGTTCAAAATCGACACTCAGAGACTGTGTTTCAAATCAAACTCTACACCCTCATTCACTATTCCCTACATGAGTTTACTAATATAGTCCACCTTACAGAGATAATGAAAACTAATGAGTGACTTCAGACACTGATGAACAGCTGCTGTTAATGAGCAGAATCACTGATTGAAAGAGAAACAAGACAAACACAAGAACTATATAACTGACTTCAGCCACAGCCTTAGATGAAATCAACTGAAAATTTAAACAACTCAACACACAGCTTTACCAACTTCACGCATTTCTAACCAGACTGATTTTATTTCTGTCAGATGTCTATAGAAGATCTTATTGAGAATGAAGAGATGTTTAGATGATGTTTTATTGTTTTGTTTGACGATACCATTGTGGAGATCAGTGTTTGCTTTAATTGGGCTCCTGACTCTTTCACATTAAAACATAGATATATTTGCTGTAACTGGGTTTTTATGCTGTATTAGTTACAGCAATGCTGGTCAGTTGATGTCAGCTATGTTTAGTTGGGCATGAACGTCATCTACCGAACCTGTTCTGGGTCTTGCTGGACTCATTAGGACTCTATTTTTGAGTGTGTATTTATTTGTTGTTGTTTTTTATTTCACAAAGTGTGCTACAGTATGAGATTTTTTGGTATTGTGACAACCAGAAAATAATGATTTAATAGTTAAAATTTAAAACTACTCTAGCATTTACACTCAAATAGAGACATGAAGAATCAGCATATGAATCTCAACAATGGTGACAATCGAAAACTTTATGCTGCAATGCATGCTGGGTATCAGCACACTACAAAACCTCACCCATGACTTGTTCTCACCATTGTTGAGATTCATACGATGATTCTTGATGTATCTAAATTATACTAAAGCTTTTTTTTTTTTTTAAATGAGTGGTGTTTTTTTCCATCTGCATGCTCAGTTTTTTTTTTTTTTTTTTTTTTTAAACCTAGCATCAATATTCAATGAAAGAAAAGACACTAGATAAAACATGTGTTATTACCAAACCATAAACAATTCTAGTTTTTTTTTTTTCGTCATAACAAGCATGTTGTAAACACACATAATTACAACAACTAAAGTAAAAATAACTTTAAAACGTCATGGTTCAACAGCCCAACTAAAGTAAACGCTGATCTCCACCGTGGTAGTGAAAGAAAAAAAAAAATCTAAACCTCTGCAACTCTCTTCTGTAGACGTCTGACAGAAATAAAGTCAGTGTGGTAATAATTGAAGCTGGTAATGCTGATTTAGGAGTTTAATCAGATCTTGAGAAATTTAATGTCTTCTTTTATTTCAGTTGATTTCATCTAAGGCTGTGGCTGAAGTCAGTTGTTCTTGTGTTATTCTTTCATTCAGCAGTTTTGTTTGTTAACAGCTGGTGTTCATCACTAATGCTCAATCAGAACGTGATCAATCATATAATTATCTCATTAACTTCAGCACTAATTCAGTAGTACTCAAACACTCTGTAGTGTTGACACATTATAAGTGTTCATTTAAAACTGAGGATTTTGCTGTGGGTTTTAAAGGGTTAAAGATGTACGATGGAAAAAAAACAGCATCAAATGTAATTTAACAGTAATAAACTGTAATTATTTTACGGCAACACACTGTAGAAAAACAGTAACATGCTGGCAACCAGAGCTGCCAGTAGATTACTGTTAATTCAAGAAAAAACAGTAATATACTGTAAAACATAACAGTCAGATTTACCAAGCAAATCAAGTTATTTTCACTAAAATATTAGTGAATGTTCATAGAAAAACAATTATGCAAAGTCATTAACTGGTAAGGAGAGTAAATATTTAATTGTGCCTAACTGATGTGTTTTTGTACAAGAGAGATCTGTTAGTTTAATTTAGTTTTGTGGGTCACCATTGTGCTGGAGAGTAGAGCTTGTGCTTCAGGCAATGATGAGCCACAAGCACTGATGTTTTGCTGCTTTATTTAAAGACAGTAATTGTGGAATTGCTGATATAGTGACAATCGCTTTACTAAGCACTTTATTACACAAATTTGTGCTTTTGTTAGTTAATTATAATCTATAAAGATTTGAGTAAAAGTCGATTGCTTCTTTATTACACTTTAAGTGTTTGTGGGTTTATATTAAGAAATATTTCTTCTTAGTGGACTCAAATTAAATAAGTTCATTGTACTAACACCATATAAACAATAGTTTTTTAAAAACTCAAATGGTTTGAAGCAATCGGTTTCCAAAATAAAATGAGTTACCACATGGTATAATAACGGTAACATACTGTAAAAATGAAGAGCTGTAAATTAACGGTAGAGAGCTGTAAAGTAACAGTATAATGCTGGCAACCACAGCTGCCAGTAGATTACTGTTATTTTACAGTGCAATTTTTTACAGTGTAGCTCCTCCTTTGTCCACAGTCAGGACTTGGATTCTTTGTCAGACTCAACGAGGAGGGGGTGGGGATGGTTAGTGAAGACTGGAACTGAGAATCGCTACATTAAATTGTCATATAGAACATTAATGCTGTCTGACACATTTATGTTGGTTCTTTTCTATTTACCCTAAGAGGGTTATCGCTGACAAAATCTTGTTTGTGATGTTTTTATAGTATGGTCTGTATTCCATGCATTTGTATTCTGAAGTTATGAAGAGCATCTGAAAGTAGTTGAATCAAGTTTTAAATTTCAACATTTAACTTAAGACTTACTTTTATTTAAATTTCATATGTGACCCTTGTCCACAAATCCAGTCACGAGAGCTGAATAAATAGATTTTCCATTGATAAATTGTTTGTTAGGATAGGACAATATTGACTGAGATTATTTGCTATTTTGTAATCTCCCTCAGATTACAAATTTGCAAATAATCTCAGTCAATATTGTCCTAAATATAATTTATGAGCTGCAAATGCTCAGAACAGAAGCAAATACAGAAACCCGCTGCTTATTTATGTTGTGAGCATTTGCAGTGCATGTACTGTCAAATTGATGGAGATGTATTCTTAATTTGCAGGTGTTTTTTTTTTTTTTTTTTGGTTTGATTGTTTGTTTGTTTTTCCAGCGCATTCAGCTTTCTCAGCCACCGTATTAAATGGATATTTAAAACTCCTCAATAGTACAAGCCATTAATTTCAACATTATATTTATATTTGCGTTTAAATTTGATCTTATTTTAATGCATACAAAATGCTTAAGTACCTGACAAAAAATCTGTAACTGCAGAAATTAGAAAATGTAAAATCGGCTCTATTCATCATCCACAGGCAACATGAATGTCTAAAAGATTTATGTAAATATAATTACCTGCACAGTAGGCTGAGCACACAGTTGGTCTAACCAACTCATAGACATAATAATTGCCTGGACAGGCTTTGACTTTAATGGGGTAAGACCCGTAAAAGCAGCAGTAATTGCTCCAGTGACCACAGACATCTCGAGTGACGACTCCATCCTGTACTGTTGGGTGTCCACCACGAATCCACAGTGGGATATCAGTGCCACAGCTATACTGAGCAACACACATGTCTGGGATCTGAGCGCTCAGACCATTAATGAAGAGACGATACCAGCCGCTCCAGGCGACAAACCTGTCACACTTGTAAGAGGGGTTTGATTGCTGACTGCTGTTGGCTCTCCATGGACTGTCCAGCACAGTGTAGTTGTAGCAGGGATCAACAGAGAGATTAGCTGTAATTAAATAATATGTAAAGTTTTTAAAATTATTTATTTATTTTTATTTTTTACCAAAACAAATTACTATTGACTTTGCCCGTATGGCAAAAAAAAATTTTTTTGTGGCCAAAATATATTTGAAATATATGCTAAATATATGTTGCACACAGTGAAGCTCAATGAAATGTATTTTTGAAATAGTAATATAAAAAAATATTGGTAGAAATATATTTACGTAAATATATTTAGCAAATATATTTTTGGGCCATTTTTTGTATATTTTCAAAATATATTTTAAATGTAGAAATATATTTTCAAAAATATACAAAAATACATCAGTAGAAAATATATTTATGTTAATATATTTTGGAACATATTTTAGCAAATATATTTCTTGACCATTTTAGTATATATATATCTGTAACAATTTTGTTATTTTAAGTATTATATCATTATAATACAGTAAATACAGTATTATTCATAGAGTATATCTCCCTTTTTTTCTTAAATTTAATAGAAATGTATGTAAAATTACAAAAATAAAGGTGATAATAATATATGAAATCACCACCAGATGGTGCAAATGGCACCATTTCTCACACTATTAAAACAACAACAACAACAACACAATAAAGATCACATGACTGGCAGGAGTAACTGTTTAACAAAAAGTGTAAAATTCAAGTAAAATATCCTAACTTAAAGTGCAAAAAAAAAAAAAAAAAAAAAATTAAAATTTAACAAACACTGTTATTTTACAGATATTTCATGAACTATTATGATCAAACACCTCTACTGTATAAATACATAAATAAATAAACTCATATGACTTGCAGCAATAGAATAATAAACTTTATCAGATCTCTCAAAATCTGAGCATCTTCATTTATTACAAACCAGTCAAACATTATTTCATACAAAAGTTCATTTTAAGAATGACAGAGTTTGATGTTTTATTTAATAAAACATCAACATCTTATTACAGATGTTGGTTTTATTAAAAACAGCAGTTTGATGTCACCATGGCAGAGATCAGTTTTTATAAATTCTTTCAAATCGTCACAACTGTGCAAATTAAACAAATATTAAATAGAAACCAGATTATGAAACAACCACAACATGACAACAACTTCTTCCAATGAGAGTTGCTTTCTTTGCCATAATAAATGTGCTTTAGAGATGCAGTCACAGCTGCAAAAGGACCAACTTGTCAAAGTCAAGAGCCCAACTAAAGCAAACACTGACCTCCATCATGGTAATGTCAAACATTATTATTTTCAATAAAAATATAAACCTGTTAATTCTTGGTAAGAACTTTTGTATGAAAGAAATCAGGTTAATCTTGTTTATGGAGTCGTTTAATTATCCTCTGCCTGTCATATGACCTTTTTTTACCATTGTATTTTAAAGTTAAGGTATCTCATCAGAATAATTCAAGCAATATCTGTTTTATAAAACATTTAATGAACGTTTCCACATTTTGTTTTTTATTTTATTTATTATTATTATTATTTTTTTTTTTTTTTTTTTTCATATTATTTAAATTAGGACATTTTATTTTTAGGTTATAGTTTTTGTTTGTTTTTTTACCATAATTTTTTGGTGTATTAAAAAAATTGTCAAAAATAAATTAGTAGAAAATATATGTACGTAAATATATTTTAACGTATGTATTATATATTAACATATATTTTTGGCCATTTTTTGTATATTTTGAAGTTTTGAAGTTTTAGACAAGTTTTAAGTTAACCCCTGGTTTCATATACAAGGCTTAAAGGAGAAGTCCACTTCCAAAACAAAGATTCACATATACTCACCCCCTTGTCATCCAAAATGTCCATGTCTTTCTTTCTTCAGTTGTAAAGAAATTATGTTTTTTGAGGAAAACTTTTCTGCATTTTTCTCCATATAATGGACTGATATGGTGTCCCGATTCTGAACTTCCAAAATGCAGTTTAAGGAAGAAGGAAGAGGAAGAAGGGTCTTATCTAGCAAAACGATCGGTTATTTACATTTTAAAAAAATACAATTTAAATACTTTTTAACCTCAAATGCTCGTCTTGCCTTACTCTCCCTGAACTCTGTGTATTCTGCCTCAAGACAGTTAGGGTATGTCGAAAAACTACAATCGTATTTTCTCCCTCAACCTTAAAAAATCATTTCAAAATCATCCTACATCACTGCAGGAGTACCAACCCAGTCTTTGCAAAGTGAACACTCAAAGAAAATCAAACACCCTTAACAAAAAAGGTAAAACAGCAATATAGGACAATTTTGAAGTTGAGGGAAAACATGAGTTGGGAGTTTTTCGACATACCCTAACTGTCATGAACCTGAAAAAAAAAAACAGTTCAGGCAGAATGAGACAAGGCATTAAAAAGTATATAAATTGTATTATTTTTATGAAAATAACTGATCGTTTCGCTAGATAAGACCCTTCTTTCTCAGCTGGGATCGTTTACAACCGAATTTGGGATCGCTTGAAGCCGCATTTAAACTGCATTTTGGAAGTTCAAAAGCGGGGCACCATATCAGTCCAGTATATGGAAAAAAATGCTGAAATGTTTTCCTCAAAAAAACATTTTTTTTTTTATATACATTTTTGTCTCGTCTTTATCGTCAAATATATTGCATGTTGATATAGTCACAGACAGGTATCATTTATTGATCTTATTGTCGTCTTGTCATTGTCTCATTTTAGTAGTAATGTTACGGCTGATACTGAGGCTTTGAAGTTTGTGTCGAGAACAGATAATTATTGTACGCGAGTCAAATGTATACGTAATACAGCTATTTGTCTGGACCAACAACTTTTAGAAACAGCCTGCAAGTTGTGAAGTGACATCACTGGTGACGTTTGGAGCCTCATTTTATTGGAGTGCTTTGAGAAAGGGTTCACTTTCGTTTTTGTTTGCATGTTTTATCATCTGGTATAAAAACTACTTCTGTGCTGCCTGGTTGAGTTGGGTAGAAGCAATATTAACTAACCAAAATCAATCAACAGTCCAGCTGCTGCCCTCAAAATCATATTCGAAATTGAAAAACAAAAAAGAAAGTAAAACTAGTAAAAGTAAAAATTAAAAAAAAATGGACATCTTTACGTACAGACACAAGCACACTCACTTATACATATTCACTGGTACAGATCATCACATTCATCAGGTCAGAAAATAAGATATTAGAGACACAGTGTGTCATATTACCAGTTGAGATAGTCACAGGTGTGATGGCTGTAGAGCGGGTGTTGATGCTGCTAACATCTGAAAGTTTGAATGAATAGTGATTAATGAACAGATACACAAATATCATGAATATGTAGAAAGAGCCTCTGTAAATAGTATTACCTGCACAGTATGCTGGATAGCTCAGAGTTGGACTAACCAGCTTATAGACATGTGGATATGTAAAACTACCCAATGGTACAAACCATTCATTTCAGAATTATATGTGTATTTAAATGTATATTTGATCTTGTTATTTCAATGCATACAAAATGCTCAAGTACCTGACAAAAATCTGTTACTGCGAAAATGAGCAAATGTGAAATCGGCTCTCTTCATCATCCACAAACAACATAAATGTCTAAAAGACTCATGTAAATGTAATTACCTGCACAATAGGCTGAGCACACAGTTGGTCTAACCAGCTCATAGACATAATAATTGTCTGGACAGGCTTTGACTTTAATGGGGTAAGACCCGTAATAGCAGCAGTAATCGTTCCAGTGACCGCAGACATCTCGAGTGACGACTCCATCCTCAACTTTTGGGTGTCTACCACGAATCCACAGTGGGATATCAGTGCCACAGCTATACTGAGCAACACACGTGTCTGGGATCTGAGCGCTCAGACCATTAATGAAGAGACGATACCAGCCGCTCCAGGTGACTGAGGTGTCACACATGTAGTTATAATAATATTGACTGCTGTTGGCTCTCCTTGGTTCATCCAGCACAGTGTAGTTGTAGCAGGGGTCAGACAAATTGGCTGCAATGAAAATATTTAAATAAATTAACATGCTTCTTAACATGTGTTGTTATTAAAAATCTATCCAGAAGTGCACCTAAAGACATTTAAAAATATGTATTATTAGCAAAATATTACACCATAAATGGGAAGTGGAACTACTAATCTTGAGTAACACAGTACATGATTTGCAGGTAAACTAATAAAATATTTAATCTTTTTTATGTTTTATTCTACTTTTTGTTATTTTATTTTTTTTTTTTAATTAATTAATTAAACATTTTAACAGTTTTATGCTTTATTTGTTACTTTGTTCTTCACGCATATATGGAATATTATGTTCTTGTTCAACTGTTCAATATCACACTTGTAATCACACAAATAATACAAGAAGTTCATGTGACTATAATTACCTGCACAGTATGCTGCATGGTAGATAGATGGACTAACCAGCTCATAGACGTAATAATTGCCTGGACAGGCTTTGACTTTAATGGGATAAGACCCAAAATAGCAGCAGTAACTGTCAGCATGACCGCAGACATCTCGAGTGACGACTCCATCCCGTACTGTTGGGTGTCCACCACGAATCCACAGTGGGATATCAGTGCCACAGCTGCCTTTTTCAACGCACGTGTCTGGGATCTGAACACTCAGACCTTTGATGAAGAGACGATACCAGCCGCTCCATGCGATGGTAGCATCATACATTTTTACTGAAGCAAGTTTATTACTGGTGGCTCTCCATGGATTGTCCAGCACAGTGTAGATGTAGCAGGGGTCAGGAAGATTAGCTGTTGTGAAAATATAAAAAAACTAAATAAACAAAAAGTGTAGCTAAAAAAAAAAATAAATAAATAAATAAATGAACAGAGAAACAAATATCATGAAATATCATAGAATTACCTGCACAATATGCTGCATTGAATCTAGCTGGTGTAACCAGCTCATAGACATAATAATTGCCTGGACAGGCTTTGACTTTAATGGGGTAAGACCCATAAAAGCAGCAGTAAACTGTATAGGCACCGCAGACATCTCGAGTGACGACTCCATCCTGTACTGTTGGGTGTCTATCACGTAGCCATAGTGGGACGTCAGTGCCGCATCTTTCATAACCAACACACGTCTCTGGTATCTGAGCGCTCAGACCGTTAATTAAGAGACGATACCAGCCGCTCCAGGTGAAGGTGTAATCATACGTTCTGACTGAAGCACGTAGATTACTGGTGGCTCTCCATGGATTGTCCAGCACAGTGTAGTTGTAGCAGGGGTCAGCTGTTATGGAAATATTTTTAGATATCAGACCTTTTTTATTTAGAAATAATAAAGACAATATGACTAGAATAATCAAAAACATGTTGATTTCCCAACATTTATGTTCTAATCTGCTAGGGGTGTAACGAGGACCAGCGTTTTCGTATGGCAGCTGCTATATCCTAGTATTCAGACAGGACCGTAGCGGTTGAAATCATGTTCGGTGGGGGTAGGTAGCTTTGCATTTTGTAACTCTCAATAAGAAACAAAGTCTCATTTTCCAAATTCTGTAAATAAAAATTCAAGCAAATCAAGCAATAAATGGCAGCACGGAGCACGACTGAATGTGATCATCCCTTCCACTTTACTACTAGTTATAACATGAAATAAAAGCACATGAATGAACATCTCACATAATCGATGAATCAGTGTTTCATCTGCAGAAAGAGGTCAATAAAACAGCTTGTAAATGTCACGCAGAATCACTTTTACCTCAGACAAGTCAGCGGAATTGGGGGGCCGAACTTAGCCTGTGAGCAACTGAATAGCCCGTTTATAGCATTAGCTAAGATAGATTTTTTTATCCTTAAGAAAATTTGTCCACAATTTGTTCAGTAAGCTACTGTTTAATAAAAAGAAAAAAATATATAATAATGAAAAGGATTTTTTTCCCCCTGCTGTACAAAAAAACACTTCAAAACCAAGGTACGTAACAAACCTTTTTTTTTTTTTTTTTTTTTTTGTGTACTTTTACACCCCTATAATCTACAGATCAGCTCATTTAAAACACGACAGCACACATTACCATATTGTATTGTCTCTTGTGCGATAGTTAGGCCTATACAGGCCAAGACATCTGAAAAGAATTATAATAAACACAAATTAATTAACAAAATACAAAAGGGATCAGCATATGAAATAGCAGACAATTGACCAAACACAAAAATAGAACACCAAATAAACACAACCAAGGCAGGAATCCTCAATGTCATCAGCATACGGATGTTTGTGCGAAGACATATTAAGTGACGTGAAGTGTAAGTAGTCTCTTAATCACCATGTGACGGAACAAATGCAATCTGAAAACTTGCTTTGCATCCTCTGTGTTTATTTTAAGGGAGATTTAAAGATGGTAAAATGTTTTAAGTGGGTCCTACAACACTCTTATTAACAGCTGAAAGCATAATCAAATTAGCCGAACATTTATTGAACAAACACAATCCCGCTAGTGTGTTATATTCATTTACAACAACATAAAGACAATAAGCAAAATTATGGTTTATACTTACACAGCATAACAGAGATGACAGTATGTGCTTTTAAAAAACCTGTCATGAAAAATGAAGAAATTACTGGATTTCTAAGTCTACATATTCTTAAGACAATACTTGAATGTAAGTTTTGAGTTTGTGAGAACTGCATTCATCTTCTGAGCACATACATACTTTTATAATCCATTGTCAGTGTTGACAGTCCAGTGTATTTTTTTTTTTTTTTGTATCCACAAACCAGTTCAGAGGATGAGTTTGCTTTACAAACAAACAAATAAATAATTAAGCAGTCAAACAAGCTTTTAAATTGACTTCTGTTCTGTTGCCAAACACATAAGAAAACAATTTATATATCAAAAAATTTAGAAATTTCCAAAAGCACTGTAAGTCTAATCGGATTTCAGAAACAACTGTATACAAATCATCTTAGAATCAAAACATGAATGAAAAATTGTGTAGATCTACATAGTAATATCTACAGATTTATCTCAAAATATGGTAAATAGCCTGTAAAGAGGTAAAGAGTCCTGATCTGGTCAAAGCTCAAATTACTCTCCTAAAACTACACACAAATCACACATCAAAACATGCTGCAGTTTGCTTGAATTACAGACACTGATGAGGATCATTATGAAAAAACAAAAAAGATCTTACCTGATGTAAGCTGCTATACAGTGATCCTCACTGACACAGACGACATCTAAACATTTGTTTGTGTTGAGATGTTTATACAGAAAATATTTGTCATCATTCTGACAAGGAAATATGAGCCCTTGTCCACTGTTTCCTCAAATGCAAATTCAAATACAAATGGACACATGAAAGACTCGCATATCCAGTTCATTCTCACACAAAGTTACAAAAAACAAAGCAAACCTGACGTTAAAGTACAAAGTATAAAGTGGGCCAGATGTCAATTGCTATGTTGTCACTATTTTCATGACTAATCTCAACATTACCTATGGCGGCAAATCTATGCCATTAATAACCGAGTGCACCACTGATGCTGGCACACACGGTAAATCACATCCGCGAGAGGAAAAAAAGCTCATTTCAAACCTTCGCACGCGCGTGACATGTTCATTACATGCAATCCACCTTATTTTTCCCATAAGAGTGGGTGCAGCCATTTGTAAATTTTTTGTGTCAGGCTTCCGGTCTCATCTACTTCCAGCTATTTTTAGCTGCACAAAAAGCTAGTTTTGCTGCTTGATATTGCAAACTGGTGTGTCTTACCATATTATTTTAATGTATTATTATGAACACACTGTATTATTATGAACACACTGGTTTGTAGTGCAAACTATCCCTATGGCGGATTATGAACCGGACATCTAACACATTACCAGAAAACAGCTTACTTCCGCATTGAAAAATAAGGTGGATACAAGCCCTCGCGCACGTGATCATTCCCACATCCTCGCGCTCGATCTTCTCTCACCCTGCTCGCGCGAACACTTTTATTTTTGTCAGTCGTAGGGCGGGACTTGCTGTTTTAATTGTAACGCCATTGTACACCATTGAAAAGACGATCCATAATTCACGTGACATGAGACATGGCAACAGACAGACCAGATGTACACTACTGTTCAAAAGTTTGGGGTCAGTAAGACTTGTAATAGTAGTCTCTTATGCTCATCAAGGCTGCATTTATTTGATTAAAAATATAGAAAAAAAAAAAAACAGTAATATTGCAAAATGTTTTTACAATATAAAATAATGTTTTTTATTTGAACATTCTTTAAAATAGAATTTATTCCTGTGATGAAAAGCTGAATTTTTATCAGCTGTTACTTCAGTCTTAAGTGTCATTTGATCCTTCAGAAATCATTCTAATATGCGGATTTATTATTAGAATGATCAGTGTTGGATAATATCAACAGTTGTGCTGCCAAATATTTTTTGGAACCTGTAATTTTTTTTTTTTTCAGGATTCTTTCATGAATAACAAGTTTAAAAAGTACAGTGTTTATTCAAAATATAAATATTTTATAACAATGTAAATTATGTATTATTAACTTTTAATAAACTTTTCATTATTAACTTAATACATCTTTGGTGAATAAAAGTATTAATTTCTTTTAAAAAAATAAAT
This sequence comes from Cirrhinus mrigala, assembly GCA_036247105.1. NCBI lineage: Eukaryota > Metazoa > Chordata > Actinopteri > Cypriniformes > Cyprinidae > Cirrhinus > Cirrhinus mrigala. The sequence goes on from CM070007.1 coordinate 6,199,064, forward strand.
AAATAAAAGAAACAATAAAAATGTACTGACCGGTACATGAACATTGAACGGTAGTGTAAGTTGTCGTTTATTTATTTTTTCTATAAATATAACATACCTGTTTTAATGAAAATGTCTATTGTCTATAGAATACAATTTGCTGAATCTGGCTTCAGGGTGTCACAAACGCGGTCTCTGTGGCTCCCTCCGACCGCCGTCACCGGACTTTTAATTCACTACATCTCCCATAACCCCGTACCTGGGATCTCCACTTCCGGTTCCGGGTCCCCCCGGGTTCACTTCCCCTTGTCGGCCATTTATAGACCGCCAGGTTGGTGGGCCTCTTTGCGAAGTTTTGGTTAGTTTGACTATTCAATCCTGAGCGTTTTTCTTGTGTTTGCCTACCTGCTGCCGACCGGACTGTTTGTTTACTCGTGTTTGATTGATTGCCGCCTGCCCCGACCCATCGCCTGGACTCTCGTTTACTCTGTGGATTACCTGTGTTGCCCCTGTCTGCTGTGGATTTAACTCTGCCTGTTGTACTCCGATCCTGTTCTAATAAAGTTGTCGCACATGGATCCCACGTCTCCGGATCAGTCACTGACCACGTTACACAGGGCTTGATTGATAATCACAGGCGTCCAATCACAGCTGATTTCCGGAAAAGAGGAGGTAACCAAGGTATATATAATAATGTCTGTTATGGAACTTTTAAAAACATGTTTAAAATACAACTGTTATATGTTTGTTTAATATTTTGTTTTACAACATTTTGTAACAAAAAAAATGCATCAAAATAATATGGGGGTGGGGAAACCTGAACCTGAAAAGAGGAAAACCTTAATGTACCCTGAACAAAAGCAAAACGAAATGTCATTCACGTGTTTTAATGCAAAATAACAATAAAGGTTAACTTTAAATTTGAGACATTATCTGTTTATTTAGTTTTTTTAATAGTTTCATTTTAAATATATATTTACATGACCCACTTTCTTTCAAGATTCAGTTCTCGGACAGATGTCCTGACATTTTCCTTTAGAATTTGCTAGTATAATTCAGAATTCATTGCTCCATCAATGATGGCAAGCAATTCTGGCCAAGATGCAGCAAAGCAGGCTGCAGATAGCAGATAACAGGAAACAGCCCTGAGCTCTTTACTTCCTTATTAACAAATTAACTTAAAAAACAACAACAACTCGCTATTCACTGCCGTAGCCATCAGGAACCAGACCGACAGACACACACACCACAACCAGAGCAAACATACCTGTACACTGTAAAACAGAATAGTTTACCTTAGTTAGATATAATTAGTTATCTTATACTTACTAGGTTTTATTAAGTTACAGCTACTTTCAAGGCAAATAAAACAATTTACTTACTGCATTTAAGTGATGTTTACCAAAAATATTCAAGTATCCACAAAGAAACCAGTGACATTAATAAACCAGTGCACTGTAAAACCCAATAGTTTACCTTACTTAGTTACAATTAGTTATCTTTACTTAGTTACTATACTTACTAGGTTTTATTAAGTTACAGCTACTTTCAAGGCAAATAAAACAATTTACTTACTTGCTTTGAGTGATGTTTACTTAAAATATCCAAGTATCCACAAAGAAACCAATGACATTAATAAACCAGTGAGAGGCAGCAGTGTACTAATATGTTGCTAATGTGCAACATGACAACAGAAGAAGAAGAAAATAAAGTTTTTGAGATGGGGCCATTTTTAGTAGACTTTTCACTCACATCTTTCTTTCACTACTTGAATTCACTCATTTCCCGAAGTCATCTTGAATGTTGAATTTTCAATACAACTGAAATATTTGAGAGAACATCACATACGCTGACTTCATAAATTAATGTTGATTTTCCTGAAAAGTTTTTTTTTTTTTTTTTAATACTCACCATTATAGTGAATAGTGTTACTTTTGGTTGGGCATTTGGAACTTTGTTTATATTACTATAGTTTGCTCTCTGTTGTTGCAGCAATGCAACATGAAATCAGAGTTCTTTGATTTTGAAGAAAGGAAATTAATAGGTTGTTTTTAGAAGGTAACCTGTATTCTAATTAAATCAGTAGGTTGGGTATTTTTCATGTTGATTAATGATCTTTTACTGTTTTTCTTTTTTTAAAGACACTATAAGAAGCTTTTACCTGTGTTGAAACAATCTTCTATGTTTGGGGTAATGTGCATGAGTCACACACAGACTTCAACATTCAGCACATGAATCACAACAATGGTAACAACTCAGTTTTTTTTTTTTTTTTTTTTATTAACTGTATCAATAAATATTTTATTAGATTTTTTGTGTGTTTTTTGTTGTGCTACTACTGACACGAGACAGCAAATGAAATTGGCAGATACAAACAACAACAGTAAAGCAAAGCAATTGCATAATTTATTCATGTCGCAATGCACTCTGGGAGTCAGTGAGTAGCTATACTAAGTCAAGATTAAACCTAAAGTAAAGAACCAAGCACCCCCAACAGTTCTTTGTTAGTTACTACAACTCTTGTGTAAGTAAACTATACTAAGCATTTGTCAGTACCACATACTATTACTATTTCACTTTACTTAGTTTTTTTTAAAGGGGTCATCGGATACTAAGTTCACTTTTTCATGTTGTTTGAACATTAATGTGTGTTGGCAGTGTATGTACAAATCTACCCTATAATGATAAAAATCCATGCAGTGGTTTTTAATTAATCTGTAAAAATAATATCCCCTTTTTCAAATCGAGCCGTTCTCAGATGCCTGTCGGTGTGGCGTCACACCCACAGATGCCGCTCCCACAATAGTTGATTGACATGAGCTCTTACCTTAGACCAGCTGTCACAGTCCAGTACTTTCCATGTTTTGATGCCAGAGCAGGGATGTAAGTTAGACAAGAATATCTCCGATTGAGCGACTGAGGTGTTGTGTTGCTGGATGTAATAATGAACATAGTGGTCGTCATTTACTCCCGACATCTGAGCCGCTGAAGATGCAGTAGATTACGTTTGTTTGTGAAGGGAATGCGCCTCCCGATCTACATATATCCCTCTATGTTCGCTCGAATCATTCATGATCCAGCTTCACCTACAGCAGAAGTGAGTAAGCGTTTTTTTATGAATCTTTGCGATCGCCTTTCCTTATAACATGGTAGTTAGTTTAGCGACTAAATGCAGCTAATGTAAACAAGATCGTCTTTCCACAGAAAGAAGAGAGAGGTGGGGTGAGCAGAGCTCACCTGCATTTAAAGGAACAACCCCTTAGAATGAGATGATTTTTGCAGAGCTGATTTTGGCAAGGTAAAAAGGGTGTTGTTTTACAAAACCATTGAGAATTTTTAATCAAAGTATATTAGAGACTTTTCATTAAGATCCTAAAGAATCATATCAACTTGTGGAAAATGGGCATCCGATGACCCCTTTAAGGCAATCGGTTTCCACACTTTTTCTAAGTAAAGTCAACTAATTACATTTTACAGTGTAGGGTTGAAAATGATCAAAGGCATTTCTTTTCCTGTCCCAAACCTTCTTCAGTAACAAAATGCCCATTTGGAATCCCTGAAGGCGCAGATCATGCTGATTGTAATCAAGGCCTGCAGGTCAACCTGTGTATACATGAGGGGTCTACTAAGTGTTATACCTTTTTCACAGTGGGTAAAGCTGTAATTTGCTAATTGTTCAGTTTGAACGTCTCACATTTGGTTTTTAGTCAAATCATCAGTGAAGGGATAAAATAAGATCTTTCTGTTTACTGGGGCCCTCTGTTGGAGCTCTGCTTTCTATTTCTTTCTATTTCTCTCTATTTCTCTATTTCTCTCTATTTCTCTCTATTTCTCTATTTCTCTCTCTCTCTCTCTCTCTCTCTCTCTCTCTCTCTTACACACACACTTCCGGTGTGACTCTGTTGGGAGCAAGCGTGCGGATTGAGTGGTGTGAGCGCGGGTGGTTTCTGTGAGTGAATCTTTTTTTCCTCTCTCTTTTTTTCTGGCTTTCTGCTTTGTTGCTTGTTTTTTCGTTTACGTTGTAGTTGTTATGGGCCGCGTGCTACCTGTTTTATCGGGAGCATGACGGCCCCGCGCTCACAATGTTTGGGTTCACTGACCCGGCGTCATGGAGCAAAAGTGGCGTCTGCGGTTAGTGTAGAGAAATGTTGCCTGGCAGTGGGTGATGTTGTTGGGCATGAAAATATACTGTCTGCCTCTAGGATGAATAATGCCACTGTTATTTTTCTTAGCACTGTTGAAAAGGCTAATGAATTAGTTGAGGCAGGAATAGTTGTTGATGATCTTTTTACCCCTGTACTTCCACTCTGTACACCATCAAAGAAAGTCACATTGTCCAATGTCCCACCGTTCTTAAGTGATGAGATATTAGCTAAAGCTTTGTCTCGTTACAGCAAACTAGTCTCTCCTATTAAAAAGATCCCTATCAGTAGTGAATCACCCTTACTAAAACACGTTGTTTCGTTTAGGCATTTTGTTTATATGACTATGAATGACGATGCTGATTTAGATGTGTCTTTGCACTTTCGGGTTGATGAGTATGATTACATTATTTATGCAACAACTGACAAAATTAAATGTTTCAATTGCGGACAACCCAGCCATTTAATCCGTGTTTGTCCCGCGAAAATCTCGAGCAACCCATCAGCTGATGGTGATGCAGGCACTGGTAGTGCTGATGTAGTAGTAAACGGGCCCGATGAAGCAAGACTGTCAGATGGGGTTCCAGGTGCATCAGGGATACGAGTAATGAAGGACAAAAATGATGATGATTTACCTGTGATCACGGTAACTGACGCTAATGAATTGGCGCGTGAAACCACCGTTTCTGGTGTAGAAGTGTCCAATGCTCAGGCGGAGGTAGCAGCTATTGAGACAGACAGGCATTTAAACAATGCTTTTGATAATGATTTGTATTTTATTGAGAGGAATGTATGTGATGACTCTTGAATGGAAACAGAACAGGCAGATTTTGAAGTCCCGTTAAAGAGGAAGAAGTCTGGTAAAGGACTGATTGTTAGACATGCAAAGAACGCAGATACAACTGAGTTGAGTGATAAAGATGAAACAGAAAGTGACAGTGAATCTTCTGATTCAAGTGTTAGTCTTTCTCAGAGTGATTTCTCTGGACGTCATTATGAGGTAGATGACATTAAACTGTTCCTCAGAGCTACCAAAAATAAGAGGGGAGTGCGCGTCAATGAATATTTTCCAGACATTAAGCAGTTTGTTGAGAAAACAAAGTGTTTCATGATGGAGGGCTCCTTTACAAACAAAGAAGTCTATCGGCTGAAAAAAATAGTAAGGAAACTTAACTCTGAGCTTAGTAATGAGGACAGTGAAAAAGCCTAAGTCCATATTTTTTAGTAGTTTTTTCTTGTGGGCAGGGATGTTTCCTTTTTTCTTTTCTTTTTTCTTTTCTTTAAATATGTGTCATGTTAACGTTGCTAGCTTGAATTTGAATGGTGCCAGAGATATGCACAAAAGAGCTGAACTATTTGAAATAATCCATCAGAAAAAAATTTATGTCACTCTGTTACAAGAGACACATACTGATTTTAATAATGCTGCTGATTGGGCAGTTGAATGGAATGGGATTGCTGTTTTAAGTCATAATACTTCACTTAGTGGTGGGGTTGCTATTCTTTTTGCTAAGAGTTTCAGCCCTCACTCTTATCAGGTTGAAGAGGTAATCAAAGGCAGTCTTTTGAAAGTAAGAGTTTCTTTTGAAAATGTTGTATTTGTTTTTATTTGTGTGTACATACCAACCTTAGCTGTTCAAAGAATGTTATTTCTTAATACTTTGTGCTCTGTTTTACAAAATGTTAGTGATGATAATTATTTATTTTTGGGTGGTGATTTTAATTGCACAGAGTCCAACTTGGATAGGAATCATATTGAACCCCGCTTACCTTCACGTCAACGTCTTGTTCAGCTCACAAAAACACACAAACTCGTCGATATTTGGAGACAGCTTAATGGAGATCAAAAACAATACACTTGGACTCATGTTTGTGATAACATGGTTTCTTTGGCAAGACTAGATAGGTTTTATGTCTTTAAACATCATGGTAGTATAGTCAAGAGTTGTTTTATTACCCCATCATGTCTTTCAGATCATAGTATGGTGCAGTGCTGTATCTTTTTAAACTCTATTAAGCCAAGAAGTGCTTACTGGCATTTAAATACTGTTTTATTGGCTGATAAGTGTTTTAAAGAAAGCTTTAAAACTTTTTGGGATGTTTTTAAAACTACAAAAAACTCTTTTAGAACACTGCAGCAATGGTGGGATTTTGGGAAAGTCCAGATAAAACAGTTTTGTCAGCAATACTCTCAGAACGTCACTAGAGAGGTAACCCTGATTTTAAACACCATAGAGACTGATCTTTTAAAGTTGCAAGAATTGGTTCACTTGCCTGGAAACCAGAGTGATGTGGAGTCTCTTATAAAAAATAAGAAGACTCAGTTATCTGACCTATAAGGGGTTAAAAGCACAGGGTGCTCTGGTCAGGTCTCGGTTTTTAAGTGTAAATGAGATGGATATACTGTCAAGGTTTTTTTTCAGTTTGGAAAGGAAGAATGGACAGAACAGAGTCATTCATGCCTTACGTTCGGAATCTGGAGCCTTATTAACTGACCTCAAAGACATTCGTAAGAGAGCAGTCACTTTTTATGAGTCTTTATACAAAAATGAACTGGGTCCAGATTATAGGGATGACAGTGATTTTTTTGATAATCATCCTCAAGTGTTGGAGGAAGTTAATACAAAAATTTCAGGTGCCTTGACTATGGAGGAACTGTGTAAAGCCCTCCAAGGTATGGAGCTGGGTAAAGCACCAGGGATCAATGGTCTGCCTGTTGACTTTTATAAGTCTTTTTGGTCAGAGCTTGGAGAAGACTTGCTGGAGGTACTGAATGACAGTTTAGCCGGAGGGCTGCTGCCGTTGAGTTGCCGCAGGGCAGTCTTGACTCTCCTACCCAAAAAGGGTGACCTGACGGATATCAAGTGCTGGCGGCCAGTCTCCCTCCTGTGTAGTGACTACAAGCTGCTCTCTAAAGTTTTAGCTAATCGGCTGGCAGGAGTCATGGACCAAGTTATACATCCTGACCAGACATACTGTGTCCCTGGTAGGTCAATTTTTGATAATGTTTCCCCGATTAGAGATCTTCTTGATGTCTCTAAGATGTTAAATTTAGACTATGGTTTAATATCATTGGATCAAGAGAAAGCCTTTGATCGTGTTGAGCATGTTTATTTATGGAGAGTTTTAGAATCCTTTGGTTTTTGTAGAAATTTCATAGATCAGGTGAAAGTTCTCTACAGTGACGTTCAGAGTATTCTCAAGGTGAATGGTGGTTTATGTGCTCCTTTTAGAGCTTGTAGAGGCATTAGACAGGGGTGTTCACTCTCTGGTATGCTCTACTCTTTGGCCATAGAGCCGTTATTACAGCAAATAAGAATGAAACTTCATGGTATATCTTTGCCAAATTGTGATGGCAATCTCTTATTGTCAGCATATGCTGATGATATAGTAGTTATGATTAGTAAGCAATGTGATGTACAGGTTTTATCTGAATGGCTTGGTAAATTCAAGGTTTTATCTTCTGCTAATGTAAATTGGAATAAAAGTGAAGCACTGTTGTTAGGAAGCTGGAAAAGTGGAAAACCAAGACTTCCTGCTGGTTTACATTGGGGGAAAGAAGGTTTTAAATATCTGGGGGGTCTTTTTAGGTGTTGAGACAATAGTACAGAAAAACTGGGAAGGTCTATTTGAAAAAGTCAAAGGTCGTCTAGAAAAATGGAAGTTTTTGTCCCCAAAATTGTCATACAGAGGGCACATTTTAATTGTTAACAGTTTGGTGGCATCTTCCTTATGGCATAAGTTTGCCTGTGTAGATCCTCCTTTGCAGTTGCTCTCAAAAATTCAGGCTGTTCTGGTGGACTTTTTTTGGGATAAATTCCACTGGGTCTCACAAAATATATTGTTTTTGCCTAAGGAGGAAGGTGGTCAAGGACTTGTACATCTCCAAAGCAGGATTGCAAAATTTCATCTGCAGTTTGTGCAAAGACTGTTGGATGGACCTTCAAATTTTAGCTGGCGTGCAAGCTGCTCTTAAACCAACTGAAATGGACCTGCTAACAGAGTACTATGAAGGTTCCTGTATTTCTAATCCAAAAGACTCCTTTCCTTGCTTGTTTTTGTCTATAAATACTGAAGGAATTATTTCTCCTTTCATTGATGGCGTTGCTTCTCTGTGTAAAGATTTTTTTTCTAGTACTGGTAAATCTTTGTACAGGTTTTGTGTTTTGGTTTTTAGCAAAAAGGTTTTAAATGGAAAAGTTGATACTCCCTGGCGTGATTTTTTTAAACTAGATGAAAGTACAAAACCTGAGTGGAGATCCTTATATAAACCACCGTTGACCAAGAGAACAGGTGATCTGCAATGGAGAATTCTTCATGGTGCTATCGCAGTTAATGCTTTTATCTCAGTTTTAAACCCTGAGGTTGCTTCTGTATGTCCTTTTTGTTCTAATAGAGAAACAATTTTTCATACTTTTACCAGCTGTCGTAGGTTGCAACCTTTGTTTTTAGTTATAAGCAATGTTTTTAGGAGTTGTAATGAGACTTTTTCTCTAGAGATATTTATTTTGGGGTTCAAATATGTGAGAAAAAAAAGATTTGTTTGTCAACTTCTGAATTTTGTTCTAGGCCAAGCAAAACTGGCCATTTATGTAAGTAGAAAAAAGAAAATAGAACAAAATGTAAATCAGAATAAAGTAGCTGTGTTTTCTAACTTAGTCAAATCAAGAGTTATGGTTGATTTTTTTTATTATAAGTCTGTTGATGATATTGTCACATTTCAATGTATTTGGTGTTGTAATAAAGCTTTGTGCTTAGTTTTTGAGAATGAATATGATGCCACCATAATTGTGATCAAAATTTGCTTTAGTTTATTTCTGTACCCTTTTAGCAACACAATAATTTTGTTGCACAGCAAGCATTTGTGCATTGCTAATGTCATGAAGTGTTGTCATGTCATGTTTTCTCTTTGGCATATTGATTGACATATTACTGAAAAATTGTCTTATTAAACAAACAACATCATAATAAGCTAAAGTTGTAGTTAAAATACATGAACACTCATCATACGATCCTCAACAGTGGTGACAATAATTATTCATACTGCAGTGCATGATGGGAGTTTTTACAATGTTGTTACCCAGCATGCATTGCAACATGAAGCATTTTGTTGAGAGTCATATGCTGGTATTTCATGTCTGTGTGTCTCCAAGCAACAGACAAGTTGTTTTATATATTACCTGGGTCTAAAATAACTAATAATTTATTTAAGCCAGTTCATGATAAAAAATATCATCATCTAAAAGCATCTTTGCTTTACAACACTGCACACAAAGTTAAAAAGAGAGATCTAACCCAGGGAGTCAAGGGTCAAGAGCACAACTAAAGCAAACGCTGATCTCCATGATGGTGGCATCATTTTAACCACTAAAACATCAACATCTGATCCTCTGTAATTCTGTAATTTCTGTAGACGTGTGACAGAAATCAAGTCAGTCTGGTTAATAATGAGTGAAGCTGGTCATGCTGTTAGTGAAGTTGTTTAATCATCATCTGCTGAGATCTTGAGAGATTTAATGTCTTATTTTATTTCAATTGATTTAATCTGTGGCTGAAATCAGTTGTAGTTCTGTTTCTCTTTTCTTCAGTGATTCTGCTTGTTAACAGCAGGTGTTCATCACTAATGCTCAATCACCTTTTAATTGATCACCTAATTATCTCATTAACTTTAACTCTGCTTCAGTGTTAATTTAAATCTATTTAGAGAGGGACAAAATGTTCTCTGAATAGAATTGATTTTACTCTGGGGATTTTACTGTGTATGTTTGCTACTGTCCACCATGTTACCTTTACTGGGTAACACAGTTGACAGGTAACTTAGTTGACATTTTTAGTGTTTTGGGCCTATACTCAACATAGAAACGTAGAAGTACTGAGCATATGGTGTGTTTAGAAATGTATTTTCATAAACAAAATGTAAGTTTTAGTTAAATTGTCTCCCAGTCACACCTTAAGTTAACAAACTCCTCTCCTTTTTATCTGCCCTCGCTAAGGCAGAAGTATCTAAACTTCTCCTCTCCAGTCATTCTACAACCTTGCATCTAGAAAAATAAAACAATTTGAAAGTATGACAGAGTATTTTTTTTTTTTTTTTTTTTTGTGCCAGATATACTCTTTCCACGCTGTTAAAAATTGCTGTAAAAAATTGCTGTAAAAAAACGGCCAAATTTTGACAGTAACATGCTGTTTTCCATTAAAACAGTGCATTCTGGGTATTATTTGTCATTTTCAAAAAAGTAGCCTGCTGCTATGTATTGTGAATTAACAGCGTTCAAAATCGACACTCAGAGACTGTTTCAAATCAAACTCTACACCCTCATTCACTATTCCCTACATGAGTTTACTAATATAGTCCACCTTACAGAGAGAACGAAAACTAATGAGTGACTTCAGACACTGACGAACAGCTGCTGTTAATGAGCAGAATCACTGATTGAAAGAGAAACAAGACAAACACAAGAACTATATAACTGACTTCAGCCACAGCCTTAGATGAAATCAACTGAAAATTTAAACAACTCAACACACAGCTTTACCAACTTCACGCATTTCTAACCAGACTGATTTTATTTCTGTCAGATGTCTATAGAAGATCTTATTGAGAATGAACAGATGTTTAGATGATGATGTTTTATTGTTTTGTTTGACGATACCATTGTGGAGATCAGTGTTTGCTTTAATTGGGCTCCTGACTCTTGACATTAAAACATAGATATATTTGCTTTAACTGGGTTTTTATGATGTATTAGTTACAGCAATGCTGTTCAGTTGATATCAGCTGTGTCTAGTTGGGCATGAACATCATCTGCTGAACTGAGTCTTGCAAGACTCATTAAGAATCTATTTTTGAGTGTGTGTTTATTTGTTGTACTCAGTGGTACAACAATGTGGTACCCAGAAAAGGATTTAATAGTTAAAATTTAAAACGAGTGTAGCATTTATACTCAAATAGATACATGAAGAATCAGCATATGAATCTCAACAATGGTGACAATCGAAAGCTTCATGCTGCAATGCATGCTGGGTATCAGCACACTACAAAACCTCACCTATGACTTCTCACCATTGTTGAGATTCACATGATGATTCTTGATGTGTGTATCTAAAATATACTGAAGTTTTTTTTTTTTTAAATGAGTGGTCTTTTTTACATCCGCATACCCAGTTCTTTTTTTTTTTTTTATTTCACATCAGTATTCATTAAAAGAACACACACTGGATTAAACCTGTGTTATTACCAACCCATAAACAATCCCAGATTTCTTTGTAGTCATTAATATATATATAAATATATATATACTTATATTTTTTGTCATAACAAGCATGTTGTAAACATACACAATTACAACAACTAAACTAAAATTAACCTTAAAATGTCAAGGTTCAACAGCCCAACTAAAGTAAACACTGATCTCCACCGTGGTAGTAAAAGAGAAAAAAAAAAAAAAAAAAAAACCTAAACCTCTGCAACTCTCTTCTGTAGACGTCTGACAGAAATAAAGTCTGTGTGGTAATAATTGAAGCTGGTAATGTTGTTTTAGGAGTTTAATCAGATCTTGAGAGATTTAATGTCTTCTTTTATTTCAGTTGATGTCATCTAAGGCTGTGGCTGAAGTCAGTTGTTCTCGTGTTATTCTTTCATTCAGTGATTTTGTTTGTTAACAGCTGGTGTTCATCACTAATGCTCAATCAGAACGTGATCAATCATATAATTATCTCATTAACTTCAGCACTAATTCAGTATTACTCAAACACTCTGTAGTGTTGACACATTATAAGTGTTCATTTAAAACTGAGGATTTTGCTGTGGGTTTTAAAGGGTTAAAGATGTACGATGGGGAAAAAAAACAGCATGAAATGTAATTTAACAGTAATAAACTGTAATTAATTTACGGCAACACACTGTAGAAAAACAGTAACATGCTGGCAACCAGAGTTGCCAGTAAATTACTGTTAATTCAAGAAAAAACAGTAATATACTGTAAAACATAACAGTCAGATTTACCAAGCAAATCAAGTTATTTTCACTAAAATATTAGTGAATGTTCATAGAAACACAATGATGCAAAGTCATTAACTGGTAAGGAGAGTAAATATTTAATTGTGCCTAACTGATGTGTTTTTGTACAAGAGAGATCTGTTAGTTTAATTTAGTTTTGTGGGTCACCATTGTGCTGGAGAGTAGAGCTTGTGCTTCAGGCAATGATGAGCCACAAGCACTGATGTTTTGCTGCTTTATTTAAAGACAGTAATTGTGGAATTGATGATATAGTGGTAATCTCTTTACTAAGCACTTTATTACACAAATTTGTGCTTTTGTTAGTTAATGACAATCTACAAAGATTTGAGTAAAAGTTGATTGCTTCTTTATTACACTTTAAGTGTTTGTGGGGTTATATTAAGAAATGTTTCTTCTTAGTGGACTCAAATTAAATAAGTTCACTGTACTAACAACATATAAACAACAGTTTTTTTTAAAACTCAAATGGTTTGAAGCAATCGGTTTCCAAAATAAAATGAGTTACCACATGGAATAATAACGGTAACATACTGTAAAAATGAAGAGCTGTAAATTAACGGTAGAGATCTATAAAATAACAGTATAATGCTGGCAACCACAGCTGCCAGTAAATTACTGTTATTTTACAGTGCAATTTTTTACAGTGCAGGTTTGTATAAGTATCAGAAACTTTTTTTTTTTTTTTTTGTGACATCATGAAAGGCAAAATTTCAGTGCTGCATTGGCATATCATTTAATACTGAAAAGATGGAGCAGCGATATAAGATCCCGTTAATGAGCCAGAACCACAGGTGGTAAGTAAAACTGCATCAAATTTCTGTTTTGCTGGCAATCTGCATGTAAGTGCTGGCAACTCTTTAGCTCCGCCCACTTCAGGAGAAGTGTAAAGCTGTATCTTTCTTTCAAAGATATCAAGCATGCAATGCTACTCTATAGGTACTGTACTCAAGATTATCATGAGATTGGCTGAAACTGTATGTGTTATGTCCCCTTTGGCAGATATAACAGAGAAAACAAAGCAGCATGTATGTAGATTTTGCAGAAGAATTTTTAAACTATATTTTTCTCAAATTACAGCCTATTATATGATCTTTTTTTAGGGTTTTATGGAAGGTTGGGGGGAAAAAACATTCAAATGTGCACTTATTATATCACATTGTTTATTAAGGCATAATTCACATGTTCTAATGCAAAAATACAGGTCATGTGACTTTGAGCTGAATCAGCTGTTCATTTAGTTATTTTAATAGTTTGTTTTTAAACCAAAGGTAAATCCACCACCCAGTATAACACCTGTGACAACCTGAAAATATATTTTGCCATATAAATATTAAAAGCAATTTAAACAGAGTCCTTACAGAGGAAACAGTCATTTCCTCTCTGGGAACTTTCTGAGCTCAACAAAAAAAAAAAAATTGTACAAGATTAATACATGTATTAATTATTTGATACAAGTCTCAATATTTAAAAAAAAAAAATTACTTAAACTGTAAAGTTTAATGTCATGTTATTTCCCTTCACCATGCACGCATTAAATAGTTTTCAGGAGGGTTTTACAGAAAGGAGCAGAAACTACAGTTAACATCCAAACACACTGATTCTGTATTTTACTGTAATAATAACATCACCTGTGTAATAATGGCACTTCAGCAGTACTTTTTTACTTCTTGAACATGATGCTGTTGTCCTCAGTGTTTTTGCATCCACACCAAGGACATCTGAAGAACGTCCTGTACTGCTGCCTGACCTGAAGTTTAAAGATGGTTAAAAGAAAGATGGACAAACGGTCCTGTTATTCATGAGGCAGATGGAGGGAAGTGTCTAAGGCACAAGTTTAAACAAATTCAAGAGGTATTATTGTTAAATTTAGATGGAGTTTATTAGGAACAGGTGAGGTAGGTAATGATGACTGGATGTGATGTCTGACCTCATTATTGAGGACACAATAGATCAGGAAGATGAAGGTTCCCTGTTGGGAGTTCAACATCAGGAAGAGGATCTCCAGCACCTTACTGTCATTAGTGAAGAAACCCAGAATCCAGGGACAACCAAGAACCACAAACTGAGCCAGTGTTTTAAATGCCATAATCCTACAGAGAAACAGAAAGAATGAGAGTTGATGTGTCTTTATTGACTCTACTGACTTTATTGACTTAAATTACAATGTTTCTTACTTGGTTTGTTTCATCTGTGAAACTTCAGCATTGAGATTTTTTAGAGTTGAGTTCAGAGTGATGATGATCTTGATGAAGAGAATCGTGTTTAACTGCAAAGTAGAAAGACATCAATAATTTATCACCCTGCTTTCCTTTTAATACAAATCAAACTCATGAGAAATGAGGAATGTGTTTACTGCTATCATGGTGCAAACAGGACCAAGAAAACTCCAGATAAAGCCTTTGTCCATTTTAATCCAGCAGCTGTTTGGTAGAATATACAGTAAAATGATAAATGAACAAACATGAATAAAGATGTTGACCACTGAGTCAAATTACTTCTAATTTTAATATTCAAATTTCAGTATTTAAAAATGACATGAACTAAAGTTTTATTGATTCAAATACAATGATGCTTTCCAAGAAGACCACAACTCACTGTTCACTGCTGTATCCTTCAGGAACCAGACCGACAGATACACACACCACAACCAGGGCAACCACATATCCAGTCACACACAGGAATCCACTGCTAAGCACCTCCCTCTTTTTGGAGCTGATCTGTGATAGGTTCTTCACACAGATGAAGAGCATCACAGCTTCAATGAACATCCACACAAAGCCGGAAAGAAAGAGGAAGTGCAGAAGGCCTGAGATCACGGCACACCACACCTGGAGACCATGAGAGACGGTTAAGATGATTCTCAGTGAGGCTGTGCTGAGCTGTAGGGCTCCTTCATCATTCTCACCTGATGAGGCCGTATGACGCTCAGGAACTGCTGTGTGAGCAGGAACAGAAGGTGAGCCAACAGAAGACTGATGCAGATGTTGATTCGAGCCACATTATTCACTCCAGGACTCCACCGACAAAGGGAAAAGCTCAACAGGGCCAAACTGAAGAACACCAGCCCCACGATCACACACACCAAATTCAACAGCTCCAGCAGTGAGTCGCTCTGAGAAAACATGACAGAGTACATGAGTGTCAAATCTGTGCTGTTCTTCAGTGCTCACTAGAAATGTTCTCGTACCTCTGGTGGGCGGCTGCTTTGCATGATGAGAGCAAATGTTGACAGATGATCACAGGAACACACAGTGTGGCTGCTGTTGGTCTTTAAAACAGAACAACCATCTACAATCCACTCGCTGATATTCCAGTACACACATGACAGAGAACCGCTGGGATCAAACTCCTGCAAAAGATGAAGAAAATGTTAAAACACTGAAAATTACATGTTTTCAGATGTTCATCAGTGCTCAGTTTGGACAAAACACATTTCAGTCTCTCACTCTGATGTGTTTGAAGGTGAAGTTGACTGGTTTGGTGAGTTTAGTGTTGGTGGTTTTGGGAAGAGTAGCTGAGATCACAGTGGACATCATGGTTTTAACCGTGTCATTTGATGTGTTGAAGAATTCTGGCTTCAGTAGATTCTCCATCGTGTTGTAGCTCATAAAAGCCACAGCAGCTGATCCTGTGTGACAGAAAAAGAAATGCGAAAGTATGTAAAAACAACAAAAACAATTTTAAGTACATTTAAATTTACATCTTTCAACAATTTTATCACACAGAAACATGTGACATACTTTCATTATTGTTCTTGGCGATCCCAATGAGATCGATGTCCACAGAAGAATTTGTAGTGATAAGTTGAGGGATTTTATCTAAGGTGACCTGTGGTCCAACCATGAAGACTTGTCCTTCTGATTGAACATAAACAAGAATATGCTATAGTAATTTATTTACAATATTTTTTGAAAGTCTAATCATTGGAATAACTATTTATTATTGTTGTTGAGTTTTTGGCTCTGATGTAGTTTGAACTCTTTAGGTCAATTTTCATACAGTTTTTTTCTTCAATCTGCTATATGAAAAAAAAAAAAGTGCTGTCAATCAATTAAAAAAATGAACTAATTGTGATTAATTGCATAATAATATAATATATTTATATTGTCATAATTATACATTGAATCTTCAAATGAACATAGAAACAACATGGTATATTTGGTAAAGACTGAAACCAAATTGGTACCAGATTGGTAAAGCACTGTCTCTTTAAAACCTGGTGCACATGATGCGACATAATTGACATAATTTTGTGCGTTTTTGTTGCGTGAAAGAGAACTCAGAAAGAAGCAGCTTTCTGTGTGTGTGTCGGATGCCTGTGTTCACAGAGAGCTACTTCACAGACAGCACACCAATATCAAGTTAACTTCTCTTTTGCATCTTTTTGTGCTTCATGGCGTGTTCATATAGCATACTGTAGTATTATTTGGAGTGTTTGGCAAATGTTTTGTGAATGTATACTCTTTTATGCTTTATAATCTCAGTTTCATCATCAATAAATGTTTCTCCACTTACCAACAGCATCAAGAGTAAAACTGACACTGTCATTTGTGTCTGTCGGCTTCACTAATGTAGAAATGAGTTTCTCACTGGTTTTTAACATGAGGTTTCCATAGGAGGCTAGTTCAGTTGGTTTTGCTGATGATGATGATGACTCTAAAATCTTCTCTGAAGAGTGGAAGGTCACCGTCAAAATGTTCGTCACAGTCTAATTTATTGATTAGATAAACACAGTTGCTGTAAATTTCTACAGTCAATAAGACAGCGATGCCTATCATTATGTAACTGACAAAGATTTTGGTAACACTTCATTTTGATAGTCCACTTTAGACATGTCAACTTATTCTACTAACCCTAAACCTAACCTAACAGTCTGCTCTGAGAGTTATTAGACATGTAGTTGCAAACTAATGAGAATTAGCTGACATGTAGTTGCAAAGTTACTTACATGTAGTAGAATGTCTAAAGTGGACTATCAAAATAAAGTGTAACCAAGATTTCAATAACATTTGGATTTTTCTTGTGAAGACTTACTGCACTCAAAAAAATATTTCAGCCCTAAACTTAATTCAATTACATACATCAGTTCCATGCATTTAGATTACATAGTTTTAATTTAAACAGATCAATTAAACTTAATGTAATTCAATTGCATCAGTCTTACGTAAATTAAACAGGTAAAGTTGATGTAACATTTCCCAGTGTTAAACAAACCCTGCTCAGTGTTCATGTGTTTCCACACTACAGAGTGGTCAAGTAGCATTGACACAGTGTTGGAGTTAAGGAGATCATTATGTCATGATTGACCAATAATGATGAACACCTGCTGTTTACAAGCAGAATCACCGAAGGAAAGAGAAACGCAAGAATTATGACTGACTTCAGCCACAGCCAAAGATAAAATGAACTTAAATAAATGAAGACATCAAATCTCTGATTAAACAACTCTACAAACAACATTACAGTTTGACTTGATTTCTGTCATATATCCACAAATATTATTTCAGAACATCTAAACAGAGGTTTAGATGTTTTATTAAAAAAAAACTTTTCATTTGACCTCACCATCATGGCGAACAGGGTTTACTTTAGTTGGGCTCTTGAGCCTTCACTTTATTAGTATAGTTTTTTTGTTCTTTGTTTGCTGTAATTGTGTTTATAGAGCACATTTATTATAGTGCCAAAAAAAAAGAACAGAAAATAAACAAGGGGAGGGCCTTATTAAATGTTTTTGGTTAATTATTGTTGATGCTGTAATCATCATCCAGTGGCCTGATTTGCTGAAATCGTTCTGTGGTTTATCTCTTAGTTTCATGATATTTGCAATAGTTGTATGAACTGTTATTATTACTACTTTAAGATCTCCAGCTTTACTTAAACACACACAAACATCAAGAATCAGCATATGAATCTCAACAATGGTGACATTCAACAGCTGCATGCTGGGAGTCATGGGTGAGTTTTATAATCTGCTGTTACCCAGCATGCAGCTGTTGAATGTCACCATTGTTGAGATTCAAATGCTGATTCTAGATGTCTGTGTGTGTCAAAGGGACACCGTAGATTTCAAAGTTTAATGTATAAGATAAACATCCACAATAGTTCATACACCTGTTGTAAACATTGTTAAAAAATAATAGACTAACCACTGCATGAGATCAGTGCATCAGGCCACTGGATGATAATGATTTCACAACCAAAAAAAAATTAACCAAAAACACCTAATCAGACTTCTTTTTGGCTTTGTTATTTTGCTGTGATAGATGTGCTTCATACACATAATTATAGCAGCCAAAAAAAAAAATATCAAAAGTCAAGAGTCCAACTAAAGTAAACACTGATTGCCATGATGGTGAGGTCAATTGAAACATTAAAAAATAAAAAATAAAACATCTAAACCTCTATTTAGATGTTCTCAAATAATATTTGTAGATATATGACAGAAATCAAGTCAATCTGTAATGTTGTTTGTGGAGTTGTTTAATCAGAGATTTAATGTCTATTAAATTTAAGTTCATTTTATCTTTGGCTGTGTCTGATTCTTGTGTTTCTCTTTCCTTCAGTGATTCTGCTTGTAAACAGCAGGTGTTCATCATTATTGGTCAATCATGACATAATGATCTCTTTAACTCCAACACTGTGTCAATGCTACTTGACCACTCTGTAGTGTGGAAACACATGAACACTGAGCAGGGTTTGTATAACACTGGGAAATGTTACATCAACTTTACCTGTTTAATTTACGTAAGACTGATGCAATTGAATTACATTAAGTTTAATTGATCTGTTTAAATTAAAACTATGTAATCTAAATGCATGGAACTGATGTATGTAATTGAATTAAGTTTAGGGCTGAAATATTTTTTTGAGTGTATAGTCTTTGAGATCCACAAACGTTCAGTCAAAACACAATCAACAGAGGAAACAGCAGACCACATTACCAGCTGAGCTTGTCTCTGGTGTGACTGTTGGAAAGTTGGTGCTGATGTTAGTTATAGCTAAAAAAAAAAAAAGAACGATGAAGATCAATGAATTGACAAATGGAAATAATACTGAAATGCAAATATATTTACCAGCACAGTATTTTAAATACCAGACAAATTGCCTGGCCAAGATTTAGACATGAACATTGCCTAGTAAGGCTTTAAATTTAGTTTCTTCTCTAAAGAAAATTAAGAAATTTGTAAACACAATAAGACACTAGAGAATATATTGCTTGAGCACCAAATAATTCAAAATTACTCACAATGTCAAATTAAAAAGCCAGTCCCAGAACTTTATGCTTGAATCCTAAAGTAGCTTTATAAATGCAGATCTAAGCTTCTAAGTTTCTGCAGATCTAAATGCTTTCTAGTCTAAATGGATTTATAAAACTGATCATTGGTACAAAACGTTCACATTAAATGTACATTTAAATGTATTCTTCTTTTTTCTATTTTAATTCTGAGGTATGCATACAATGTCTCAGTTATACCTGACTAATTTCATACTCTAGAAACTGCTGAAATTGGTGTTAACCCTGAAATTAACTCTAACTAACTATTAACTATTATTCATACAGACACAGACAACGAGACACAAACATCATGACTATTCGTTTAAAAAAGAGCTCATGTAAAAACAATTACCTGTACAGTATGCCATAGTGCAGTGAGTTGGACTAACCAACTCATAGACATAGTATTTGTCTGGACAGGCTTTGACTTTAATGGGAAAAGACCCAAAAAAGCAGCAGTAATTTTCCCAGTGACCGCAGACATCTCGAGTGACAACTCCATCCTCAACTTTTGGGTGTCCATCAGGTATCCACAGTGGGCCATCAGTGCCACAGCTATATTTCGCTACACATGTGTCTGAGATCTGAGCGCTCACACCGTTAATGAAGAAACGATACCAGCCGCTCCAGGTGACCAAGCAGTCAAACATTTTGACTGAAGAATATGTATTATTGATGGCTCTCCATGGTTCGTCTCGCACAGTGTAGTTGTAGCAGGGATCAGACAGATTAGCTGTTATAAAAACATTAATATGAAGCTTATGTGTGTGTGTGTGTGTGTGTGTGTGTGTGTGTGTTTGTGTGTGTGCACAGTATATAGCCAATCGTACAGGTCTAGTTAAATTCTCTGAATTGAAAAAAAAAAAGAAAAGTGCCTCCAGTACAGACAGTACAGAATTTGTATATTTTACGGTTCTTTATTGAAACACATTAAGAGGAATGACATACACACTAAATAGCTACAGTAATTAGCATCCACACCATCAGACAATAATGTTATGTTTATTATAAGTGTGAAATGCAGTTTTGTCCTCTGCTGCTTTAAATGTTTGTGCTCCATAAAAGCATTAATCAACTGGGGAAAAATATTATTCTGCAAGTGATTCCAATGATTTTGAGCCGTTACTGTTATCGTTACTGTGCTGTTATTGTTATAGTGGTGTAAACTCTGCTATTCATTTATTAACAGAACATTTATTTCAAAATCTATTTAACAATAGAACAATTAAACTTGATAGTCCTTGGTGTGAGTGGGCCTTAATCATTGCTTAGATGTGTTGTTGACTATAAAAACCATGGTTAATTCTTCACTGCATTACAATCATCGATGTAACAGGTTTCTATAAATGCTACACTACATTATTATTTTTATTTCATTACCGCACACTGAACTACAGATTTAGAAGTTCTTCTACATTTACATATCAAGACTAGCCATCAGCACGATATGCAAAAGAGTAAGAAAGCAATGCTCAAAGCTAAGTTAGTACTGTTAAAGTAAAAAAAAAAAAAAACACACTTACATCTGATTGGCTTAGAACTTTAAAAAATGAACTTAGAACTAAAAAGCATTGTTACTGGATCTTGCACAGGAAATTCTTACACAAATCCACAATTGTGTGATGGTTTTCAAATGCAAAAACTGAATTGCATTTTGTGAATGTGAATACATTTTTGTGATTTACGCATTTGTAAATTATATTTTGTGAATCTATTTATATTGACACTTAGTGCCACCGCTGAATAAAAAAGCCATAATTCTAACAGCAGCTAACAATTCTCTCTGATCTCCTGTCATGTATTACACTGTTGACCAAAATAAGTACTAGAGTACACATGAATGTAAACAAGCACATCAGAACAAATTAAAATGTAATTCATCAAGTTAATTTCGTTCAATGATACATAGAAAACATTTAGACTATAAGCCAATAGAGACAAAATGTGTTACATTACCAGCTGAGATGGTCGCTGGTATGATGGCTGCAGAGCTGGTGTTAATGCTGCTAACATCTGAAAGTTTGGATGAATGGTTATTAATGAAGAGAAACACAAATATCATGAGGGTGTAGAAAGAGCTCATGTGAATATAATCACCTGCACAGTATGCCATAGTGCAGTGAGCTGGACTAACTAACTCATACACATAGTAATTGCCTGGACAGGCTTTGACTTTAATGGGAAAAGACCCATAATAACAGCAGTAATTGACATTGTGACCGCAGACATCTCGAGCGACGACACCATCTTGAACATCTGGGTGTCCACCACGAATCCACAGTGGGATGTCAGTGCCACAGCTATATTGAGCAACACACGTGTCTGGGATCTGAGCGCTCACACCATTAATGAAGAAACGATACCAGCCACTCCAGGTGACAAAGCAGTCACACATTTTGACTGAAGCATAGGTATTATTGATGGCTCTCCATGGTTCGTCCCGTACAGTGTAGTTGTAGCAGGGATCAGACAGATTAGCTGTTATGAAAATATTACGAATATTAATATTAAGAATGTTCCTATCATGTTATCATTCAGTTTTCTTGAAGTTTTACATGCAAATAAAGAAACAACTACATGGTTCCACTAAAATGATTTATATTTCTATGTTGTTGATTTCCACACATCAAAAGCATTTAATCCAGTAGTTGCCAAATTTCCTTCGCTACTTGCCCATCTGTGTCGGGTTTTGCTCATGGTTAAATCCTGTGCCAACAGTTGTAAAGGCCAAGTTAAGTAAGATATCTGAAAAATATTTGTGACCACAAATTAACCAACAAAATTCAAATGGCACAATGAAATAGCAGTTAAGTGGCAAAAGAGGAAATGCAAGCTTGTACTTGAAGTGACAATTTACCCAAAAATGAAAATTCTGTCAGTTTCTCTGTCATCATGTCATTCCAAACCAGTGTGACTTTTCCTTTTCACATTATAAAACTCTGAAGCCCTTTCTGTCCAAATTGACCAAAAAAAAAAAGATGGATATTAGTTTAATTAGTCCTCTTTTTTTATAATCATAATAAATTATGTTTTCCACAGGTATGTAATCATTGTTTGCTGATGATAGGAATATAAGGCTTAAAGGGAGAAATATAGAGCATATTGTAACAAAATATACAATATGCATTAAATTAAGTTGAAGAGTTGTCAGGTAAGAATGGATTTAGGTTTTCAGTGGAAAACACAAAAATAATACCCTTTACTGATATAAGAAGGAATGTGAATGTTAAATTAAACTTATATATTAAGAACTAGATTGTGTAAATATAATAAGATTTCTTGGAGTATGGTTTGATAAGATGGAAAGATGTAAACAAGAAATGTAATAAGGTGCATTACACAGATTGGGAAGCAGACATGTTGACATTAAAAACTATATTATATTTTCATTAAAATAAAAAAATGTGACTGCATTGTTTTCATCACCACCACATTATGTTGAAAAATTTGAGAATAAAACCACCCCGTGTCCTGTCCCATCACAGTGATGGTACTCAAAATAATTTTTCAAGGTTGGCAGGTCTGCACATTAAGTTGACTATAAAACTGGCACTTCATCTGTATTCAGCAGCATTGGTCCTCACGCATCACATGACAAAACGTCACATGTACCATTTTTGTAGCAACTTAGACTTTAGCCTTTTCTTCAAACAAAGCTATCACGATTTTAGAAGACAACATTTAGGATGCGCTTTCAGCACTTCAAAAACTGATTCGGTTTTCGTTCACATTCGTTATATGGGAAGAATGATCACAATATTCTTTCTTGGAAGAAAAACAGTTTTGCGGGTTTGGAGCGGCATGAGAGTTACAACAATTAAACTTCAAAGAACACTCCACTTTTTCTGAAAATAGGCTCATTTTCCAACTCCCCTAGAGTTAAACAGGCGAGTTTAACCATTTTCAAATCCATTAAGCCGATCTCTGGGTCTGGCGGTAGCACTTTTAGCATAGCTTAGCACTTTTAGCATAGCGCCTGCTGCACCCGTGGTACGGCAGCAAAGTTCCTTGATTATTACGGCGGAATGAGAGTATAGTTCCTAGCCATATCGACCTAGAAAATCGCAACTTTTCATTTTTTGTTAGTCTTAGTACACGATGTAACTACAGAAGAGTCAAGTTTTTAATAGGAAAAATATCGAAACTCTTTGGTCATTTTTGAGTGAGATGCTAATTCAATGATCTATGCTAAGCTACGCTAAAAGTGTTCTCCAGACCCGGAGATCGGCTGAATAGATTCGAAAACGGTAAAACTCAACTGTTTAACTCTAAGGGAGTTGGACAATGAGCCTATTTTCAAAAAAAAGTGCAGTGTTCCTTTAAGCTTAACTGTCCACCACATTAATGCCCAGAGGTGGACATTCCAGGGGTCAGAAAGTAAAAGTCCTGCCATATATTTGTTCCACCCATGAACTGATGAAATGATTTCACCAGAGGTGGAACCAAGTCCTTCTGTTCAAGTCACAAGCGAGTCTCAAGTCAAATCCCAAGTCCTCAAAGAGTTAAAGGTAATTGATAATTAAGTGACTAATTAAATGATGATTGTGCATTAGTGATGAACACCTGCTGTTACTGAGAATTACAGAGGATCAGATGTTGATGTTTTATTGGTTAAAATGATGTTACCATCATGAAGATCAGTGTTTGCTTTAGTTGGGCTCTTGACCCTTTTAATAACTCAAAGAAAATTGCTTCTAAGCAATTGCAATATTGTATCACAACAAGCGTTTGTACATTATTATTATTATTATGGTAACAGAGATAACATGTTAGATAACATGTTTTGCTTTTAAATCATTTGAGTGAACATCATGTAATGGCTATTCTTTGGTTTGTAGATTGACACAAATTATCAAACAACTGGATAAAAAGCTGAATTAGGAAATGCCACTGTAAAGCTTAAATATTGGGGGGAAATTTGCAGCAGCTCAGGCTTTTAGACCTGAACATTTATCATACAATCCTCAACAGTGGTGACAATAATTCTTCATACTGTAGTGCATGATGGGAGTTTTTACTATGGTGTTACCCAGCATGCATTGCAGCATGAAGAATTTAGTTGATTGTCACCATTGTTGAGATTCATATGCTGGTTCTTGATGTCTGCGTGTGTCTAAACAGCACAAAACTACAATATTTACATGCCCCACGTATAAAAGAATTCTCACAACTGCACTATAATTCCATGCCAAGCTTCACAGAATTGGTTTTTCAAAACCTAAACACAAATAAAGCTACTTTCCATATGATCAGGTCACTGCCTGATAACTATCAGATCACATACAGTCTTGGTCTCACTATTTTACAACACTACATTAGTTGTGGCATAGAAAGATCTAACATAATTAGTCTCTGCTACCATAATAACAATAAGGTACAAACACTTGTTGTGATACAATATTGCAATTTACTTTGAATTACTAAAAGGGTCAAGAGCCCAACTAAAGCAAACACTGATCTTCATGATGGTAACATCATTTTAACCAATAAAACATCAACATCTGATCCTCTGTAATTCTCAGTAACAGCAGGTGTTCATCACTAATGCACAATCATCATTTAATTAGTCACTTAATTATCAATTACCTTTAACTCTTTGAGGACTTGGGATTTGACTTGAGACTCGCTTGTGACTTGAACAGAAGGACTTGGTTCCACCTCTGGTGAAATCATTTCATCAGTTCATGGGTGGAACAAATATATGGCAGGACTTTTACTTTCTGACCCCTGGAATGTCCACCTCTGTTAATGCCACAGTTCAGGCATCTGAATGAAAAACATCTGATTCAGGAATTCTAGAGATTTTGTCAGTGTATAGACACAAAGCAAAAAAAACACTGTTTAGACTTACACAGAATAACAGGGATGATAGTCGGTGCTTTTATAAAAGCTGAAATATGAAGGAAAATGTCATTAAAAACAACTTAAAACATTTTGAATTGAATTGGATTGAGTTTTTGAGAACTACATTCACCATTTGATTACAGTTCATGTTTTAAATGTTTTGAAGCAATGAAAACCAACCTTTAAAAACAAGAAAAACTCTTACCTTTATGAAATGTATCCATTGTCAGTTTTGACACTCTGGTGTATTTCTCTTTAACACAAACTAGTTCAGAAGACAAATTTCCTTAACAGTTACAGGATACGCAAATTAGCTTTGGCTCTGACTCACGACTTAAAAAAAGGTTTGTTTCCTCTTCATCTCAAATTCACATGCAAAATATTCAGAATTGAGAAGCGATTTAAACACTTATTGTCAAAGCGTAATGCAATATACAATAAAATGATGCTCCTGAAGAAGTGTTTCCCAGAAATTATCATATAAAAATCAATGTTTTCCCAAAATCATGACATCTGAAAACTGCACTGTAAAAAACAACCTATGGTGGAGATCTACTGCTGATCTGGAGTAATTCATAAAGATTTATGCATCCCTAAAAAGGACTTGCAGAAGGAGTTCTGGCCTGGTCAAAGCCCGAATAACTTAATTATAACTACACGCACATCAACTATAATGGCACAACTGTAACTACAAATGCAATTACACATCAATACGTGCTTTTGACTTAAAATAGACTGATAAGCTCATTACAAGCAGAAATATCATCTTACCTGATATAAGCTGATGTAGTGATCCTTACCCAACACGACTGACTGCTTAAGTAAAAATCATTGTTGTGTTCTGATGTTTATAAAGATATAGATATCTGTTCCCATGATCACTGTTTTCAAATTCAAATTCAGATACAAATGTATAACCAAATATGAATTCCAATTTCTTGGAAGTGTTGTCAAACTTTCCACACAATGTTGGGCGTGTAATTTCCTGTCAGTGTTTGTCAGTTAGGGTTTTTCTTTTTTCTTTTTTTTTTTTTTTATTTCAGGTCAACGCAACCCATCATGAACAATCAGAAACAACCTGAGCAAAAGCATAAAATCAGTCATGATTCACAAATTGAATGCAACAATACAGACAACCTTTGAATTTAAGACACTAGCTGTTCATTTAGTTATTTTAAAGGTGTTGTATGTAATTTTTGAACCGTACTAAAGCATAAACATACCGTGATATGTTTGCAGATATTAAAGGTGTGTTCACGCCATATCGGATTTCCCGTAATTACGAGATTCCAACTTCCAAGCGCTCATGTCCTCGTAGAACTCATAATTACAACTTGTGAACTGGGAGTCTTCTGAGAGCTACGACTTGTACCACATGACCTCTGTACAACCTGACCAACGTAGGCTCTGTTTAGGCATTGATAGTGTTGCTATAGAAAAGCACAATTCTGAGTCTGAGGACGTGAACAGCTCTGAGCAGAATGTCACACATTGTCATCTCGGAATTATGGTAATTGCAATGCGGCATGAACACAGCATATGGGCACATGCACAGCAAAATCCCCAGTGTTAATTTAACACTCTGAGTGTGGACATATAAACACTGAAGCAGTGTTGAAGGTAATGAGATAATTAGGTGATTAACGAAGTGATGATTGATCATTATTGAAGACACCTGATTTTAATAAGCAGAATCACCATTATAGTGGTCAGTGTTTGCATTAGTTGGGCTCTTGACCCTTAAATCTTTAATACTAGATTTTGTTTGGCTGCTGTTTTTGAATTGAAACAGCCTGACAAGCCAAAAGCTCAAGTCACCAGGTGATTATGTTTTAATATATTCATTGTTTGACATAAATCACCTAGAGTCTAATCTCTAAGTTAGGTTTTTTTTTTTTTTTTTGGCTTATTGTAATAGCCTTGACAATCCACAGAAGATCCAGGACTTCCTATACATTTTGGAAAGTTTTTTTTTACAACCTGTTTAAAAAAAAAAAAAAAAAACATTTCAACTAGGCACACATAGACATCAAGAACCAGCCCATGAATCTCAACAATGGTGACAAACGGCATATTCAGATAAACAGATCAACTCTGAACTCTCATAATTTATTCATGCCGCAATGCATGATGGGAGTCATGGATGAGTTCTGATTGGCTACAACACGCTTTTTGATGGTCACCGTTGTTGTGATTCTCACACTGATTCTTCATGTCTGTGTGTCTAAATTAAGATAAACTTTTTTTTTTAATAATCTGTCTGATTATGGCAAAACTGATTGATCTTCTGTTCACAGTTTTTTTTTTTTTCAATCTGTAAGGAAATTCTATGTCAAATACTGAAGTCACTACATGATGATTAAGTCAAGCACAGTGAATGCCATCTTATTGACTTTTGCTCATCTGGCTGTTATAACTCAGTAATTGCAGCCAAACAAGACCTAATATTGATGATTTAAGGGTCAAGAGCCCAACTAATGCAAACACTGACCACTATAATGGTTGCTTAAAAATTTAAAATTTAAAATTAAAAATTTTGGTTTTCTCCTTTGGTGATTCTGCTTATTAACATCAGGTGTCTTCAATAATGATCAATCATCACTTCGTTAATCACCTAATTATCTCGTTAACTTTAACACTGCTTCAGTGTTTATATGTGTCCACACTCAGAGTGTTAAATTAACACTGGGGATTTTGCTGTGTGCTAAATTCACATACCTGTTTCTTTTTTTTTTTAATTTTTTTTTTTTCCTGAAAACAATGCTACTTGTTGCAGCCAGCAAAAGAGCTGGGTTAGAGACCTGAAATAAAAAGCCTTGGCGTCTATATGGAGAAACCAGGGTGAAGCTAATGTGAGATGCGTGAGAAGCCAGGCGGGAACCCAGAGCCCAGGCAAGAAGGTGGCCCACAGCGGAGTTAATGGAGGTAGGAGCTATGGTGGAGGTAAGGCTGACAACACCAGGGGACCAGCTGACAAAGAGCCGATGGAGGTGAAGCCGAGCGTGGAGACGGAGAGCTGAAAAGCCAGGGTGATACTGGAGAGCATGTTGGAGCCGGAGCAACTGTGGACAATGGAAGAGCCTGAGGGAAGGAGGAGCCAGATGAAGTCTGGAGGATAGAGGGATGAGGCGAAGCCAAAGGAGTGGAATCCTGTGGTGGAGGCAGGTCAATGACTGACCAAGGAAACCCAGACAAGAAAGGAGCCAAAGCGGAGCCATTGCACTGTAAAAAACAACCTATAGAATCTACTCAATATAATGGGGTAAACTGATGTAACAATTTGCATTTAGTTTGTTTGGGTAGACTCTATCCTATATATTTGAGTAAAGAATACCTACACTGTAAAAAACAACCTATAGAATCTACTCAATAAAATGAGGTAAACTGAGGCAACAATTTACACTCAGTTTGTTTGGGTAGATTCTATTCTATATGTCTGAGTAAATAATACCTGAATTTATCAGCTAAGACAAACTAAAAAAAAGTAGGTGAAATCTACACAGCAAAAAGCCCAGTGTTAAATGAACTCTCCCGGGAGTTTGAGTCCATACTCAAGAGTATTAAAATTATTAAAGACGCCTGATGTTAATAAGCAGAATCACCAAAAGGAGAAAATCTAATTTTGCAAGTTGCCATTATAGTGGTCAGTGTTAGCATTAGTTTAGCTCTTTACCAGTAACTTCTTAAAATTAGATTTTGCTTGGGTGTTGTAATTCAGTTATAACAGTCAGACAAACCAGAAGAAATGGGATTTTGTGGTTCTGAATGTGCTTTGACAAAATCATGAAGTAACGATCAGAATAAGTGAGTTGTATTTTGTTTATGTTGGTTTAATCAGACAGGTGTTTCTGAAATTTATTTGACCGGAAAAAATATAAACGTTTTTTAGATTTAGACACACAGACATCAACAATCAGCATGAGAATCACAACAATGGTGACCAACAAAAACGTATGTTGTAGCCAATCAAAACTCATCCATATCTCCCATCATGCATTGTGGCATGAATAAATTATGAGCTGATGATTTCCATGATGTTTAGAGTTGATCTGTTTCTGAATATGCTGTTTGTCACCATTTTTGAGATTCATATGCTGATTCATGATGTCTGTGTGTGCCTAAAAGAACAGCTTTTGAAAGTTTTTTTTTTTGATCGGAGGAGCTTGTAAGACGTCCATTCAAAATTGTAAAAAAAAAAAAATTCAGGCTTTATCATTTTTTTGCTGCTGTGAAACCACAAGGCAGTTGTAATAAATAAAGGATATAGAACTCTAAATGGTTTCAGTTGCTCAAATTAAGTTTATGTTAAAACAGAATTATCAACACTGCATGACTTTTGCTCTTTGGCTTGTCTGGCTAGTTTAACTAAACAGTTGAACAAAAGCTAATGTTAAAAAAAAAACTACGGGTCAAGAGCCCAACTAATGCTAACACTGACCACTATAATGGTGACGTAAACATTTTGGTGTCTTCAATAATTTTCAATCATCACTCAATGAATCACTTAATTACCTCATTAACTTTGACACTGCTTCAGTGTTCATTTTAACACTCAAATAAACTCCCGCGAGAGTTCATTTAACACTGGGCTTTTTGCTGTGTAGACTTTATCTACTTTTTTTTTAGTTTGTCATAGCTGTTAAATTCAGGTATTCTTTACTCAAATATATAGGATAGAATCTACCCAAACAAACTAAATGCAAATTGTTACATCAGTTTACCCCATTATATTGAGTAGATTCTATAGGTTGTTTTTTACAGTGTACACAGTAAAATCCCTAGAGTAAAATCAACTCTATTCAGAGAACATTTGGTCCCTCTCTAAATAGAGTTAAATTAACACTGAAGTAGAGTTAAAGTTAATTAGATAATTGAGTGATCAATTAAAAAGGTGATTGAGTATTAGTGATGAACACCTGCTGTTAACAAGCAGAATCACTGAAGAAAAGACAAACACAAGAACTACAACTAATTTCAGCCACAGATTAAATCAACTGAAATAAAATAAGCCATTAAATCTCTCAAGATCTCAGCAGATGATGATCTCTCTTTTTAACTATGTGGCGTTGTAAAGTAAAGTCTATGCTTTACGTTAAACACGTGAGCTGCTTTTA
Source organism: Cirrhinus mrigala (assembly GCA_036247105.1). Classification (NCBI taxonomy): domain Eukaryota; kingdom Metazoa; phylum Chordata; class Actinopteri; order Cypriniformes; family Cyprinidae; genus Cirrhinus; species Cirrhinus mrigala. The sequence continues at coordinate 6,229,439 of CM070007.1, forward strand.
CATGATGAGATTTTTATCATGAACTGGTTTGAATAACTTTTGAAGTAACTTTTTCCCAATTTAGGTGTTTAGAGTTTGCATAACCAACCCTTTGACGCTACAACAGACAAAGAAGACCTATGTTCTAATAGTTATGAATTACTTTAGACCTAGGCAACACATTTTATTTTTATTAATTTAAAAAAAAAAAAAAAAACCCTTCCCTAGGTGTTTTGCAACACGCAGACATGAAATACCAGCATATGAACAATGGTGACAATCAACAAAATGCTTCATAACAACATAGTAAAAACTCCCATCATGCACTGCAGTATGAATAATTATTGTCACCACTGTTGAGGATCCTACGATAAGTGTTCATGTCTAAATACCTAAGCTAGTTCAACTCCTTAATTTCAACACTAAAACATTATGGTTCTATTTTTTTAATAGGACCCTTTTAAAAACATATAATAAAGTCAGTCTGGTTAGTAATGAGTGAAGCTGGTAATGCTGTTTGTGGAGTTGTTTAATCAGATTTTGAGAGATTTCATATTTTATTTTATTTCAGTTGATTTTATCTGTGGCTGAAGTCAGTTGTAGTTCTTGTGTTTCTCGTTTCTTCAGTGATGCTGCTTGTAAACAGCAGGTGTTCACTATTAATGCACAATCATCATTTAATTGATAAATTAGCAAATACTTGTTTATTATTCTCTTTATCCCCTCATATGCACATCTCTGTATCTTTTTTCACTGTTCTTCTTGCCAACAGGTCCTATGCCAATCTTCAGTGAAAGAATCAAGTTTTTCTTGGGTATGGGAAATCCTACCTGACCTTGTCACTGTTCCATTGAGCACGTTTACATGCACATTCTTAAGCCGATTGTGCTTAAAAAGCCGTAAGCGAAACAAAAATCAGGGTAAAGTCATAAACGCCGTAAGCATAAACCGGTCATTACAGGTAGTTTATTTGCCTCTTACTCCAACTTCGCGCAGCATGTAAACGCAATAACCCACTTTCTGTTGGCTTACTGAAGTGCCCGTGTGTGATCGTCGCATCGTTAGTGCAGATTTTAGCGCATTTAGAGAGAGCAAACTTTTTGCAGTAAAGAAATAAGTAAATGTATCACAAAAACAGATTCAATTCATGACTCAAAAAATGATAAAAATGCATTCTCATCTCGTGCAACAGAAGTACCAGTGGTTCAGTCAAAACGCTGCATTTGTAACGTCATGAGAGGACAATATATGAGCTGTAAGTTTCCCGCTGAGAAGTTGCAAGCTTTATTTAACATCACTACTGACTAATGTATGGAGTCAGATATGCAAATAATTATATTTTGACGTCACTACGGGGAAATAACCTGATTTATTAATGAAGTCATGTAAACGCAGCTTACGTGCGTTGTCAGGGTACTGATATGCATATAAACGGGGAAAACTGGTTATTTTAATAAGCTGATATTTGTGAGTTATCAGCTTACTGATGTGCATGTAAACATGCTTACTGACACTTTGTTGAGCTGGTTCTGGAAGAACTGTAAGGTGAGCTCCGTTTCTTCTCAGTGGACCCATCTCAGTTTTGACCTGATATGATCTGGGTGATGACGCTTTTCTCTGGACTGTTCCAGTAGTCTTCAATATCCTGGTCCACACTTCTGTCCAGGTATAATGACTGGTCAATCTTTTGCTCCCTGTCTAGATCTAAATGTTTGTTGTTGTTTTTCTATCAATATCCTGTTTTTCCTTCTAAACGATTTCAAATTAGGCCATTTCAGTGCAAGAGATTTCAGCGTATTTCACTCGTCACTGATAAGGGTCCCATAACGGCAATGTTTTGTTTTTTTTTGTGGCCAAAATATATGCTAAATATATGTTGCACACAGTGAAGCTCAATGAAATATATTTTTGAAATAGTAAATATATTTCACATCAACCATCGTATACTAAAATATATTTCTAAATGTATTTCTGTGGCAAGAAAATGCATTTTTTGGACTGAAATATACAAAGGTCAAAATATATTTTTTAAAAATATATTTATATGTGGCCAAAAATAACTTGGTAGAAATATATTTATGTAAATATATTTTAGCAAATATATTTTTTGGCCATTTTTTTTGTATATTTTTAAAATATATTTTAAATGTAGAAATATATTTTTAAAAAACGAACAAAAAATACATAAGTAGAAAATATATTTATGTAAATATATTTTGAAACGTATTTTAGCAAATACATTTCTTGACCATTTTTGTATATATATTATTTTTACAATATATATTTTAAATGTATAAATATATTTTCAAAAATTCATCATTCAAATATATTAATATATTTTCAAAATAAACAGTCATTTCCCCAGTCATTTTAAATTTTATGCAAATCTGTAAAATTACTAAAATCTGTAACAATTTAGCTGTAATTTTAAGTATTAAAGTATTAAGTAGTGATGGGTCGTTCTTGAACGATTCGTTCATTTTGAACGAATCTTTAATGTGACTCGGGACGAACGAGTCGTCTCAGGGAGTGATTCGTTCAGTCGCGCATGCGCAACATCCTATTAGGTTCTGTACTGGAATTAGTTCACCTGTTTCGAATCTTTGGGTTTTTGGAGTCATTCGTTCATCACGTGACAGCCCCATAAGATGAACCCGAAAACTCAAAAGATGAACTAATCAATTCTTTTTCCAGCTCAGACCCCCTTGGTTAAGCTTATTGGGCTGTCATGTGATGAACAAACAACTCAAACCTGAAAACTTGTCAGATAAGCAGTGAGTATTAAGGAGGTAATGTGTAATATTTGAATTGCATTTTGCTAAAATGAATGAAAAAATTAAAAAAAATAATAATTTGTTCATTTTGCTGAATGAAATCAGTAAAATGACCTGAACTTCCCATCACTAGTATTAAAATGCACAGAGGCATCAAGAATCAGCGTATGAATCTCAACAGTGGTGACAATTTTTAAAAAGCTTTTTTTGTGAATCTATAGGTTGTTTTGTGATGTTCAGAGTTGATCTGTTTATCTGAATATTTTGTCACCATTGTTGAAATTCATACACTGATGCTTGATGCCTGTGTGTGCCTCAAATACCCTGCCAGAAAATGTTTTTCAGCTTTATGAAATCTTTTAACTCATCGCAGCTATGTAAAATCCATAGTAAATATTAAACAGAGACTAGATTATGAAACAACCACAACATGATAGTGATTAGGGGTGGGTATATCGATTCAGAAGTATTGATACTAAGGTGTGTTTTATTTACCAGTGATTTTGTTTATCTAACAAAAAAAAATGTATACAATGTGCATTGAATTGGACGTATAACCTATGTTAGTGAATAATTGTGCTGGATAGAACTATTTTCCTGCTCATCTGAACACACACAAATGTTGCAAGACAGAATCAATCAATCACAGAGAGCATTCACTCACTTCAGACAGTGCATTCAAACAGGGCTGTGTTTCCCAAAAGTATTATAAGAAAGCTTTGATGCTTTTGTGAAATGGCAGCCCAGTAAACAAATTGAAATTGTAGCCTACATAATTTGTGCAATTACATTTATTTTAATTAACGTGTAAAGTTCATTGATCTTGTTCTATATTATAGTAATGCTACTATAAATCACACACCGTCAGAGTGCAGCAGTCTGTTACTGGCAGCCCCTTATGAAACAAAGTATTTTCAACTATAGGTTTTAACCATGTGTAAAAAAATATATATATAGTTGCAATTAAGGCATATTAATGGTTAAAATGCAATTTGAATATAAAGGGGGGTATAATTACATATTTTACTCTTAGTAATTTAATAACTAAAATAATTTAAAAGTTAAGTTTATTAGTATCTTATCGATGATACTGCCCTTAAAAGTATTGGTATCATATTGAAAACAAAATAATGGTATCACCCATCCCTAATAACAACTTCTTCCACCGAGAGTTTCTTCTGCTATTTTGCCATAACAAATGTGTTTCAGAAATGCAGAGTTACAGCCACAAAAGATAAAACTTGTCATACAAACACAAGAGTCAAGAGCCCAACTAAAGTAAACACTGACATCCATCATGATAACATCAAACTTTATTATTTTCAGTAAAAATCTAAACCTGTTAATTCTCAATAAGAACTTTTGTATCAAAGAAATCAGGTTAATCTTGTTTATGGAGTCGTTTAATAATTCTCTGCCTGTCATATGACCTTTTTTTTTTACCATTTTATTTTAAAGTTAAGGTATTTCATCAGAATAATTCAAGCAATATCTGTTTTGTAAAACATTTGATGAACGTTTCCACATTTTTTTTTTTTTTTTTTTTTTTTTTTTTGCATATTATTTAAATTAGGATATTTTACTTTTATTTTATAGTTGTTGCTTGGTTTTTTACCATATTTTTTTAAGTGTATTCAAAAAATGGCCAAAAAAAATTAGTAGAAATTATATGTACATAAATATATTTTGAAATATATTTAACAAATATATATTTTGGCCATTTTTTTGTATATTTTGAAATATTTTTTTGCTGTATGGTGTGTTAGCATCAGTTTTTTTCTGCTGCGAATCCTGACAACAGATGTCACATCTGTCCAATAACTCTCTTAAGTCCATTATTACACCAGGCCACCACATAGATTGCAATGAGTCTTGCAATGCATTTCATCATTAAATGAGGACCTTAAAGGGGTCATGAACCATGTAATAAACCAAAATTCCCTTGATTTTTCGATATACAAGAGGTCATTGTACTATAAAAACATCCTGTGAATTTCAGAACTCCAAACTTTGTCGTTAGTCTAAAAACAGCTTATATTGAAGCCATTTTGCCGAAACGACACGTTGTGAAATGTACCACTCTATGATGTAACAGTGTGGATGAGCACCGCCTCTGCAGAAGATGATCAACGCCTGCTTTAACATCACTGCCTGTTTAGCTCCGCCCACCGATTCAAGCATGTACTGTAAATAACGAGAGGCGAACGCAGGTCTACACAGAAACCAAACAATAAAGATAAAGAACAAGAACAAGATGCTGTGCAGTGCCAAGATGTGTAAAACAGTCTTTGCATTGCCTTCTTCTGATCCCAACATGAGGAAATGAACTTTATTTTTAAAGAAGTTCCAGACTGTGTCAGAAGGAACCCGGTCCTTTGCTGAATTTATTATAAGGAAAACTTGGCTTTCTCAGAAATGTTTCCAGGGAGATTTTCTCACAAATGCTAATACAAATACAAATGCACTTCCTCTTCCAAAACAGCAGATGGGTGTTCATTCTTAGTTCATGTTATCCAAAGTAGTTAACTAATGTTAACGAATGAATCTTGTTGTAAGGTGTTGCCCATATTTCAAATAAGGACATTCTGAATGAATTAGAATCAGTCTAATTACATGGCACTCTTTCAGTCTTTTGTGAAGTTTGGGGGAAAAAAACATGTTTACAGATGCACTTATATCTCACAGTTTATTAGGACAAAACTTTGCACTAAAACAATGAAAACTAGGTGAAAGCAAATATCATTCACATGTTTAAATACAAAAATACAAGCCACACGACAAGACAGTTTCACTTTAAGCTTAAGACATCAGCTGTTCCTTTATTTTAATAGGTTATTTATAAAGGTAAATCCACAACAACTATAAAATCAGAAAATATATTTTGCCATATAAATATTTATAGTAATATAAAAAAATTATATTCTAACCACAAACAAAAATAGAAAAAAAGTGTGCAAGGTTATTAAATGTGTATATATATAAGTATATGTTTTTCTCCCACCACCAAGAGAATCTTGTGTTCAAAAACATTTACAGAATGAGCTATCTACAGCTAACATCCAAAACATGAATTCTGTATTTTACTGTAAGAATGACATCACGTGCAAAATAATGGCACTTCAGCAGTACTTCCTGAACATGATGCTGTTGTCCTCAGATATTTTTATTGCATCCAAAGCAAAGACATCTAAAGAACTTCCTGTACTGCTGCCTGACCTGAACAAGAATGAGATGAGAGGAGCTGAGTGACTTCATGAGATCAATTTAACCTCTGGAACTCATAAACCAGGATGGAAATTGTTTATAATAAACAGGTAAGAAACTACTGTACTACTACTGTCTTTAGAGGTTTAATGGTTTATTTCTAGGGTAGAGATAGAAAAAGTCTGACCTCATTATTAAGGGCACAATAGATCAGGAAGATGAAGGTTCCCTGCTGGGAGTTCAAGATCAGGAAGAGGATCTCCAGCACCTTACTGCCATTAATGAAGAAACCCAGAATCCAGGAGCAACCAAGAACCACAAACTGAGCCAGTGTTTTAAACACCATAACCCTGTAGAGAAACAGAGAAAGAGAGAGAGTTAACGTGTCTTCATTGTCTATATGTTCTTTATTTATTGATTTTTGATCATAATGTTTGTTACTTGGTTTGTTTCATCTGTGAAACTTCAGCATTCAGTTTTTTGAGAGTTGAGTTCAAAGTGATGACGATCTTCATGAAGAGAATTGTATTTAACTGCAAAAAATAAAAAATAAAAAAATATTCTTCTAAAAATAATATATTAATAATTATTAAATTATTCTTTGGCCTTAACAGCCCATGTGAAAAATGATTATATTTAGAACTTACTGCTAGTATGACACAAACAGGACCCAGAAAACTCCAAAAAAAACCTTCATCATGTTTAATCCAACAGCTGTTTAGAGGAAAACAGAAACAATCAAATGCTGTTTCAGATGTTGAAATCAGATTTCAGTCTTGAGAATGCTTTTAATATAACATGTCAAACGTATTCTATTAGATAGCAGAAAACAGCCCTGCACTGTAAAAAAAAAAATGTTGCCAATACTGAAAAAATCAAGGCAACACATTGCATTCAGATTTTTATGTTTTCCCAACGATTGGTGTCAAATCCAGGTGCCATGAGTAAAAGTCCTCCCCAGTATTTTGTTCCAATCACCTGGATTTGCAAATTAGCACAGTTTTTCAGCCAGGAGGTCCGAGATTGGACCAAGTCGTTCCTTTTAAGTCTCAAGCAAGTCTCAAGTAAAATCCCAAGCCCCTAAAGAGTTAAAGTTGATGAGATAACTGAATGATGATTGTGTTAGTGATGAACATCTGCTGTTAACAAGCAGCATCGTTGAAGAAAAGAGAAACACAAGAACTACAACTGACTCATCTCTGACTTTCATCTCTCAAATCTGATTAAACATCTCCACAAACAGCATCACCAGCTTCACTCATTACTAACCAGAATGACTTTATTTCATGTCTGTAGAATCTCTTATTGAGAATTCTAAGAGGTTTAGATGTTGATGTTTTATTGGCCAAGAAAAGAAGAGAAAGAAAAAAAACACAGTGCCACCATCATTGCGGTCAAGTGTGTTTTTTAGTTTGTCTCTTGACTCTTGGAGTAATCTCTGCTGTTTTACAGCGAGCATTTGTGCATTGCTGAGTCACAAGCTTGCAGCAGCAGATTAGCTCACGCTTGCACCATATACAACTAATTTAGATCAGCAACATGAAATACTCTCTTGCTGAATGACATCTAGCGATTGTAGAACTGCAACAAAAAATCCTATTAAACGAATGTCACTGTAACGCTTCAATATTGGAAGAAAAAACTATGTCAGCTCAGGCTTTCAGACATGAACACTTATCATACGCTCCTCAACAGTGGTGACAATAATTCTTCATACTGCAGTGCATTACTATGCTGTTACCCAGCATGCATTGCAGCATGAAGCGTTTTGTTGATTGTCACCATTGTTGAGATTCATATGCTGGTTCTTGATGTCTGTGCGTCTAAATACTATAGATGTTTATATGCATTATACAGGTTTTAAATGAATTCACTGTGACTTATTGAAGATCACTATGCTGTAGTTTTGCAGTTTTGATAATGCAAAACCTTACCTTACAAAAGAAAATTATTTTGGGGGTGTTCAGGTATGCTTACGATGATCACCTAGCACCACTTAACTGCTCACCATACAGCTCTGATCTCACTGCTTTACAAGACCATACGCATTATAACAGAGTTAGATCTAACCCACAAGTCAATGGTGAAGAGCTCAACTAAAGCAAATACTGATCTCCACAATGGTGGCATCATTTTAACCAATAAAACATCAACATCTGATCCTCTGTAATAACAGCAGATGTTCATCACTAACACAATCATCATTCAGTTATCTCATCAACTTTAACTCTTTAGGGGCTTGGGATTTTACTTGAGACTTGCTTGAGACTTAAAAGGAATGACTTGGTCCAATCTCGGACCTCCTGGCTGAAAAACTGTGCTAATTAGCAAATCCAGGTGATTGGAACAAAATACTGGGGAGGACTTTTACTCATGGCACCTGGATTTGACACCAATCGTTGGGAAAACATAAAAATCTGAATGCAATGTGTTGCCTTGATTTTTTCAGTATTGGCAACATTTTTTTTTTTACAGTGTGAGCTCTTTACTTCCTTCTAAACAAATGACCTTAAAAACTCACTGTTCGCTGCCATAGCCTTCAGGAACCAAACCGACAGACACACCCACCACAACCAGAGCAACCACATATCCAATCACACACAGGAATCCACTGCTAAGCACCTCCCTCTTTTTGGAGCTGACCTGTGATAGGTTCTTCACACAGATGAAGAGCATCACAGCTTCAATGAACATCCACACAAAGCCAGAGAGAAAGAGGAAGTGCAGAAGGCCTGCGATCATGGCACACGACACCTGGAGACCATGAGAGACGGTTATGATGATTCTCAGTGAGGCTGTGCTGAGCTATATGGTTCCTTCATCATTCTCACCTGATGAGGCCGTATGACGCTCAGGAACTGCTGTGTGAGCAGGAACAGAAGGTGAGCCAACAGAAGACTGATGCAGATGTTGATTCGAGCCACATTATTCACTCCAGGACTCCACCGACAAAGAGCAAAGCTCAACAGGGCCAAACTGAAGAACACCAGCCCCACGATCACACACACCATATTCAACAGCTCCAGCAGTGAGTCGCTCTGAGAAAACATGACAGAGTACATGAGTGTCAAATCTGTGCTGTTCTTCAGTGTTCACTAGAAATGTTCTCATACCTCTGGTGGGCGGCTGGTTTGCATGATGAGAGCAAATGTCGACAGATGAACACAGGAACACACAGTGTGGCTGCTGTTGGTCTTTAAAACAGAACAACCATCTACAATCCACTCGCTGATATTCCAGTACACACAGGACAGAGAACCATTGGGATCAAACTTCTTCAAAGGGAAGAAACGATACACAGCACATCAGAGAAAATGTTGTTTTTCCAACATCCTTTTCTGGGTTCACCAAAAAACTTGCTAGATTAGAACAGTGGCTGGTAGGGTCCAATGAAAGTAACTTACTGTGAGGTGTTTGAGCGTGAAGTTAACTGGTTTGGTCAAGTTAACTGGTTTAGTGTTGGTGGTTTTGAAAAGAGTAGCTGAGATCACATTGGACATCATGGTCTTTTCTCTGTCTTCTGATGTTTTGAAAAAATCGAGTTTTAATAGATTGCCCATTTCGTTGTAGCTCATGAAACCCACAGAAGCTGATCCTGTGTTTCAGTCCAACACAAGATACAATGTAGTGAAAAAAAGAAACAAAACAAAAAAAAAATCGAATCAGTTTGCAAAGTAATTAACACCATTCAGACAAACATAAAACATTTTCATATGCATTCAGGACACATTTACACTTCTCACACACCTGAAGAGCTGTTCTTGGCAATCTCAAAAAGGTTAATCTCCATATGAGCTCTTTCTGTACTCACTGAAGGGATTTGTTTTTCAGATGCGCCTGTTCCAACCACAAGAACTCTCACTTCTAAGAGAAACAGACAACAAAATGGGACTGTAAGTCACACTGCCAGAGTTTTTCTATAAATTGCAATACATTTTTTTTCCAAATTTTAATGATACATGTTCCAAATTATTACGCAAGTGGCATATCAGTAAGATATTTGTCAAATTAAAATTCAGATTTTAGTTTTTCAAAGAAAGTGTTTGTTTGTTTTTCTTAAATCTTTTTAGATAACTGGAATCAATCTCAGACAGGTTTGTTAAATAGTTTGCCAGGTCTTTTTAGGTATATGAAAAACCTACTTAAAAAGTTGTTCCACATTGTTAAGCGAATCACAGTTGTCATGCAATATGGGCAAAAGGATGATCTTTCGGAACAGTGGCAGATTTAGGTATGGGCGACATGGGCAATTGCCCAGTGTGGCATCTTGCCGGGGGCAGCACGGGATGCCCACAAAAGCAGAAAATGCACGATTGGGTTTTTACCGCTCATATGCATGGCACGTCAACATGTCACTGTGTGGGTTGATTAACCTGAGACACAGCGTGTGCATCCAAATAAACACTGGCATGTGTTTTTGACAGCAGCGCCTAGTGAAAGCCGACCGAAATTGGCTTACTGTCTTCACAAGCTAAACTTTTAACAGTATCACAATATGCACGATATTGATACTCATTATGGGTAAAAAAGGTGGCAAAAATACACACCCCAAAAACTACATTTTTTGGGGTGTGCATCAAAAAAAACTACAAAACTATGTACTACGCACGCCACAAAAACTACACTTTTCTACCATTAAAAGGACTCATCAAAAAGACTGCAGTAAGTTTTATCTTTAACTGCAGAAGCTGTTAAATATATTCAGTCAAAACAGACTTGTTGCTGCTGTAGTTTTGTTACTCTGAATTTACTCTGCATCACTTTACACACAGGTCTGTTTTGACGTCGGCTTGTCAGTTCGTTTCGTCCATTGCTACAGTTATCACCATCATTCAGTGAACAATTTAGCTAATTCACTCGTGTCATTTTTTACACTCAGGTTTGTCATTCCCGAAAGAATATACGTGGACTTCTGGTCCTCCCTGCCGAAATATCCAGTATAAACCAACATGGATTCCAAGCTGGTCCAGGCTGGATTATGCTAGTATATATTGCTGGTCTATGCTGGTATAGTGCTGGTCTAGCTGGTGGACCAGCATATCCATGCTGTTCTCAAGCAAAAGAGAGCTGGAGATGCTGCAGTCTTGCAGGGTTGAGTGTCAGTAGGCCAACTGTCTTTATGCAAGCAGTGTTTTAGGGACAGTTTTTGCTTGCATACTTCTCTATTTAACTCAATAATGATGCAAAAGAAAACAATATATTTTAAGAATCTGCCGATGTGTAAAACTATGTAAACTTGCAGAAACAATAATTCCCCGCACCCCCCCAACCCCCACACAAATTTAAAAACTAACCGGATCTACAAGAATCACACAATATATCCATTCAGAATTCAAAACTGTGAATTGCACTAAAAGATGCCGTTAATATTGGATGTATCGCCCAGCCTAACTTCACACAGAACATTCTTAAAAAAGGGGGTTCTTTATTGGCATCAACGCTTCCATGAAAAACTTTCAAAACTCATAGAACTGTTAGAACTCATAGAACATTCCACAAAAGCTTCTTTAGATTCTAAGGTTCTAACACTAGAACAAACAATGAAAGGTTTAATGAAAGGTTTAGGGAGCTTAAAAAACAGCATCCCAGCAAAATCCCCTTTAAGACAATTGCTTATAAAAACACAAACATTAAAAAAAATTGAAAAGCAATAACTTCTGGAGAAGTTATTTGAATATGACTCACACAGTGTGACTGATCTCGGAACATGTCAAAAACACAAATACAAAGAGGGCCTTTTACCTGTATTGCTAAGCTTAATATTCTGCAACGTGTAATTTTCTGTTGGCACCACCAGTGCAGTCACCAGCTTCTCAAAGGCGTTCAGATAAGTGTTTCCATATGCCACCAGTTTACTTTTATTTTCAGCACTGACCAACGTTGAAACCTTTACCTGGGTGGCATCAACAATCTTCAAATAGTTTGCTGCTGCCTAAATTAAATACCAAAATAAAATTAAATAAATACTTCTGTGGGATGCAAATGATTTCTACTGCAAAAGAGTATTATCAAATCTATGGGTCATTCTCAAAAATAAATTACAAACCTGCCCCTTGACTTCAAAATCATGGAAAAATATTAAATAATAATATAAATAACTTGAAGAATGTAAGGAGAGGCTGTTCAAATGTGCATATTGGGATTTTCCACAATGTTGAAAATGTTACAATTTTTAGAATTTAAATATGTCATTGGTGTTAAACTGCTTAATGTTTGTGTTAAAGATTACATGTAAAAAAAAAAAAAAAAAAAATTACAGCTCGGGTATTTAAAATAAAATAATAATAATAATCCTAAAGTGTGGGATAAAATATAAAAGACAAAACATAAAACAAACAGACTTTTATAAAAGAAAAATAAACTGAATTCAAACAAAAAGCATTTTTTGAGAATGACCCCTATATTGGTCGAGGTCAAGAAACATTACTTACTTCCGTAGACATCAGACCTGTCATATTTGCAATCTGATCAACCAAATTCATGATTTTTTCTGTAGTATTCTGCAAAAAAAAAAAAAAAGATGAAAAAAGATCCTTAGTTAATCCTAATAATCCTTAGTTTTTAAATAATGATTGTATAACAATTACAGAGTAACAACTGTCTTTTAGAAACTCGTTCGCACATACCGCTACCATGCTGCCTGGATTATTAATCACATCTGGAAGGAAAGAATTGGGGTAGATCATGAGGACGCATGTGAATAAAAACAGCATATGACACACAAGGGCAGCTGATGAGAAAAGTGCTGTACACACCATTCAGGCAGCCGCAAGTATCTGCATTGCAACTGCAGAGATCTGGAGAAGCTTTGTAGCTGCAGCTGCCATTGCAGTTGTAGGATCCGATCATGCAGGAGCAACCGGGACTCTGAGGGACGCAGGAATAGGCCATGCAAGAGACATTTTGTCCACGACAGTCCACATAACTGGAATTTGTGCAGTAGCTTGTGTTCGCCAGAGGAGAGCAGTACCAGTGTCTTTGAGATTTGTTGATTGCTATATTACTTAGGATAATCATCAGCGGCAACGCTAGAGAGATAAATCCATCAGTTACTGTATCACTTCTACATCACAGTGTCTTTTATCATTAGAGAATTACTACATTAAAATCTGCTACTGGAAAGTTCACGGAGAACAATTAAAAAAAGCAAACTCTTGCTAAATTGCACAAGACTGTGTCATGAGTTGCTCTGTTACACCTGCCAATCAATTTCTACAATAACTAAACATTTTTTTTTTTTAATGGTGTATTCAGTTTAGAGATTTGACAAGCAGCAAAGTGTGAGAGAGAGAGATGGAAAGGATTGGGAAAAGACCACAACCAAGGACTCCAAGGCTCAAAGCGCAACGAGGCTATCGGCTCAAACGAGTTTTGCTCATTTTGCATGTTGACGCAAGCCCTCATCAGACAGACATTCTTACATGATTATTAGCTTTTATGATTAGTATAGTAACATAAGCTAGGAAAGATTACTTACCAGTCAAATGAAGGACGATGTTCATTTTGCTTTGCGTTGACGATCCTCTAAAAATAATCAGTGTCCACCGTCCACTGCTGTATAGCAAACGAACTGCTGTTCACTGAAATAAACACTTCTACAAACTCATAGGAAGATGCATTTGCATTTTTTCCTCTAGGAAACAAAAACAAACAAAAAAAAGCTCACATAAACAAAACAGTGGCTTTTTATTACCGTGCTTCTGTCAAACATCATTTTCATAGTTTGAGGAAGATGTCAAGCCTCAATAAAGGGTTGTATTGTTTGACAGCAACTTAGAAATGCTGTAATGAAGAAACTTGTCTTCTGTGTAACTAGAGTATTTAAATAATAGGAAAGCATGAGCTGGTGATTTACATAAGCATCTGCTATTTTCAGTGGTGTAATGTAATGAAGTAATAATACTTTGTTACAGTACTATCTGTACTTTACTTGGGTTTTCATCCAACTTTTACATTTACTCCACTACATTTCCGTATTAAAATGTATGCTTTTACTCCGATACATTTGCCCAAAGCATATTCGTTACTTACAATAAAATAGTCAGAAGTCAGAAGAACACGGACTGCAGGAAAGCAGGTTTGACGAATCAGTGTCCTGGTGCTCGCAAGTTAGACTCCTAAAAACGAGAAGGATCTGGCTGCAGAATATGCACCTGCGCTCTCAGACCTGCACTCTCAGACAAATGCACTTATGGAAGTGATGTCACTCGCAGATAATTTTATTTTTACTTTATTTTATGTATTTATTATTATTTTTTAATTGAATCTCTCAATATTTTACAACAGTAGACAGGTGGCGAAGACAATAAAAAATAAACAATTACAATTTCACTCGCAATCGCAATCGCCACTTGCACTCTCAGCTACCTGCGACCTCACTTGCAATCCACACAAATGGTGCGTGTTGCCAATAGAGACAAGACGCTGTGGTGGTTAAATGATTAAAACTAATTTAATAGCATACTGTACAGGGTCCTGCAAGTCATCTGTAGGAGATAAAAACAAGACCCGCAAATCCGTGGCCACACAACAGCAGAATAAATATGAACGCAATGCGCAAAGTCTCTGGTTAACCTTTTTCCTCCCATAGAAAACCATTAACACTTGATATGGCTTAATGTGTTAAGATACATTAAGTGCCATTAAGCGATCAAATTTGTAATATAGTTTATTAATTTAATGTACTTCAAGGCAAGCATATGAATGCGCAAACTTTCACTTTTATACTTGCCCAGCAAACGCTTAATGTGGCAAAATGGACTAAGATGATAAAGACCAAATTCAATATAAACCTTACTGTTCCCATATGGCAAAAAAATATATTTTTTGTGGCCAAAATATATTTTAAATATATGCTAAATATATGTTACACACAGTGAAGCTCAATGAAATATATTTTTGAAATAGTAAATATATTTCACATCAACCATCGTATACTAAAATATATTTCTAAATGTATTTCTGTGGCAAGAAAATGCTTTTTTTGGACTGAAACATACAGACATTAAAATATATTTTTTAAATACATTTTTAAAAATATATTTATATGTGGCCAAAAATATATTGTTAGAAATATATTTACGTAAATATATTTTAGCAAATATATTTTTTGGCCATTTTTTGTATATTTTCAAAATATATTTGTATATATGTATGTAATATGTATGTATATACATATATAATATATTTTGAATGTATAAATATATTTTTTAAAAATTCATAATTCAAATATATGAATATATTTTCAAAATAAACACACAGTAAAATCCCCAGAGTAAAATCAACTCTATTCAGAGAACATTTGGTCCTCCTCTAAATAGAGTTAAATTAACACTGAAGCAGAGTTAAAGTTAATTAGATAATTAAGTGATCAATTAAAAGGTGATTAGTGATGAACACTTGCTGTTAACAAGCAGAATCACTGAAGAAAAGAGAAACACAAGAACTACAACTGATTTCAGCCACAGATAAAATCAACTGAAATAAAATAAGCCATTAAATCTCTCAAGATCTCAGCAGATGATGATTAAACAACTCCACTAACAACATCACCAGCTTCACTCATTATTAACCAGCTGACTTTATTTCTGTCACACGTCTACAGAAGCTCATATTGAGAATTACAGAGGATCAGATGTTGATGTTTTAGTGGTTAAAATGATGCCGCCATCATGGAGATCAGCATTTGCTTTAGTTGTGCTCTTGACCCTTGACCTCCTGGGTTAAATCTCTCTTTTTAACTATGCACGTGGTGTTGTAAAGCAGAGTGGTCAATACTTTACGTAAAGTGCGTTTGAACTGCTTTTACATGATAAGATTTGTATCATGATCTGGTTTGAATAAATGTAAGGTAATTTTTTTCCAAATTTAAGTGTTTAGATTTTGTTTAACCAAACATATAAAACCACAACAAGTGAAAAAGAGACCTATGCTTAAATAATCACGAATTATTTTAGATCAAGGTAATACATAAAAAAAAAACCTTCTGTAAAGCTTGAAGACACACAGACATGAAATACCAGCATATGACTCTCAACAATGGTGACAATCCACAAAATGCTTCATGCTGCGATGCATGCTGGGTAACAACATAGTAAAAACTCCCATCATGCACTGCAGTGTGAATAATTATTATGAGCTGATGCAGCTCTTTAGTTTCAACACTGAAGCATTAGAGTAAGCAATGGTGCTATTTGCACCATCTGGTGGTGATTTTCTGTATTGTTATTTTTGTAATTTTACATACATTTCTATTAAATTTAGGAAAAGAGATATACTCCATGCATAATATTGTATTTACCTGTATACAAAAAAGAATTAAAATGATATAATACTTAAAATAACAGCTAAATTGTTACATATTTTAATAACTTTACAGTTTTGCATAAAATTTAAAATGACTGGGGAGATGACTGTACCGGATTAGGTGCTTCTTATTCTTACCCAAAAATACAAAATGGAAGAAAGAGTTTAACACTGAACACAATCTTGTTACTCAAGCTGTGTATGAACATTTTCTATATATATTTATTTGTATCTTTTCCATTTAGCCTTTTTTTTTTTTTTTTTTTTTTTTTTTTTTGGGACAATAAATTTCATATACTTTAAAACTTTTACTCAAGTAATATTCTAAACGGTGACTTCAACTTCTACCAAAGTCTTTTTCTGGTAAGATATCTGTACTTTTACTTGATTATGGCATTTGGGTACTTTATACACCATTGGTTATTTTGAGTGCATTTAAGGACTCATTTCTCTTAGCCCATGTATCATAAGGACTGTTTCCTGACCTGCGCAAGAAGAGAAAAAGGCGAATGACCATCTGTGAATGCAGTTTCAGCGGTCTAATCACAATGCATCTTGGGTTTCTAACGTGTGAAAGATCTATTTGACTGTGACGCAGTCACAAAAATGTTATGTTAGGGGTCTGTGGGTTTCACCAGTGTACTGGCAGGCCATGGCATGCTGTGAATGATGTGAGAAGCATTACTGATGTGTAGTTCATGCGCTTGACAGGCTAACTCATGCTCACATGAAAGTCGCCTAATAAAAGCTTAACTTTCAGACTGAACTATTGAGCTCAAATGTGGTCCACAACAACTGACAATCACCACAAACTGATCTCAGATGTGAGTGAGAAAGCTAACAATACCAGCAGGATGTGGTCATTAGCTTTATCAGACTGTGTATGAACATGCTCGAGGCCTTTAGCTACACGCACACTTATGTCCACGTCATTACCAGTCAACCACATGAATCTAAAAAAATAAAAGTCCATTTCAGACTTTTATGAGCCTCCAAAACATCTCCTATAATAAAACAAAATATTAGCAATTTAAATTTTGTTTGCAAAACATTGAGCTGACATGTTTCTGAATGACTGTCAACACAGAAAGATGCTCTTTCCAGGCAAATTCTGTAGTTATTAATTTGCAAGCATGCTGCATGCTAAACTCACAAGTTAGTTTTACTCTTTGCATGCATGTACTCATCTGTGGTCTACAAACTTGTGACAACAATGCACATCCCTCTATTTCAACACTGATCTAGAATCAGACTTCTCAGGTCACAACTCATTCACAAGCAATATGACAGAAAGCACAAACACAGACTTCAGATCTCTGTGAAGAAACTTGTCCACACACACTGTGTTTAAGGAAGTAGATGCTGTGCAAGTACATTTATGGGTGTTTTGCTAGTTTAAAAAAAAAAAAAAAAAATGTAGCCAAGCATTTTTAACTTTGAGTTCCTCAAGTCTTTGCACACCAGCAAGAGCCTTCAAGGCTGCTAAGAGTATAGTAGTGACTTAAACTAGGAAACACTTACGCAAAGTGGTCTACCGTGGAATATAACAAGGTTTACGCATTGAAAATGAAGTTCTTCTATGTTTTGGGGATCTGGATTTGTCTGTCAGGTGAGTTATCTCCGCATTTACATTGCTGTTTTGTCATGTTTAGTAACTCTGTCTTCAGTGTGCATTTGTTCCTCTACTTAAAATGATCAGTTGGATTGGTACCCTTGTTATGTCTCATCAGTGTTAGAGTGTGGAAGTCAATAAACACATTTTCTCTATTTCACACAGCCACGGTTATTGGCACCCAATTATTGCAGCGTCCTTTTCCCGAGATAACAGTTCTGAGTTTTCTCCTATAATGCCTGATGATACCAGAGAAAGCACTTTTTTATATTTCAGTCCCATTTGAAGTCCCAGTTGTGTCTGAAAACTAAATATGCTGGAGTTTGTTTTTGGATGAGCCAGGTTTTTTTCTTGAAATCCATTTGAACAACATGTGGTCATGTAGGGGCTGTTTGATATATTTTTACTCTGCAATTCTCCATTTTTATTTTATTTTATTATTATTATTATTATTATTATTATTATTATTATTATTATTATTATATTTTTTTTATTATTATTTTTTTTTTTTACAATCCTGTGGAACAGGAGATCATGGCTGGACAATTTCAGTCACCCTGGTGTGCTACAAAATGTAAATATGAATGAATATACTTTATTTAATATACTAAATTTTAATTTATTTTCAATTGTTTTACTTCAATGAAAGTTTGGAATTTTGTGCATTTTTTTGAATGAAAGATCAAAAAGATAAATGATACAGATTTATTTTCACAGCTGTCTTTGCTCATATTTACCAAGGATACCAATATTAGTGGGCGGCACTGCAGTTTGTTACAACACATTACTAAGCAAATTTATGGTGCCATATCTCTTTACTCCAGGAAGAGGAAGAGGAATTGTGTATCATGACTGTGTGACTAAATTATTACATGGTGCAGCCGCTAGGGATGTTCATTTCAGTTATTTTCCCTAACCGACAGCCAACTTTCGTTAACTGATTATTAATTGTTAACCGACAAGATTATCAAAAACCAGCAAATTACAGAACATGAGGATTCACATAGACACATCACGCACCTGCAGCACTTCAGCTAACGGAGAAAGACACAATAAAGCTAGGCTATATATACAGTGTCCTCCACAAATATTGTCACATTTGGTAAATATGAGCAAAGGCCGCTGTGGAAATAAATATGCATTGTTTATCCTTTTGATCTTTCATTAAAAAAAATCACAAAATTCTAATCTTTCATTCAAGTAAAAAGACAAAAAGTGTGTGTGGTTGTTTTTCTCTAGTTCACGTTGATCACAATTATTGGCACCCAATTATTGCAAAGTCCTTTTCCCAAGATAACAGCTCTGAATTTTCTCCTATAATCCCTGGTGAGTTTTGAGAACACCTAACAAGAGATCAGACACCATTCCCTCATACAGAATCTCTCCAGATCCTTCAGATTCCCAATTCCATGTTGGTGCTTCTCCTCTTCAGTTCACCTCACTCATTTTCATTTTGTCCTCAGTGACAGTCCCGTTTGAAGTTCTAGTCGTATCTGACAACTAAATATGCTGGAGTTTGTTTTTGGATGAGCGAGCAGGATTTCTCTTGAAACCCTCCTAAACAACATGTGTTGATGTAGGGGCTATTTGATTTTTTTTTTTTTTTTTTTTAGGCTTTCTGGTCCTAAGACTCAATTAATCTCTGTAGTGCTTCAGCTGTGATCTTTGGAGAGTCTTTGGCCACTCAAAGTCTCCTCCTCACCATCCATTATGACAATATAGATACACGTCCTCTTTTAGGCAGATTTGTAATGTCTTTAGTTGATTGGAACTTCTTAATTATTGTTCTAATGATGGAAATGATTTTCAATGCTTTAACTCTTTTCTTACAGTCACTTTCTATTTTGTGAAGCTCAGCAATCTTGTTCTGCACATCAAAACTATGTTCTTTGGTTTTACTCCTTGTGATGGACACTTAAGTGAATTTGGCCTTTGTGTTCCTCATTTAAAATCCTGTGCAACAGGAAGTTATGACTGGACAGTTTCATGCTCCTAGCTCCACCCAGGTGTGCTAAAAAAAATTAAATATGAATGGGAATATATTTCAGAGGTATTTTACTCATAAGAATTTCTAGGGGTGCCAATAATTGTGACCAACGTGAACTAGAGAAAAACATTTATTTCATAATGAGATTTTCCCCCTAATTTCCATTGTTTTACTTCAGTGAAAGGTTGGAATTTTGTGAATTTTTTAATGAAAGATCAAAAGGATAAACAATGCAGATTTATTTCCACAGAAGCCTTTGCTCATATTTACCAAGGGTGCCAATATTTGTGTAGGGCACTGTACATAATGAATGAATAGGCCTATACGATTATTATTTTTACTTAAAAGGGTCATCGGATGCCCATTTTCCACAAGTTGATATTATTCTTTAGGGTCTTAATGAAAAGTCTATGATATACTTTGGTTAAAAATTCTCAATGGTTGCGTAAAACAACACCTTTTACCTTGTCAAAATGAGCTCTGCAAAAATCATCTCATTCTAAGGGGTTGTTCCTTTAAATGCAAATGAGCTCTGCTCACCCCGCCCCTCTCTTCTCTCTGTGGAATGACGAGCCTGTTTACTTTAGCTGCGTTTAGCCGCTAAACTTGCTAACTAGCGTGTTATTAGGAAAGGCGATCGCAAAGATTCATTAAAACAAAAACCTTATACTCACTTCTGCTGTAAGTGAAGCTGGATCACGAATGATTTGCGAACATAGACGGATATATGTAGATTGGGAGCTGCATTCCCTTCACAAACAAACAATCCACTGCATCTTCAGCGGCTCAGATGTCGGGAGTAAATGACAACCACTATGTTCATTATAACATCCAGCAACACAACACCTCAATCGCTCAATCGGAGATATTCTTGTCTAACTTATATCCCTGCTCCGGCATCGAAACAATGGAGGTGGGACTGTGACAGCTGATCTGAAGGAAGACCCTCATGCCAATCAACTATTTTGGGAGCGACCTCTGTCGGTGTGATGCCACACTGACAGGCATCTGAGAACGGCTCGATTTGAAAAAGGGGATATTGATATTATTTTTACAGATTAATTAAAAACCACTGCATGGATTTTTATCATTATAGGGTAGATTTGTACATACACTGCTAACACACATCAATGTTCAAACAACATGAAAAAGTGAACTTTGCATCCGATGACCCCTTTAACAAAATGAAAAAAAAAAAAAAAAAAAAGTGCAACAAGTAGCTAGTATGCAGAGATCTGGTTCATTTTTGTGCTGTGCGAAAGGAAGACTGTTGAAAGTGGAATCCTATTTTTCTTTGTTTTACAAATAAACAAAGATTTGTTTTTATTGTGAATGTACGCAAATAAAAGCAAACCGTTTACACTTTAGATTACCTGTATGACTAGAAGGAGTCGTTTCCACTGTTAGAAGGAAAAAAAATAAAACAATAATCAAGTGATTGCGCCAACGCCACATACCCTGGTGAAAAAACCAGCATATGCTGGTAGGTATGTTTTGATGCTGGTTTAAGCTGGTCCTTAGCTGGTTTATGCTGGTCAAGGACCTAACCAGCATCCCAGCATCAAAACATGCCTACCAGCATATGCTGGTTTTTCACCAGGGTAAGCACTGCTAACTATGCAGCCTTTCCATTATCATAATAAAATACAGTCAGCCAAACATATGGAAAAAACACCGCTTAATCGTTATCAACTTACTGCCGTGATATTATGCCAAATAATTTGATTTAAGTGGATATTGGAATGCGAGTGAAGTACTAAACCAGAATTACATAAATATTATTTTGGAATTCAAAGACATCTCGAATACAGAAACATTTGGATTTGTGTCGTATGAGAGACCCAACGTTAATTCAGTTTCGCTTTAGCCTAAATTAATTTGTTTTGGCTTGCTTTTTTTCATTTTCATTTTTCATTTTTGTTCATTTCTGAATACTGTTAAATTGAAAGGATTTTTGTGGAGTGAGGGGAACTAAAATAGCCTAGCCTATGTTTATAGTGTTTGTAAATATTTAGCGTCAGCAAAGGTCTATTTCCGAATGTAGTAATAAAATGCTATTTAACGCTATATGCCTACGTGATCTTTTTCTCTCTCTCTCTCTCTCTCAATATTTTATTTTTTATTTAAAATTTTTATTTTATTTTAACCATCCAGCAAACTTTTTAACATTATTAATTACTGAAAAAAAAAATAATAATAATTGAACCATTTAACTGATTGTATTAATCTGTCAAAAATCTTCCTGTCGGTTAACGCTAACTGGTTAAAATGAGCATCAGCAGCCGCACATCAAATGCGATTCGTGCACATATTTCAATTTCACTAATGAACTCAAACCTTTCAAACTTTAAAAACAGACGCTATTCAATGTGTGCTGTCCTCACTATTCCGTCTCACAAGACTAGACAGTAAACAAGCAGACAAAAACTACCAAACTCTACCAAAAACCATGAAATGTGACAGTAACAGCTTGAGAGAACAATAGGCCTACACTGTAAAAAAAAAAATGTTGCCAATACTGAAAAAATCAAGGCAACACATTGCATTCAGATTTTTATGTTTTCCCAACGATTGGTGTCAAATCCAGGTGCCATGAGTAAAAGTCCTCCCCAGTATTTTGTTCCAATCACCTGGATTTGCTAATTAGCACAGTTTTTCAGCCAGGAGGTCCGAGATTGGACCAAGTCATTCCTTTTAAGTCTCAAGCAAGTCTCAAGTAAAATCCCAAGCCCCTAAAGAGTTAAAGTTGATGAGATAACTGAATGATGATTGTGTTAGTGTTGAACATCTGCTGTTATTACAGAGGATCAGATGTTGATGTTTTATTGGTTAAAATGATGCCACCATTGTGGAGATCAGTATTTGCTTTAGTTGAGCTCTTCACCATTGACTCATGGGTTAGATCTATCTCTGTTATAATGCGTATGGTCTTGTAAAGCAGTGAGATCAGAGCTGTATGGTGAGCAGTTAAGTGGTGCTAGGTGATCATCGTAAGCATACCTGAACACCCCCAAAATAATTTTCTTTTGTAAGGTAAGGTTTTGCATTATCAAATCTGCAAAACTACAGCATAGTGATTTTCAATAAATCACAGTGAATTCATTTAAAACCTGTATAATGCATATAAACATCTATAGCATTTAGACGCACAGACATCAAGAACCAGCATATGAATCTCAACAATGGTGACAATCAACAAAACGCTTCATGCTGCAATGCATGCTGGGTAACAGCATAGTAATGCACTGCAGTATGAAGAATTATTGTCACCACTGTTGAGGAGCGTATGATAAGTGTTCATGTCTGAAAGCCTGAGCTGACGTAGTTTTTTCTTCCAATATTGAAGCGTTACAGTGACATTCGTTTAATAGGATTTTTTGTTGCAGTTCTACAATCGCTAGATGTCATTCAGCAAGAGAGTATTTCATGTTGCTGATCTAAATTAGTTGTATATGGTGCAAGCGTGAGCTAATCTGCTGCTGCAAGCTTGTGACTCAGCAATGCACAAATGCTCGCTGTAAAACAGCAGAGATTACTCCAAGAGTCAAGAGACAAACTAAAAACCACACTTGACCGCAATGATGGTGGCACTGTGTTTTTTTTCTTTCTCTTCTTTTCTTGGCCAATAAAACATCAACATCTAAACCTCTTAGAATTCTCAATAAGAGATTCTACAGACATGAAATAAAGTCATTCTGGTTAGTAATGAGTGAAGCTGGTGATGCTGTTTGTGGAGATGTTTAATCAGATTTGAGAGATGAAAGTCAGAGATGAGTCAGTTGTAGTTCTTGTGTTTCTCTTTTCTTCAACGATGCTGCTTGTTAACAGCAGATGTTCATCACTAACACAATCATCATTCAGTTATCTCATCAACTTTAACTCTTTAGGGGCTTGGGATTTTACTTGAGACTTGCTTGAGACTTAAAAGGAACGACTTGGTCCAATCTCGGACCTCCTGGCTGAAAAACTGTGCTAATTAGCAAATCCAGGTGATTGGAACAAAATACTGGGGAGGACTTTTACTCATGGCACCTGGATTTGACACCAATCGTTGGGAAAACATAAAAATCTGAATGCAATGTGTTGCCTTGATTTTTTCAGTATTGGCAACATTTTTTTTTTTACAGTGTACATATGATGTTGTTTATTGTGTTCAGCAGAAATTGGGATTTTGGCTACAGATGTTGATATACATGGATATGTTGGAAAAAATGTCAAAATAACTTGTTCCCACAACTGGGCTGCAAGCAATCAAAAATATTTCTGCAGAGATCCATGTGGAGAAAAAGATATTTTAGTGAAGTCTGATCAGTCACCTACAGGAAGATACACAATGAAGGATTCTGGAAATGGAACCTTCGCTGTGAACATCACTGATCTAGTGGAGTCAGACTCTGGGATTTACTGGTGTGGAGTGGACAGATTTGTTACAGACACATATAATAAAGTCATTCTCAAAGTACTTAAAGGTAAAAATGATACATAATATTTGATGTAGATTTAATGAAATGTAAAATACTCATCTACATGTTAACTATTAAAGACGCAAACAGACCCACAACTCCTAAACCAGCAGCAAGTTCTCAGTCCTTCATGACTCAAAGTTCATTCTCCACATCTTCAGCATCTGGTGACATCACAACCTCATCATCACCAACAGGTAACACTAAGCTAAACAGGATATTACGTGTGTTTATTCATGTATCAAATTAATGGATGACATTGTTCCTCTTTTACATTTAAAGGATTACAAGGTTCTGTTGCTTCATCCAGACCAGCATTTTATGAGAACAGCACACAATCTTCACTCTCCTCAGGTATAGATTCATGATTATTACTCTGCACACCAAACAAAATTCACAAACATCAGCTGCCATCTCTTTGCATGTAATCCAACATGTAAAAAAAAAAAAAAAAACTGTCAGACAAAATCATGACAGACCTTTTCTACACAACATTATTTCCTTTAGCAATGCTATCATTCTGTTTTCCATTCAGGAAGATTGACAGTGTTTTTCGACAATCACATGACTAACATCATAGACAGTCTGTCACTTTTCCCATGTGTCTGTATGTTTTAGGTCCTCTGACATTCACAGCCGTCGGTCTGACTGTGATGGTGATTATATTTGGAGCGGGTCTCTGTATATGGAATAAGCAAAAGAAAAAATCCCACAGCTCCAATGGTAAATGCTAAATATTTTTTAAATGAATGCAATATAGCCTACAATACGTCTCATAAGCATTTCCCTGTTTCCAATTTAAGCTGAAGTCCAAGGCACCACAAATACCACAGAGGTAAGAAACAGAACACTCAAGTATGTGAATTTACAATAGTACTTTTTTGGCTTATTTGATTCTTTGAAAAAGTATACACAGCAGGGCCATTCAGTTAGCTTCATCTGAGGGCCAGATTTTCAGCTAAAAATTTGAAGGGGGTCAAGGCGTCCCAATCTCTTTGGGGAGCCTATAAAATTAGAAATTAAATTTAAATGTATATTCAGCAGCATTACCAACACTAACATCTATAAAAGGTTAACATTGGTGTTGTCTGACAATCGATTAAAGAAATAATAATAATTAATTACACATTTTCTGTAATTAATCGTGATTATTCACATATAAATATACTTATACTGTCCTAATTTCACATTAAAAGCAGCACTGTCTCTTTAAAACCTGATGTACGTGATGCGTATCTGACACATATCCAATTTTCCCCCAACTCTTTACAGACTTTATGACTCATTTAAAGGGCACCTATTATGCAAAATCCACTTTTAGAAAGTGTTTGTACAGAAATGTATGTTGGATTGTGTGTACACAGCCATCTTATAATGATAAAAATAAATCCAGTCTTTTTTTTTTAATTTTCATAAAATCAAACCAGGCTCAAAAAACAAGCACTTTGGAGCCTGTCCGCAAAATCATGTCATATTTCGGTAGCCCCACCCACCGCTATTGACTGACAGGCACATATTACACATATCAGCCATTTTGTCTGTGTGCGATCAGCTGTGTTGAAAGCAATGTCACCTCATAAATACCCTTGCTCTGTTTCATGATCCTAAAATATTCAAGAATGTTAGTGTTTCTGCTGTAAATGTCTACTAAATTCCCTGCAAGTCTATGCACAACTATGATTTGGTTTTACAAACGTTTGCAAGTTTGTGAGTTTATTTATATATCTTTTCGTAAAGTTCATTGATATTCTCCCTGCTAAACGTGATAGATTTCAAAAGCGAAAGTGAAACTGGTAAAACAGCACGCATAAGAAAGAGACTGCACTTTTGCGATCGTCAGCAACTGCACGCGATTACAGGTTGCATGCCTTGATTCATTGTTCAGCAACTTTTGGTAAGAAATTGTGCATTTGTTCAATTTAAGTACAGTAAAAAATAACGTTCCTCTCACGCTCGCTCATGTTGCTTTTCCTCACTGTTTATTGCCATTCGCAAAACAGAGACGTCTAGGCTCTGCCCCCTTCTGGAGTTGGGCGGGAAGTTGCAGCTCATTTACATGTAAGGGAACACACCCCTAAAACAGCACTTTTTAACACGTTAAAATAAACAATCTGTATTGTATTTGGATTTTAAACTTCACAGGCACATTCAGGAGAGCCATAAGATTAATATTACATCTTCTAAAAAGGGGCATAATAGGTGCCCTTTAAGACCGCGTTTACAAGGTCACTAGCCAAAAAAAAAACATGCATTTTGACGAAATTGTGTGTGTTTCTATCCGTTGAAGTGCTACTGGCGTGCTGTCTGATGCGGCTTAGCGTATATGTACAGCCGTATGTGCAGATTTTCAATCTATACTTCATTTGATAATAATCTCCATCCAGTGTTTGCACTATTTCTCACCAGACGTTATGACCAATAACACTGTCTTTGTACTGGTTTAAACTAGAGTTGGGCACATCTCATAACCTCACACAAGTGCGTCTTCAACTGATGTTGCGGCCTCCAGTATATTGTTGTTGTTGTTGCGAAATTTCAAATACAATCGTTTCAATGGGAATTTCTGAGATCAGGAGGTTTGCTAAGGGTGATAAAGTTCATATATATATATATATTTTTAATTATTTTATTATTTTTAATGCTTGTTCAAAATTACTTGCTTAAAATGAGCAGAAACAACTAAATTTTTGACATTTTCTTACTTAACTTATTTCCATTATGTTCAGTCTACTTAAATTTGTAAGAAATTAATTGAGCTTGTTGTGGTGGGACTACATTAATCATTTTTGTTGACACAACTAACTGAAAAGTGGATGTGTTGTTCTCAGCATGCGGGTCACATTAAAGGGGAAATATGTTGACAAAAATGAGCATTTTAACTGTTTTTAATGAAAGAAAATGACATGTTAGAGTTCTTATACATGTAATGATGAATTATTATAAAAGAGATTTGGAGATTAGAAAAAGTTTTGAGGTTACCACTGTGCAGAAGAGTAGCACTCATGCTAAGGGTGATTAGTTTTCTTTGTTCAACTTTTATGGTATATTACAACTGTGAATGAAATTACCATTAACATGTGAACATGTGTTTTTGCTAACTATTTAAAAAATAGCTTGTAAGTAAATACTTTTTCCGCGCAATTAGTTTAGATACACACAACAAGACTAAATCAAATTCAATTAAACATTATGTTTAATTAAACTTGTTTTAGTCTTGTTGTATGAACCTAAACTAATTATGTGGAAAAGTTGTTTTTGCACACAGATTTCACTCATGTTCATTTTGGCCATGTGAAATCTCCACCTTGACCAAAAAAAAGTTACATGGTTTTAAAAGTGTTCTCTGCGTGAGCAGTGCTTCATATAGCCCAATGTTATTGACAATAGATCTTTTCTGCCCTGTGAAATGTTGCCAAAATATCGCTAATGTGATCACACCTTAAAAACAAAAAAGTCCCAGCACTTTGTAGTTGACTGTCAATAAAGTCTTCTAGCTAACATTATTGTTAACAAAAAGAGAATTTATTAATTATTGTTCCAATACAGTAGCAATTTTAAAAATGTAGTTAGTTTCTTTATTTTATAATACAATACTTTATTACCAAATCCACAGACTGCTGGTGATTATGACAAGATCATGGAGACCCAACAGCAGACCAAAACATACACAAACATCACCATTTATTCTACTGTGAATAAAACCACGGCAGCCAATGAGATCCAAGAACCTCCCCTATACTCCGCCCTCTCCATCTAACCAGGGCCCAGCTGCACAAAATGAGCTTCAAACCCCAATGCTGATACAGTTACATATGCTGCCATTAGGATACATGCTAAAGGTTGTGGATTAAGTACATTTATTGTGTCAGAAAATACCTGACCCAAGACATCTTTTCCAAAAGCTACTCTCAATTTGCTCCAGTCAGTTGTGGATGTGTGTGGTGTAAGTAGTTAAGGTCTCGTGAATGTGCTTTTGTCCTTGTGTGAATAAATATATTCTGGACTGGATTTAACAAATTGTTGCAAATCACCTTTGACCAAAAGCCAATGTTTATATGACAACTAAAAAGATATACTATATCTTTAGCTCGACTAAAATGTGTATTTTTTTTCTTTTTTAAAAAAAAGGAAGTGGCCATTAGACTCTCATAACCAATGTTCCATCTAAGGGAACACGCACACTCAAGACGTAAGAAGTGCATGGCCGTGTACGCGTGCAGAAGAAATATGTTGCGTACAGGACACATAAAAATGAGTCGGGAAAGCAATTTGATTGAATTCTAGTAAATGTGATATAATCGGTGTCGTTACAGAGTTAGAACTGGTGAAAGCAGTTTACAGGTTTCACAGAAAGACAATGACTGTGTCAAAATAAGTCGCTGTTGAAATCAAATATTTGAATGGCTGCAGACGAAACATTTACAGTTACACAGGTGTTTTACACAGTACAAACTCTACTACATGGGGATGTATAGGAAAGTATGAGGCGCCACGTAGGATTTAAATCAAACTTCGCTTATCAATACATATATAAAACACATGCACATACACCTAGAAATTACTTGCATATACATGTATACTGTTGGATGTTCAAAATATATATATGAAATACACGTGCACACTATTACGAAATCCATACCAATACATCTTTTATTACTAATGAATACATATACACTTGTGAATAACTTGTATATACATATAAACTTAACGCATGCATACGCTAAAAAACACTCGCTTATACATATAAACTTGATCCATGCATATACACCTACAACAACACGCACATATATATATAAACTCGCTGCATGCAGACACACCTGTACACACTCGCACATACATATAAACTTGATCCATGCATATACACCTAAAAACACTCGCACATACATATAAACTCGTTGCGCGCATATACACCCATAAAACACTGACGCAAACATACAAAATACATTTCAGGTAAGACGCATGCTTTAGTTGTGTATATACATATATGCAAGTGATTTCATATGTGGATGTGGGTGAACTTTTCAGTGCAAACGGAAGCAGCGGCACTTCCGGCGGAATCTCCAGATGCCGGGGCATTTTAAAACGCTTAACGTGACTTAATGCATTAAAAAAGTGTTTTAAAAAGACCTTTAATATAGCATACGATGTACCAGGGGCGAATTTCCACTGGGCACTTTTCAAAATCCCGTTCAGCACCGCCGAGAGTTCGCGCGATCGTTCAAACAAAACCGAAAGTAAAACGCGCACGCGCCTTCAAAAGCAATTTTAATACCCCGCGTTTAGAGCGCGACTCCCCAATGCGTGCAAATTAGGCTACATAACATATTTAGGATGTTATTAGTATGTAGGCTATAATAGGTTGTGTAGTTGTCTACAGCTCTCTATCATGTTTTGCACTTTGAATACTGAGAGAGTAGCCTACTATGGCTGCATTTATTGTTCGCACTTAATACGATTAAGAAAGGACTGAAATCATACAGGAGAGAATAAAGCCAGTCAGTTGAGTTTGTAGCAAAACTTTTTATGGTGCTTGAGTGTTGTTGTCTTTTACTCATGGGCGTCGGAACCATTGAATGTGGGTGGGACAGGACCCACCCACTTTTAAAGACCAACGATATCGGACCCACCCACTTTTACCGTCTCTAATTCGGCGAATATGTCTGTGCACTTTTTAGAGCGCCATTAGTCAAATCCATTCCCCATGACGAATGCACTTCTGTAACACAGCAAAGTAAATAAAGCATCTGAGTGTATCTGCTGCTCAGATACACCTAATCCTGCTCGATACATTATTCTAACATTTAGATTAGTTCCTTCATTTTTATGTTTATTGAAAACAAATGCCTTTCCTATGTAAAATGAGATGTGAAAAGGCAGAAGGAGGATTTCGGCAATAGGTGGACGCGAACTCGGGTCGTTTGCGTCAAAAAACAGTGGATATTCGCTTTATCACTTACGCCACTAGAAACACACTTCAAATACCTCGTTTTGTAGTGTTGTCACGTTAGTGGGCAGAGGTAATATACATAGTAAGGCACCACACTACAGAAAATGGCATATACTCCCCACCCACATTTATTTTGCTTCCGACGCCCATGCTTTTACTGCATTGTAATAATTCATACTCAGAAAGTAGAACAGAACATAGTTAAAACAATTTAAATAGAGACCAAAATTTTTCAAACATGATAGAGAGCTATAGACAACTACACAACCTATAATAGTGTAAGGCGTGGAGTTTTAGCTGCCCGTGGGTGGATGTAAATAAAGACGATAGACTTGAAAATACCGACGACTAGTCATTTTTATTGAGCAAAGGCCTAGAACTCGGGAAGAGATCAACACTAATCTCTGTACCCGCCACAATCTACTCTGCTCTCCTCCTTCACATTATAAGACCCTCCTTCTCAGAGGACGCAACACCAAAATAAAAGTCCTTGACAGAAACATGCAAAAATAGAATACAATTAATATTAAATAAACAACTTCACAATAGCCTGCATACTAATAACATCCTAAATATGTTATGTAGCCTAATTTGCACGCATTGGGGAGTTGCGCTCTAAACGCGGGGTATTAAAATTGCTTTTGAAGGCGCGTGCGCGTTTTACTTTCGGTTTTGTTTGAACGATCGCGCGAACTCTCGGCGGTGCTAAACGGGATTTTGAAAAGTGCCCAGTGGAAATTCGCCCCTGGTACATCGTATGCTATATTAAAGGTCTTTTTAAAACACTTTTTTAATGCATTAAGTCACGTTAAGCGTTTTAAAATGCCCCGGCATCTGGAGATTCCGCCGGAAGTGCCGCTGCTTCCTTTTACACTGAGATGCCTTCCGTTTACACTGAGATGCCTTCCGTTTGCACTGAAATGCCTTCCGTTTACACTGAGATGCCTTCCGTTTACACTGAGATGCCTTCCGTTTACACTGAAAATTCACGCACATCCACATATGAAATCACTTGCATATATGTACATACATAACTCAAGCATGCGCCTTACCTGAAATGTATTTTGTATGTTTGCGTGAGTGTTTTATGGGTGTATATGCGCGCAACGAGTTTATATGTATGTGCGAGTGTTTTTAGGTGTATATGCATGGATCAAGTTTATATGTATGTGCGAGTGTGTACAGGTGTGTCTGCATGCAGCGAGTTTATATATATATATGTGCGTGTTGTTGTAGGTGTATATGCATGGATCAAGTTTATATGTATAAGCGAGTGTTTTTTAGCGTATGCATGCGTAAAGTTTATATGTATATACAAGTTATTCACAAGTGTATATGTATTCATTACTAATAAAAGATGTATTGGTATGGATTTCATATTAGTGTGCACGTGTATTTCATATGTATATTTTGAACATCCACCAGTATACATGTATATGCAAGTAATTTCTAGGTGTATATGCACGTGTTTTATGTATGTATTGATAAGCGAAGTTTGATTTAAATCCTACGTGGCGCCTCATAGGAAAGTTCATGTTCATGCCTTTTGTAAATATTTAGCTTACAGATCTCAGTTTAAAAGCTTTAATCTGTATTCTACTCTATTCTATCAGTTTAAATGCTTCAGTATGTTTTACATTATAGGCTTATTACATTATATTATTGTGTTATATCATTCTAAAGAACTGAACTGTTCTGCATGAGATTTTTTTTTTTGTTGTTTGTTTTTTTTGTTTTTTGTTTTGATGATGAACAAAGGTCTTACGGGTTTAGAATGGCATGAGGTTGAGTAATTAATGACAGAATTTTCATTTTTGGGTGAACCACCCGTTTAAGCCCAAAGTATACTTTGGCCATCTGCATTCAGCGATGTCTGCGCACCCACACAATTGAAATCGGAATGCAATTTCTACCGAGGGGTATTGATCTACAGATACCAAGGGGAAGCGCTAACAATAAATTAATAATAATAAATGTGATTTCTACCAATGGGAATGGATCTATTTCTACTGAGGGGTTTAAACACTGACAAGACTTAAAAATAAATGCAACTGATAAGCTTTAGTGATGATGCAACACTATGTAGATTATGCATGTGACAGCACTCTTACGCTACATTCACATGGGGCGCAGACGTCAATGCTTGACGGAGGGCGTGGCTGAAGTTTGGTGCCGACGTAACCATCATAGTGACAACATCCAATCACATTACCTTTCTAGTGTTGCGTGAGCACAATTGGTTAGCAGCTTCTGCACTTGCATAAGGTGATCTGATTGGCTGATGCCTTTGCTGCTATTTGAAACGTTGAAAAGTTTTCAACTTCTGCTACAAGCAACACCAGTCACGCGACACAACGGACCTCGGCAACACTTGATGTCACTCCATTCAAAGTAAACGAGAGGTGCTGATGCTGACGCCACGTGTGAATATAGTGCACACGCAATGTGGTGATTTGAAGCCGTTTGCGCAAGTTGAGAGGGAAAGAGCGAGCGCGCAGGGTGATTCACTCACGTGGCTTGTGAAATTACATCTCACAGAAAGATTTCAAATTACTTGTTGTGTTATTTAATGAATAAATATGATTTGTACCTCACCTGCAGCATTATAATTACTTTACCCATGCTGGACAGATTGAGACAGTGCCGCTACTACTGCATGTCATGCCAAACCTCTCACAGTAAGCACGTTGTCAGCTTGAGATTGGTATTTGAGGCCTTTATCGAGACCGCCAATCAAACTTTCCACAGCAATTATGGGCCGATAGCGATCAATAGCCGATTAATCGAAGCACTTTTGCACTTTTGCAAGTATTTTTGTTGTTCATTTGTAACTGTGTACACCTCCTTTGTTGCTGTCATGCATTGCACTTTTACCGAGTAGAACTGAAATTTTTACCTTTAATAGAGAGAGAGAGAGAGAGAGAGAGAGAGACTGCCCTCTAGTGTAGAACATCATTTATGCGCATAAATGCTATTACATAGTGAACTGACTTGTGATTTTATATAAAATACAGAAAAATTGTTTGTTTCTTTGTTCACATTATAATAAATCATGACTGACTTCACAGACTGCTGGTGATTACAAGGAGATCACAGAGACCCAACTGCAGATTAATACAAACACGCACCCAAGCACTTATATTACAGTCATTTACATGTGCATCCATTAGCATACATGCTCAAGGTTTTGAACCAAGTACTTTTATAAGGTCAGAAGATGTAGTAAACTTTAACACTGAGCATTCTTCAAAAGTTACTCTTTTACATGTTTCAAACAATATTGTAGACTAGAACCTGTATGTTTGGACTCATGTCTGAATGTATTTTTCATTTTGTAAATACATATATTTGTGGGGTGTCAGACTGTTGAATGTCTCAGTGTCTTATTTGAGCAGTCAAATATGGCTTTACTTAGTATGCATGCTGTTACACTGTGCAGGCATTTTACACTGATTTAGGATCAGATAGCTCAATGTTCAAAGACTCACTCTAATCATGAACAAAAGCACCAACACTAACCTCAGAACAGAGTGAAATGGTTAGCATATACACTTTAAGTGTTAAAACAAGAGGAAGTCTAGAGTATATTAAAGATCGGGTGATTAGTTTGACACCTATGCCACACACACTTAGCAACTTTGACTTCCCTTGTATGAAAACAAGGCTTGCATTTTTAGCAGATAGTATTTGAGTGGTAACGAATGCAGAATCAGGTGAACTTCAAACTGCTAAACTGACTGGAGACTTAAAAGAGTACTGATGAAAATGAAGTGCTTTCGCATGCTGTGGATCTGGACCTTTTTGTCAGGTCAGGCTTGGTTTCATACTTTCTTTTGTAAATTACTGGATTAATCGCTCCGCAAAATGAATCTATTTACATACACAGTTCTAGGTTTAAGTAATAGTTGTAAAACACTTCTGTTTTTTGTGATTTTTTTTTTAATCTTTGTCAAGTTCCGTTTTTTATTTTTTTTATTTCATACACTCACTTTGTTCTATCAGCATGTTTTCATGCACATTTCTAGGTTTAAATACTTGCAAAACAACTTTTTAGACCAACTTTAAATACTGATCTGGTACAAGTGTTTCAGCACAGATTCTGAACTTAATGTCTGGAATCACCCATAAAACCAATCTCTGTGTTCATGGATGACAGCTAGGCATGCAACAAGTGTAAGAAACAAAGGAAGTGGCCATTAGACTCTCAGAGCTGGTTTCTAATGTGTAAAGTCTAGAGAGCATATCTTCTTGTAGCAGACTAACACATTAAAGAAGTGCTTGGCAATAATGCAATAAATTACATCCAACTAAAATATATCTGCTGTTTAATGCATAGGTATGTACTGTAAAGCATAACTAGCGCGATTTCACTGCACACAGAGCTACCACCAAGACCCTGCAGAGAAAGGAAAACTTAATGAACGCCAAAATCACACCTCTTTTTGCAGTGACAACAGTACTGGGGCTGACATGAACAAAGCCTGATGATTATATTCTCCAGCATGATTTTAGACGTTCCAAAGAGCATCCTGAGCTTCAGTTGAGGAAAAAAAAATGTATTAGTCACCTAAAGAGTTTGAAATGTTTCTTAAATTTACAGCATAGCATTAACTTGTTTCTCAATCTTGAAAACCCAAAAACCTTAGTTCATGGTTTAAATTAGACAATAGGAGTGTGACGTGGCACGAGATCTCGCGAGATCTGATTTGTCTCGCGAGATGCGACTGGTCTCACGAGAACGTGACAATATCCTTGCGTTATTGGCATGATGGAGTGTGAGGGAGAAGTAAGGATAGAAGATGCGCCCACGACATTTAAATCATTGGTGTGGCAACATTTTGGATTTCTGGTGGAAATAAGAAACGGCGAAAACATGACAGACAAAACAAAGACAATTTGCAAACACTGTAAGAAATGAATACCGTACACCTCTGCTAACACAAGCACTATGCAAAAGCATTTAGAAAACAACCACAGCTCGTTACTAAAAGCTGCACCTGTGAAGAAAACGTAAAGCAATTCAGTTTGCATGAAAGGGCAAACATCCATAACAAATGCCTTTGCAGCTAAACTTCCAATATCCAATGCAAGAGCCACAGCAATAACAAGAGACATCGGCATTTTCATTGCAGCCAATATAAGATCATTTTCTGTGGTGGAAAATCTGGGATTTCGGCGACTCATCCACACAATGGAACCAAAGTACGCCATCCCGTCACGTGCACATTTTACTCGCACGGTGGTCCCGAATCTCTACAAGGAGTGCAAGGTAAACCTTGTACAGGCTCTGAAAGAGACAGAAACCATCGCCGTAACTACTGACGGTTGGACTTCTAGGTGTACGCAGAGCTATATCACAATTACAACCCCCATTATAAACAGTAACTAGGAAATGGTACATATTGTACTGCAGACGTGCCCACTTTTTGAATCACACACAGGAACAAATGTCGCTGAAGTTTTACAAGAAGCTTTCACAGAGTGGGGTCTTAAAAAGCCAAACTGTTGCATCACTATTGTGACAGACAACGCGGCTATGGATGTGGCTGTGCGCGAGGCAGGATTTGAGCCGCACATCAGATACTTCGCACACACAAGGAAATCTCGCTACACAGGCCGGCCTCGGTGTTGCGCGTGTCGCTCGTTTGCTTAGGCGGGTGAGATGTGTAATTGCTTTTTTTCACCGGAGTTCGACAGCTGCCGCGGTACTGACATCTAAGCAGAAGCTTCTACAACTGCCACCACACAAATTAATAATGGACGTCACTACGCGATGGAATTCATCACTGGATATGCTGGTTCGTTACCTGGAGCAGCAAGCTGCTATAGCAGCAGCACTCACCAGCCCAGAAATAAGACAAAATGCCCGAAACATTGACACACTGGATACCTGCGACATTGTCAATGCTGAAGACCTTGTGAAGCTGCTGAATCCTTTAAAGACAGCTACCACTGTCTTGTGTAAAGAGAAGAGGCCCACAGTGTCTCTCATCGTGCCACTGAAGAACATGATAGAACAAAACATGGCACCAGATGACAGTGATTCCTCCACTGTGGCCGACACAAAGACAGCAATTCTCAGCAATATTTCAGGCAGATACAGCAGGGATGTATACAACTACCTGTTGGAGAGCACTGCGCTGGATCCAAGATTCCAGACTCTACCGCATCTAGACCGCAACCAGCATGAGGCTGTCTTTCAGAGGATACAGAAAAGGGTGGAACAGTTGCAGCAAAATCAGGTATCATTGACTTGATTTTTTTTTTAATGGATTTAATAGGTTCATGCTGTGTTTGTGTGTGTGTGTTGTAAACATGAGAGCATCAGAGTGAGTGTATTTGTGTTAAAAGAGAGAGGGGGACTGCTTTGCTGCTTGCTAATGTTAAAGCCACTGTTTCTACTGTTTAAAGCCCACAGATGAGAAGAGCATGGAGAGTAAGCAAGAGGCATCAGTTCATTGTTACACACATGAGGGCAAGAGGGGCTCTTGGAGCTGAGGGTGGAGCTGAGTCAAAAGGAACCTGCTTCCAAGAAGACAGCAGTTGAGAATCTGCTAGGGGAGTCTTTCTCGAAGACGGAACAGCCCAGCAAAGGAATTGAGAGGGAAACTGAACTTTACAGAAGAGAGGCGTCTATCCCACTTAGTTGCTGCCTTCTGACATGGTGGAGAAAAAACAGCTCCAAATATCCTTTGCTGTCTCTACTTGTCAAAGAATATCTTTCCATTCCTGTGACCTCTGTTCCAAGTGAGCGTGTCTTTTCAACTGCAGGAGACATAGTTACTGCCCAGAGGTCGCAATTGCTGCCAGAAAACGTAGACATGCTTATATTCTTAAAAAAGAACATGACCATAGGTTCTGTATAGGTCATCACCTCATTACCTAGGTCTTAGCTCTTTTTCCATGCTTAAGAAAAATTTGTTCAGTGTTTTGCACTTTGAGTTTCAAGACAGCACTACTTTGATAGCTACACTAATTATGGTTAATTGCATGGAAAGGGATATTTGTATTGTTTATTATTTATTTTTATTTATACTATTTAATTTTTTTGTCAGTTTGTGGCAAAATATTTTGCAGCGTTTACATGTTATTACTGCATATCATTCATCAAAATAGAAGTTTTATTTCATGTGTCAAATGTGTCAAATGTCAAGTTGATTTCAAAATGGACATGCTTTTTTTCTGCATTTTGTGTTTTTCAGTTAAATAAAAGGCTATATTTGCTATATATTTAATCATTGAGGATTTAAAAAAAAAAAAAAAGTCTTAAAGTCTCGTCTCGCCTTTTCATGGGAGAAGCGTCTCGTCACACCTCTATTAGATAATTAAACTTGATTTTCCATGTTGACTCTTAAATCCCAACGTTTGGAAGATTCTAGACACAGCTTTTTATAAAATTAAATAATAATAATAATAATAATAATAAAATAAATGAATACATACATAAAAATTAATAGCTCAACTTTGTTTCATCTAATAGGAATCAGGGATTCAGCCCCAGATGAAATTAAGATACATGGATACATTGGAAAAAGTGTCACAATTAAATGTTCCCACAGCTGGGCCTCGACCAACATAAAGTTTTTCTGCCGAGATCAATGTAATAACAAAGATATTTTAGTGAAATCTGATCAGCCACCTACAGGAAGATGCACACTGAAGGATTCTGGAACTGGAAGCTTCACTGTGAACATCACTGATCTACAGGAGTCAGACTCTGGGATTTACTGGTGTGGAGTGGAGAGAACTGGTTTTGACACGTATATAAAAGTCAAACTGACAGTATCTAAAGGTAAGAATGACAGACATTCTTTGCAGCATCTCTCTTTTTTCTCTTTTTTTTATTATTATTTTCCCATACACAGATCCAAGCGAAAACATCCCTAGATCCACACAACTGTACAAAGACATACAGACATCCACATATTTAGAATCTTCATCTACCACAGCAAGCAAAACCACCAGATATTCAAGCACTGATGAGATCACATTCTCACTCTCACCCTCAGCAACAGGTAACAACTTAATTAGCTTCTTATTTTTTTCACATACTGTACACCCCCATATGGCAAAAATATATATATATATATATATATATATATATATATATATATATATATATATATATATATATATATTTTTTTTTTTTTTTTTTTTTTTTTTTTGTGGCCAAAATATATTTGAAATATATGCTAAATATATGTTGCACCCAGTGAAGCTCAATAAATTATATTTTTGTAGTAGTAAATATATTTCACATCAACCATTTTATACTAAAATATATTTCTAAATGTATTTCTGTGGCAAGAAAATGCATTTTTTGGACTGAAATATACAGAGGTCAAAATATATTATTTTAAATACTTTTTTAAAAATATATTTATATGTGGCCAAAAAATATATTGGTAGAAATATATTTACGTAAATATACTTTGAAACATATTTTAGCAAATATATTTCTTGACCATTTTTGTATGTATATATATATATATATATATATATATATATATATATATATATATATATATATATATATATATATATATATATATATATATATTATTTTACAATATATTTTACAATATATTTTGAATGTATAAATATGCTTTCAAAAATTCATAATCTAAATATATTAATATATTTTCAAAATAAACCCCAGTCATTTCCCCAGTCATTTTAAGTTTTATGCAAAACTGTAAAATTACTAAAATCTGCAGAGGTGGACATTCCAGGGGTCAGAAAGTAAAAGTCCTGCCATATATTTGTTCCACCCATGAACTGATGAAATGATTTCACCAGAGGTGGAACCAAGTCCTTCTGTTCAAGTCACAAGCGAGTCTCAAGTCAAATCCCAAGTCCTCAAAGAGTTAAAGGTAATTGATAATTAAGTGACT
Organism: Cirrhinus mrigala; assembly: GCA_036247105.1. Taxonomy (NCBI): domain Eukaryota; kingdom Metazoa; phylum Chordata; class Actinopteri; order Cypriniformes; family Cyprinidae; genus Cirrhinus; species Cirrhinus mrigala. The sequence continues at coordinate 6,268,604 of CM070007.1, forward strand.
AATTAAATGATGATTGTGCATTAGTGATGAACACCTGCTGTTACTGAGAATTACAGAGGATCAGATGTTGATGTTTTATTGGTTAAAATGATGCTACCATCATGAAGATCAGTGTTTGCTTTAGCAGGCAGTGACCTGATTATATGGAAAGTAGCTTTATTTGTGTTAAGGTTTTGAAAAACCAATCCTGTGAAGCTTGGCATGGAATTATAGTGCAGTTGTGAGAATTCTTTTATACGTGGGGCATGTAAATATTTTAGCTTTGTGCTGTTAAGACACACACAGACATCAAGAACCAGCATATGAATCTCAACAATGGTGACAATCAACTAAATTCTTCATGCTGCAATGCATGCTGGGTAACACCATAGTAAAAACTCCCATCATGCACTACAGCATGAAGAATTATTGTCACCACTGTTGAGGATTGTATGATAAATGTTCAGGTCTAAAAGCCTGAGCTGCTGCAAATTTCCCCCCAATATTTAAGCTTTACAGTGGCATTTCCTAATTCATCTTTTTATCCAGTTGCTTGATAATTTGTGTCAATCTATAAACCAAAGAATAGCCATTACATGATGTTCACTCAAATGATTTAAAAGCAAAAAATGTTATCTAACATGTTACCTCTGCTACCATATTAATAATAACGTACAAACACTTCTTGTGATACAATATTGCAATTGCTTAGAAGCAATTTACTTTGAATTACTAAAAGGGTCAAGAGCCCAACTAAAGCAAACACTGATCTTCATGATGGTAGCATCATTTTAACCAATAAAACATCAACATCTGATCCTCTGTAATTCTCAGTAACAGCAGGTGTTCATCACTAATGCACAATCATCATTTAATTAGTCACTTAATTATCAATTACCTTTAACTCTTTGAGGACTTGGGATTTGACTTGAGACTCGCTTGTGACTTGAACAGAAGGACTTGGTTCCACCTCTGGTGAAATCATTTCATCAGTTCATGGGTGGAACAAATATATGGCAGGACTTTTACTTTCTGACCCCTGGAATGTCCACCTCTGAAAATCTGTAACAATTTAGTTGTAATTCTAAGTATTATATCATTATAATTCTCATTTTAAATAATTCTCATAAATACAGTATTATTCATGGAGTATATCACTTTTTTCTTAAATTTAATAGAAATGTATGTAAAATTACAAAAATAAAGGTGATAATAATATATGAAATCACCACCAGATGGTGCAAATGGCACCATTTCTCACACTATTGAAACAACAACAACACAATGAAGATCACATGACTGGCAGGAGTAACTGTTTAACAAAAAGTGTAAAATTCAAGTAAAATATCCTAACTTAAAGTGCAAAAAAATGTATTTAAAATTTAACACTGTTATTTTACAGATATTTCATTAACTATTATGACCAAACACCTTTACTTTATAAATCAATAAAAAAACTCATATGACTTGCAGCAACAGAATAATAAACTTTATTAGATATTTTAAAATCTGAGCATCTTCATTTATGACAAACCAGTCAAACATTATTTCATACAAACGTTCATTTTAAGAATTACAGAGTTTCAGATGTTGATGTTTTATTGAAAACAGTAAAGTACCATGATAGAGATCAGCATTTGCTTTAGTGGGGCTCTTGAGCCTTGATTAAAAGGTTTTTTTTTTTTTTTTTTTTGGCTGTTTTAGCTGTGTTTTTAAAGCATGTTTGTTAAAGTGACAAGTGCAAGGGAAAACTGATGTTAGGTGATGTTGGCTATTTATTGCTGGTGCTATAGGCATCTACAAGTAACTGTTCAGAATAAATCATTAGGAGGGGATTGTTGTTAGCTATTAATACTACATAAAGTTACAGACTGCATTTTTATAGTAGAAATGTTGTATCATTATGAGGTTTAGATTTTAAGTTACTACAAAAAAACATATACATACACTGAACTGTGAGATTGAGATGCACAGAGACATCAAGAATCAGTGTATGAATCTCAACAGTGGTGACAATCTTTAAAAAGCTTCTTTTTTTTTTTTTTGGGTGAATCCCTAGGTTGTTTTGTGATGTTCAGAGTTGATCTGTTTATCTGAATATTTTGTCACCATTGTTGAGATTCATACACTGATGCTTGATGTCTGTGTGTGCCGGCTGTTTAATGTCTTTATAAAGTCTTTCAAACTATCACATTCTGTGTAAAAGCAATAACAAATATTAAAGGAACACACCACAGCTCCCCTTGAGTTACACAGATGTGTTTTATCGTTTTTGAATCCGTTCAGCCGGTCGCTGGGTCTGGCGATAGCACTTTTAGCATAAATCATTGAATCCGATTAGACCATTAGCATCTCACTATAAAATGACTAAAGAGTTTTGATATTTTTCCTATTTAAAACTTGACTCTTCTGTAGTTGCATCGTGTACTAAGACTGGCGAAAAATGAAAAGTTGTGATTTTCTAGTTCGATATGGCTAGGAACTATACTCTCATTCCGGCGTAATAATCAAGGAATTTTGCTGCCGTACCATGGGTGCAGCAGGCGCAATGATATTAGGCAGCCGTCAACTCTGCAGGCTGCTAGGGCTGTGACGGTGGCAGATTTTTTCCACCGCAGTGGTAATGGGCCAACTACCGTCGGTGGCGCGATGTTGAGATATATATATATAATTTATTATTATTATTATTTTTTTTTTTGAAACATAAAAAATAAGGCTCTTATTTTATTAACAAATGTGCGTGTTTATTTCAGCCTACAAAACACTAAAGTAAATATCAAAGAAATTATACAGTTAAATAAGAAAGTAGCCAAAATAAGAACGATAAATATTAAACAACCATTTGTTGCATAAGTTCGTAACAACCTCACCCAACCCTTGTCTGACGGCTCATCAAAATTACCGGCACGAGTCTTTTCTCTCTCTTTCTCTTTACACTGTTGCATTCATTAAAATATCTCAGTTTTGTTTTTAATAGGAACGTAGTTGTATTTCTTTTCGTTTTTTTTACAAAGTTAATTTAGAAATATGTTTGGAACATTTTTTGTTTGTTAAATTAAGGTTTTTGCTTTAACGACCAAGCGGCCAGAGGCAGGCAGCGAGTTGATCACAGCCTATGTTTGATCAATTTTGCCTTCTCAAATCATCACGACTTGCCTAAAATAAAATCTTCAAGCATATCACAATGTTATTTTAAACGTTTAACTTACGCTATTTTGCGCATACAATGGTTTGTTGGAGAGTGAAAGCTAAATGCGCTTTGCAGGACATGGAGGCGCCAGCGCAATCACTTGCAAAAAAATTTAAATATGCCATAATATTTGCTCATAAAGGTAAGCGTAAGATATCATCTGGAACTCTAAAGGGTCTCATTTTATTTGCGTGCACTCACATTATCAACAAAATGTTGTTCATTTGTAAAAATAAAGAAAACACAAGATGCGCTTTCTGATGTCTCGGTGTTGAATAGGAGCGCTGCACAAAAATGAAACGAAACTCAGCAAATACTTGCCTTACAGTCAGGATAAATATATGTATAGAAAGCTTTAAATTATTACTTTACTGCTTTAAAACTAAAAAATTTAAATCAAAAACAAAAACTCTTTCATTATAAAATCCGTAGAGATGCATTTCTCTCTAAAGGCGCGTCCAATGATGGCGTCTCAGGATCGTCATCTTTGGGACACTGGCTCAGAAAACACTAGTTTATTAATAATAATTTATTAATAATATTAATATTTCCTCCCGACACATTCATGGTAATTAGTTTTCACGGAGCTTTGCAAGCTTTAACCTATTGTGCGCGTTTGGACGCGGATCTCTTCCAGTAGCTGCGAAGGCACTTCCCAGTCAACACGTGAGATCATGCGATGTTCACAGTGACATCACATCATTCTCATTGTGTGATACTCAAGAGTGTGAGTAATATGTGAGCTCATTGTGAATTCAAAATGTTGTGCAGGTTGAGAGGAGGCACTGCAAATATCGGTCACCAGGGGACATTCTACTTCCTGTTTCTCAACACTATCACAGTGGTGTCACATGATGAGCTCACAGTATGAGTGCACACCCAGATAACAAATTTATGTTATAAGAACCTTCTCCAAACATACACAGCAAAATCCCCAGTGTTAATTTAACACTCTGAGTGTGGACACATATAAACACTGAAGCAGTGTTGAAGTTAACACTGAAGCAGTGTTGAAGGTAATGATATAATTAGATGATTAACAAAGTGATGATTGATCATTATTGAAGACACCTGATGTTAACAAGCAGAATCACCAAAGGAGAAAACCAAAATTTTTAAGCAACCATTATAGTGGTCAATGTTTGCATTAGTTGGGCTCTTGACCCTTAAATCTTTAATACTAGATTTTGTTTGACTGCTGTATTTGAGTTGAAACAGCCAGACAAGCCGAAAGCTCAAGTCACCAGCTGATTATGTTTTAACATATTCATTGTTTGACGTAAATCATTTAGAGTATAACCTCTAAGTTATTTTTTTTTGCTTATTGTAATTGCCTTAACAATCCACAGAAGATCCAGCACTTCCTATACATCTTGGAAAGTTTTTTTTACAACCTGTTCAAAAAAAAAAAAGTGTTTCACATAGGCACACATAGACATCAAGAACCAGCCCATGAATCTCAACAATGGCGACAAACGGCATATTCAGATAAACAGATCAACTCTGAACTCTCATAATTTATTCATGCCGCAATGCATGATGGGAGTCATGGATGAGTTCTGATTGGCTACAACACGCTTTTTGATGGTCACCGTTGTTGTGATTCTCACACTGATTCTTCATGTCTGTGTGTCTAAATTAAGATAAACTTTTTTTCATCATCTGTCTGATTATAGCAAAGCTGATTGGTCTTTTGTTCACAGTTTTTTTTTTTTTTTTTTGTAATCTGTATGGAAATTCTGTGTCAAATACTCAAGTCACTATATGATGATTAAGTCAAGCACAGTCAATGCCATCATACTGACTTTTGCTCTTGGCTTGTCTGGCTGTTATAACTCAGCAATTGCAGCCAAACAGGACCTAATATTGATGATTTAAGGGTCAAGAGCCCAACTAATGCAAACACTGACCACTATAATGGTTGCTTAAAAATTTTGGTTTTTTCTTTTGGTGATTCTGCTTATTAACATCAGGTGTCTTCAATAATGATCAATCATCACTTTGTTAATCACCTAATTATCTCATTAACTTTAACACTGCTTCAGTGTTTATATGTGTCCACACTCAGAGTGTTAAATTAACACTGAGGATTTTGCTGTGTATAACTGATGTGTAACTATGTTTGTAAACCACATTTGTCATAAGTCAAACATCTTAAACTGCTGTGTCATATAAAAACAGAGAAACATCAAGAATCAGTGTATGAATCTCAACAATGGTGACAATCAAAAGCTTCCTGCAGCAATGCATGCTGGGTACCTAGTCTCCATGCAGTGAGTGCACTTTGACCTCACATTGTGATCATAGTGTGAGCACACATTGAGGACGCTGTGAGGTTACACTTTTAGCTCACTGTTACGTCACATTGTGACCACATGGTGAGATCAGTGTGAGATCAAATTGTTGACTGGGTTGCGCTCGCTGCTGCTGCCGGCGGGGACACTAAAAACGGCCCTGGCAGATAAATTGTTAAAGAAAGTGTATTTTATGCTTGTTATAGATTGTGTGACATCACATGCAGCATTGCCGGTGGCAATCGACGACCGCGGTGGTGCGGTTGTCATTGCGACTGTCACAGCCCTACCGGCTGCAACTCTGCATCTACACAAACTTAGTGCCGGTCACTTTCAGGTGCTGCGTAATATCATTGCGCCTGCTGCACCCATGGTACGGCAGTAAAATTCCTTGATTATTACGCCGGAATGAGAGTATAGTTCCTAGCCATATCGACCTAGAAAATCACAACTTTTCATTTTTCGCCAGTCTTAGTACACGATGCAACTACAGAAGAGTCAAGTTTTAAATAGGAAAAATATCGAAACTCTTTAGTCATTTTATAGTGAGATGCTAATGGTCTAATCGGATTCAATGATTTATGCTAAGCTATGCTAAAAGTGCTACCGACAGACCCGGAGATCAGCTGAATGGATTCAAAAACGGTAAAGCACATCTGTATAACTCAAGGGGAGTTGGAAAATGAACCTATTTTCAGAAAAAGTGGAGTGTTCCTTTAAGTAAAGACCAGATTATGAAACAACCACAACATGACAGCTTCTTCCAGTGAGAGTTTCTTCTGCTATTTTGCTATAACAAATGTACTTCAGAAATGCAGAATTACAGCCATATTCTCAATAAGAACTTTTGTATGAAAGAAATAATCTTGTTTATGGAGTTGTTTAATAATCCTCTGCGTGTCATATGACCTTTTTTTTTTACCTTTTTATTTTAAAGTTAAGGTATCTCATCAGAATAATTCAAGCAATATCTGTTTTGTAAAACATTTAATGAACATTTCCACAAATTATTGTTTTTATTTTATTTATTTATTTATTTTGCATATTATTTAAATTAGGATTTTTTACCTTTATTTCCTAGTTTTTGTTAGTTTTTTTTTTTTTTTTTACCATATATATTTTTTTAAGTGTATTCAAAAAATGGCCAAAAATAAATTAGTAGAAAATATATTTACGTAAATATATTTTTAAACATATTTAACAAGTATATTTTTTGGCCATTTTTTGTACATTTTGAAATATATTTGAAAATATATTTGAAAATATTTTTTTGCTGTATGGGTAAAGGAATACCCCAAAAACACATGGACATAAGACACTCAACTCCCACACCGTAAAAAAAAAAAAACAATTTGTTGAGTCAACTTAAAATAATTTGTTACCCGGCTGTTCAGTCAACTCAAAAAAGTTTAGTCAACTTGAAATGTTAAGTTGTATTAACTGACAACTTGGATATTTGAGTTGATTGAACTTAGTAGCTGGGTAACTTACCAAGCTTTTAAATTTAACAAACCAACATTTTTTGTCAACTTGAATATCTAAGTTGTCACTTAGTACAACTTAACATTTCACGTTAACTAAACTCATTTGAGCTGACTGAACTTAAAGTTTTAAGGCAACAGGGTAACAAATTATTTTAAGTTTACTCAACAAATTATGTTCTATTGTTTTTTGGGTTTTTTCTTTTACAGTGCAGGTGAATTTTAAACATCCCATTTTGAGTAAATATATATAGCACTATATATAAGAGCTGCAATTTTTTCCTTCTTAAGACAATGCACCTTTAACTGAAGGGGAACAATCCAGATAATGGCAGCATCTGACTGTACTTTCAGGGCCAGTTAAACAAACTAACAACTCCTTTAATGATACAAGAATCTTGTTCTCTCTCTTCCTCAGCATCTGTGAACACTACAGTTTATATGCGATATGCTGTCGGTGGTCTGCTCATAGCAGTGATCATACTCGCAGTTGGACTGGTCGCTGTTCATCAACACAGGAAAAAAGTCAAGACATCAGCAAGTACGTCCACATATATTAACCCTGTCTTAAAAAGTAGGTTTCACCAATGTATGTTTAAAATACAATTAAATAAAACCATTACATTTCTCCTGATTCTGTGCATTAATATTTCCATATGCTTGTTGACAGGCATCACACTGCCTAATGAAAGTAAAGCTGAACAGGTGAGTAATGCCAAAGACTGTGTGCATCGCTCACTGACCTTGAAAAAGATCCACATTACCCTTCATATTATTTTGCAATGATCCAGTAGACATATTACAAGTGTTGCATTTGTTTTCTTGATGCAGGACGAGTGTATATATGAGAATGAAGCTCCTAAGACAAACAGCACACAGATGAAACCCATTAACAGGACCATGACCAGACAAGTGCAAAAGAGTGAAATGTATTTAATCTACGAGAAGTCACATGAACTCTATGGAAATCTCTGATGGTTATAAGATCAAAAACGCATGTCCAGCAAAATGTTTATGCAGAATAAAAAAAAAAAAAAAAAAAAAAAAAAAAATCCATTAATGAATACATGCTAAGTATTTTGTACTTCCTTGTATGACCTCAAGGGGCGCTATGTCTGATTCTGTTTCTCTTCTTTTACTATTTTGCTACATCTTGTTTCTGTACTGAGTTTATTTTGCATTATCATATTTTGCATAACTTTGAGATTGTATTTTGGACAATGTTACTACTCATGGATGTCAGTTCAACTATCAATACGAAAACATTACCATTATGTCAATAAAGTAAGACTTCATAATCATAGTCTCTAAGTGTGTTTTCTACATAATCTTTTAATTTATGTGCATTAACCAAGTAGTATTGTGTTGTGTATTTCTCAATGTCGTCTTTAAAGCTGCTATGCGTAATTTTATGCTGAATCATTTTACCTCTATCAGAATAATATGCAGTATGCTGTAAAAAACACAATTTGTTGAGTCAACTTAAAATAATGTTACCATGTTACCAAGTTCAGTCAACTCAAATACGTTTAATCAACTTGAAATTTTAAGTTGTACTAAGTAACAACTTAGATATTTGAGTTGACTAAACAAAAAAATGTGGTTTGTTAAACTTAAAAGCTGGGTTTGTTGCTCAGCTGCCTTAAAATTTTAAGTTAAAACAACTCAAATACCTAAGTTGTCACTTAGTACAGCTTAACATTTCAAGTTTTTTCAGTCAACTGAACTTAAAATTTTAAGGCAGCCGGGTAACAAATTATTTTAAGTTGACTCAACAACTCAAAATATCAAACTCAAAATATATTTCTTTTTACCAGACAAAAAGGCTTCTGGGTTGACAAAATTAGCTCCACACTAGCCAGTGGCCACTGTCTGTCTTGAACCAAAAACCACTAATGTCAATAACAGGATGCAGTAAGGTCCTAAAAGTAAGCTTTCAGATGGGTTCAGTTTGCTGACATATCAGTACGTACTGATATTACTGCTCAGACCAATGCAAACCATCAAGCATTACAAAGGAAGTGGTCATTGAACTTTGCATGCATCTGTGGTATTTCAAGGCTGTGAAGACAAACATACCCCATTATCGTCATTATCTGAAGATTAAAGGCTACTCAGTTAAAGCAGAAAGGTCATACACAACAGGATCACTGCTCAAAATGAAGTTATTCGGTGTTGCTTGGCTCTGGATCTTTCTGTCAGGTCAGTTCTCTCCATATTCACAGAGCGAGGAAAGTATTTTGCCTCCTGATTTTAAAGAGATAATTAAAAAAAAAGAAAAGTAAATTCTCTTTATTCGCTGACCCTCATTTTTCTCAAACCTGTATAACTTTGTTTTTCCTGCTCAACACAAAAAAAAATGTTATACCCCAGTGACTTTTCATTTGTCAAAATATATTTTGTGTTAAATAAAAGACAGAGACAACATGAGGGTGTATATAAGCTATTTTCGTTTTTGGGTGAACTATACCTTTAAAGGTTCCCTTCTAGTAAGTTGTGCAAATTGTGTTTTGTCTCTACAGTGGGGGAACATCTTAATCTGATTTAAGTCATCACTCAATGTGAAGTTAAACTGAAGTAAATTTGAGTGAAATGCTTCATTTTTAGCATGATTTTACTTTGAGCTTTCTTTTTTCTTTTTTCTTTTTTTTTTTTTTGTTTGATCCAACAGGATTTGGGATCGCAATTACGTGAGAGATTAATGCACATGGATACAGTGGAAAACGTCGTAATTACATGTTCCCCTGAATGGGCATTAAAAAACACCAAGTATTTCTGCAGAGATCCATGCACATATAAAACTGGTGTTCTAGTCTCATCTGATGAGTCATTTAATGGGAGATACAGTCTGGAGGATTTTAGAAACGGCACCTTCACCGTGAACATCACTGGTCTACAGGAGTCAGACTCTGGCATTTACTGGTGTGGAGTGAAGAGATTTGTTAAAGACATATATAATAAAGTCACTCTGACAGTATCTAAAGGCAAGAATGACAAATTTTCCCCAGTGTATTTCCATTTTTTTTTTTCTTGGTGGTATTTATTTGTCTTTTCTCACACATAGATCCAAATGAAAGCATCACAAATTTCACACAACCATACAAAGAAACACAAACATCCCTGGATTCGCACACAACGACACCAGCAGCACATTCAGATTCTTCATCTACCACAGCAAGCCTAACCTCCAGAGATTCACGTCCTGATGCCCTTAAACTTTCCACCTTAGTAACAGGTAACAACTTCAGCCTTTTTTTAAAATCATACACTACAATTAGCAGCCTTTGCCAAGGCTAAAAATGAACCAGAATGGCATCTGCCTCGCAGAGTGTTTCAGATGCCTCCTCATTTACCTACTAAATAGCTGAATCAGGTGCGTTATTTGGCGAGACATCTAAAACTGTCTGAAAACACCATGGCAATGACTAGCGACTTGTGCTCTACCACTGTTACCAAGGCATGTATATATATCTGCATCTTTCAATGGAAATGTACATGTGTAAGCAACAATATACATTTAATTTATTTTGATGTATAACAGTAGTGGTTTCAACCCAGCACTACATATCTTAGATACATTCAACTCATTTGCTGATTAGAAAAGTTTCCGCAAAGGAAACATTTCAATTTTGCAATTACAAGACAAGGTTTCATAACCAAAGATTCATATAACGTATTCTTTTCAAGTATTCCTATTTGATCTGCAAGTATTTTTATGCCAATTTTCTCTTGTCTGCCCACTCTTCAGAATATGTTGTCGGTGGTCTGGTCACAGCAGCAACCTTTTTTTTAGTTGGACTGGCCACTGTTCATCAGTGCAGAAAGAGAGTCGACTCTTCAGAAAGTATGTGCACATGTATACACACACAGACTGGGCTAAATCACAATAACTCAATGCCTGATTTGAATTTAAAAAATAAATAAATAAAAATAAGCCAACACTCTTATTTCTTTTCACACTTTTCTTAGGTTGCGCAACAGCAATGCCTGCCGACAGAAACAATACACGCGAAGAGGTTGAAGAGGTGAGTAATGCGAGTGATTCTGCAAGGCAGTTACTGAACACAAACAGGAACTAAACGTCTTCACATCTGATCTTGTTGAACTGTCTAATCTTCATATCATTTTGCAAAGCCCTGGCAGCCATCCCAGTCAACACGTGAGATCATGCGATGTTCACAGTGACATCACATCATTCTCATTGTGTGATACTCAAGAGTGTGAGTAATATGTGAGCTCATTGTGAATTCAAAATGTTGTGCAGGTTGAGAGGAGGCACTGCAAATATCGGTCACCAGGGGACATTCTACTTCCTGTTTCTCAACACTATCACAGTGGTGTCACATGATGAGCTCACAGTATGAGTGCACACCCAGATAACAAATTTATGTTATAAGAACCTTCTCCAAACATACACAGCAAAATCCCCAGTGTTAATTTAACACTCTGAGTGTGGACACATATAAACACTGAAGCAGTGTTGAAGTTAACACTGAAGCAGTGTCGAAGGTAATGATATAATTAGGTGATTAACAAAGTGATGAATCACCAAAGGAGAAAACCAAAATTTTTAAGCAACCATTATAGTGGTCAATGTTTGCATTAGTTGGGCTCTTGACCCTTAAATCTTTAACACTAAATTTTGTTTGACTGCTGTATTTGAGTTGCAACAGCCAGACAAGCCGAAAGCTCAAGTCACCAGCTGATTATGTTTTAACATATTCATTGTTTGACGTAAATCATTTAGAGTATAACCTCTAAGTTATTTTTTTTTTTGCTTATTGTAATTGCCTTAACAATCCACAGAAGATCCAGCACTTCCTATACATCTTGGAAAGTTTTTTTTACAACCTGTTCAAAAAAAAAAAAGTGTTTCACATAGGCACACATAGACATCAAGAACCAGCCCATGAATCTCAACAATGGCGACAAACGGCATATTCAGATAAACAGATCAACTCTGAACTCTCATAATTTATTCATGCCGCAATGCATGATGGGAGTCATGGATGAGTTCTGATTGGCTACAACACGCTTTTTGATGGTCACCGTTGTTGTGATTCTCACACTGATTCTTCATGTCTGTGTGTCTAAATTAAGATAAACTTTTTTTCATCATCTGTCTGATTATAGCAAAGCTGATTGGTCTTTTGTTCACAGTTTTTTTTTTTTTTGTAATCTGTATGGAAATTCTGTGTCAAATACTCAAGTCACTATATGATGATTAAGTCAAGCACAGTCAATGCCATCGTACTGACTTTTGCTCTTGGCTTGTCTGGCTGTTATAACTCAGCAATTGCAGCCAAACAGGACCTAATATTGATGATTTAAGGGTCAAGAGCCCAACTAATGCAAACACTGACCACTATAATGGTTGCTTAAAAATTTTGTTTTTTTCTTTTGGTGATTCTGCTTATTAATATCAGGTGTCTTCAATAATGATCAATCATCACTTTGTTAATCACCTAATTATCTCATTAACTTTAACACTGCTTCAGTGTTTATATGTGTCCACACTCAGAGTGTTAAATTAACACTGGGGATTTTGCTGTGTATAACTGATGTGTAACTATGTTTGTAAACCACATTTGTCATAAGTCAAACATCTTAAACTGCTGTGTCATATAAAAAACAGAGAAACATCAAGAATCAGTGTATGAATCTCAACAATGGTGACAATCAAAAGCTTCCTGCAGCAATGCATGCTGGGTACCTAGTCTCCATGCAGTGAGTGCACTTTGACCTCACATTGTAATCATAGTGTGAGCACACATTGAGGACGCTGTGAGGTTACACTTTTAGCTCACAGTTACGTCACATTGTGACCACATGGTGAGATCAGTGTGAGATCAAATTGTTGACTGGGATATTAACAACGTGCTTTCGTTTTCTCACAGAGCAGCACAGAGATGAAATCCACAGATGAGACTGAAGGCCACTCAGTTTCTGTCTATCAGACCCTAAACCTCAGAATGGTCCAGTCAAATGAAATGTATGGAAATCTCTGATTGCAGCAGTCATTAATAAGGTTCAGAGTACCAGTCTCTAGACCAACAATCCCAGATCTCAAGTTCAAGACAAGTACATTTAATTCAATAAGTCTGTAAAACACAAGTTTGTTATGTATAGAGATGATTATTATGCATAATTATCCCAACTCCATCAGAAGAGCTGCATCCCTCAAACAACAGCTAAAGACCAAGTCTGTCAATCTAAAAAGTGGCTTTAGATATCAATATCTTGCTTTATATTTGTATATCACCGAACAAAAGTGAAACACTTGCCTGCAATCCACTGTAATCCATTTCAGAAATCTGTTAAAGACCGTCATGTTAAAGGACGCTTTTTTAAATTGTTGTTCCACGTATACATGCGTCATGTGTGTTACGCCACTGCTTGCTTCAAAATTTTAAACTACTCACTAAGTTAAAATTGTAGCTCCGGTACCTAATGGTATATCACTTCTGTTCATCTGCTATTGTTTGTCATTTGTATCTTTGCTAAAAAAAAAAAAGTAAACATGGTGATTTCATGGCTTCTATACATGTTAAGAAAAGATAGGTTTAACTCAATAATTAATGAAATCTTCTGCAAACAATCAGAGAGATTAAAACTGTTTATGAACACCAAACAAAAAGCAAAATATAAAGAAAAGTGAACATGTGACCATAGGCACCTGAGGGAAGTGGGTGGTTTTGCTAGCTCCTCTTTTAATAGCTGTCTGAAAGCTAAACTAACTAAAGCTAACTATTTTTTATCATTTAGTTTGAGCAGTAGTAGGTTGACAGCATTAAAATTACATTTACACCAAATATCTACAAAACGAAAACTTCATAAATGAAAAACATTGATTTCATTAAAACTTAATGAACTTACTTTTCTGACATAATGTGACATGCACTGGCGAATAACAAATGTAATCCCAACAGCTCTAAAATAACACTGTTATTGGTTTATCAACGTGTATTTGGGTAAAGACATGGTTTGGAAGATAGATTTTTAATTTACAACACAGTATAATCAAAATATACTGTATATAACAAAGGTCAAAGGCAGATTATTGTCACAGAGATTTATCTTTGTGCCAATCCTAAAAATAGATCCTGTTCAACTGTTGAAACAAGTAAACCATACCTGGTACACTGTAAAAAAAAAAAAAAAAACAACCTATAGAATCTACTCAATAAAATTAGGTAACAATTGCACTCAGTTTGTTTGGGTAGATTCCATCCTATATATTTGAGTAATACCTGAGTAATACCTCAAATTAACAGCTATGACAAACTAAGAAAAAATTAGGTAAAGTCTACACAGCAAAAAGCCCAGTGCTAAATGAACTCTCCCGGGAGTTAACTCTCGTGCCGATATCCTCGCAAAACATTTTGCAGTGTTTACATTAGAGCTGCACCATTAATTTTTAAAATGTCGTGCTCTTGATTCAAACACCCACGCAATGTTATTCCTGAATGACAACGATTTAGATATGTCTATTAGGACTGTTTCACATCGTGAGTGTCAGTGGAGCGTGAGAACGTGAGCACGTTTTGTCGCTGCCCATGTTAATGAATCAAAGAGTCGGGGTAAATGTGAACTCAAAAAGAGCAACACAAACAGTCTTTTCAACCACAAATTATAGTAATTATTTCTGTGTTACAGACATTTAAATAATAGAAGTACTGGGATAAAAGTTTATAGTTTGGTATAAACACTTTGTCCACAGCAGCGATTAAAACAAAAGTGTAACACTTATGCATGTATTGTAACGCTTATCCTCCTCCGCCAGGAGGTGGCGACAACTGCCCGTTTAAAAAAAGTATGTCACTGAATCATTCATTCAGGAGATTTCAATAGTCAAACAAGTCTTAATGAAGTAAATTATGTTAGTAAATTACGTTATTTTGTTTAGTTTTCTAATCATTTTTTTTTCCAGAATCGTGAGAGAATCATGGTCTCCAATTTATTAAAAACAACTTTAATTCTCAATTTATCCACAATCATGAAGCTCTTGTTTAAATGTTTATTACTGCATATAATTCATTGAAATGAATTTCATAAAGTTCAAAATACACCTTTCAATTGAATAAAAGACTATTTTCCCTATATATTTCATCACTGAGGATTTCTTAAGAAAAGTTTAAAAATCTCGCCTCGTCTCGTTCTCGTGAACCCAGTCTCATGTCTCGTCACACCCCTAGTAAGTCACCATTATAGTGGACAGTGTTTGTCTTAGTTGGGCTCTTTACTTTACCCTTAACTTTTTAATATTAGATTTTATTTGTCTGTTGTAATTGAGTTATAACAACCAGAAGAAAGTATGTGGTGTTGAATATGCTTTGACATTATCATTATGTAGTGATCTGAATAACTGAGTTAAGTTTTCTTTATTGATTATGTCAGTATAATCAGACAGATGTTGTTGAAACTTATTTTGACCAAAATAGTTTGTTTAGATACACAGACATCAAAAATCAGCATGAGAATCACAACAACGATGACCATCAAAAACGTATGTTGTAGCCAATCAAAACTTATTCATGACGCCCATCATGCATTGCATGAATAAATTATGAGCTGAATTGTCTTTGTAGTTTCTTTTATTCTATTTTCTTTTATTTTTACTGCTTTTATGTGACTGTTTTAGTTGCTTTTTCCATGTTGTTAGAGTTGATCTGTTTCTGAATATGCTGTTTGTCACCATAGTTAAGATTCATATGCTGATTCCTGATGTCTGTGTGTGCCTAAATGAAAAACATTTTTTACAAGTTTTTTGATCGGAGATGAGTGTAAGAAATCCATTCAAAATGTATAGAAAATACAGGCTTTTAAACCACAAGGCAGTTGTAGCCAATAAAGAAAATGTAATTTAAAAACTAGACTCTAAATGACTTCAGTGGCTCAAATTATTATTATTATTTTTTTTTTTAAACAAACAGAATTATCATCACCAGCAGACGATTTTTGTTCTTTGGCTTGTCTGGCTGTTTTAATTCAGTTCCAACAACTAAACAAAAACTAATACTAAAAAACTAAGGGTCAAGAGCCCAACTAATGCTAACACTGACCACTATAATGGTGACGTAAAAATTTTGAATTCTCCTTTTGGTGATTCTGCTTATTAACATCAGGTGTCTTTAATAATGGTCAATCATCACTGAATGAATCACTTAATTACCTCATTAACTTTAACACTGCTTCATTGTTCATTTTAACATGCTTGAGTATGGACTCAAACCCCTGGGAGGGTTCATTTAACACTGGGCTTTTTGCTGCGTAGACTTTACCTACTTTTTTTTTTTTTTGGTTTGTCATAGCTGTTAATTTGAGGTATTCTTTACTCAAATAGATAGGATAGAATCCACCCAAACAAATTGAGTGCAATTGTTACCTAATTTTATTGAGTAGATTCTATAGGTTGTTTTTTACAGTGTACATCCAAAGTGCTTGTTGCTTCTTTCCATGGATTCAAGAAAAAAAAATCAGCCCCATCATGGAGCTTATTTTACTATTGACCCCAAGAGGTTAACAACACAGAAGAAAAAACAACACTGTAGTGTTTTGTCACTATACACCACTTTTTGTTGGAAAACGTAGCTTATTGCTTGGAAAACTTGAATTTGAAAAACAGCTTTTAGTATTCCGACTACTTCCTAACCACTGAAATATCATTCAGACGAGCAGCACATGACTCTCCCTAAAGGGGTAATTTCACATGGGTCAAGAATCAGACTGCACACCTCAAACCTCACATTATCAGCAATGACAGAACTAACCTGACCCTGGTCCTGTATGAAAGGGGAATGTCCATTCAAACCAAAAGTTAATTAAAAGGAAGTGGTCAGGTTCTGGATATGAGTGTGTGGGCGTCTAGAAACCAGCTTACATGTAAGAAGGAGTGCACAGGAGGACATAGGCATACATGTTTAGTACTACTTGATGGTATAACAGAGCTCCAACATCAGCAACAGTCAGTACATATCAGAGCATATAAAACGAAAACTGGAATAGATTGAACATAATAGGATCACTTCAAAATGAAATTCCTCTGTGCTCTCTGGCTTTGGATGTTTCTGTCAGGTAAGTTGTCTACAGATGTATGATAGAAACTATAGTGAATATGAGACCCTGGACCTCAAAACCAGTCATACGGGTCAATTTTTTGAAATTGAGATTTATACATCATCTGAAAGCTGAATATATAAACTTTCCACTGATGTATTGTTAGGATAGGACAATATTTGGCTGAGATACAACTATTTCAAAATCTGGAATACGAGGGTGCAAAAAAATCTAAATATTAAGAAAATGGCCTTTAAAGTTGTCCAACTTAAGTTCTTCGCAATGCATATTACTAATCAAAAATGAATTTTTGACATATTTATGCAGGAAATGTACAAAATATCTTCATGGAACATGATCTTACTCTATAACGATTTTAGGCATATAAGAAAAATAATAATCTTGACGCATACATCGTGTTTTCCGCTTTTGCTACAAATA
Source organism: Cirrhinus mrigala (assembly GCA_036247105.1). NCBI lineage: Eukaryota > Metazoa > Chordata > Actinopteri > Cypriniformes > Cyprinidae > Cirrhinus > Cirrhinus mrigala. The sequence continues at coordinate 6,286,045 of CM070007.1, forward strand.
TACCCATGCTACTTAAGACTGGTTTTGTGGTTCAGGGTCACATGAGAAATTTTCAGTTTGCTGAGCATGATGAAAGCAAATAAGAGCAACAACAAAAACCAGTATGCAAGTTTTTTCACAGACCTCTGCCTTTAAAAGGCCTCATCTTCTTTAACAGGTTTTTAACAGATAATTCAAGGTTATCGTGCTATTAAAGTAACTTAGGCAAGCTAACATTTAGTGCGGAAACAATTTTCACTCAAAAATTGCTAGTGAATATCACAATACGCAACACAAAACGATTTTTGTGAACTTTGTGAAACAACCAACACACTGATTAAAACAACATTTTAAGAGGAAAAACTGAAGTACTATTTTCTTATAAAATATACTCCAATAATCTTTTTTTTAATAAACAGTTAAATAAATAAATGTTTTTTTTGTTGTTGTTGTTTGTTTGTTTTACTTAAAGTCATATTTTAATTCATGTGTTTAATGAGTTCAGCAAACTTATTTAGTTTAATTTCAGTGCCTGAAATTGAACAGTGATTGAATGGCAGTGCATTAAAGACTATATTGCTTGCTTGCGTCTGTACGTTTTGCGATACTTGCAACTAGAGCACATTTTAACATTTTATTGTTAAAACAAGTCGCATTTCAATCAATGTTATTGACATAATAAACATATAAATAATTATGTTAACAAGATAAAAACAATCGGCCCAGGTTAACTATTATAAGTGTTAAAAACTCAAATGGAGAAATTGATTGATTTAAAAAAAAAAAAAAAAAAAAAAAAAAAAAAAGCATATAACCTTAAGCTGATTACAGGAGTTCTATTTATAAAATATTAGTTAATATACAGAGAACTGACATAAATGTGTGTTAGTTAGCAAACAGTTTCTCCACTGATTGTATCTGTCTGTTTACATTTGTGCTATAAATGACCAGGAACACATTTATAGGAAACAAGTACAGTGGTTGTGAAGCATTCACACTTCCTATTGTAACATTATCGGACCGTAAGTACACTAAGTTTAACAGAAAGTTAGTTTTTGCAAATGAATAACTGAAACCCAAGAGTCATGAAGAGGAACTGACTGTACAAACACAATATTTCCAACAAAATCCCCAACCCTAACAAACATATTCCATCTAACAGAATTCAATTCAACTGCTGGTGAAATTTCTAGACAAGGATACAGTGAAGGAAACATCACGATTACATGTTACCACAGCTGGTCTGCAACCAACAGAAAGTATTTCTGCAAAGATCCATGTGGACACAGAGATATTTTAGTCAAATCGGACCAGGCACCAACAGGGAGATACACACTGAAGGATTCCGGAGATGGCACCGTCATCGTGCACATCACTCATCTAAAGGAGTCAGACTCTGGAATTTACTGGTGTGGAGTGGACAGAATTGGTTTAGACACATTTGAGAAAGTCAAACTGACAGTCTTTAAAGGTAAGAATGATGGACATTATTAAGCATTTCACTATACTGCCAATGAAGGGCTGCAGTCCCACTGTGTTGTTTCATACTAAATGAATAAATAAGAAGTGTTTTAGAGCTATTCTTTAGGCTGACTAAAGAATAGCTCTGAAACAGACATGTCTTTGAAATTACTTTAACACTTATAAATAGCCAACACTGGAAATGTGGATAAAGCGACTCATTACAGGACGACGGAAACACAAACAAGCGCTGAAATGCACTTGACTAAACCGAGACACTCCGTTTTCGTATCTTCAACTACTAAGGGCAGCACACTGTCACGGACATCAACAGGTAGTCAAACGTCTTATTTTAATGCCTGCATTCTAACGTAAGGGTTAACTGATGTTGTTATGCCCTCATTTTTTAAGGTTTTGTCAAAGTATCTGGTCCAGCAGGCAAAACAACAGGCAAGTTACAACCTCTGCTTTGACATTTTACATATATTATGCAATCTCAATCAAAAATAGTATGACCCAATTGGTCTTTATATAATATACAGGTGCTGAACACAGAATCACATCCTCATCTACCCATAATATATTCCCAGTGCCTTTATATTATATTCCTTACGCTGCTGCTGGTCTGGCCATCCTGGTGATCATATGTGTACTTGGACTGGTCACTGTCTGTCAGTGCAGAAAGAGAGTCAAAAAATCAAGTGTGTGAACATTTAAATAATACATGCAAAAAAATAAAAGTTTTTTATATTATGAATGTGTTGCAAATTGTACATTAAAAAAAAAAAACTGTATTCTAATGTTTTCAGGATGTGTTACTGCAAGATCTATATACAACTCCCATCACAGCGGGGAGGTGAGTGGAGCACAGGAACATCATTATAAGATCTGAGCCACCATAATTACACAATTTTTGCTTGCTTTGTAATTAACTTCATCAGCTTATTAGCAACAGAATGATGTGCTATGTCTTGTATTTAGGCTAATGGGGTTTATCGGAACGCTACTGATGACAGACCCTACGCCACTATAAAGAAATCCAGTACTATGGCTAAGGAAGAGAGTCAACCAGACCAAATCTACCAAAACCTACACTTCAACACTACCCAGGGAGAAGCTATCTATGGCAATCTTTAAAAAAAAAAAAATCTATATATATATATATACATTCCACTATTTTGACTTGAAAATATAATCACGCCATTATTTGTAAATAGATATCGCTTTTGCATGTAAAGTTTGCATCTGAAACAACAATGAAGGGCTGCACTACTTCTAGCTTGTTTCATTTTCAAGTTTCTGACAGAGCTATTTAATCTAAAGACTCATGCACTTAATTGGTTGAAGCAGTTCCTGAGTTTAAAATAAGACTCAAAAGTAGTCCTTACTATCTAAAAAGTGTTATGACTCCTTTAGTAGACCTTAAGTTATAGTTAAGTATTCTTAGTTAACTGCAGTGTATGCTAGACCCAGGCTCTCTTCATCAGGCTTCATATATTTACTGTAGGTCTTCGCCATCATGGCAGAAATAACATCTGGATACGTAAGGTGGTGTCATTCCCAACATATCACCAATAAGAAACATACCCTGTATTCAAACAAAAATAAGATAATTGATAAATGCAAACCATTTGTTTTACTGCAACCAAGTCTTTCTCTCTCGGAACAACGGGCACCAATGTTTATAATAAAATTACAACTGTGAATAAAACATGATTTCAAGTTAACTTTAAGATCCATGTATTAGTCGTAGACTCACTCATCTTACTGCAATAATTTGAATCACGACTGTGAATTTGAATCACGACTATCAAATGTGCTTGAAGACAAACCAAAACTTTGGTCTCTAATTCAGTAACATTTATGCTTGGAAAAAAAATAAAAAATGTAACCGAACATGGTCAGTTCTAGAAACACAGCATGCACATGTAAGTAATTTCCTTTATTGATGAAAGGGGATGAAATACTGACCAGGATTTGCTTATTTAGAAAAAAAAAAAAAAAAAAAAAACTTACAGATTCACCTTGTGCTCCAAATGCTATATATTTTGCTGTCCAGTTAGCTGAAAAAAAGCTATATGTCAAACATACTGAGATTCATATTTAGATGTAGGCTAAAAAAATCACATAGGAGTAAAATAAATTAAAATATGGTTACTTATCAGCAACTTACAACATTTCAAGAAAACAATGACAGCAATACAGGCCTCATACAATAAGACGTTTGCAGCAAACAAACATTTCATGAATTTTCAACGAAAGTTTGTGATTTTTTTTTTTTTTTTTTTTTTTTTTTTTCACTCCCATTGCTACGTACAGTATTTGCATACGGTTAAAGGTCGCCTTCATTCTTCTCACGGTTCTCTCTAAAAATTAATGAATTAACTCCTTCACTTGTGATGCCTTGTCAGCTGGTCAACTTACCTCAATATTTAACCATCGACATAGCATTCAAAGAACTCACCATTCCGTGATGCAACTTAAGAAACATATATTTTAACATGATATTGAACAATTTCCGAAACGATATTGTGTTTTACGGAACTCAAAACCGGTCATTTTAAACAGAAAAACTGTTCCTCATGCCGGAGATGTATGGACAGACGTTTGCGCACTTTCAGTCAGCAAGTTATAAATCGAGACTGCTTTAACTCCCCCTAGTGGTTGAGTTTAGAGTAGAGCAGTCATAACCTCACTATCTGAGTTTAACGGCGAGAAAAGGATGAAAGATGATGGGTCATAAGCTTTTTTGTTTTCATTATGAATTAAAATAAAAACATGTGCACCTCAGATCGATCCAGCTTTCTTTCCAAAGGAGGCTGGGCTTAGTTACTCACTTTTTACTTTAGTATTATTATAGTAGGTTTATTTTTTTTTAGCAGTTTTCGAAACACTTGTTAACTGCAGTCATGTTAACTGCCCAGTCTTAAAGACAAGACTCTAAAATCACTAAAGTGTTGTTAGGACAGGAAATATGGCAATACATTCTGTAAAGGTGAGTTTTGCCCACAGCAGGTGTCACGGCTCTCACCTTGATCATTTCTGACATGTTTTCATGTTCCTGCAGTGCTTTGGTGTTGATTTAAGTACAGGTAAATAAAAGCATATGTATTTTACTTTGCAAAATTACATTTAAGCTGCAACTTGAATGAGAGAGAGAGAGATTACGAATGCCTCGTGAACCACACTATGTGTTTGCTTGTTTAATTGGCTTTGGTTTACAAGATATGTAAAGCATCAGAGTTTTGCATCAGAGATCCTTAATAAACAATGCACACTCAAAAACATGATTAATACTACAGCAAGAAAAGGTCTTCTTATGGTCTGGATCTATATAGATCAGTCCAGATCATTTGATGCTGCTATAAATCACAGATAAATCCTCTTGGCTTGCAGCAGGTCTGCAAAAATGAAAAATACATAAATATAGAGTGAGATCATCACATAGCATGAAACTTGAAGCCAAACAGACTTTTAAAGGTGTTGTGCAAGGACCGGCCTTTAATGCATGTCATGGACTCGATTCATTTAACAAAAGTGTGATCTATTGGTTTATCATATATTTTATGGTGCTGTTTTCTATAAGAAGCAATTTGCAATGACACTGACTTATGATTTATGGCTAAGACAGGATGAATAATGTTGTCTCACTTGGCTTCAGAAGCAAGATGGTGAATTGTAATGCTGGCGTATTCAATCTCCTCTGCAGGTTTCTTTATGTCTGTATCTCTATCATCTTGGACTGAAGCATTTTCACCATCTCTGGATTCAGACGTCTGCAACAGAATCACTGAGGCATAAATTGGTACTTCTTTTGTGATTTTACTGGAATCCATGAACATTCAGCTCTTCACAGCTGAAATATTTAAAAGTTTATAGTTAACATGCTACCTACAGAAATTCATTTAAATTAGTGTCATTTCATGAGATGTTACCATTTATGCACTTATAAATAGGCATTAATATCTTGATATTTTGCGAAATTTGAAACGTGTATAAAAAACAATATTGAGTAAATATTAGACAAAGCTTTTGTGACATTTTATGAGCTGCAGATACCTCTGAAGGTTAAATCCACCTGTTAGAATAGGCTGGAAATGTCAGTACAGTGACATTAGATCTATAAAGTCTATGCTTTTGCCAAGACATTATCATATTTCTTCAGATTTTTTACAGTGTAGAATCCAAGTGAATTGCCCACCTTTTTTTGCTCAGTGTCCTTAAAGTCATTATGTCTTCTCTTACTCCTGATGTTACATATATGAGGACAAATGCATATATATAAAAGTTGTTAAAACTGTTAAAGACTGTAAAAGGTAGATTGCCAATATATATCCAATATATATATATATATATATATATATATATATATATAATAACATTTGTAGATAAACAATGTTACTTTAAAGCAGTTAATGTTTTTTATTTCCTTTGCTCAGAACTGAAAATACCTGAAAAGACAGGATTTGTGATTTAGTAAAATTATAAAATCCAGTCCAGTTTGTAAACGTTTTTTTTAATTTATTTATTTTATTTTATATTCTGCCCGCTAACCTTTTGTGCACAATGATGATGATGAGAAACAAAAGCCCAAATCCAGCTACAACTGCAGCAGTGACACAGACAGCAATGATAAACAAACTATTCAAAACACCTAAGAGGAAAGGCAATGACAAGATAGTTTATTTTGTAAGTCTTTACACACAGGGTAATAAATGTAGGGAGTGGATAGACTTCAACCTTTACACAAGACGAGCACAGGAGTGTGTGTTTATAGAAAATACCTTTGACAGTGATTGAAACAGACGCTGATCTCTGAGATCCATATTTATTCTGAGCCTCACAATAGTAGAGTCCACTGTGACTGGAGTTAATTCTGGAGATGCTGAAACTCTGTCCAGATCCAACAGCTGATGTTTGATTCTCCTTAAACCAGCTGAAGTTCAGAGCAGGAGGGTTTGAATCACTGCTGCAGATCAGAGTCACTGAATCTCCCTCCACTATTTCAGCAGATGGACTGATGGACACTAAAATGTTTTCTGGGGGATCTAGAAGTAAATCAGCATGGTTTTATTTTTTTGTTGTCTTATTTTCTGTTCTCAATAAGAGCTTCTGTAGACATATGACAGAGATGAAGACGCACTGGTCAGTAATGCATGAAGCTGATAATGCTGTTTGTGGAGTTGTTTAGTCATTCTCTGCTGAGACTCTAACTCTGCTTCAGTGTTACTTTAACACTATGTAGAGTGTAGAGTTGATTTAGTACATGTGGATAGTATATGTGTGTAGTATATGTATATTCATCAACATGTAGACACCAGACTTCTGCATCAAGGCTTTGAATGGCTATCAGTGGAGAAAGACGTTCTTTGTAGACAGATGTTGTAGTTACAGCATTGACCAGCAGGGGCTCATGTACAAAATCCCTTGGATTCACAGACAGAAAGCTTTACTGATTGATTTTTTGGTTGAAAACCAGTTATATGTAGCTATGTGACAAATACCCAGTCCATGGTATTTATACTTGATATGTTGTTTGATATCAGTTTTCATTGTTCAAGCGTATAAATATCTACTCACACATGACAGTGATGTTGACAGCAGGAGAGGGCAGATGTTCATGTCCTCTGACGGCGCAGCTGTAACTGCCAGAATCACTGCGCTCTGACTGAAGCTGAAGTGTTTCGCTGTGAATGTTTAAAGGCTGTCCATTTTTATACCAGATGAATCTGTCTGTCAGATTACATGTCGTTTCACAGGTCAGATTGACTGTTTGTTTCTCCAGCACCAGTTGTGGTGCATTTACCTGAAGATCTGAAAGAGAAAACACATCTTTATAACCATGTCCAAGAAATGAAATTATTAATAGAAATGAAGTGAATTACCAGAAACGTTAAGTTGAATTCCTGATTGACCAATCCATCTTTCTTCTTTTTTTGTAGTTACTAATCTGAAACAATATGCTCTCTCATCATCTTCATTGATGTTGTGGAGTCTAAGAATGGCAGTTTTGTTTTCTCTGCCTTCAATGTATTCAACCCTGCCTCTATACTCGGGGTATTCTTTTAAACTTTTGATATCCTCTGGATTGTTCTGTTTCTCACACATTATCCAAAATGTATCATTGAGTATAAGCCCTTGAGGGTATGTATATGAGCATGACATGTTTACTGTGGATCCTTTAGGAGCACATATTGATTTAACCTCATAATTCACATTCCATTTTTGTCCAAAAACTCCTAAAACACAAAACAGATCAGTTGTGAAGCTTGAGTTTTTGCAGATGTAACTAAATAATACCAATCAGTTGTTGAGAAGCATTTTAAAAGCCCTGCAGATGAGTATGAACGTTGCAAAAAAGCACAAATTATCAGGAGGACACAAAACAAGAAGCACCAACATGCAGAGCAAAATATAAAATCCAACTAAATCTAAGACACCGTTACACAAGCTGACATAATCATTTAATTAATACATTTTACCAGTTCAACCACACATCAGCAGCTTGCTTTAGTTGGGCTCTTGACTCTTTTGGGCTCTTTTTTTTTTTTTTATTTATTTATTTATTTTTTAATCAAAGCAATTTATTGCTCCTGAACAACTGCAGTGTTTTTTTCACAGCAAGCATTTCTGTGTTCTTGATGTAACAGACAGAAGCAGCCAACATTTGTGCATTTCGAAGTAGCAGATGAGTTTACACTTTCTGTCTGTAACTAATGATGCACAATCATCATGAAGTGGTCTCTCTTTGACTTATGGACATTTACTGCATTCACCTTAAAAAAAAAAAAAAAAATAAATAAATAATAGTAATAAAATTGATTGTAATCTTGCCAGCTCATGATGATTATCTCATTCTATGAAAATAGTTAACAGCTGCTCATTGACAAACACTGATCTCTCTGCTTTTCAACACCACTTAAATTACTAGAGAGAGATCTGACACAGGAAGTCAAAGGTCAAGAGCCCAACTAAGGCAAACACTGATCTCCCTGATGGTGGCATCATTTTAACCAATAAAACATCAACATCTGACTCTATGTAATTCTCAATAACTATAAATAATTAGTGCTGTTCATCACTAATGCACAATCATCATTTAATTAGTCACTTAATTATCTCTTTAACTCTTTGAAAGTCCCACCTCTGCTCAACTGTTTAAAAAAAATAGGACTCAACACTGGACTCGGACTGGACTCAGCAGTAGAATATTCTGGGAACTAAAATAAAACTTGCCACTGAAAACATTACCAGAACATGATGGCATAATGTTCTCGGAACATTTGTAGAACAACAAACTGTTAGCTGGGTATGAACATGCAAAGTGATTGACAAGCTGGGAGCCTTTCTAATTAGCTAAAAATGTCAAAAATGTCAGGCTGCCTAAATAGGCTGCTTAAGCATTAATGACATTTTATGTGTGCTATTGCAAAAAACATTTTAAAAGTGATGCTGTAACAACTGTAACTCACCAGAAATCATGAGCAGAAAAATGAGAGGAAGAGAAAGAGTCATTCTGATCTTCACCACCACTGCAATCTTCACATCCACAACAAATGAGATTACTTAACAGTCATTAGGTACACTATGCAGGATGGTAACAATCACTGTTGGTCTATGTTAGTGAAGTTATGCACATTAGTATGATAAAATATTATTATTGTTAACAGCAGGTCATTTATCCTTAATCAAATCATTTATTTGTTCTATTTCATTTGTTGTCTAACAGAGGTTTATGTGTTGCTCTATTAAAGAGTTTGATTATATCAGATCATGTCTGTCAGAGATCTTTAGAGACTTCATAAAAAACAGTGATCAGACAATATTGAAATTGTGTTTTGTAGTTAAAGTCTAGCATCTAAAAATAGTTTGTTTTCATCTACAAAGAATATTTCTTTATTCTTCACATATTTAGATTAATTCACATGTAAAATGTACAAGCTCTTTAAATAAAATGTAAAAATTGTAATACCTTGTTCGCAGTGGCTTTCATCAGTGGTACACAACCAGGAAATGTTCAGTTTAGAACTTGTTACACAAGTTAAGAATATCAAGGATTATAATAACTTCCAGTTTCTAGGCAAATGTGTTTTGTATGTAATTCAGCTGAAATAAAAACTTCTCCATATTCATAAAATGACCTACTTTATTGCAAATGTCAATTCAAATGTCAATTTTTATTTGTAAGGCATTTCACAATCATTTTAAAGAAGCTTTTCATTTATGTTAGTGTATAAATGTTTTTAGGCCAAATAGTGAACAGGAATCTAAGATTCAAGCAGGAGATTTTTAGGTGCATGCATTAAAGGATGAGCTCACTTCCAGAATGAAAATTTTCTGATCATTTACTCACCCCCATGCCATCAAGGATGTGTATGTCTTTCTTTCTTCAGTCAAAAAGAAATTAAGGTTTTTGTTTAAAAAAAAAAAAAAAACATACAGGATTTCTCTTAATATAGTGGACTTTAGTGGGGATCAACAGGTTGAAGGTCCAAATTGCAGTTTCAATGCAGCTTCAAAGGGTTCTAAATGATCCCAGCCAAGGGATCTTATCTAGTGAAACGATCTGTTATTTTCTGAGAAAAAAAAAAAAAAATTATATATATTATATATATATATATACACATTAAAATATTTTTTAACTACAGATGCTCACCTTGCATTAGCTCAGCCTCATGCATTATGTAATCGCGCATGAGTGACATAGGCAGAAGTAGGTCACTGGGAGCACATGGGGAGGAAAACAAACACACTGACAATCCATGGGCATGACATAAAGCTATTTTCATTCAGTTCGATGTAAAAGCAATTAGGCTACATATGTCTTGCATCCTTTAATGTTAGTGAACACTGCAAATAAATTGGTTACAAAACAATACCCACGTTTAGAGATAGCATAGATTTATAAAGGTGTTACTAAACAAGGGTAAATATCAGGTTTGAGCTATTTTTATTTATTTATTTTATTTATTTATTTATTTATTTTATTCTTTTTTTTAATGTAGTCAATTTTCATTACTAAAACATCTAATTACCAGATTTTCATTGTCCTACCTATAATTCATGTGGCTGGACAAAGAAAATTCTTTCTAATTTTTCTTAGTATTTCCAACTTGCTGTCAAACAACAGAAGCCTTTAATGGTTTGTAAAGGATACTCAAAAAAGGCTCGACACGTTCCTGAAATTATGTAAATGATGTTGGGTAGAAGCACATTGGTAAAAAGCCATTTTGTTTGTGTGAGACTCGCATATCCTAGAGGACAAAATGCAAATACATCTTCCTAGGAAGAAGTGCTAACTAAACAGTAGTTTGCTGTACAGCAGTGGATGGATTAGAGGATCATCACTACAAGTCAAAATGAACATCATCCTTCATCTGACTGGTAAGTAATCTCTCCTAGCTCATGTTACTATACTTACCTTAAACACAAATAGGCCTATTCATTTAGTGAGAACATACAAAATGAGCAAAACTCGTCTAAGCCAATACAGTGCCCTCCACTAATATTGACACTCTTGGTAAATATGAGCAAAGGTGGCTGTGAAAATAAATCTGCATTGTTTATCCTTTTAATCTTTCATTCAAAAAATTCACAAAATTCTAACCTATCATTGAAGTAAAACAATGGAAAGCAGGGGGGAAATCTCATTATGAAATAAATGTTTTTCTCTACTTCATGTTGACCACAATTATTGGCAACCAATTATTGAAACGTCCTTTATTCAAGATAACAGCTCTGAGTTTTCTTCTTTAATGCCTGAAAAGTTTGGAGAACACCTGACAAGCGATCAGAGACCATTCCCTCATACAGAATCTCTTCAGATCCTTCAGTTTACCAGCTCCATGCTGGTGCTTCTTCTCTTCAGTTCACCTCACGCATTTTCTACAGGGTTCAGTTCAGGCAACTGGGATGGCCATGGCAGAAGCTTCATTTTATGCTCAGTGACACATTTTTGTGTTAATTTTGATGTTTGATTTGGATTATTGTCCTGATGGAAGATCCAACCACAGCTCATTATAGAACTTCTAACAGATGCAGTCAGATTTAGATATTTTATCTGTTGGTATTTGCTAGAATCCATGATGCCATGTATCTGAACAAGATGTCCAGGACCTCTGGCAGGAAAATAAGCCCACAACATGAGAGATCCAGCAGATCCAGAACCCATCTGGTGGGTTTGCTGCCAGAAAGCTCTTTTTTTAGTTTCATCTGACCACAGAAGCCAGTCCCATTTGAAATTCAAGTCGTGTCTGACAACTGAATATACTGGAGTTTGTTTTTGGATGAGCAAGGAGGATTTTTCTTAAAACCCTCCTGAACAACATGTGGTGATGTTGGGGCTGTTTAAATGATTTTTTTTTTTTAGTCTTTTGACCCCAAGACTCAACTAATCTCTGCAGTTCTCCTGCTGTGATACTTGGAGAGTCTTTGGACACTTGAACTGTCCTCCTCACCATCCATTAGGACGATATAGACACACATCCTTTTCCAGGCAGATTTGTAACAACTTTAGTTGATTGGAATTCTTAATTATTGTCCTAATGATGGAAATTGGGATTTTCAATGCTTTAGCTCTTTTCTTACAGCCACTTTCTATTTTGTGAAGCTCAACAATCTTGTTCTGCACATCAGAACTATATTATTTGGTTTTATTCCTTGTGATGGATGGTTAAGGGAATTTGGCCTTTGTGCTCCTCATATTTATAATCCTGTGAAACAGGAAGTCATGGCTGGACAATATCATACTCCTAGTCATTCTAGTGTGCTAAATAAATGCAAATATGAATGGGAATATACTTCAGAGATATTTTACTCATTATAATTTCTCAGGGTGTCAATAATTGTGCCCACCATGCATTGGAGAAAAACATTTATTTCATAATGTAAGTTTCCCCCCACTTTTAATTGTTTTACTTCAATGAAAGGTTAGCATTTTGTGAATTTTTTGAATGTAAGATCAAAAAGATAAACAAAGCAGATTTATTTTCATAGCCGTCTTTGCTCATATTTACCAAGGGTGCCAATATTAGTGGAGGGCACTGTAGCTTTGTTGCGCTTTGAACGACTCGAATTAAAGTCTTTTGTCTTTTTGCCAAACATGTCCATCTCTCTCTTCCACTTTGCTTCTTGTTGATTCTCTAAACTGGCATGTCTGAATGAAAGCAAAAATCCCTTTTTTAAATGAGAATAATGGTTAGTTATCGTGGAAATAATGAATTAACAAAGAAACTCACGACATATTCTTGTGCACTTTAGCAAGAATTTGTTTTTATTGTTTTCCAAAAACTTTCAAGTAGTATTTTACTGTAATAATTTTCTAATTAAAAACATACTGTGATGTATAAGTGATGTATTAACTGATGGATTTATGTCTCTAGCCCTGGAGGTGATGATAATCATAAGTAATGTAGCGATCAGCAAATCGCAAGAACACTGGTACTGCTCTCCTCTGGCAAATACAAGCTCCTGCACAAATTCTTTTAGGTACATGGACTGTCATGGACAAAATGTGTCTTGCGTGGCCTATTCCTGCATCCCTCAAAGTGCCGGCTGCTCCTGCATGATCGGATCCTACAAATGCAGCAGCGACTGCAGCTATGAAACTTTTCCAGATGTCTGTAGATGTGATGCAGATACTTGCAGCTGCCTCAACGGTGTGTACAGCACTATCCTGCATATGTATAGTTTGTACAGTTTTTATTCACATGCGTCCTCATAATTTATCACAGTTCTTTCCTTCTAGCTATCATAAGCGCTCCAAACGGCATGCAAGGGGTATGTGTGAATGAGTTACTAAAAGATTGTTTTTACTCTATAAGTGTTATACAGTCATTATTCATTCATATAATTTCTTCTTCTTCTTCTTCTTTCTTTTGCTGCAGGAAACTGCAGAAAACATCATGAATTTGGTTGACCAGATCGCAAATATGACAGGTCTGATGTCTATGGAAGTAAGTAATGTTAAGTTGTAAAGTTGTAAAGTTTCTTTACTATTTCAAATATTTTCCATGATTATAAAGTCAAGGGATGGGTTTGTCATTGTATTTTGAGAATGACCCATAGATTTGATATTATTCTTTTGCCATTGAAATCATTTGCATTTTACAGAAGTATCTCTTCTGGTATTTGATTAGGCAGCAGAAAAATATTTGAAGATTGTTGATGCCACCCAGGTAAAGGTTTCAGCGTTGGTCAGTGCTGAAGATACAAGTAAACTGGTGTCATATGGAAACAGTTATCTGAACGCCTTTGAAAGCCTGGTGTCTGCACTGGTGATGCCAACAGAAACATACACCTTGCAGAACATTAGTCTCAGCAATACAGGTAAAAGGCCCTGTTTGTATTTGTGGTTATTTTCCAGGAGTCATAGTCAAATAAGTTCTTCTCCAGACGTTTTTGCTTACTACTGAAAGTAGTTCGGCACTATATTCATGTCTGTAGTATCACACGCTCCTGTAACAATAGTCCAACTGAAGCGGTGAGTGGAGATGAACCCAAGTGCAGTTTATTGTAATCCAAACATGAAATCCAAACAAACAACAATCCCACAAATACTTGATGACTTGACTTGACTTGACTTGACTTGACTTGACTTGACTTGACTTGACTTGACTCAGACTTGACAGATACAGACTTGGCATGAAAACAGGCATGAACAAGAACAAGAACAAGAACAGCAGGTTACACTTTAATACACACCAGGAACAAAGCGAACATGAGGGCTACTTATACCAAACAATGAGGAGCACATGACACAAACCAACCAAAGAGCAAACAGACACATGACAAGAATAACCAATCAGAACATGAAACATAGAACAGAGGAACCAATGGCAGGAATACAAGAGGGCAAACCTAAAGTCAGTCTTTGCAACAAGGGGGAACAACACTCTGAACAGAAAAAAAAAATGCGTACAAAGCTGAACCCCGCCCCCACCTCGGTTACTCGGACCACATCTCTGTTATGCTAATCCCAGCATACAGACCACTTCTCAAACTTACCAAACCGGTTCAAAAACAGATCACAGTATGGCCAGATGATGCCACCTCAAAACTACAGGACTGCTTTCAGTACGCAGACTGGAACATGTTCAGAGAGGCGGCCACCTACAACAACCACACAGACCTGCATGAGTACACTGAAACTGTGACTGCTTACATCAAAAAGTGCATTGATGATGTGACAGTCACCAAGACCATCACCACACGTGCAAACCAGAAGCCTTGGATGACAGCAGAGGTTCGTGGCCTGCTAAAGACCAGAGATGATGCATTCAGATCAGGAGACAAAGCAGCCCCAAAAACAGCGAGAGCCAATCTGTCCCGTGGCATCAAGCAAGCAAAACACTTGTATGCACAAAAAAATAAATAATCACTTTACTGACAGCAAAGACACATGGAGTCTGTGGCAAGCCATTCAGACCATCACTGATGACAAGCCCCAGCCACAGGCCTGCGATGACGACACATCCCTCCCAGACGCACTCAATGAGTTCTATGCACGGTTTGATATACAGAATGACACACCTGCACAAAAACTACCCACACCTCCCAACAACCAGGCAGTCTGTCTGTCTCCAGCCGACGTAAGGAAGACTCTATCCAGGGTTAACCCACGCAAGGCTGCGGGTCCTGACAACATACCAGGCCGTGTACTGAGGGACTGTGCTGCACAGCTGACGGATGTCCTAACAGATATCTTCAACACCTTGCTGAGCCAGGCAGTCGTCCCCACGTGTCTCAAATACACCACTATAATTCCAGGACCAAAGAAGTCCCCTGTGTCCTGTCTGAACGATTACCGTCCCATAGCACTGACTCCAATCATGATGAAGTGCTTTGAGAGGTTAGTTATGCACAGTATCAAAACCAGCCTCCACAACACACTCGATCCGCTCCACTTTGCATACCATCCAAACCGCTCCACAGACGATGCCATTTCCTCTACCCTACACCTAGCTCTTATTCACTTAGAAAACAAAGACTCTTATGTTAGAATGCTGTTCATTGACTTCAGCTCAGCATTCAACACAATAATCCCACAACAGCTCATCAACAAACGAAACCTTTTGGGCCTTAACACCTCCCTCTGTAATTGGATCTTGGACTTTTTAACCGGAAGACCTCAGTCAGTCCATGTTGGCCACAACACCTCGAGCACTACCACACTGAGCACAGGTGCCCCACAGGGCTGTGTGCTCAGCTCACTGCTCTTTACGCTGCTGACCCACGACTGCACTGCAAAGTTCAGCTCCAACCAAGTTTGCTGATGACACAACGGTGGTAGGTCTCATCAGCAACAACGATGAAACACACTACAGAGAGGAAGTGGCTCAGCTGGCTGAATGGTGTGGCACTAACAACCTGTCCCTCAATGTGAGTAAGACAAAGGAGGTTGTGATGGACTACCGGAGGAACTCTGTTGACCACCACCCACTGACCATCGATAGCTCGGCTGTGGAGAGAGTCAGCAGCACTAAATTCCTGGTGGTGCACATCACAGAGGATCTCACCTGGACCACCAACACCATGTCACTGTCCAAGACACTTTCTCCGCCGACTGAAAAGGCCAAGTCTCCCTTCACCCATCCTCACCACATTCTACAGGGGAACCATTGGGAGTGTGCTGACCAGCTGCATCACTGTCTGGTACGGGTGCAGTGCTGCTGAACCCAAGACCCTACAATAGACAGTGAACACAGCTGCAAAGATCATCGGTACCCCTCTCCCCTTCCTTCTGGGCATTTTCCTTGCACGATGCTCCGGTAAAGCCACCAGTATTGTGAAGGACCCCACCCACCCCTTCCATCATCTCTTCCAGCTCCTGCCATCAGGAAGACGCTACAGGAGCAGCAGAGCCCGCTCTGCAAGACTGCTCAACAGCTTTTTCCCCCAGGCTGTGAGAGCCCTTAATTCTAACTCACCCCCTCTAAAAACTTATCCACAATATAAAATGTTGAAAAACTCAAAACACGGTGCAATTCTGAGTGTGCTACACACAGGTGAGTGGGCTGGACAAATCACCTGTAGTAACGCATTCTTCATCTCTATATGCACCAGACACTTTCATATAAGCACTACATGTTACACAGAAAACATTGTGCACCTCTGAGTGTGCTACATACAGGTGAGTGGGCTAGACAAACCACCTGTAGAAACACTCATTTCTCTCTATATGCACCAGAATTTCTTATAAACACTCCACGTTACAAGGACCTAAAGGACTTAACAAATTTTTAGTTGTCAGTGCACCACAAATCATATTGCACTATTTGCTTCTTAACCTTTAAATACCTCTTCTGCACATTATCATGCACAGTTATTATGTAAAGTACTTGTCTGGCTTAGGTTATGTGTGTGTATGTATAG
This sequence comes from Cirrhinus mrigala, assembly GCA_036247105.1. NCBI lineage: Eukaryota > Metazoa > Chordata > Actinopteri > Cypriniformes > Cyprinidae > Cirrhinus > Cirrhinus mrigala. Next base: position 6,302,857 of record CM070007.1, read on the forward strand.
TGTGTATGTATATTATTTATAGTATATGTATAGTTACAAGTATAGGTTTAAAAAATTGTTTCTACGTCTAGTGAATGTATGTTCATATTTATGTAGCACCGTGGTCCTGCAAGACACGACATTTCGTTCCACTGTATGTCCACACATGTAGCGGAATGACAATAAAGCTCGACTTGACTTGACTTGACAAGGGAAGCAAGACACAAACAAGGGCCATGGCAAAACTTCAAAATAAAAGACATGAAAACATGAACATGAACAAAACCCAAACCCCACTTTACAGCTCTCTTGTTTCATTATGCATCTGGCAGCATCTTGCGTTTAACTTATTGATTGTGACGAAAATTACCTCAGAAGAAATCTATAACATTGTTGCAGAGAATCTTGTAACATGAAATTACATTTTCAGGTAGCAGTATAGTGCAGGTATCAGATCACTAAGAAACAAACAACAAAAACAAAACAAAACAAACAAAAGAAAAAAAAACATCTGTGAGCTTGTTAATATCAGGAGCATCTGTATTATATATATATAATAGACTCACAAATGCTTTGTACTTGGTCACCTGAGTTGACGCAATCAGCGTGAGGCATGACAGGAGATGTAGTCCGGAGTGTGGTGCAACAGTCAGAGTGTGTGGGTAAGGTGAGAGTGACATCTGGTGGTGAGCGGTCCGCAGAACACCGACCAGATTCGTAACATAGCACCCCCCCAAGGAGCGGCTTCCAGACGCTCCAACAGCAAAACAGTCCTGGGGAGCGGTGGGAGGGCCGGGAGACTGAGGCAGAACTGGCAGGGCGGAAGCCCTCCAGAGCGGAGCTGGAGGCGGAGCAGGAGGTATAGGAGTCCTCCAGGGCGGAGCCGGAGGCGGAGCAGGAGGCGCAGGAGCCCTCCAGGGCGGAGCCGGAGGCGGAACAGGAGACGCAGGAGCCCTCCAGGGTGGAGCCGGAGGCAAGGCAGAGGGCGCAGGAACCCTCCAGGGCGGAGCAGGAGGCGCAGGAGCCCTCCAGGGCGGAGCCAGAGGCGCAGGAGCCCTCCAGGGCGGAGCCGGAGGCAGAGCAGGAGGCGCAGGAGCCCTCCAGGGCGGAGCCGGAGGCAGAGCAGGAGGCGCCGGAGCCCTCCAGGGCGGAGCAGGAGGCGGAGGAGCCCTCCAGGGCGGAGCAGGAGGCGGAGCAGCCCTCCAGGGCGGAACAGGAACCCGTGTAATATACTGGGACCTGGGGAGAACAGGGACAGAGGAGGCAGACAGAAAAAGGGGAGAAGCAGAGAGTGCGCAGGTTGACGCCGCCTCCCTGGGAGGTTCTACAGCGGATGCCGACGCCTCAGGAGGCATGGGCGCAGCTTCTCCGACGGGGAAGGCCTCTGGAGCAAATTTGGGACCGGACGTGACCTCTGGGGCAGACCTGAGACCAGACGTGATCTCAGGGGTGGACTTGTGAACAGACGTGATCTCAGGGGCGGACTTGTGAACAGACGTGATCTCAGGGGCGGACTTGTGAACAGACGTGACCTTCGGAGTGCAGTGTGCGGCCCACATGCTGAGAATAGTGATCGCCATCACACTGGCAGACATGATGTGACAAAGCTCTGGGCGGTCAGACGAGACGTGACTGGACTCTGGGCGCTCAGACGAGACGTGACTTGACTCTGGGCCGTCAGGTGGGACGTGACCTGACTCTGGGCCGTCAGGCGGGACAGGACTTGACTCTGGGCCGTCAGGCGGGACAGCACTTGACTCTGGGCTGTCAGGCGGGACAGGACTTGACTCTGGACCGATAGACGAGACGTGACTTGGTTTGTGGAGTTCAACTGTGACTTGGCTGGGCTCCTGGAGACCAGCTATGACCTTGCTAGGCGCAGGGACGACGGCTGTGACATTACTGGACTTGTGACTTAGGAACGGGAGCTCTGGGGTTTCAGAAGAGACGTGAGGAGGCTCTGGAGCAGCAGCAATCACTTCATTTGGCTCATGAAGATCAGCTGTGGTTTGACTTGGTTCGTGGAGATTGGCTGTGACTTGACTTGATCCGTGGAGATCGGTAGTGAACTGACTTGACTCTTGGAGATCAGCGGTGACTTGAACTGGCTTGTGAAGATCAGTGACGTTGCTTGACTCAGGAAGACCCCCTTGACGTTGCTGGACTTGAAAGCTTGACTGGACTTGGAAGCTACAGCTGTAGCCTGACTTGGCTCTGGAGCAGCGGCTGAAGCTTGACTTGGTTCTGGAGTAACAGCAGCAATTTGACTTGGCTCATGAGGATCTGCTGTAACCTGGCTTGGCTCAAGGAAATTCGCTGTAACGGGACTTGACTCATGAACAACAGCCGTAACATGACTTGACTCGTGGGAAACAGCTGTGACTTGGCCTGTCTCATGGAGAACGACAGCTGTGGTTTGACTTGACTCTGTGTCTTGACTTGACTCTGTGACTTGACTTGACTCTGTGTCTTGACCTGACTTGGAAGCCTGACTAGACCCAGGGGTAGCCGCCGCGGTGTGAAGGAGCGCCACTTTAGCTGCCCATACCGTCCTTAGGGGTGAGTCCAGCACGTGAGCCATCATGACCACAGGCGGCGTCCAAGTGCTGGCCGAGGGTTCTAGGATGGCGGCCATCTTGTGGTACGGCTTGGAGACAACGGCCATCTTGTGAACAGGCTTTGGCGTGATGGCCATCTTTGCGACAGGCTCTGGCGTGGCAGCCGTCTTGTGCAGTGGCTCAGGAAAGATGGCTGTAACTTGACTTGAGACAGAAGCGACAGCTGTAATTTGACTTGACACAGGAACAACAGTTCCGGCTTGATTTGACACAGGAATCACAGTTTTAAATTGACTTGCCTTAAGAGCAGTTCTGACTTGACTTGACGCAGGAAACATAACTCCAGCTTGACCTGACACAGGAACAGCAGCTGTAGCTTGATTTGACACAGGAACAGCAGCCGCAATCTTGCTTGACTCTGGGGTGGCAGCTGTGACTTTACCCGACTCAGGAAACACAGCTGTAACTTGACCTGACTTGAAAACTTGACTTGACTCAGGAAACACAGCAGCAACTTGACTTGACTTGGAAACTTGACCTGACTCAGGAAACGCAGCTGCAACTTGACTGGACTCAGAAACTTGACTTGACTCAGGAAACGCAGCTGCAACTTGATATGGCTTTGGTAGGGCAGCAGTGACGTGATGGAGCCGCCATCTTGTACACGGACTCTGCTGTCGCCGCTACCACGTTAACGAGCTCCGGCGCGGCCGCCATCTTGTGCGCGGGCTCTGCTGATGCCACCATAGCATGAGCGCGCTCCGTCACGGCCGCCATTTCACGAGCGATCCAGGCGGCTAGCGTGTTCGTGGCATCGTGCTCCGGCATGACCGCCAATCTGCGAGTGGGGTGCGCGGCCGTCATTACTGTGTTGTCGCGTGCCTCCGCGACACCCACAGTACACGTTGAGCCCACAGTGAGAAATGCATAGTCCAAAAAATTGACTAGAGACAAACGCGGACCCTCGCGTCTCAGCTGTGAACGGAGGGGCTGGTCCACGCCGTCACAGAATATTTCAATCTTTATACAGTCCGGGAGGGTGGAATAATTTGAGATGGAGAGAAACTCACGGGTGTATTGTTCCAGTGTGTGCGGTCCTTGTTTGATCCCGCAAAGAATCCTGTCTGTGTCCATATCATGTGAATGTCCGGGTAAAAAGCTGCTGGGTCCTGTTGTGACGGATTGTTCTATTACAGAGGCAGGGAGACAAGAGGCGAGCGGATCCAAATGCATGCTTTTATTAAAGGGACGAGACAGATACATGGTCGAAAACAGCCAGGGTCAAAAGAACAGCAAACAGGGATATCAGGGCTAGGCACAAAGAAGTCCGTGAAACAGGCGTGGGTCGAACAGGGGCAAACGTAATCCGTAAGGGGGCGAGACGAGAGAGAAGAATCCGTGACACGAACAATAGTCCAATGGGCAGGCGGCGAGACAGTCGAGACGTGATGGCCAGGCGAGGGAACTAGGAACAAGGAACTAGGAAACGCGAACTATGAATAACACAGCAACAATCCGTGACTTGCATGGGGAAAGACCGGGGCTTTTATAGTGCCGCTGATTGGTCACCTGAGTTGACGCAATCAGCGTGAGGCGTGACAGGAGATGTAGTCCGGAGTGTGGTGCAACAGTCAGAGTGTGTGGGTAAGGTGAGAGTGACATCTGGTGGTGAGCGGTCCGCAGAACACCGACCAGATTCGTAACACCTCTCCTGGATCAAGCTGTGCACTGCATCATATTCTTCTTTGTGGTAATCCAAAGCTTATTCCTCACAGCACATCTTCTTCCACAAACAAAAAGTAGCCAATGAAAAAGTTTAATGAACGTTTTGTTCATTTTGGTGAAGCGTTTCATAAAGCAGTTCGTGGAGAAAGAGAAGACAAGCAGTTGTTGTTTTATGGTGTTATTTTATTGTCTTATTTGTTAGCATAGTGCAATTTGATTAATATGATCTTCTAGTTTACTGTTAGAACTAATGGTCTTCTAGTTCGAAGTACTGCTATGGTTATGAAAATAAGGGTTCCCCTTAATTTCAAATCCCAGTGTTGACAGTGTGCACACTGAGAATCATCATAACCATCTCTCATGGTCTCCAGGTGTTGTGTGCCGTGATCTCAGGCCTTCTGCACTTCCTCTTTCTCTCCGGCTTTGTGTGGATGTTCACTGAACCTGTGATTCTCTTCATCTGTGTGAAGAACCTATCACAGATCAGCTCCAGAGAGAGGGAGTTGCTTAACAGTAGATTCCTGCGTGTGATTGGATATCTGGTTGCTCTGGTTTCGGTGTGCATGTCTGCCAGTCTACATCCTGAAGGCTACGGAAGCAAATAATGAGTTGTTGTTGTTGTTGTTTTAGGTTAATTTGGTTAGAAGGAAACAAAGAGCTCAGGGCTGTTTTTTGCTATATTATAAAATAGCTATATTTGTGACGTCATATTAAAGTTATGCACAAGATTAAAATCTCAAGATTAAAATTTCAACAATCAACATCTGAAATTAATTAAATATTAAATTAATCAAGTTACTATTTATTTTCCTCTAAACAGCTGCTGGATTAAAAATGATAAAGGTTTTATCTGGAGTTTTCTGGGTCCTGTTTGTGTCCTACTAGCAGTAAGTTCTAGATATAAATATCTTTCACATGGACTGTTTTGAAATTGATCATTTTAAATTGTTTTCCTGCAGTTAAACATGATTCTGTACATCAGCATCAGCATCAGCATCAGTCTGATATCAACTCTCAAAAATCTGAATGCTAAAGTTTCACAGATTAAACAAGCCAAGTAACAAACTTTCTAATCACTGCATAAAGAACATATAGACAATGAAGACACGTTAACTCTGTCTCTCTCTCTCTTTCTCTGTTTCTCTGCAGGAGTATGGTGTTTAAAACACTGGCTTGGTTTGTGATTCTTGGTTGCCCCTGGATTCTGGGTTTCTTCACTAATGGCAGTAAGGAGCTGGAGATCCTCTTCCTGATCTTGAACACCCAACAGGGAACCTTGCTTTTCCTGGTCTTTTGTTTCCTCAATAATGAGGTCAGACATTTGTCCATCCCTGCTTAAGAAATAAACCAATAAACCTCCAGAGACCAGTACAGTACAGTACCAGTACAGTAGTTTCTTACCTGTTTATTATAAACAAACTCCATCCTGGTTCATGAGTTTCAGAGGTTAAGCTGATCTCATAAAGTCACTCTTATCTCATTCTTGTCCAGGTCAGGCACCAGTACAGGAAGATCTTCAGAAGTCTTTGCTGTGGATGCAAAAAACACTGAGGACAACAGCATCATGTTTAAGAAGTAAAAAAGTACTGCTGAAGTTCCATTATTATGCAGGTGATGTCATTCTTACAGTAAAATACAGAATCGATGTTTTGGATGCTCCTTTCTGTAAATGGTAAAAAATATATATATTTTTAAAAAATATATACCTTCTGATCCAAACGTTAGAAAATACTGTTTTTCCACAATTTGGCACTGTACAGTATCATCTTGTATTTGGAGCCATCTTTATGGTTTGGTTTCTGCATAGACCTGTATACACTACATGCACAAACTGATGGATAAACACATTTCACAACCTGGCGTTTTGGCAGACTGGCTTTTATATTAGCTGTTTTTTACAAGAAAGTTTTGACCATTAATAGTACAATGGACACTTATATGTCAAAAGATCAAAGGAATTTTGGTTTCTCAGTTCATGACTCCTTTAAATATTAATATGGCAAAATATATTTTCCGAATGGAGTGTCAGGTTTTGTAGCTGTAGTGGTTTTACTTTTATTAATAAGCTATTAAAATAAAAGAACTTTTGAAATCTCAAGTGAATCTGTATTGTCAAATGGCTTGTATTTTTGTATTAAAACACATGAATGTTGATATTGTCACGGTTGTGCGTGGAAGGAGACGTAGGAAGACAAAATATAACAAAAAGTCTTTATTAACATCCACAAATGGTAACTCCAGACAGGAACAGCAGGGAAACACACACCAACATAACTTTAAGATCCAACTTATAAAGGGGTGCGAACAATACAAGGACTATTGTGGGTGATTAACCAATCATGACTTAACAAGGAACGGAAAAGGAAAAACCATATATGGGCACAGAAGGGAGAAACCAACATAAACAGTCCACAGGGGTGTGACAGATATGTGATCTATGAACACGTTTTTTTTTTTTTGTTTGTTTTGTTTGTTTTTGTTTTTTTCACATTCCCCAAAAGACTAAAAAAGCTCCAAATAATTAGACTGATTCTAATTTGAGAAGCATATCCGAGTATGAAATATTAAATACCAGCTTCTGCAACATAACTGAAGTACAGTTAGATTATATTTTAGGCTTCACTTTAATATACTTCAAGAACATATTTCATATTTCAAGCTTTTCAGCTCATTACAAATGTATTACCAGTACACTGTTACTTTAATTATAATATCCTGTGTACTGTACATTCCTTGAGTACATTTAGAAACTACAGCAGCATATACAAACTCTTGACCAAAATAACTATACATAATAATAAATAATAGTGAAATGCAATAACAGAAGTATTTTAATCAATTTGTGGAAGATTTCCTTTATACTTGTACAGTATTACTGGAAAGTACACTATGAATTTTCTGCACACACAGAAACAAAGTGCAGAAGAGAATAAAGTGTTTATTGCAAAGCAGAAATGTTAAATTTCTATATTACATTTAGGAGTAGCTTATCAGTGGTGACAGTGTCAAGGTGATGCCCATATGGCAGATATGTACAGAGAATCATCCAGTTACTTAATGACATGTATTCAAACAAATGGTGAGCATTATTAACAGCAATGATTATAGGTTGCGATTAAACTTAAAAAATATCTATTTTTCCTATCCAAATTTAATAGGAGAAAATTGTGGTCATCCAATCTTTTACATGTTTAATACACTCTGTTAGCTTAGATAATGTAGAAGGTTTCACCTGGTCTTGTTGAAATATATAGTTGAGTATCATCAGCATAATAATGGAAACTAATCCTGTATTTTCTAATAATATTACCAAGAGGCAACTTGTATATTGAAAATAGCAGAGGGCCTAGGACGGATCCATCCTGCACTCCATACTATACTGGTGTTAATTGGGATGATTCCCCATTTAAATAAACAAAGTAAATAAACAGGTAGGATCTAAACCATCTTAAAGCCTGCCCCTGAATACTCGTATAGTTTTGTAATTGATCTATGAGTGTGTCATAATCTATGGTCTCAAATGCAGCACTAAGATCAAGGGTTTTGCGTTGTGTTGGGTTTTGCTCAATATTATGTTAAGTAGCAGATCAGTGGGCTTGCTGGTGTTGAATATCTAAATAAGAGACGGCCTTAGTCCCAGAGACCACCTTTACATGTCATTAGAGAGAGAAAGAGAGAGAGACCCTTGTACCCCTAACCACAAATGCCTCACACTACATGGAAAAAAAAAAAAAAACTAAAGCAAGAAAAAGTCTTTGGAAGGTCTGGATCTATATAGATCAGTCCAGATCATTTGACGCTGCTGTAAATCACAGATAAATCCTCTTGGCTTGCAGCAGGTCTGCAAAAATGACAAATACATAGATGAGAGTGAGATTATCACATAGCATTAAACTTGATGAAGCCAAACAGACTTTTAAAGGTGTTGTGCAAGGACTGGCCTTTAATGAATGTCATGGACTCATTTCATTGAACAATAATGTGATCTGTTGGTTTATAATATACTTTATGGCATGGTTTTCTTTGCAAATAACAATGACTTTTACTAAGACTTTTAATAATTCATGTTTTCTCACTTGGCTTTAGAAGCAAGATGGTGAAATGTAATGCTGGTGTACTCAATCTCCTCCTCTTCAGGTTTCTTTTGGTCTATATCTCTGCCATCCTGGACAGAAGCTTTTTTAGCATCTCCAGATTCAGAGGCTTTTACTGCAGACGTCTGCAACAGAATCATTATGGCATAAATTGGAACTTCTTTTGTGATTTTACTACAATCCATGAACATTCAGCTCTGCTGTAATATTTAAAAGTGTATAATTAGCATGCTGTCTACAGAAATTCATTTAAATAATGTCATTTCATGAAATTAATTTTATGCACTTGTATTTTTATACTTTACTAATTCTGATAAATGTATAAAAAACAACATCAAGTGAATATTAAAAGAGGCTTTTGTGACATTTGATAAGCTGCTGATATCTTACAAGGTTAAATCTGTTAGAAAGGGCTGAAAAATGTCAGTTCAGCCACATTAGATCTATAAATTCTATGATACAATGAAATATAAAGCGATTTAACTTCAGCTGCACTCAAGCTGGTAATATACTGAAGGATTTTTCCATATTAATTTGATTTTTACAGGTATGTTACCTATATTTTAAATGATGCATTGCATTGGTTTGTCTATTAAGGCTGAAGGAAAAGAAAATACAGGTTTTTCTCCGCTTTTTTTTTGTTTGTTTGTTTGTTTGTTTGTTTTTTACCCTGTAGAATGTGACTTACCCACCTTTTTTTGTTCAGTGCCCTTAGAATCATTATTTCTTCTCTTATTCCTGTTGTTGAATATTTAAGGACAAATGTATATATAAAAGTTGTTAAAAACAAAGACTTTAAAAAATGGCTACAGCAGGTACATTGCCAAAATATTAACATTTGTAGATTATGATTATTAGTAAAATAGTTCCTTTTTATTTTCACTGCTCAGAACTAAAAATACCTGAAAAAGACCATTGCTTCACAGGATTTGTGATTTAGTAAGTTTAAGTCAAGTTTCTGAATATGTTAAAATTGCATATTTTTAGACATGTTATATTTTGCCCACTGACCTTTTGTGCACTATAATGATGATGAGAAACAAAAGCCCAAATCCAGCTACAACTGCAGCAGTGACACAGACAGCAATGATAAACAAGCTATTCGAAACACCTAAGAGGAAAGGCAACGAAAAGATTATTTATTTTTTTATGAAAGTCTTTAAACACAGGATGCTGAATGTAGTTAAACAAGAAGAGCACAAGAGTGTGTGTTTATAGTGAATACCTTTAACAGTGACTGAAACAGACGCTGATCTCTGAGATCCATATTTATTCTGAGCCTCACAATAGTAGCGTCCACTGTGACTGGAGTTTAAGCTGGAGATGCTGAAACTCTGTCCAGATCCAACAGCTGATGTTTGATTCTCTTTAAACCAGCTGAAGTTCAGAGCAGGAGGGTTTGAATCACTGCTGCAGATCAGAGTCACTGAATCTCCCTCCACTATTTCAGCAGTCGGACTAACGGACACTGAGACACTCTTTGGAGGATCTGAAAAGACAAAAAGTATAAAATGGCGTGCATTATGACAAATAATTAGGAAAATAATCAACCATATCTGATCAAAAATAAAGGCAGACTTACACATGACATTTACATTCACAGCAGCAGAGTCTTGAGATCCATGTTTATTTATTGCAGAGCAATAATAGTTTCCACTGGCCTCAGACGTAATGTTAGTGATGCTGTAGGTGTCACCAGATTTCAGAAGTGTTTCTCCTTTAAACCAGCTGAAGTTCAGAGCAGGTGGGTTTGAATCACTGCTGCAGATCAGAGTCACTGAATCTCCCACAACTATTTCACCAGATGAATTAAGGTTCACCACAACATTTCTTGGTTTGTCTGAAAGAAATAAAAATAAAACAGATTGGATAAATTATTGAATAAATCACTAAAACTGGAAAATTTATTATCATAATTGAGAATAACATCAGTGTTCACTTACACATCACATTCAGCTTCACAACATCAGAGTTTTTTTCTCCATGTTTATTTCTGGATCTGCACTTGTATTCTCCACTGTGATCAGAGCTGATGTTTGAGATGCTGTATTTGTTTCCAGATCCTACAAACGTTTCTCCTTTAAACCAGCTGAAGTTCAGAGCAGGAGGGTTTGAATCACTGCTGCAGTTTAGAGTCATTGAATCTCCCTCCACTATTTCACCAGATGGACTGATGGACACTGAGACGTTCTTTGGAGGATCTGAAAAGACAAAAAGAATAAAATGACGTGCATTATGACAAATAATTAGGAAAATAATCAACCATATCTGATCAAAAATAAAGGCAGACTTACACATGACATTTACAGTCACAGCAGCAGAGGCCTGAGATCCATGTTTATTTCTTGCAGAGCAATGATAGTTTCCACTGTCCTCAGACTTAACGCTAGTAATTCTGTAGGTGTCACCAGATCCCTGTAATGTTTCCCCTTTAAACCAGCTGAAGTTCAGAGCAGGAGGGTTTGAATCAATGCTGCAGTTCAGAATCACTGAATCTCCCTCCACTATTTCACCAGATGGACTGACGGACACTGACGTGTTTTCTGGGGGATCTAGAAGTAAATCAGCATGATTTTATTTTTTGTCTGACAATTTTCCCAACAATTTTCCAGAGGATCTCTTATCATTATGTCTTATCATTGCAGATCCTAAAAATAACGTTCACCTTCCGTGTCATTTCATCTTTTAAGAAAGGTGACTGCAGGCTTATATATTATTAATAAAACTGATGAAGGACATTAGCAATAAATCACATAAAGATTATTGAGTATACACTGTAAAAAACAATTTGTTGAGTCAACTTAAAATAATTTGTAACCTGGCTGCCTTAAAATTTTAAGTTCAGTCAACTCAAAAAAAGTTTATTCAACTTGAAATGTTAAATTATACTAAGTGACAACTTATATATTTGAGTTGAATCAACTTAAAATTTTAAGGCAGCTGGGTTACTTACCCATCTGTTAAGTTTAGCAAACACAAATATCTAAGTTGTTACTAAGTACAGCTTAAGATTTCAAGTTGACTAAACTTATTTTAGTTGACTGAACTTAAAATTTTAAGGCAGCCAGGTTACAAATTATTTTAAGTTGACTTTTTTTTTTTTTTTTTTTTTGTAGAGAATTGCTAAATACTTAGTGTGATAAGTTTATTTAGTTTAGCAAAAAAACAATTGCATTTCAACCACAAAACAACTGAGTTTATAATTACATCTTGAATTAAGCAATTCAGCAATTTGGGAAATCTTCACAAACAAATGATTTTTAATGAGAATACATGGCTTTGATTGGCTGTCAAATGGAGAAAGGCACTCTTTTCAAGAAGGGTGTTCCTGCACAGCCAGAGGCTGCAGTTCTAGGACCACATTTCTAGGACCCTTTATTTATTGTATATATATGTATTAGCTTCTCATACTATTTAATAGCACTTGCTATTCAATTCTGTATGTTATTATATTTTAAAGAAATATGTAGTTGTTTAATTGTATACACTTAATTATTGTCCTAACCAGCTCTTAACCCTTAACATACCCTTAACATTAGTAACCTGATTTAAATATTTAACCTAATTTATTTCAATATATTCTATATATATTCTGGTTTTAAATTGTTTTCTTGTAAAGAAAGACTTGTATCTTTGCGAGACTTCAGTTCATTAGCCGCAGCACAGCGATTCACGTCTGATGTGTAACACGCATAAAGTGCAGTAAACAGTAAAACGATTGCGCTACAAATTAGTGTTTATTAGTACATTAATAAATGTAAGATAATTTGAATACAAATGCTAGTTTATAACATTCAGCAGAACAATGAACTGTTTTGCACAGCTAAATAGGCTAAATGGAGATTGCTGACACCGCCTCGAACACAAGTTCACACCAGCTCTTACATGAAAAATAAGACGGAAAGATAAAAAATGAATAGTTTTTGTTTTATGCTTGAATCAGGTCTCCTCTAGATGGTGCTGTCACAAAAAAATAGGATCTTAGAACTGCGGTCCTGAAACGGAACCTCCGTTCCTTGTGCAGGAACATACTATTGCTCTTTTCAGACGGATGGTGTAGTTACAGCATCGACCAGCAGGGGCAAAATCCCTTGGATTCACTTGCAGAGAGCTTTTCTGATCGATTGTTTGGTTGAAGACTATGAGGCGCCACGTAGGATTTAAATCAAACTTCGCTTATCAATACATACATAAAACACGTGCATATACACCTAGAAATTACTTGCATATACATGTATACTGTTGGATGTTCAAAATATATATATGAAATACACGTGCACACTATTATGAAATCCATACCAATACATCTTTTATTAGTAATGAATACATATACACTTGTGAATAACTTGTATATACATATAAACTTAACGCATGCATACGCTAAAAAAACACTCGCTTATGCGTATAAACTTGATCCATGCATATACACCTACAACAACACGCACATATACATATAAACTCGCTGCATGCAGACACACCTGTACACACTCGCACATACATATAAACTTGACCTATGCATATACACCTAAAAACACTCGCACATACATATAAACTCGTTGCGCGCATATACACCCATAAAACACTCACACAAACATACAAAATAAATTTCAGGTAAGACGCATGCTTGAGTTGTGTATATACATTTATGCAAGTGATTTCATATGTGGATGTGCGTGAACTTTTCAGTGTAAACGGAAGGCATCTCAGTGTAAACGGAAGGCATTTCAGTGTAAACGGAAGGCATCTCAGTGTAAACGGAAGGCATTTCAGTGCAAACGGAAGCAGCGGCACTTCCGGCGGAATCTCCAGATGCCGGGGCATTTTAAAACGCTTAATGTGACTTAATGCATTAAAAATAGTGTTTTAAAAAGACCTTTAATATAGCATACGATGTACCAGATTTCCACTGGGCACTTTTCAAAATCCCGTTCGCACGCGCCTTCAAAAGCAATTTAATACCCCGCGTTTAGAGCGCGACTCCCCAATGCCTGCACATTAGGCTACATAACATATTTAGGATGTTATTAGTATGCAGGCTATTGTGAAGTTGTTTATTTAATATTAATTGTATTCTATTTTTGCATGTTTCTGTCAAGGACTTTTATTTTTGTGTTGCGTCCTCTGAGAAGGAGGGTCTTATAATGTGAAGGAGGAGAGCAGAGTAGATTGTGGCGGGTACAGAGATTAGTGTTGATCTCTTCCCGAGTTCTAGGCCTTTGCTCAAAAAAAATACTAGTCGTCGGTATTTTCAAGTCTTTATTTACATCCACCCACGGGCAGCTAAAACTCCACGCCTTACACTATTATAGGTTGTGTAGTTGTCTATAGCTCTCTATAAAGTTTGAAAAATTTTGGTCTCTACTGAAATTGTTTTAACTATGTTCTGTTCTACTTTCTGAGTATGAATTATCACATGCAGTAAAAGCATGGGCGTCGGAAGCAAAGTAAATGTGGGTGGGGAGTATATGCCATTTTCTGTAGTGTGGTGCCTTACTATGTATATTACCTCTGCGCACTAACGTGACAACACTACAAAACGGGGCAATTGAAGTGTGTTTCTAGTGGCGTAAGCGATAAAGCGATTATCCAGTGTTTTTTTGACGCAAACGACCCGAGTTCGCGTCCACCTATTTCCGAAATCGTTCTTCTGCCTTTTCACATCTCATTTTACATCGGAAAGGCATTTGTTTTCAATAAACATAAAAATGAAGGAACTAATCTAAATGTTAGAATAAAGTATCGAGCAGGATTAGGTGTATCTGAGCAGCAGATACACTCAGATGCTTTATTTACTTTGCTGTGTTACAGATGTGCATTCGTCACGTGGAGTGGATTTGACTAACTGCGCTCTAAAAAGTGCGCAGACATATTCGCCGAATTAGAGACGGTAAAAGTGGGTAGGTCCGATATGGTTGGTCTTTAAAAGTGGGTGGGTCCTGTCCCACCCACATTCAATGGTTCCGACGCCCATGAGTAAAAGACAACAACACTCAAGCACCATAAAAAGTTTTGCTACAAACTCAACTGACTGGCTTTATTCTCTCCTGTATGATTTCATAAGTCTATATATATATATATATATATATATATATATATATATATATATATATATATATATATATATATATATATAAACAGTCCTTTCTTAATCGTATTAAGTGCGAACAATAAATGCAGCCATAGTAGGCTACTCTCTCAGTCTTCAAAGTGCAAACAGAGACTACACTTTTCAAACATGATAGAGAGTTATAGACAACTACACAACCTATTATAGCCTACATACTAATAACATCCTAAATATGTTATGTAGCCTAATTTGCAGGCATTGGGGAGTCGCGCTCTAAACGCGGGGTATTAAAATTGCTTTTGAAGGCGCGTGCGCGTTTTACTTTTACTTTTGTTTGAACGATCGCGCGAACTCTCGGCGGTGCTGAACGGGATTTTGAAAAGTGCCCAGTGGAAATTCGCCCATGGTACATCGCATGCTATATTAAAGGTCTTTTTAAAACACTATTTTAATGCATTAAGTCACGTTAAGCGTTTTAAAATGCCCCGGCATCTAGAGATTCCGCCGGAAGTGCCGCTGCTTCCGTTTGCACTGAAAAGTTCACGCACATCCACATATGAAATCACTTGCATATATGTATATACACAACTCAAGCATGCGTCTTACCTGAAATTTATTTTGTATGTTTGCGTGAGTGTTTTATGGGTGTATATGCGCGCAACGAGTTTATATGTATGTGCGAGTGTTTTTAGGTGTATATGCATAGGTCAAGTTTATATGTATGTGCGAGTATGTACAGGTGTGTCTGCATGCAGCGAGTTTATATGTATATGTGCGTGTTGTTGTAGGTGTGTATGCATGGATCAAGTTTATATGTATAAGCGAGTGTTTTTTTAGCGTATGCATGCGTTAAGTTTATATGTATATACAAGTTATTCACAAGTGTATATGTATTCATTACTAATAAAAGATGTATTGGTATGGATTTCATAATAGTGTGCACGTGTATTTCATATATATATTTTGAACATCCAACAGTATACATGTATATGCAAGTAATTTCTAGGTGTATATGCACGTGTTTTATGTATGTATTGATAAGCGAAGTTTGATTTAAATCCTACGTGGCGCCTCATAGAAGACTAGTTATATGTAAATATATTTTTACTCAGTTGTTTGATATCAGTTTTAATTATTCTCAGTGAAAAGTAACTACTCACACATGACAGTGATGTTGACAGCAGGAGAGGGCAGATGTTCATGTCCTCTGACGGCGCAGCTGTAACTGCCAGAATCACTGCGTTCTGACTGAAGCTGGAGTGTTTTGTTGTGGATGTTTAAAGCCTGTCCATTTTTGTACCAGATGAATCCGTATGTCAGACTGCATGTCGTTTCACAGGTCAGATTGACTGTTTGTTTCTTCAGCACCAGCTGTGGTGCCTTTACCTGAAGAGCTGGAAAAAGCCATTATATAACCATTATTATAACCATGCCCAAGAAATGAAATTATTAAAAGACATAAAGGAGTGAAGTCGATCACCAGAAACTGTAAGTTGAATTCCTGGTAGACCAGTCCATTTTTGTTTATATATTTCAGTTGTTAATCTAAAACAATATGCTCTCTCATCATTTTCAGTAACATTGCGTAGTCTGAGAATGGCAGTTTTATTTTGTCTGTCTTCAATGTATTCAACCCTGTCTTTAAACTCTGGGTATGCTTTTAAACTTTTGATATTCACATCCTCTCTCTTTATCCAGAATGTATCTATTAATTTAAGCTGCTGAGGGTATGTATATGTGCATGACATGTTCACTGTGGATCCTTTAAGAGCACATATTGATTCAGTTTTATAAATCACATTCCAGACTTCTCCAAAACCCCCTGCAACACAAAACATTAAGCAGATATATGGTCAGTTATTGTGAATCGAGTAATGTAGTAAAAGTCCAGCAGATGAGTATGAAAGGTTTTACAAAAAAAGCACAAATTATCATGATTGATGTTGAACAAGAAGCACATCAGCATGCAGAGCTAAATATGAGATCCAACTAAATCCAACATGACACTAAATAGGTATAACCATCATTTAATTTCTAAATTTCACCAGTTCAACCACAATTCTCTCTTAAGCCTCTTAAAGGGCAGTTTGAGCATAAAAGATGTTTTATGCGTGCTATTGCAGAAAACATTATAAGTGATGCTTTAACAACTGTGACTCACCAGAAATCATGAGCAGAAAGATGAGAGGAAAAGAAAGAGTCATTTTGACCTTCACCACCACTGCAATCTTCCACAACAGCCACAACAACAGGTATTAGATTCAGTATACAGGCTGTTAACAAGCACTGTCAGTCTATGTTAGTGACGTTATGCATGTTAGTTTAGTAATAAACACTGTTTATAGCAGGTAACTTGTCCTTAATAATTCATTTGTTTACATACAGAGCCTTAAACTCTTGTTTTGTAAAGTCTAGCATCTGAAAAGATTTGTTTTCATCTACAAAGAACATCTTTATTCTTCACATATTTGCACCTTCACTTACATCTTAAATTGAAATTCACATGTCAAATGTACAAGCTCATATTATTAAATGTAAAGTAAAAACTCTCATACCTCATTCGCCGTGACTTTCATCAGTAGCACACAACAAGGAAATGTCCAGTTTGTAACATGTTTGACAAGTTAAACTGCCAGTGATTATAATAACTTCCTGTTTTTGTGCAAATGTGTTTTGAATGTAACTAAGCTGAAAAACTTCGAAAAACTAAAAACTTCTTCATATTTGTAAAATGACCTACTGCCTTTACTATAAATGTCAATTCAATGCAATTTTATTTGTATGGCATTTTACAGTTGTTTTAAAGAGGCTTTACATGTATGAATGTTTAAATGTCCTTACAGGAATCAATAACATTCAAACAGGAGACATAGGCTACATTAAAGGTTTTAAGATAGCAAACATTATTCTGTAAAACCATCACGCTCACAAGTTCTACGGCCTCTTCTTGTCAACCTGAAAGAAAGAAAGAAAGAAAGAAAGAAATGACTCAAGTTGCTTTATCTAAAACAGTAAATTTCAGCCCCACCCTGCTGCCGTAGTTAAAGTTTCTAGAGAGTTTAGAGTTTCTAAAGACTTTTCAAACAAGTTTTTTTGTGTTATTTGAATTTCCATACTTATTAAATATTGATATTTTCACACTGACATTCAAGAGCATTTAATTTCTTCTGGCTAAAGGTGAACAGGGTTATGAATGAGGAACTCTTACCCTTACATTCTCATACACAGGTTCATTTACATCACAACGTCTGTCGTAATGAGGTCTGGAATGATTCATCTTTGCCATTAAAAAACAGAGCAGAGAGATCATAAATAATTAATGTCTGAAATCAACTTGAGTCATTAATTTTAATTGCCAGTTCATCTCTATGATCTGTAAACTACTGATAAACTCATTTTTCTCATCCAAGACTCAACTTAATTGTTTCTTTTTCATCCACCTGCTTTTCTTTAAATAATAGACCCATATTTCAAATTTCTGGTAGTGTAAAATAACTTGATTAATTTTACCGTAACAATAAATCAAATCCCACGCCACCACCATATATACAGTCTCTAATTCTGAAAAGTTTTCCAACAAACTTGTTGTGTTATCTGAATTTCCATTTAGACGTGTGATATTTTCACACTGACATTGATGTGCATTTAATTTCTTCTGGCTAAAGGTGAACAGGGTTTATTCTTTCTTACCGTTACATTCTCATACACAGGTTCAGTCACATCACAAGATTTACGTCTGTCATGATGAGGTCTGGGATGATTCATCTTTGCCATTGAAAAACAGAGTAACACAAGCTTTTTGTGTTATATGAATTTCCATAATTATTTAAAAGACATTTGGTGTGTTGACACTGACATTCAAAAGCATTTAATTTATTCCGGCTAAAGGTGAACAGGGTGTCATCTATTATGAATGAGGAACTCTTACTGTTACATTCTCATACACTGTTTCAGTCACATCACAAGCTTTGCGCATGTCATGATGAGGTCTGGGATGATCCATCTTTGCCATGGAAACAGAATAGAGAGATCATAAATAACTAATCCCCAAAACCAACTCGAGTCATGAATTTGAGTTGCTAGTTCATCTCCCTGATGAGTAAACTATCAATAACCAAACCCATTTTCTCACCTGAGGATCCACTGAATCACTGCTCTTCTTCATCCACTTGCTTCTCCTTAAAACAATGAATATAGCAGTGAGTACAT
Source organism: Cirrhinus mrigala (assembly GCA_036247105.1). Classification (NCBI taxonomy): domain Eukaryota; kingdom Metazoa; phylum Chordata; class Actinopteri; order Cypriniformes; family Cyprinidae; genus Cirrhinus; species Cirrhinus mrigala. The sequence goes on from CM070007.1 coordinate 6,321,489, forward strand.
TATGTAGAATATATAATATGTTATCAAAGAACAAAGTGTTAACAGCTGACTATAAAGACTGTGGGAAACAAAAATGTCTGTATTAGCCTACATCATTACGTCCTGAAGAGTTGTAACCACAAATTAATCAATGCAACCAATCAGAAAATGTATTTCCATAATGACCAACACAATCTACCAAGATGGGTTGAGACGTGCTTTTTGGTTGTTAAAAAGTGCTGCAAAAACCAGTAAACAGCCTACTAGTAAATCACCTTGCGCCATTGATTTAAATACTTTCCTCCCATAAATGTCTGAAAGGGAAACTACTACAAATGCATGTGCAATAATAACTGTCATTGATTTTATCACAGATTTTTTTCAATGCCTTTCTATAAATCCTGACAGTACATAACAGTATTTTTTTTTTTTTTTTTAAATACTTCATATGAGAGATTTTCTGACATCTTACCTAATTAGAAATATCGCAGTGCCAACTGCAGCTCCACACATCACTCCAATGAATATGTACAGTATCACCAAATGTCCTACAATTGAGAGAACAGAGGAAAACATCTGAACAGATTCATTTGAGTCACTTTAGAAAGACTAATGTAAGCAAACAAGCTTCTCTACCTTGTGCTCTAACAGTGACTAAAACAGACGGCGATCTCTGATATCCATATTTATTCTGAGCCTCACAATAGTAGAGTCCACTCTGACTGGAGTTAAAGCTGGAGATGCTGAAACTCTGTCCAGATCCAACAGCTGAGGTTTGATTCTCCTTAAACCAGCTGAAGTTCAGAGCAGGAGGGTTTGAATCACTGCTGCAGATCAGAGTCACTGAATCTCCCTCCGCTATTTCAGCAGATGGACTGACGGACACTGAGACGCTTCTTGGAGGATCTAGAGGTAAAACAACATGTGTTCTATCCATCTTCATTAGCAGAGACAAGGGCCAGTTTCTGAATCATTTGTGTATATTTCAAACCATCTAAAATTAGATTTTGAATGAAAAGCAAGCAATTCAGCCATTTTGGAAATCTTCACACACAAACACGAAATCATATTTCATCAGAATGCATTGCTATGAATGTCTGTCAATGGAAAAAGATTGTGGCCAGCAGGGGCCTAGTGAGTAAAACACCTTGGATTCAAATGCAGAAAGATTTTATGTCTGCTTAAAGTATCTACTCACACATGACAGTGATGCTGACAGCAGGAGAGGGCAGATGTTCATGTCCTCTGACGGCGCAGCTGTAACTGCCAGAATCACTGCGCTCCGACTGAAGCTGAAGTGTTTCGTTGTGGATGTTAAAAGCCTGTCCATTTTTATACCAGTTGAATCTGTCTGTCAGATTGCATGTCGTTTCACAGGTCAGATTGACTGTTTCTTTCTCTAGCACCTGCTGTGGTGCCTTTACCTGAAGAGCTGAAAGAGAAAACGCATCTTTATAACCATGTCCAAGAAATGAAATTATTAACAGAGGTGTAAAATCCAGGGGTCAGAAAGTAAAAGTCCTGCCATTTATTTATTCCACTCAAGAACTCAGCCAGCTGATTTAACTAATTAGTTCTACCTCCTGCAGAGATGGGACCAAGTCGTTCCTTTCAAGTCACGGCTGCGTTCAGCCCCGACAAAATATTGCAAAATGTTTTGTAAACGGAAATGGTGGTGCATTGAACATGCTGTTCTGATGATGGCAGCTAAGAAGGCCATTCTTTGTGCTCCTTTTGAAGAATTTTCTGTCTGATGAAATCTCCTATAATGATAAAAATCCATTTAGTGGTTTTTAATTAATCTGTAAAAATATTATCCCCTTTTTCAAATCGAGTGTGGCATCACACTGACAGAGGCCACTCCCATGATACTTGATTGACATGAGCATCTTACCTCAGACCCACCTTAAATCAGCTGTAACAGTCCGACCTCCATTGTTTTGATGCCGGAGCAGGGATGTAAGTTAGACAAGAATATCTCTGATTGAGCGATTGAGGTGTTGTGTTGCTGGATGTAATAATGAACGTAGTGGTCGTCATTTACTCCCGACATCTGAGCCGCTGAAGATGCAGTGGATTACATTTGTTGGTTAATGGGGTGCGCCTCCCGATCTACATATATCCGTTTACGTTCATGCAAATCATTCGTGATCCACCTTCACTTACAGCAGAAGTTGTTTTATGAATCTTTGCGATCGCCTTTCCTAATAATGTGCTAGTTAGCAAGTTTAGCGGCTAAACGTGGCTAAATGGTGGCTAAAGTAAACAGTCTCGTCACTCCACAGAGAGAAGAGAGGGGCGGGGCGAGCAGAGTTCATTATCATTTAAAGAAACCTCGACCAGAACAGGATGATTTTTGCAGAGCTGATTTTTGACACTCTTTAAAAAGAGTGTTGTTTTACACAACCACTGAGAATTTTTAACCAAAGTATATTATAGACTTTTCATTAAGACCCTAACGAATCATATCAACTTGTGGAAAATGGGCATCCGATGACCCCTTTAAATGATTGTGCATTAGTGATGCACACCTGCTGTTATTAAAGCAGTGAGATCAAGGTTGTACACTGAACAGCTATTAGCTGTTTTTATATGATGAGATCATCAGCTTGCCTGATTATATCAAATATATATATATATATACATATTTGTTTTTTTTTTTGTTTTTTTTGTTTTTTTTATGTTGCATTACCAACCTTACGAAACTACAGCATGCACGCAAAGTGTTGTTCTAATACTCATAGTGAATACATTTTAAAACTACATCATTTGAACTCCTGTACTATCTAGACACACACAGACATCAAGAACCAGCATATGAATCATCAGCACATTTTTTTTTCTTTTAATATTGAAGCAATACACTGGCGTTTGTTTAATAGGACTTATTTAATGTTTTTTGTTTGTTTGTTTGTTTGTTTTTTCAGTTGATTTCATCCAAGGCTGTTGCTGAAGTCAGTTGTATTTCTTGTGTTTCCCTTTTCCTCAGTGATGTTTGTTTATCACTAATGCACAATCATCATTTAATTAGTCACATAATTATCTCATTAACTTTAACTCGGATGTGACTCGAGACTTGCTTGTGACTTGAAAGGAATCATCTCTGATCTCCTGGCTAAAACACTGTGGTCCAGGTGACTAGAACAAAATACTGAGGAGGACTTTTAACTTTCTGAACCTGGACTTACCACCTCTGATTATTAATAAACATGAAGGAGTGAAGTGGATTACCTGAAACATTCAGCTGAATTCCTTTTAGACCAATCCATCTTTCTATATATGTTTTAGTTAGTAATCTAAAACAATACACTCTCTCATCATGTGCAGTGACGTTGTGGAGTCTGAGAATGGCAGTTTTGTTTTGTCTGTCTTCAATGTATTCAACCCTGTCTTTATACTCGGGGTATTCTTTTAAACTTTTGATATTGTTCAGTTTGTCACACATTATCCAAAATGTATCATTCAATTCATGCTGCTGAGGGTATGTATACGAGCATGACATATTTACTGTGGATCCTTTAGGAGCACATATTGATTTAACCTCATAATTCACAGTCCAGTTTTGTCCTAAAGCTCCTGCAACACAAAACATAGATCAATGGTGAACTCTGAGTTTTTGTAGATGTAACTAAACAATACCAATCAGTTGTTGAGAAGCATTTAAAACACACAGTGATTGACAGGCTGAGAGCATTTCTGATTGGCTAAAAAATATCAGACCTCCTAAGAGGGCAGTTTGAGCATAAGAGGATATTTTATGTTTACTTTTGCAGAAAACATTTTAAAGTGATGCTGTAACAACTGTGACTTACCAGAAATCATGAGCAAAAAGATGAAAGGAAGAGAAAGAGTCATTTTGACCTTCACCACCACTGCAATCTTCCACAACAGCCACAACAACAGTTATTAGATTCAGTATACAGGCTGTTAACAAGCACTGTCAGTCTATGTTAGTGACGTTATGCATGTTAGTTTAGTAATAAACACTGTTGATAGCAGGTAACTTGTCCTTAATAATTCATTTGTTTACATACAGAGCCTTAAACTCTTGTTTTGTAAAGTCTAGAAGTTCTGATCTTCACCCCTGCAATCTTTACAGCCACAACAAATGAGATTACTTAATAACAGTTATTAGTTGCCGTATACAGGACGCTAACAATCATTGTCAGTCTATGTTAGTGACGTTATGCACATTAGTATAAATATATTCATTGTTAGCAGATCATTTATCCTTAATCAAATAATTTATTTGTTGTAATTCATTTGTTGTCCAACAGAGGTTTATGTGTTGCTCTAATAAAGAGTTTGATTATATCAGATCGTGTGTCAGAGATCAGCAGACACTTCATGAATAACAGTGATCAGACAATACTGAATCCTGTACTGTGACTTGTTTTGTATTTAAAGACTACCATCTAAAAAGGTTTGTTTTATAAAGAACATTTCTTTTTTCTTTACATATTTACATAACTTAAATTGAAATTCACAATTGAAATGTACAAGCTCTTTATTAAATAATATGTAAAAACTATCATACCTTGTTCTAAGTGGCTTTCACCAGCAGTACAAAAAGAGCAAATGTCAAATTTTGGAGGCAGAACATGTTAGTTAAGTGATTATAATAACTTCCAGTTTCTATACAAATGTGTTTTGAATGTAACTCAACTGAAATAAAAAAAACTTCTCCATATTCGTAAAATGACCTCCTGACTTTACTGTAGATCTCAGTCCAAGACAACTCTCAGTATTACATTCTCCAACACATGTTCAGTCACATCACAAGCTTTACATCCATCATGATGAGGTCTGGAAAGATTCATTTTTACCATAAAAACAGAATATAGAGATCATAAATAACTAATGTCTGAGTTACCAGTTCAACTCCATGGTCAGTAAACTGTCAATACCCAAAACCATTTTTCTCACCTGACACTATTGTGTTGTTTCTCTTTTTCATTCACCAGCTTCTCTTTAAAAACAATGATATCACTGAACAAAGTGTTAACAGTTGACTATAAAAACAGGGGGAAGCAAACATCTAAATTGTCATTATGTGTTCAGTGGTTTTAAAGTCTACTTTCTGGGTGATTTTTTTCTGTCATGATATTTCTAAAGAAACAATATTTTTTATCACATAATTCAACTGATTTGACCATCTGTTGGCAGACCCATAAACACAGACATTTAGTCCCAAAAGCTAGCATCAGTATCTACTCTTTTACATCCCTACATTTCGCAAACTCTTTATCAAATAAACTCCAATACTTTGTTCGCAGTAGCTTTTGTGGTGGATTGGTTTGGAGTTCTGTGTTGATTGGATGGGCTGAGGTGCTTTGACCTGGCTAAGGTGTTCTGTGTACAGATTGTAAGAGAGTGCAGTAAAAAAGGAAACTGTTCACGGCTCACGGTCTCACTGCGTTTATTGAATATAAATATAACATGTATCAGCTAAGGAGGGCGCATGAACACAACATGGTGTCAGAGTGAGTAACGCAAATAGTTTCGTTGATACGAACTAGCGCGCCAGCAAAATTTGCATGCTGCCGGCAGACGAAAACATGGAACAGTTTAAGCCACCCTCGTTACTAGTGCTAACGGGAAATCTAGCGGAAAATCGCTAGATTGGCAGACAGAATTACAATGGACAGATTTATTACGGAGTTGAGACAGAAAAGCAAAGACCGTGAGTTTGGAGCAAGTGAGAATGACATGCTCAGAGATGAGTTGGTGTTTAGTATAACAAACATCTCTCAAAGAAAGATTACTTCGTGAAAATGATTTGACATTACACAGAGCTATTGAAGTGTGCAGAGCAACTGAGTTAGCCAAAACACAGATAGAGGCAATGAAAAATGCTGCAGTTGTCAAAGACTCTCAAATAAATGCTACAGAGAAAACGACAGAACAGAGAAAATCAGGTGTAAGAAGCAAGAGCAACAAGAAGCCAATTACACGCAACTGTCGAAGATATGGAAAGAGCCATGAGCCACGTCAATGCCCGGCCTTCGGTGCAGTATGCCACAAGTGTGGCAAAAGTAACCACTTTTTCCAAGGTATGCCATGCAGCCACTCGCAATGATAGCAGAGCAAAGACGATGCACAGCATAGAGAATGAAACAGAATCCATGTACATTGGTGCATTAACACACACTCAAGTGAAAGAGGTGGAACACATGAAAGACACTGCATGGTATGCAACAGCCACCATCAGAGGTGTAGAGATAAAATTCAAACTGGACACAGGGGCAGAGGCAAATGTGCTACCTGTATCCATTATACAGAAGATTCCTGGTCCAGTTAAGCCGCAGCCTACATCAATGATGTTAGTAGCATTCGGGGGAATGCGCTCCTCCCCGAAAGGTGTTGTGTTGCTGAAATGCAAAGCTGAAAAAGCAACAGCCACATTACAGTTCTATGTGTCCGATCAATCAGACATGCCAATTCTTGGCAGAGCAGCATGTGAGCAGCTACAGCTGGTGAAAAGGATTGAACCACTTGCAAAAACATCTGTGTCAACCAAAGAAGAACTGATCAATATGTATCCATCAGTCTTTACCGGGCTAGGTGAGTTCCCATGAGTTCATCATATATATGTTGATCCGACAGTCACGCTTGTGATACATGGATTCAGAAATATTCCACTAGCTGTTCGAGACAAGCTGAAAGAAACTCTTCAAGATCTTGTGCGTAGAAGTGGTATATCCCCTGTAACTGAGCCCACAGAAAGGGGTAAACAGCCTCGTTATTACAGAAAAGAAGAACGGGTCGCTGAGGGTATGTTTGGACCCTCGTGATCTGAACAAAGCCATAAAACGCCAGCACTATTCCATTCCCACTCCTGATGAGGTGTGTAGTAACCTGGCTGGAAAGTCAATCTTCATCATTCTTGACGAGAAAGATGGTTACTGGCAAATTAAGTTGGATGAGCCATCCTCAAAACTATGCACTTTCAACTCACCTTGGGGCAGATATCATTTTCGGAGACTCCCATTTGGCATCAAGTCAGCAAGTGAGGTGTTTCAGCAGAAAAACTGCAAGACATTTGGTGACATACAAGGAGTACACATCATTGCTGATGACATGATCATAGCGGCCTCATCGGAGCAGGAGCATGATGAGATCCTTGTTAAAGTCATGGAGAGAGCAAAAGCAGCCAAGGTGAGATTTAATGGCGAAAAAATCCAGTTTAAGGTCAAGACTGTGAAATACATGGGGCACATCATTACACCAGAGGGCCTGCGACCTGATGAGGCAAAAGTAAAGGCGATCACGGACATGCCACCACCAGAGGATAAACAAGCCCTGCAACGTCTACTTGGCATGACTAAGTACTTAGCGCAATACATCCCAAAAGAAGCTTCGCTGACAGTGCCTCTAAGACAACTGCTCAGGAAGGATGCTGTATGGCAGTGGAATCCCCATCACAGCACCGCTCTCATGAAAGCGCCTGTGTTGAGGTTCTATGATCACAAAAAACCACTAACAATACAGACAGACTCATCAAAGGATGGATTGGGAGCCTGTCTTCAGCAAGAGGCCCACCCGGTGTGTTATGCATCACAAGCACTCTCTGACACTGAGCAAAGATATGCTCAAATAGAAAAAGAGTTACTCGCCATACTCTTTGCAGCAAGGAAGTTTCATCAGTACATATATGGCAGGAAAGTGATGGTGCGATCAGATCATAAGCCCCTCGAGAACATCATGCAGAAAAAGCTGTGCAAGGCCCCTGCACGGTTGCAGCGAATGCTCCTACAGTTACAGAAGTATGAACTGAACATCGCATATACACCAGGCAAGCACATGCATATTGCTGATATGCTGTCCCGTGCAACTGTGGGCAGTGAGGCTGATGACAGTGGAGACCTCTATGATGAGAAAGTTGTGCATGGCTTAGAGGCCACAGATGCACTGAGTCCACAAACACTTCAACAACTAAAAGAGGCCACTGTTGCAGACCAAGTGTTGCAAGATCTATGTGAAAAGGTTGAGACTGGCTGGCCGCAGAGAAGACGTAGTGTAAACAGCAACCTACACAGCTACTGGCCTATGCGACACAAAATTAGCGTGCAAAATGGCATTGTAATGGCTGGAGACAAGATAATCATACCTCACAGTTTCAGAAGAGTAATCTTAGAGAAGCTACATATAGCTCATCAAGGTATGCAGAGAACGAAGGCCAAAGCAAGAAAATCCCTCTACTGGCCTGGAATGGTGCAAGACATAGAGATGATGGTGGAGAAATGCGCGCCGTGCTAACAACTCCAGCCACGGCAACAAAAAGAGCCACTGATCACTCATGATGTTCCAGAATTACCATGAATGAAGGTTGGAGCAGATATCTTCGAGCTAAGAGGTCAATCTTATCTATTGCTGGTGGACTACTTGACAAAATATCCAGAGGTACTGAACATACCAGACAAGTCAGCCCACACAGTAATACAAAAAATGAAGTCAGTCTTTGCCAGACATGGCATCCCGAAACAATTAGTGAGTGACAATGTTCCATTTGCCAGTTACGAGATGCAGGCATTTGCGGCATCGTGGGATGTCAAGCTCACATTCTCCAGTCCAGGATACCCTCAGTCCAATGGACTTGCTGAAAGAGCAATAAGGACTGTTAAACATGCATTGAAAAAAGCACTGCAAACTGGCACTGACCCACAACTAGTGCTGCTGTCACTAAGAAATACACCAGTGACAGGCCTGAATTAATCTCCTGCACAAATGTTAATGGGTAGAGTCCTGCGGAGCACAATTCCATGCTCTAGTGCTGTTCTCCAACAGTCGACCCCACAACACATACACAAAAGACTAGGGAATTGCAATGTATTAGATAAAGAGGGCGCATGAACACAACAGCTTCCTTCTCCAGTGCCCAAGAGCAAATCATGAGTTTGAAGACAGAGCAGACGTGTTAAAGGAGAAGTCCACTTCCAGGACAAAAATGTACAGATAATGTACTCACCCCCTTGTCATCCAAGATGTTCATGTCTTTCTTTCTTCAGTCGTAAAGAAATTGTTTTTTGAGGAAAACATTTCGATTTTTCTCCATAAAATGGACTGATTTGGTGCCCCGATTTTGAACTTCCAAAATGCAGTTTAAATGCGGCTTCAAACAATCCCAAATGCGGTTGTAAATGATCCCAGCCGAGGAAGAAGAGTTTTATCTAGTGAAAAGTTATTTTCATTAAAAAAATACAATTTAATGCTTTTTAATCTCAAACGCTCATCTTGTCTTGCTCTCCCTGAACTCTGTACTCCTGTATTCTGGCTTAAGACAATTAGGGTATGTCAAAAAACTTGTATTTTCTCCCTCAACTTCAAAATCGTCCTATATCACTGTTTTACCTTTTTTGCTAAGGGTGTTTGATCTTCTTTGCATGTTCACTTTGCAAAGACTGGAACGGTCCTTCTGCAGCAATGTAGGATGATTTTGAAATGATTTTTGAAGTTGAGGGAGAAAATACGATCAGAGGTTTTCGACATACTCTAACTGTCTTGAGCCAGAATACACAGAGTTCAGGGAGAGCAAGACAAGATGATCGTTTGAGATTAAAAAGTATTTAAATAACCGATTGTTTCGCTAGATAAGACCCTTTTTCCTCAGCTGGGATCATTTACAACCGCTTTTGGGATTGTTTGAAGCCGCATTTAAACTGCATTTTGGAAGTTCAAACTCGGGGCACCATAGCAGTCCATTATATGGAGAAATATCCTGAAATGTTTTCCTCAAAAACACAATTTCTTTACGACTGAAGAAAGAAAGACATGAAGACAAGGAAAGACATCTTGGATGACAAGGGGGTGAGTACATCATCTGTAAATTGTTGTACTGGAAGTGTAGTTCCCCTTTAAGTAGAATTGGCAGTGGTTATAGAACTTCATGTTTTTATGCAAATTAGTTTTATTATTCATCATTTTGATGTTAATTTCTCTGTTGCAATTAATTCATAAATGGGAAGAGTTGTCAGGAACATGCATCACAAACTGACCACAAACCGCAACTTTAATGGAATCAAAGGTAATTGACTAATACTATTTAAACGGCCAGCCCATTCTAAAAGTATTTTTATTCAGTTCCCATATATCTGTACGCACTTGAATAAAGCTACATCTTCCCTAATCAGAGGTCACAACTATTATAGATATAATGGTCACTATTATAACAAGGTATGGCCATGCGATGGTTTCCCAAGTGGAGTAATATTAAAATAAGGTAAGGCCAACCAACCAAATTTAGGTTGGTCGAACAACATTCAGGTGATCTAAATGGAAATTCCCTTTTTAGCCATTACTTTTTAAGTACACTCGAGCTAATGTCAGATCCTAACCTGACGCAGATATGGGGTAAAAAGGACACAATGTGATCTACTAGAGTCAATGATTTCACAATGAGTGAACAGAATCATTTCAACTGTAACAATTTATTATCAGTCAGGTAAATGTTAATATCAATCGATACAAGACATCAAATTCTCAAAAATAAATCTAAGAGTAAAAGATTGCATGAAAGACACTGGGAAATGGCACACTCTCTACAGTGAGCAAAATATCTCTTAACTCCTAGGATCTGTATTACCTTTTAGTCTTCCTCTTGTAAGATTGAGACCATTGTACCAGTCGCACCGAGACCTTTCAAATGATACTAAACATGACTGTGAATATCACTTGCATTCATGTAGAACATTATATCGTGCTACTGACCATTCTGAATGAGCTAAGTGAGGGGAGATGGGTAAGGGGATGTACATGAGGGGAAAGGAACAAATGTGAGAGGTAAAAAAAAAGGAATTTTCACGCATCTCCTCTCAGTGAGATGTAGAAACAAATGCCTGTATGTTAATACACTGTGTTTATACTGTCTGTATCTCAGGAGATCGAAGTGTCTGAGGTTCCTATAGCTCACAAGTTCTACGGCCTCTTCCTGTTAGGCTGAAAGAAAGAAAGAAAGAAAGAAAGAAAGAAAGAAAGAAAGAAAGAAAGAAAGAAAATTAAAACATTCATAAATAATAAGAAAAACTTTTCAGACAAGTTTTTTGCATTTGAATTTCCATATTTATTCAATAGACATTTGACATTTTCACACTGACATTCAAGAGCATTTCATTTCTTATGGCTAAAGGTTTAGTCTTTCACTCTTACCATTATATTCTCATACACAGGTTCAATAACGTCACAAGTTTTACATCTGTCATGATGAGATCTGGGATGATTCATCTTGTCCATTAAAAACAGAATAGAGAGATCATAAATTACTAATGTCCGAAAACAACTCGAGTCAGGAATTTGCGAGTTACTAGTTCAGCTCCCTGATGAGTGAACTATCAATAACAAAATCCATGTTCTCACCTGAGGATCCATTGATTCACTGCTCTTTTTCATCCACCTGCTTCTCCTTAAAAACAATGGGAAGAATTAATGTTTTAGTACAACAAAGTGTTAACAGCTGACTATAAACGCAGTGGGAAACAAAAAAAAAATTTCATCACTATGAGTGAGCAGAGGTGACATGAAATGTTTCCAGCTTCAAGTAATTTGTCCGTCTAACAATTACAGCCATAAGCGAATCAGTACAGCCAATCAAAACATTAGATGTTTAAATAGTTTATGTTAGAGATTATGGACCATTCAATGGACAAGGGTATTGATAGCAAAATAGTAGTGTTTAGCCCCTGGAACGCTAATTTTACCAGGGGAACCCCACCAAAAAAACAAGATTGGGCTACTTTTGGGCTAGTTTTGAGTAGCAATTGGGCGGGTTTTGTTGTGAAAACCTGGCAACCCTGCAATCAATGTTTATTTCCAGTTGGAAACGGTACAGAACCACAGTGCATGCATCTTGGGGCAGTTGTGGCCTAATTAGAGAGTCTAACTTGTAACCCGAAAGTCACAGGTTCGATTCTCAGGACCAGCAGGAATTGCAGGTTAGAAAAGTGTTCTCTTACACCTTTAATACCTACAACTGAGGTGGTAAATAGTATAAACAGGTATCCACAAGAAGGGTTTGGCTTGTTTGCGCGCTCATCGGCGTGTCTATGTTCCTTTAAGCTAAAGCTGTCTTTTAGGTTTGCCGGGTCTGCATAACAAAACCAGCCTAACTGGTACTCAAAACTAGGAATGTAAAATGTTTGACCGTGCCATTTAGTCTTCAGAGCCACATTGTACTTTTGATCAGATATCAGACTTTGAATGTATCTAAAGTTAGTCTGTCCAGTAAATTCATCCTTTATAGTAGATGTTATAAATGCAGTTTATTATCTGGAATCAAATACCACAAGCACATCTTACCAAATTAGCAACATCATGATGATAACTGCAGCTCCACAAATCACTCCAATGAATATGTATAATATCACCAGACGTCCTACAACTTAGACAACAGAGTAAAACATCAGAACAGATTAATTGCCTCACTTTAGAAAAAGTAAGGTAAGCAAATATGCTGCTCTACCTTTAACAGTGACTGAAACCGATGCTGATCTCTGAGATCCATATTTATTCTGAGCTTTACAATAGTAGAGTCCACTGTGACTGGAGTTAAAGCTGGAGATGCTGAAACTCTGTCCAGATCCAACAGATGAGTTTTGATTCTCCTTAAACCAGGTGAAGTTCAGAGCAGGAGGGTTTGAATCACTGCTGCAGATCAGAGTCACTGAATCTCCCTCCACTATTTCAGCAAATGGACTGATGGACACTGATGTGTTTTGAGGGGGATCTAGAGGTAAAACATGATTTTTATTCATTTTAATTTGAACTTCAAGCAAAATGGTCAAACATGTTTTATACAATTATATTTGTGACCCTGGACCACAAAACCAGTCATAAGTGTACATTTCTCGAAACTGAGATTTATACATCATCTGGAAGCTTAATTAAAAATAAATAAGCTTTCCATTGATTTATGGTTTGTTAGGATCTGACAGTATTTGGCCGAGATACAGCTATTTGAAAATCTGGAATCTGATGGTTCCAAAAAATCTAAATACTGAGAAAATCGCCTTTAAAGGGGTCATCGGATGCCCCTTTTCCACAAGTTGATATGATTCTTTAGGGTCTTAATGAAAAGTCTATAATACACTTTGGTTAAAAATTCTACATTCTATATTCTTACATTCTAGTGTAAAACAACACTCTTTTTACCTTGCCAAAATCAGCTCTGCAAAAATCATCTCATTCTGGTCGAGGTTGCTTTAAATGTCAATGAGCTCTGCTCGTCCTGCCCCTCTCTTCTCTCTGTGGATTGACGAGTCTGTTTACTTTAGCCACTTTTAGCCGCTAAACTTGCTAACACGCACATTATTAGGAAAGACGATAGCAAAGATTCATAAAAAACCCTTATACTCACTTCTGCTGTAAGTGAAGCTGGATCACGAATGATTCGCGCGAACATAGACGGATATATGTAGATCGGGAGGCGCATTCCCTTCACAAACAAATCTAATCCACTGCATCTTCAGCCGCTCAGATGTCGGGAGTAAGTGACGGCCACTATGTTCATTATTATATCCAGCAACACGACACCTCAGTCGCTCAGTCTGAGATATTCTTGTCTAACTTACATCCCTGCTCCGGCATTGGAACAAAGAGGGCGGACTGTTACAACTGATCTAAGGTAAGACACTCATGTCAATCAACTATGGTGGGAGCGGCCTTTGTGGGTGTGACGCCACAACGACAGGCATCTGAGAAAGGCTCGATTTGAAAAAGGGGATATTATTTTTTACAGGGTAGATTTGTACATACACTGCCAACACACATTAATGTTCAAACAACATGTGAAAATGAATTTAGCATCCGATGACCCCTTTAAAGTTGTCCAAATTAAGTATATAGCAATGCATATTACTAATCAAAAATTAAGTTTTTATATATTTATAGTAGGATATTTACAAAATATCTTCATGGAACATCTTTACTTAATATATTAATGATTTTTGGCATAAAAGAAAAATCTGACCCATCCAATGTATTTTTGGCTATTGCTACAAATATACCCGTGCAACATAAGACTGGTTTTGTGGTCCAGGGTCACATTTAAGAATTTAGAATTACACTTGCTTAAACAGTAAGCGATATTATCTTTTTTTGTTACTTCAGCCACAACTCCAAGACCTTAAGCTATTCACATCCATTTCCATGCTTTTAAAAGCACTTCAAAAATAACTGGTAAAACATCTATATGATAGTATAATATTTGCAACATCTAGATATTTAGTCAGAATGCATGGTTAATAAATAGAAAAATGTACAGTACTTCAACTAAGAAAGAGCAGTCAGATGGTGTAGTTACAGGATCTACCAGCAGAGGGCTGATGAGGCTATTCTGACAGGTTGAAGAAATTAAGGCCATTCTCCCAACTTTTTATTGCAGTTTACAGATGCCAAGAAAAAGATAAAAGAAAACCTGCTCACACATGACAGTGATGCTGACAGCAGGAGAGGGCAGATGTTCATGTCCTCTGACGGCGCAGCTGTAACTGCCAGAATCACTGCGCTCTGACTGAAGCTGGAGTGTTTCATTGTGGATGTTTAAAGCCTGTCCATTTTTGTACCAGATGAATCTGTCTGTCAGATTGCATGTCATTTCACAGGTCAGATTGACTGAATGTTTTTCCAGCACCAGCTGTGGTGCCTTTACCTGAAGAGCTAAAAGAGAAAACACATCTACTTTCTGATGTTTTGTACAGTTTTGGCAAACGTAAAGATTAGATCTTTCTAACCAAGCTCTAAAAGTACTTGTTAAGTGTGTAATAGAAATAGAGGACGGAAGTGGATTACCAGAAACATTCAGATGAATTCCTTCTTTACCAATCCATTTTTTCTTTTCAGTTGCGGTTGCCAATCTGAAACAATACATTGTCTCATCATGTTCAGTGACGTTGTGCAGTCTGAGGGTAGCAGTTTTCTTTTGTCTGTCTTCAACGTATTCAACCCTGTCTTTATACTTAGCGTATTCTTTTAAACTTTTGATCTCTACATCTGGCATCTTTATCCAAAATGTTTCAATCAATTTATACTGCTCAGGGTATATATATGTGCATGACATGTTTACTGTGGATCCTTTAAGAGCACATATTGATTTAGTTTCATAAGTCACAGTCCAGTTCTCTCCAAAAACTCCTGAAATACAAAACACAGAGCATCAAAGCTTATTTATACATGTAGCAGAATAAAAATAATAATTTTGTTGCTGGAGAGATGACACACACAGTGTGAAAAGTATAAAAAGTACTGTAAGAGGGTGTTGCAGAAAAGCAGAAGTGATCACACCGACACAGAACTGTGCAAACTGAACACATCTGCCATTTAAAGGCTTGGTTGGCTGGGTTTTTTCTAGGCTTGATTGTGTTTATGGGGTGCAGTCTTACATGTGTTAATGCTTAATGCATTATGTGACCCTGGACCACAAAACCAGTGGTGTTTTTATGTTTTTATGACTGGTTTTGTTGTCCAGGGTCACACTTTACCTTTATTCTACACTGCTCTGTCCCTTCTCCGATGAATGCTCTGTTGATTTCCTGGTTTTATGAAGCCCTTCCTTCAGAAATACGCAATGGGCTCAGATTGGTTAGCTGGCCCAGTGTGTTCTGATTCGCTGAACCGCCCCTCACCTCAGCTCCATGGGGGGCGGGGTTTATGTAAATGTCTGGGTTTGTGATGTCACCAACCTGGAAACTACCTCATTGTAGGCCCTTATGAGCCATTTTTGTAAGCATTAAACTCCCATAATTTTAATAGACAATATCTCCATTTGCGTGGAACTTTCAGTGCGGTAACTTTGCATATATTGTTTATGCTTAAACATCAACGTTACACACTAACTAAAGTTAAAAAAGTGAAATCACAATCAACCACCCCTTTAAAGAGATTTCAGCTATTTTGCCAACATAACCACACACTTTCTCCAAAGCTCCGCCACGTAAATGTCAGCCAACCAAAAATGATTGACAGGCTGAGACACTTCTGAAGAAGTGTAGAAAGGATGCTTAATGCATGTTTTAAAGGGGTCATCGGATGCTCGTTTTCCACAAGCTGATATGATTATTTAGGGTCTTAATGAGAAGTCTATAACATACTTTGCTTAAAATTTCTCAGTGGTAGTGTAAAAAACACCCTTTTTACCTCGTCAGAATCAGCCTTGTTCAGAGCGAGCCATTCTGTTGCATGTTCCTTTAAATGCTAATGAGCTCTGCTCACCCCACCCCTCTCTTCTATAGGGTGATGAGCCGGACTGTTCATTTTAGCCGCATTCAGCCGCAAAACTTGCTGACTAGCACATTATTAAGAAAGGAGATTTGCAAAGATGTAAAAAAAAAACCTTATACTCACTTCTGCTGTAGGTAAAGCTGCATCACGAATGATTTGCACAAACATAGACACATAGATCGCAACATGTAAAAGTGAGCTTTGTATCCGATGACCCCTTTAAAAAAACACAAGAACACTTACAGCACTATAACAACTGTGACTCACCAGATATCAAGAGCAAAAAGTTCAGAGAAAGAATAGTCATTGTGACACTCATCAGCACTTGAACCGTCACAGCTCTGTAAATAAACATAAATACACACACATCCACTTTATAAACACCACATCTAGCAATAAAGTTTCTGAAAAGGGTTTGTTATTGTATTTGTTTAGTACTAAGGAACAATTTTTAATAGCACAGAAGTCTTGTGACTCGCTATCACCCAAATGACTGACAAGACCAGGGGTGTAGCAGAGGTGTTGCACTGCTGAACTGTGGTTACATTGCTAATGCATGTTAAAACTTTGCCTCAAACAAGCTTATGCCTTTTCCTCTGGCCTTTCCGTTTCAGAGTTTCAGATCAGATTATCAGATTATTGTTTTGAACATTCTAACACCATGTCTACAATGGATGGCATCAGTTTACTGTCAGGGATTTTTCATGTCATGTCATTGTTTCATGCCACATCCAGTATAGAAAATATCACTAATTATAATGGGTTCTGTTGGCTTTACTGCTCGCGTCCGAGTATGCACGGCATAATAGTAAAGCTTAAAGTCCAGCTTCCTCAGGCCCTGCGATATAAAGGTCCACTAAGGTTTGTTTGGTATAACATAAGTGAGAAGTGACCCAACCACAAACATTTTGTACCAAATGCTATCAGTTTCTTCTCTTTCACACCCCTCCATTTCACAAACTATTTATCAAAGAAAACTCTCATACCTTGTTTGCAGTAGCTTTCTTCACTAGCAGTCAAAGTGTAAATGGTAAGTTTGAAGATTAAACAGGCATCTTAAGCAGAGAGGTATAAATGATAACACTTCCTGAGTCTATGCAAATAAGTCTCAACTTTCAAGAAAAAAAAAAAAACTTGTTTACTTGAAATTGTGTTAACCCTGGGTCATTTTAAGCTCTGGGTAAACTGAATCCTGGTTATATTGCTTTATGTTTTACAGTGCATATAATTAACCTTGTCTATTTATAAGCTGCCATTTCACACTGTCCATTCTTAAACTCTGGGTTAATGTTCTTATTTGCAGCCTCAGTGTTATTGTGACTGCCGTGATCACGGCATGCTAAAACAGCGCTCACGGAGACAGACTCCCCTCATTACAAGTGCATGAGTCTCACCTTGCTACACTTGCAGATCATTTTCTTTCTTGAAATCAGTCCCACCACCCATGCTCTCCTGTTTCTTCACTCCCAGGAACCTCGGAGGAATAAACATATTCCTTGGCTGGACAAGCTTCCTCCATGCTCCACACCATGGTGGTCGTTCAAGTTTTCCAGCCCAAGCTTCTCAGTGCCATGAACCCTACTGCTTTCTAGGAGGTGCACAGCACACCTAACCTGGCTCTGCGTGCTACAAAAACAACTGCGCAGGTGATCGGCAGGATGATGGCCATCTTGAGATCAAGGATGAAGACAAGGCCGCCTTCCTCGCCTCCTCAGTCTCCCCCACCAGGATGTTTGGCTCTGCTGTGGATGGTTTCATGGGGTGCTTTACTGCAGTTCAGAAGTCGTCACAAGCTATGCACCACTGCCTGTACAAATGCTCAGTGCCTGTTTCAAGTCAAAATTCAACAGCCTCCAAATCCTGCTCCGTCACCTGCTCAGTCTCAGTCCAAGCGAGAGCTCGAGTTCCAACAGCGCCAGTTGCTACACTCTTAAAAATAAAGGCACTTTAAAAGGTTCTTCACAGAGATGCCATAAAACAGGGGTGTCCAAACTCGGTCCTGGAGTGGCGCTGTCCTACAGAGCTTATCTAACGGTCTTGTGGGACAGCATTTAGGTTAGGCCTACGCTTTTATCCATTGCCATCTATAAGCTCTTTCAGAAGCTGTGGACATCATATCTGTGCTGTCCTCGTAACTAATTTGCTCTGTTAGACAGCTAGGTAAAAAATGCACACAAAGCAGTTCTTTCCAGAATGTTTACTTTTGTGACAGCTTGTTTCCTTTTCATGTGTAAAACTGAAGTACAATAAACAAGAAATGAAATTAAAAACTGTACATTAATTCCTTCGATATACATATGAATATGAACGCGTACAGTCTGCATGTGCGTATACTGTACATGGGATAGAAAACTTGCTCCCATTATCATATTATATCGATCACAATCTTCAACTCTAAGAAGTGATACTGTATTGTCTTAGCACATAACACTCTTACAGACTGATTAAAAATAGTCAATAAATTACAAGCATATCTTTCTCCAAGCCAATGACCGTTCGCGAGTTAAACTGAAACCGTTCCTGCATGTTGCCCGTGGCCAAACTAAATTAAGACAAACTGCAATACTGAAAATGGCCTGTAGGTGTTGGCTATACACCATGACCAGACCAATTGCGAGTAGACGTCACAGTGACGTCACTTGCAGCTGCGCACGCATAGTGGTTGCAGAAAAACACTTAGCAAGTGGAGGTAAACTGGTAAACTCCATGGAATAAGAGAAAAAAAATATTTTTGTGCCTTTTGATTTCAAATTTGGAATGCAAATAATTTTTATACAATACTGTAGTCAAAGACGCCATTTGAAGCTAAACGCAGACGTTTAAACGGACATACTGTGGATGAAAACTGCTATATGATTACTCTACTTTTAAAGCATAAATTTGATTTAAACAATAGGTCTACATAATATTCACATATGCTGTTCATAGGGGATGTACTGTATTAGCCCTACCGTTACAGCATGACATATTATTTAAACCTATTACTATTAACATTTTACCGAACTTTTTTTTAAATTATTTTATCTCTCAATTCTGACTTTTTTCCTCACAAATGCAAGTTTATATCTACTAATTCGGACTTTATAACTCGATTTAACAAAACGAATGAGTTTGTTAATTCTGAGGGGGAAAAAGCCAGAAGTGTGGGATATAAGCCAAGGGGAAAAGAGAGAATGACGAGTTGTTTTTCATCTAGATTTGTGCGATATAATACCGGAATTGTGAAAATAAAGGCAGGGTTTTGAAATATAAAATTAAATTTACCTTTTTTATTTTTTTATTTTATGGCTCCATAGACTGATAATTGAACCGCCCATAAAACCGTCATCCCGGTTTCGGATCTGTAAGACTATCGCACTATCTAACGCCAATTTCGTTGAATAACAGTGCTTATCGCTGGGTGACAAGCTCTTGTAATATGCGAAAAACATTTTTAAAATGACATCTAATCAATATAATCTATACTCTTTTTAAATCTAAGTATTTTGTGCCGTATCCTTGTAATTCTCTAGCTGTAAAGGCTATCTCTCCCGGGTTTTCTGCAACCATGCTGCGCGCGCATCCCGAATGTTTACAAACAGATAATTGGTCTATAGGCACAACAGTATCAGTATTTTATTTTCAATAGGCAGTAGCTCACTGATTGCAACCTTAATCAAAATAATGGCACCCCCAGAGTCCAAAATATGTAACCATGTGGATTTTTTAAATAACATAAATCTTTCATGGGTTTTCTACTACATATTTCAGTAAGAGGCATCATTTATGTTATATTATGCTATACAAGTCAAAGCAAAAGCGACGCTAATCCTCCAAAGCAGGGTTTGATAACTTCTGCTAACTTCTGGGTAAAAAGCAGTGCTACTTCTACTTACTAATCTGTGCTACTTCTAAATTACAAGTGTAAACCATTCCATTACCAGGGGTTACCATAGTATGTTAGCAGACATTTGGGAAATATATTAAGTTCATATACTTTTTTTTCTTCAAAAAAAAAAAAAAAAAAGACTCTATGCACGAACGCTGCTGATGTATTTCCGGTAGAATCTCGGTCAGCCTATTTACTTCCGCATAGCGCATTCTATAGCGAAGTATACTAGCGGCAAAACTCTTTCATAAGATTCATTTGACAGCGATTTATAATTTAAGTATTACATATAGTATTATATAGTTACACATTATAGTAATTACCAGAATGGTCCATTAGTGAAAGCTTGGGCAAAGGATTAAAGACAATAACATTTGTTGGAGATTGATGATTTTAGATTTATTTTCATAATAAATAATATAAACGTGTATATTTTATACAATGTTGCCTGCACTTTGTAAATGTAAGCTTTGTAAATGTAAATATAACAAACATTGAACAGTTTCAATACAGTACTGTAAACATGTAAATATATAAATTACTTTAAACATTTGTACTGGAGTAATGTAAACATGTAAATATATATAACTTTGAACAGATGCACTGCAGTAATGTAAACATATAAATATAAATAACTTTGAACATTTGTACTGCAGTAAACATAAATATAACTGAACATTTATAATGCAGAAATGTAGGAAAGGAAAAGGAAAGGACGTGATGTGTGGCCAAGTGCAGTGACCCATACTTGGAATTTGTGCTCTGCATTTAACCCATCCAAGTGCACACACACAGTAAGTAGAGAGTAGTGAATAAACACACACGCACACACCATGAACACACACCCGGAGCAGTGGGCAGCCATATTGCTATCGCTGCAGACCCGGGGAGCAGTTGGGGGAACGGTCCCCTTCAATCCCTGCCAGACCTGGGACTCAAACCTGCAACCTTTCGATTACAAGCCCAACTCCCTAACCATTAGGCCACGGCTGTGTATGTAAATATAAATACCTTTGATACAGTGTTGAACATTTCGTGTACAGTGATGTTGCGTAAATACAATATTAAATTATTATTTGTCTTCTGTTTTTTTGTTTTTGTTTTTTTTTAGTTTGTTTGTTTGTGTTTTCTACACCCGGCAATGAAATTAAAATAAATTGAAACCAAACCAGTAGGTGGCAGCAAATGGCTGTTTGAATAAGTGAGTTCAACAGATTCGTTCAAACAGCTGATTCATTCAGAAACGAGGCAAGCAACTGCCTTTATGAATGGATTACTGAATCACTGACTCACTTGATTCGTTAAAAAGCGTGGATTTATTCAGTAGCGAAACACCGCTGTGAGACACATAACAGTTCTGCTGTGGCAAGGCAGACTGCACAAGCAACATCTGGCACAACACAGGTCGATCAGTGCATCTCTATTTAAAACGTTAACTTTGCTTAGCTAAAATCTTGATTGTCTTGATTGAAGTCCTCCGACTCCCAAACTATGCGGCTTCTCTGACTTCCTCATCGACCTGAAACATGTCGCCCTCATGCAGATCTCTCTTGTCACCTGATCCTTACTATAAACTGAGATATTACTTATAGTTAGTAACGTTCATAAAGTAAAATCCAAAATGTATATTAATAAAAAAAAAAAATCACATAAGATGCAAACAATGTATATAAAATGTAACTAGACAGACAAATAAATACATTCTACTTTGAAAAGTGTTCTGTGCAGAGTTGCCAGATCTGCATAA
The DNA here is from genome assembly GCA_036247105.1 of Cirrhinus mrigala. NCBI lineage: Eukaryota > Metazoa > Chordata > Actinopteri > Cypriniformes > Cyprinidae > Cirrhinus > Cirrhinus mrigala. The sequence goes on from CM070007.1 coordinate 6,343,292, forward strand.
CAAAAACCAGCCCAACTGGTACTCAAAACCAACCTAATCATGACCAAAACTAGCCCAATCATGTTTTAGGGGAAAATGGATATCAAAATCACTCCAGAAATCAGTCAAAACTTGTGTGGAGGCCTTTGCTTGAACCCATGGACTAAAAAAACTACCCACAGCAGCAGCATAAAACTAGCCCGGAAACCACAAACTTCCTGATTCCATGTCGGAATGTCTGCTTTTGTTGTGGTCTGTTTGATTCCACACTGCCAGTTTTCCCAATAGTATTTCGACACTCCGGGTTGCCAGTTGGTGGAAAACACAGCGTATTGCAGCCATGGAAGATGGTAAATAAACTGGGTCAGAGATTGCAGTTTCTACCCATCCTAAAAAGCCTCAGCATCCATCTAAAAGGCTCCAAGACCAGAGGCAGGCAAATCAACTAATCAATTTACAGTGTAAATGTCTATTGACATTTTTTGTAACTTTATTTAAAATGGTTAAAATTATAGTTACAAGTGATCACTTTTGTGTAAATGTCACTAACAACATGAATACTCTCAAAAACAAAATAAAAACAGATATCTGGAAATATGTCTTATAAGCAGGTAGTTATTAGATAATTATAACTTGGCTAGGCTGTTTACATGCAAATAGATCAGAGAGCAGTCAAGAGTAAAATCTTTCTGACAATGTTAAAACTGAATTTATTTAGCAATAAAATCACACAGTATGAACACACAAAAGAAAACATCTGTTCTTCATTGTACAAAGCGAGAGCTAAAAGGCCTTTGACTATTACAGGTCTAAGTGAAGGCAGTGTGTGCTTATGATATTCACAATCAATTAAGATTTTAAATTGAAAGCCATTAATGTCTAAACAGCAGAACAGTCCCATAAATGTGTAAATGGATAAAATCAAGAGGAGGGGGAGCTGGGAACATGACCTGGGTTGGACTCAAATCCAGGTCTCTCATAAGCATCAAGAGGACGTGGCTCGACCACATGTTCTTCATTTGACTGAGCTGTAGATCACGTCCTCAGATCTGGGGAGAAATTAACGAATATGTTAATGTGGCATTTCAGAAAGTCCCACCAGCAGGTGACAATCCATCATTTCGACAACACATAAACAAGAGGTCTGATTAAGCATTGATTGTGTTTTATTTGGGTTCAGATGAATCGTTTCTCACCTGTTGGCATCAGATGGATGTTGCATCTCAAAGGTCTCTTCAGTCTTGTTCATGTCTTTGTTCTTGAAGTGATGGACACAGGCATACTGAATCTCTTCAGCATCTCCAGAGTCTTTTTCTATCTGTTCTCTTCCAGAGCGTTTGGGTTTCTTGGCTTCAACCTTGGCATACAGATCATCCGTCTGATTGTCTGATGCGAGTGAATAGACTGGATCGTCATTGGCTGGAGCCGTTTCTGCTGATCTGCCAACACGATCCTCCTGCTGTTTCATAAAAAAACAATCACACAGATATTGCAAGATCCACCTGAAACAACATGTCAAATATGTGTGACAGTATATGATTTGGTAAGTTTTCATTTTTAGTTAAAAATAACATCTATATTAGGATCTTGCTGTTTTTGTAGATTCTGGTATGTATTAAAGGAACACTCCACTTTTTTTTAAAAATAGGCTCATTTTCCAACTCCCCTAGAGTTAAAGAGTTGAGTTTTACCGTTTTCGAATCCATTCAGCCGATCTCCGGGTCTAGTGGTAGCACTTTTAGCATAGCTTAGCATAGATCATTGAATCTGATTAGACCGTTAGGATCTCGCTCAAAAATGACCAAAGAGTTTCGATATTTTTTCTATTTAAAAACTTGACTCTTTTGTAGATACATTGTGTACAAAATAAAAAGTTGTGCCTTTCTAGGTTGATATGGCTAGGAATATACTCTCATTTAGGCATAATAATCAAGGAACTTTGCTGCCGTACCATGGGTGCAGCAGGCACAATGATATTACGCAGCCGTCAACTCTGTCAGCTGCAACTCTGCATCTACACAATCTTAGTGCTGGTCACTTTCAGGCACTGCGTAATATCATTGCACCTGCTGCACCCATGGTTCGGCAGCAAAGTTCCTTGATTAGTACGCCTAAATGAGAGTATAGTTCCTAGCCATATCGACCTAGAAAATCACAGCTTTCATTTTTTGTCTGTTTTTGTACATGATGTAACTACAGAAGAGTCAAGTTTTAAGTAGGAAAATATCGTCATTATATATGGTCATTTTTGAGCGAGATGCTATCGGTCTAATCAGATTCAATGATCTATGGTAAGAAAACAGTAAAACTCTTAGGGGACAATGAGCCTATTTTCAAAAACAAGTGGAGTGTTCCTTTAACCATCTTACCTGATTTTGTCTGACAACTTCAGCTCCACCACCCCCCTTCTTCTTCCTGGAAAAAAAAAAAAAAAAAAAAAAAAAAACATTTTGTTAGAAGGTACTGAAAGTAACATTTCATATTTTAAAGGGGTCATCGGATGCTAAATTCACTTTTTCATGTTGTTTGAACATTAATGTGTGTTGGCAGTGTATGTACAAATCTACCCTATAATGATAAAAATCCATGCAGTGGTTTTTAATTAATCTGTAAAAATAATATCCCCTTTTTCAAATCGAGCCGTTCTCAGATGACTGTTGGTGTGGTGTCACACTGACAGAGGCCGCTCCCACCATAGTTCATTGACATGATCGCCTTACCTCAGATCAGCTGTCACAGCCCAGTAACTTTCCTTGTTTTGATGCCAGAGCAGGGATGTAAGTTAGACAAGAATATCTCCGATTGAGCGATTGAGGTGTTGTGTTGCTAATGAACATAGTGATGGTCATTTACTCCCGACATCTGAGCCGCTGAAGATGCAGTAGATTACGTTTGTTTGTGAAGGGAATGCGCCTCCCGATCTACATATATCCGTCTATGTTCACGCGGATCATTCATGATACAGCTTCACTTACAGCAGAAGTGAGTATAAGCATTTATTTTATGAATCTTTGCGATCGCCTTATATCGCCTTTGCGATCCTTATAACGTGGTAGTTAGGAAGTTTAGTGGCTAAACGCGGCTAAATGTGGCTAATGTAAACAAGATCATTTTTCCACAGAGAGAAGAGAGGGGCGGGGTGAGCAGAGCTCATTTGCATTTAAAGGAACAACCCCTTAGAATGAGATGATTTTTGCAGAGCTGATTTTGGCAAGGTAAAAAGGGTGTTGTTTTACAAAACCATTGAGAATTTTTAATCAAAGTATATTAGAGACTTTTCATTAAGACCCTAAAGAATCATATCAACTTGTGGAAAATGGGCATCCGATGACCCCTTTAAAATAAGTTTAACAAATGATGCATTTATTTTAACTTTTGAAATGACTTTTGTAATGCAGGAGCTGACTTAATAAACACAATGACGATGATGATAATGAAGATCAATGCTCCACATCCTGCCACAATCCCAGTAACTGTGTGTAGAGCAGCTCTCTGAACCCCTGAAACAAGATGTTCATGAAGGTCATTTCACATTAGAGACAAATCAAACTTGAAGAGTGTCTGTTTATAGCTAATACCTTTAACAGTAACTGAAACAGACGCTGATCTCTGAGATCCATGTTTATTCTGAGCTTCACAGGAGTAATGTCCACTGTGACTGGAGTTAAAGCTGGAGATGCTGAAACTCTGTCCAGATCCAACAGCTGAGTTTTGATTCTCCTTAAACCAGCTGAAGTTCAGAGCAGGAGGGTTTGAATCACTGCTGCAGATCAGAGTCACTGAATCTCCCTCCGTTATTTCACCAGATGGACTGATGGACACTGAGACACTCTTTGGAGGATCTGGATTAAATATATTTAAAATATGAGCATAATTGTTTTATTTATACCATGACTTTCCATCATCATTATTAACAGTTACTGAAGTGTATCTGTAAGTAGAAATCAGTGACTTTATTTCAATGATGATATCTGAAGATGAAAATCTATTTCCGATTTACCGATTTATAAACCCATGATTTATAAAGAAGGCCTCTAAACACATGTGTAATTCCTGATTCACATTAATTGTACATTTTTAAGAATAAATCATGTCTAAAAAAAATGTCATGCAGGTTATATTACTGGACCTGAAACAAAATCTGAGTTATTTAATCCGAAAAATCTGTGAAATATTTTACTAATGTTAATGAATCAGTTTGTACTCACATTCAACATTAAGATGAACAGGTGGAGAGATCAGATGTTTATTTCCTGAAACAGCACATTGATAGTTTTCTGAATCATGACGACTAACTGACTGCAGCTGAAGCTGATTCTTTTTCACAATTCCTTTAGTTACTTTCTGTGTGTTTCTGTACCAGATGAATGTTGTTTGTTCAGACAGAGAGCAGCTGCTTTTACATGTCAGAGTGACTGAATCTCCCTCTTTCACACTCTGCTGTGTCTCCACCTGCAGGTCTGACAGAACAACAACAACAACTCTGATTCAACATCAGATTAATCAGAACATAAAAATAACATTTGAACGTTTTGATGAAACTAAAGAATGAAGTATTCACATCTATGAATTTGCTTTTGTACAAAGTGACTTGCTTTGATTCAAGGTAAACATTTTATTAGTACTTGTATTTCCTGGGAGTTGAACCCATGACTTTGGCATTACTAGTGTCGTGCTCTACTTGTTTGAGCTCCTGGAATAACAGGTGGCATAATAATGTGTGTTTGTATGTTTCTGTGTTCGTTAGTTTTACCTGTGATGTCCAGCTGAGCTCCAGGAACCCCCGTCCATTTTCCACCCTCAGTGTTTGTAGTGAATCTGCAGTAGTAGATGTGTTTATCAGCTTCTGTTACACTCGTCAAAGTGATACTGTGAGTGTCGTTATCTTCACTGACACACTTAACTCTTTTATTGTTCACTGGGTCTGAGCACAGATCAGGGTGTTCTGTACCATCTACAACAGGTTTGGTCCAGAAAACTGTTTGGAGCTGATGATCATGAGGATATTTTACAGTACAGGACATTTTCACTGTTGATCCCTTTAATGCACACACATATGAAGAGCTGTAATTCACTCCCCAATTCTGTGGACCATCATTCCCTGAAACAGAAAACAGAAATGAGAAATATAATTAGGCTTTCAATTACATCAGTCTTTCATTTTCTTTTAGATTTCAGATGATGTCTAACTTTACAAGCTCAATTCTAAAGAAATACAAAAATTCTATTTAACTTTAATGAATCAGTTGTACTCACATTCTACTTTGAGATAAACAGGTGGAGAGATCAGATGTTCATATCCTGAAACAGCACATCGATAGTTTCCAGCATCATCACGACTGACTGACTGCAGCTGAAGTTGATTCTTTTTCACAATTCCTTTAGTTACTTTCTGTGTGTTTCTGTACCAGATGAATGTTGTTTGTTCAGACAGAGAGCAGCTGCTTTTACATGTCAGAGTGACTGAATTTCTCTCTTTCACACTCTGATTTGTCTCCACCTGCAGGTCTGACAGAACAACAACAACAGCTCACTCATTCATCAGCTTAAAGTGATAGTTCACTCAAAAAAATAAAAATAAAAACACAGTCATTATTTATCACCCTGCTGTTGATATGAATCCATTCATGACCTCCTTTCTTTTTCAGAACATGTTTACAAAAGTCCTACTTGTGATTGTCTAATAGCGGTTCGATACTTGTTTATATCAAGACACAAAACCATTTCTGATTTACAGCCAATGCATGTTTCAATGAAACAATGTCTTTGGGCCTAAATGAACAGGGAATCCAGCATTACTTCCTTTAATATTTTCCTTTAATTTTTTTCTAATCACAAGTAACTGTGTCAAGACAAAAACTAATCTTATCTGACAACAATGTTATATCATACAACAATAAAATACAGCAAATACAGATGAAATGATATGTCAGTGTGAATGGTGACCATATTCGGGCTTTAAAAACAGGATCCAAACACTTAAAAAAAAAAAAAAAAAAAACTCCCATGCAACTCATGTTGTATATTCCAAGTGGCATATGACTGGTTTTGAACTGTAATGTAATTGATTTAAATCTTGCCCGTCGCTCTCGTGTACACATTCATGAGTAGCATACATACATACCAGAGTACAGGCAAGCTTCTTTTATAGACGTTGTGTTTAATGTCTTGTTTTTGATTTCTCTGCTGCAAGGTCAAGATTTTTGCTAAATAAGAAATTACATTTTAGTTTGCTCCTTTGTTTCTTGTTGAACCCTGTCACACAACTTAGAGTACTTGAAATGTATTTCTTGAAAAGTCAAAATGATGTTATTTTACTACAGTTTCGCAACTTTTTTAAGCATTTAGAAGGTCACCATTTATGGTAATTATGTAATTATATGAACAAGCAATCAGGACATTTTATGACATTTCTCTTTTTGTGTTCAGAAAAAGAAAGAATGTCATACAGCAGATGGAGTTACATGATAAAGTGTTGGATGTGTGTTTATATGTGTCTGTGGTGTATTTCTGAGAGTTCACTAAATCTACCTGTGATGTCCAACTGAGCTCCAGGAATCCCCGTCCATGTTCCTCTGTTTGTAGTGAACCTGCAGTAGTAGACGTGTTTATCAGCTTCTGTTACATTTGTCAAAGTGATACTGTAAGTGTCTTTATTTTCATGGAAACACTGAACTCTTCCTCTGTTTTCTGAGTCTAAATACAGGATTGATGTTTTTCCATCAGCTACAGCAAATTTGATCCAGAAGGCTGTTCTGAGCTCATGATCATTTAGATTTAAAATGCAGGACATTTTCACTGTCGATCCCTTTAATGCACAAACATATGAAGGGCCATAATTCAGTATCCAATACAACTGACCACCAACCCCTGAAACACAAAACACAGAAATTATCAAATAAGAGGCTTTTCAGGTGTTTTGAACCAGTGTACAAAAAGTATGTTTTCATTTTGACCATTTGAATATGTCAGCTGACAGCAAAACACTCGTGTCAGTTAAAGGGCAACAAAGTGTGAAGAGCTCAATCAGCTTTTCAGCTTTTTAAAGACCCATCTCTTTAACCTGGCTTACACATAACACATCAACATATTTCTATAATTCAGACCCGTTAAAGGATTGTTAGGCTGCATTAATTAGGTCAACTGGAACCGGGAACACTTCCCATAACACCCGATGTACTCAGTGCATCGTCAGAAGAATGGCATCTACGCTAATATCAGTCTGTTTCTCTCTTATTCCGAGGTCACCTTAACTACCAGATCCAGTCCGTATCCAGATCAGATGGTCACTGCAGTCCCCCGGATCCAGTTCGTACCCTAGAGACGACCTCTACAGCCCTGAATGTCAGACGGATCCCCAGTGAAGACCTCGTCACCTAGACGGCCATCGGCACAAGACCACGGGAACCAGATGAGTCCTCTGCGTCTGGCCAGAGGAGAATTGGCCCCCCGACTGAGCCTGGTTTCTCTCAAGGTTCTTTTGCTCCATTCTGTCACCGATGGAGTTTTGGTTCCTTGCCGCTGTCGCCGCTGGCTTGCTTAGTTGGGGACACTTTTTCTTCAAACAATATCGTATACTATTTGAACTGAACTGAGCTAGATGATGACATCAATGATGAACTGCCTTTACCTGAAAATTGAGTGTTTATTGTTGCCCTTTTGCATTATTGATGCACTATTTCCTATTTAATACTGTACAGCCGCTTTGTCACAATTCTGTATTGTTAAAGCGGTATATAAATAAAGGTGACTTGACTTGACTTTTCAAGAGTGTTAAAGCGTTTGTATCGTGACTGTAACTGAAAACTCACCCGCAGTCATGATCACGAAGATCAGAGGAAGTGACATTATGAGTGACGTCACCATAGTGATTTCTGCAATCATAAAACATACAAATATGACATTATGAACATCATCTATATGCAGCATCACAAACTCTATTATCTTGATAAAAGATAGGGATTTACTCATCAGTAAGTGTCTAAACATTTCATCTATTGTTATTAAGGATGTACCTGAATGTAGATCTGTGTTTGTCAGAAAGAGGTGCATTAATGAGAACACTGGTGTGCTATTTCTGAAGGCTACATCTTTAACACGATTTTCTATTTGATTCCTTTAACTCACAAGTTAATGTTACTGATGATATTGCTCCTGTGAAAGTCAGAAAGAGGTCTGGTTGACAAAAAGCACCTTGGAGAAACTGAACAGCAGTACCAAGTATAGAAAGACATTGCAGAATGCTAAACAGATGTGGACAAAACTTGAAATTCACTATAACAT